>OY720676.1:131656791-132856791 GCA_963170755.1 Amphimallon solstitiale
ACGTTTTTTCGAATATCTTGCAAAGTATGCATTCTATAGCGATTTATTAAGAAAATGAAAGTACTTAGAATAGGATTTTGAATAAGTTTTGTATAAAAAAATTCATAAAATTGTATAGTTTGAAACGCTCATACGTATAAGAAAGTCGTGTGGTGGCCACACCTCATTTTTTTCTTGACGAAGAAAGAGTCGTACGAAGACAATCCAGAAAATTAAAAATTTTGAAATAAAAGTTTATTTATTTATTTATTGGGGGTAATAAATTAATTTTAATTTTGAGAGGGTCTCTAGACGGTGCATACTTCGTTTTCAGTTGAATTTTCATCATACTCTTCTATAAATGTATTCATTGCAATCTTCTCGCCGATTTTTTACGTTATTGCATATGTTGCGTTAGATTCTCAATAATGTCTTCTGTCGGGATAATTTAGGGAATATTGCCGCAACGCAAAAATGCATTTTCAAGCATTCAAAATACATTCTGATCACGTCAAACTTCAACGTTAGAATATGACATTTTACAAACTTAATAATTATGTGCAGGTGTACCAAAAAGGCTTAATTTGCTAAATACGTACAAAAGTTTAACTACAAGTGACACTAATATTTTTACATTTCGATTTTCATGGCCACCCTGGAAATCTCATAATAATGTAATTTCGTATCACTGTGCATGCCATGTTGTATGATAGATATTAAAAAAAAAAGCAAACTACTGTTCAGTATTATTATTTTATTTCAATGTTGGAAAGGACAAGAAATGATATTTAAAGAATAATAGCTAGAGAATTTGAAAATATTTAAAAGGAGAATCTAACGTAACATATGAAATGAATTAAAATATCGATAAGAACATTGAAATGAATACATTTATGGAAGAGTATGACGAAAATTCAAATGAAAACGAACTATGCACCGCCCAGAGACCCTCTTAAAATTAAAATTAAATTATTACTCCCAATAATTAAAATTTATATTTAAAAAAAATATTTTTCTGGATTATCTTCCACAAGAAAACATTTTCATCATTCTCTTCAGCTTTTTATGTGCTTCAATATTACGATATTAAGAATATACCGTTCCATTTAAAATTTTAAAGAAAAAACAAGTAATATACATAAATTGAGAATAACACCCCCTGTTATTTTTTTTGACAACCGCTTAATTTTGTACTACATATTCTTCAATTCTTTGTAAAATTTTCTATCTAATGAGCCCAGAAACATTAAAATCCGTTGAGGCAAACCGAAATTATACCTACTTTTGTACGCAAACATATACCCCACCCTCCCATTCGTATGGGAGTTAGATCAAAAACTTTCAAATGAAAATTGTATAAAAATGTCTAAAAGTGTTGCTAGTAAAAATTCTAATCTACCTTAATCTAGAATTTAATGAAATATTATCGAATTTTTAATTGATCTTGAGAATTGCGCTCCCTTGCGATTATTTTGAAAACTTAAAAATATTTTTTTTGTAATGTTATATTAGGTGTTTCATACATGTGTATATTTTTTGTTTCTTATGTACTTATTGCTGTTACTGTTAAGGTAAAATGTAAATAGCTTCGGCTAAACTTCGCCTTTATTATTAATAAAGATCTTATTAAATAATTAATTAATTAATTATTAATTAATTAATATATATACATTTGTTAATAATTTTTTTCAGTATTTGCTTTTGATTTTTGACAGTCCGGAAGCCAGACTGACGTGGTCGTCTTGGTCCAAGCCTGAGTTGAAAACCGTGTCTTCAGTCAATGAACTCTCTCCTTTGTGATCACTCTTGACGTCGAGGTGATATTCCAGTGCCTTGTCACAATATTTATTTCCCAATGCAGTATGCACATGTGAATATTTTAATCTTGCTTTCTTTCCTACACGACATCCTTTTCTAGCAATTAAAGGATATGTATTTCAATAAGGTGTCGGGTACAGGTTTGTCTGTCATCGTTACTGGAACCATGCCATTGCTTCCCAATTCCAGCTTGGGTTTTTGGGATTTTTTTGGTTCCCATACCATTTTTGGACTTTGTGGTATGTCGTAAATGTAATATATCGCAGTGTCCTTAACTGGTGGCAAGGAAGCTATAGTGAAATTGGTTTTTAGTACTTATATCGTAAATTGCTGCTAGCGAACTACTCGTCACCATACAAAGCGAATAGATATCGCCAGCTCCGCAGGCTTGGCATCATGCTGTTTAAGAAGGCCTACGGTGATACTAAGGTTTTGATATTTTCGGGCAAGTGCAATGAATTTTATTTTCCCATGATTAAAGAGGGATGACATGGCTCACAGCCATTAAATGCATCCTGGAAAAGCAATTTTTATTTCCTTAAACGCCGCATTAAGCAAAATCACTGTAATGCGAAATACGAGTACGTATAATATTGTACACATTAAAATACATAATAATAATTTTAATTATGTAGTAATGAATCGCCTGAAATAATAATTTAACTAATTATTTAAATTTTTTTTTTGGAAATGTGACATTTTCTCAGCGCTGTAACTCGTTATTTACTGGGGGTAGAGAAAAGATGTTTATACAAAAATAGTCAGAAATTACAGTATTCTTCAAGCTTCAAACCACATATATTTGTCGTAAGGTCAATCATTGGGGAGTTTTAGTACAAAAAGGGATTTTTTACACCTTTAATCAAAGATTGCACTTCAAGCTTGCCCTCCGACACAGAAAAAAACTTTTTATTGTCTAGATTACACAAGACCTAAACCACTTACATTAAAATCGTTTCCACCCCACCTTTTGCAGGGCAAATGTCTTTTTTGGACCCTATTGACTGGACTATATAAATCATTGTTGGAATAGATAACAAAATTCCCCTTGAAATGTTCCTAATTGCTTATAATCATTAGAAATCAAATTGGAAGGATAGAATGTGACCTGTGTAGACCTTATGCATATTATGCAAATATAGTACACGTTAAATAGTCTTAAATCTAGCCACAGAAAGTCAAATAATACATTATACCGGTGGAATGTGATTGATAGTCTAGATCGTCATTGTAGAGCTGAAATTTAATCAGTAATAGTTATTTATTATACAAGGGAAAAAAGTATTAGATTCTAGCTCGAGGTAAGGTTTATAAATTACCGAGAGCTAAAATCTAATTTTTTTCCCGTGTATAATACACTATTTTTTTCTGTGATGGGAAAAACGACGATTTAATATTGAAAAAATCACGTAAATACTATATATTGAAGTCAGAAAATCAATCGATGTGACATTTCAAGTGACATTACACCTGCGTTGCTAATGGAAACCTGTAAAATAATCAAATATCTGTCAATTTAAGCGGGCAAAAAGTGAGCACTTTTTTCCCCGGGAAAAAACTAAGTACTTTTTTCCCGGGTTGATAAAGTGACATTTTATTTATTACCTGTCAAGAAGGATAAAATGTCAACTTTTTTTCCCGTCACAAAAAAAAATATTATTGAGAAATGTCATTCAACTATATTGAATTTGTATATAAAGGGTGACATGACTTAACTTCAGAAGTTGGTGAGAGGATTTTAAATATTTTGACACTGTCAGGAGATTTTTGGTTTAGTTTTTCTCTACATCGTGAAACCAAATTGCGCAGTGTTGTGCAAAATGACTGTAGATAAAATATTTATATGATTTTGCTAAATTTTATTTTGTGCATATTTATATGTACCTGTTAATGCATTCGAAACTAATACATTTGCGTTGCAGAAATGGCAAAAACATATTAAATTTCCATTAATTACGAGAAATACCAACATTTGCTTTACATATACGTTTCACGTATAAAGCAAAAATATGCGGAGAAGAATTCGCTCGCTGTTATTAAACGTATTGAGTAATTCCATATGAAGTTAAATAAATAGTTGAATATATAAATATTTAATTATTTAAACAACTCTCAGCAGTAGAATTTACATATACAGTGTGTATAAGCCAAATGGAATAAATTCATTATTTCGGTTACTGTACATATTTATAAAAAATCCCGAAACATGTCGTATTTAATTTATAAATTAACATTCTTCAACGTGAAAATGCGATCCCTACCTTCAACCCCCTTCGAATGACAGGTACAACCCCCATTTTTTTAAATGGGAAATATAGGCTTGTGATATATCGTTGTAAAGGTCTCTTTATTCTCTATTCAAAAATGTTATAATTTTCATGTTTGTTGCAACAATTAAGATAGAATAAAATAAAATCATGTTGTTATCGAAATTCGCTACAATATACTCAAAAAATAAAATTTAATGCAAAATGTAAAGAAAAATTTAAAACGCCAAAAAAAAATATGAATGTCAATGAAGTGGGTGTTCAAAATGTTCACCATGAACGTCTTGGCAACATCCTAATCTTAAATAGAACTGTCTTCTAACATTATTTAACATATCAGGCGTGATCGACCTAATCGCAAGCGTTATTCGTTCTCTTAAGTCATTTAAATCCAAAGGTTTAGTTTTGTACACAATGCTCTTCAAATATCCCCATAAAAAAAAATCAAGTAAGGTCAGATCAGGTGATCGCGCTGGCCATTCTATCGATCCTCGCCTTCCTATCCACCGATTGGGAAATATTGCATCGAGGTACTGCCGGACATTGCGTTGGTAATGTGGTGGTGCTCCATCCTGCTGAAACCATATCGTATTCATTGGAACTTGAGGGTTTCCTGGATCAGGATATAAATTTGCCAAAGTTGGATTGACATCATTTTGAAGTAGTGCCAAATAACGATCGTCATTCAAATTGCCCTCAATGAAAAAGGGACCAATGATATGGTTTCCAACAATACCTGCCCAAACATTAACTTTTACTGGGTATTGTGTGTGTTCTTCCCTCATCCAGTGAGGATTTTCCGTAGACCAGTAGCGGCAATTTTGCCGATTAGCATGACCGCTAAGAGAAAAAGTGCACTCATCAGAAAACATAACGTCTTCTAAATTGATAATATTGTTATCCAGCATGTCCATCATTAGCTCACAAAAATAAGTTCTTCTATCAAAATCGTCTTCCATAAGCTCCTGAGTAGATATCATTTTATAGGGATGCATTTTATTTTCTTTTAATATGTTTACTATCGATGTATGGCTAACATTTAATGTTGTGGATGCATGTCTACTCGATGTATGTGGGTTTTCCATAAACTCAAGCATCACATCTACTTTGATTTCATCACTCACTGCATTGGCAGCTGGTTTTTTTATCTGCCTTACATGACCAAACTCTCGAAACTGCTTCTCTATCTTACTTATTATTCCTTGAGATATAGGCGGTAAATCAGGAAATTTCTCATGAAATAGGCGGGTTACTTCTTGTTGTGTTCGGGTTCTATCTCCGTAACCAATCATTTGTATGACTGTTATTTTATGCATTTCCGTTAATCTAACCATTTCCCAGAATTGTATTTTACGAAATTCAAACTAAAATGATCAAACTGTCAATTTAAATGACAACTTTTAAATACAAAACTATTTACTAAGGCGTTTTAAACAAACTAATGTTGCCACGGAAACTTTTTAAAGTATTTTTAATGGATACCATCTAAAAAGCACATTGGTATGGTTTTTACTCACGTTCTTATTATGAATATTTTTTTTATTTTTTAAGTAAATAGTAGCGAATTTCGATAACAACATGATTTTATTTTATTCTATCTTAATTGTTGCAACCAACATGAAAATTATAACATTTTTGAATAGATAATAAAGAAACCTTTACAACGATATATCACAGGCCTATATTTCCCATTTAAAAAAATGGGGGTTGTACCTGTCATTCGCAGGGGGTTGAAGGTAGGGATCGCATTTTCACGTTGAAGAATGTTAATTTATAAATTAAATATGACATGTTTCGGGATTTTTTATAAATATGTACAGTAACCGAAATAATGAATTTATTCCATTTGGCTTATACACACTGTATAGAATGTATATGCTTGTTACTAGTTTAATATATATATTCTATATATACATAGTTATTTTTGTTTTTGCCAAATATGCAAACTAAAATAGATCTCTTTCTCTTTTTAACCCATGAAAACGCAGTATATTAATCAGTTTTAATATTAATCTTATTATTACTAATTTAAAATTAAGGAACATAAACGGAATCTACCTTCAATGAATTTAAAATAATTCATGGTTTCTGCAAGGTTGATATTGCTAGTGCATATTGGATGAATATTTATCCAAAAAATACATTTTAACATGCCAAGCAACGCACAAAAGGCATTCCTAAAGTTTTATCCTACAATAAATACTTCTTTAGTCACCAGAAGATATTGTTGTAGCACTTGCTAGCAGGTTCTTTTCTATACATACTACTTGAAGTATGGTGGAGAAGATGATTAAATTTATAACCAAGCACATTCCTGGTGATGATCCTCTTTCCAGTTTTCTTTTACACGATGCAAGGTTTTCATTTGAAAAACCATTCACATTTATTATTAACTTGGCCATCAGAACTTCCGACCGCACGGAAACGTGTGATAGGGACAGCTGCAGTTCTGATCAAACAGTGTTTTAAGAATCGCCGCAATTCCGTTGCTGATAACTACAGACCTATATCGTCCACCGAGAAAACTAGTAAAATAGAAACTTAAAAATTGTCGTTAATAAAACATTCGAACTGATCTTTAATTTAGTGAAAAGTATGGTACCTTTGTTTTGTCCGATACACTGTACTTTTACTAATTTAACAACCTGTATAAGAACTATTTAACAAAGTGTGAATGTCTTCAAAGGAGCGTTACGGCCACCGTTATTGTTAATCTCCTCAGATTTGGAAGTTTATTGCCATATTTTAAATGTTTAAATAGCGAAATGGGCAAAAGGTAATGATAGAAATATTTTCTGAGAATAAGCTGATTGTTTTTAAAAGCTATCTTGAATTTGAGTTTTCAGTACTTTCATTAAATTTTATTCTTATTTATTTTATGTAAAAATATACGGGCTATCTCATTTAAAAAAAAAAGCAAGTCATAATGTATAAACACTTTCCTTATTTTCAAGTATACAAACATACTAAATTACAAAAAAATTGTTTTCAAGTTACAAAATTATTCGATGCTTACGAAACTTTATACCAACCCTGTATACAGGGTGGGGCACCTCATTTCCGTCGGTTTATATACGAAAAGCGGTAATATGTTTTATTTTTATTTTTATTAAAGGTTGGGCACGTTTTAAAATTATTTTGAAATATACAGAGTGATCCAAAAAAATTTGGCACACCAAAGTTATGAAAATTTAAATGGAACACCCTGTATATTATGGGACATTTTGATGCTATAAGCTAAATTAAGGCCACAAATTATACAGGGTGTTCAAAAACTACATTTCTGTTGTGGCTAATATTAAAGGCAAATAACTTTCTTATTTTAAATGGAACACCTGTATTTATTGCCATTTTTAGATTCTAATTTTAATTGTTTTTAAAACTGTATTAGGGTTTCCTATACCTATCTCTTATAGTTTTTTGGTAATTTAGGATTTTCAATTTCAAACACTAATTTCTTGCAATTTTTTGCAAAAGTAGGCTTTGCCGCTGTTATTAATACTTCAAACAGATAAATTATTTGACAGTGACAGTACATATTATTTAAGACATCAACGCTATTCGACGTCGTTTAAATAATTTTAATTATTTAAAATGAGAACCTACTCTGAAAACGAAAAGGTGGATATGATTTTAGTAATCGGAGAGTGTGGCGAAAATTGCTTGCTAGCATCAAGAGTTTATGCTCAAAACTATCCTAGCAGGCGTCATCCTGACAGGCGGTCATTAGAAAATTTATTGCAAGTTTTCCGAAGAACAGGAGGTGTGCGTTATCAGAAACCAGAACGGCAAAGACCAATTACGGGAAATGAAGAAAATGATTTTGTTGTTATCGGATCTCTGGCAGAAAATCCGCATACAAGTCAACGAAAAATATGTGAAACCACTGAAATAAGCAGGCGGAGCGTCGGAAGAATTATAAAAAGGCACAACTTCTTCCCGTATCGTATTCAATTACACCAAGCACTTTTGGAATTAGATTACGATAGACGACTCGTTTTTTGTTTATGGGTTTTAGAAAAGTTTAGTGAAGATGAAAATTTCTTCGATTTTGTACTTTTTTCGGATGAGTCATCATTCCACAATAACGGATTAGTTAATAAACATAATTTTCATTACTACAGTGACGAAAATCCCCATTTTTTTAGAACTATTGACAGGCAACACAGGTGGTGTGTCAATGTATGGGGTGGAATAATTGGAACTCAAGTGGTAGGTCCATTCTTTTTTGATGGTCACTTAAACGGCGCCATGTTTCTTCGATTTTTAAGAGACAATTTGCCTGTACTTTTGGAAAATATACCACTTAAAATTCGTCAAAGGATGTGGTTACAACTAGAAGGTGCGCCAGCGCATTTTCAAGTAAATGTAAGAAATGAATTGGATAGGCAATATCCCAATAGGTGGATAGGACGCGGCGGTCCACAGAATTGGCCAGCAAGATCCCCAGACTTAACGAGTCCCGATTTTTTCTTATGGGGATATGTCAAAAATATCATTTATGATACACCACCAACCACACCCGACGATATGAGAGAACGAATAAGAATAGCGTTTTGTTCTATAACACCAAATATTTTAACAAGAGTTAAACAGTCCTTTCAAGAGAGAATTCGATTATGCATTGAAACAGATGGACGTCATTTCGAGCACTTGTTAAAACATTAGTTTTCTTTTACAATTTAAGTTTTTTGTTTGTTTAATAAAGTATGTGTTTTTTATTTACATAGTTATGAGGCCTTTTAATTAATGTGAAACAAAACCAATCATCCCGATAGATTAATAAATATTAGCATTTTGAAAAATAGTTTGCAAGAAATTAGTGTTTGAAATTGAAAATTCTAAATTACCAAAAAACTATAAGAGATAGGTATAGGAAACCCTAATACAGTTTTAAAAACAATTAAAATTAGAATCTAAATATAGCAATAAATACAGGGAGTTCCATTTAAAATAAGAAAGTTATTTTCCTTTAATGTTAGTCAAAACACAAATGTAGTTTTTAAACACCCTGTATAATTTTTAGATATCAACTTTAGCTTATCTTAGAGTCTAATGCTTTGAGTGTACATTAAATACAATTTAAAATAATTCGCCCAAATATGGAAGACAGCAATGTCTCTGAAATTTTGATCTACATTTTCAAAAATAGTGAAATATCTCGAAGAGAGGTTGAGTTAGGTATAGGGAATATAACAGTAAGTGGCCTTAATTTAGCCTATAGCATCAAAATATCCCATAATATACAGGGTGTTCCATTTAAATTTTCATAACTTTGGTGTGCCAAATTTTTTTGGATCACTCTGTATATTTCAAAATAATTTTAAAACGTGCCCCTAATGAACCTACACAACCTTTAATAAAAATAAAAATAAAACATATTACCGCTTTTTGTATATAAACCGACGGAAATGAGGTGCCCCACCCTGTATATAAATATATTCTTTTTTCTTATTTGTATTCTTCCGTACTCTTAAAGTCAACGTTATTATTTCCTGGTGCCTTGGATGTCTTCCTTCTTTCTTTGTCCAATTATTTTCTCCTTCTTCGAGACATTACCATCCTTCTTCTTTCCTTTAAGATGTCACAGTTTCAATTTCTGTTTCGTACTGCAAATTCCCAAATGCTTTAAATACTGCACGATCTAGTTAGATATGTATACATACATATATTCGCCAACCTGCACGGAGGTTCATATAATTACAAATATCTTAACAACTACTAATATTAATATCCGAATACATATGCCTAATAAATTTAGATTTAATTAATTACATACATGAAAATTCTTAATACTGAATTTATAATGGCAATATAACTACATTATGAAACAGTATGGATGTTTTGGGCACATTCGTTCTTACATAAAACATGTAGAGACTAGACTAGAAATTATTGCATTCACAAAGATAATAAAATTATGAAAATCCTGTAATATTCTGTGGTGCCCCTATATGAAATCAACTACGCTTGACTCGTTTTTGTTCAATGCTATGTCTATATAACATGATGGGTGCTGTTATTACTGACTGCCAACCAAAATTTTAAGCTAAATAAGTTATAGTTAGATAGATAACTATTTATCTAAAGTATTGTAACGAAACAAGCCCACAAAGAAGCAGACTTCTGGGCGACGACAAAAAAAAACGTACCGGTAAACAAGTCATAAATCAACTGCATTCATATACTGCGTTAGCGACAGAAAGTCTGGAATATGGTAGAAGAGAGCCAGAATTTTCTAGACCTTTTGTCTGCACATATAAATGCCGCGGGTGGGATAAGGAATTCATTCAATAGTAGTCGCGCGCGGTATTTACTGAACAATTAAAATAAACATAAATAATGTGAGTAGTCAGTTTTATTATAATTCAGAAAATACGTAAATATTACTGACATAAATAGTACTGATTGAAATAAATACGTGTGTTAATTTATTTGTAATAATTTTAAGTGCGATACACTTATTTTATATTTTTATATTGTGATTAGTTTTAAGTGTGAAGATATACAGACTGTTTCAAAACATTTGCACGAGTTGTTTATTTCGACCCCGAAAACGCAACAATTTGGTGTTAGGTGTTTAGGGTGAACAAGTGCGAAAAAGAAATGGCTACCAAACGTTTGGAAGAATTAAAGGTCCCCGAGTTAAGGGCAGAATTAGAAGAAAGGAACGCAGATACGTCTGGAAAGAAAATAATTCTCCAGGACCGGCTTCGTGACATTCTAATAAATGAAGGTAAGGATCCCGAAAAATATTTGTTTCAAATACAGGCTGATCCAAGCTTAACTATGGAGACTAAAAGAAATTGCAAATAATTCAAAAGCTTTCAAAATTGAAATTGCAAATAATTCAAATAACAAACGAAATTGCAAATAATTCAAAACATTTCGAGACTACTATGGAGACTCTAAAATATGAGATGTTAACTTTAAAAGATGAAATTGCAAATAATTCAAAACAATTCGAGACTATTATGGATACCCTAAAAGATGAGATGTTACAATTCGAGATTACTATGGAGACTCTAAAACAGTGGTTCTCAACGTGGGCGGTAGCGCCCACCAGTGGGCGCTGGAGGATTTTGGGTAGGCGCTGTACGGTGTAAAGGTAAAGCTACACTACACAGTAAAAAAATAGTAAAATTATACAAAAATGCAAAATGTTTAATATCCGCGCTCACCAATGTTCCTATTATGCATTGTTAACCCCATCGTTGCTATGGTTACGTACATGCTGTTTCTATTTCTGTGCTTAACTATGTTATTGTATGTATGACGTAACGCGCGGACTCTGTGAGTCAACGTGAGTATAGTGGACCGCATCTCGAATGTTCCAAGGTCGAGAGAGTTCGACTTCCAGAGAATTCCATGCAGTGCGGTATATATAGCGAGGTCATTATTCGCATGATTCATTCTATTTACGATAGTCAGCGATAACGTTCGAACAGAGACAAATATTCAGTGTGCGATAGTTGTGTGATTAATTAACAGAGTGTTAATCAAAAATATTGTACATTTAGCACACACGGTTCTGTTATAAAATAAACAATATATATTTGAGCTGAATTAAAACTAGGTAGAGCAATTTTTATAATCGAAAACCGTTTATTACAGGTAATCATTTATTGATGTTGGTAATGTTTTTAATAACTCAAATTATTTTAGAAATCTAACTTATACAAAATACTTTAATTATATTGCTCCAACCAAAATTGTTTAACATCGGTCTTTTTTTCACGACAGCAATGGCCCCTCCAGGCAAAAAGCAGAAGGTGGTACGCCAGTATTCGGTCGACTATATAGCTTTCGGTTTCGTACCAAGCCCAGCGGATCGCACAAGACCGATGTGCCTCATTTGTTCCAATGTCTTCTCAAATGAAGGTATGAAACCCTCTCGTATGCGTGACCATCTAGAAAAGATGCATTCGGACAAAAAGGACAAGCCCGCAGAATACTTCAAGAAGCTGCGTGATGACAGGGAGAAAACTACCCCGTCTATTTCGTCTGCTTTTGCCAAGGTGACAGAGATTTAGCGTGATGGCCTGCTGGCATCGTATAACATTACATATATGATTGCAAAGGCTGGCAAGCCGCACACTGTGGGGGAAACACTGATTCTGCCTGCCGTGAAAGAGGTGATTTCGACTGTCTTACATAGGAATGCGACAGAAATAGTGAAGGCTATCCCCCTTAGCAATGACACGGTCTCCAGAAGAATAGATGAGATGGCAAGTGATGTCGAAATCCAGTTGGTGGACATTCTCAAGAAGACCAACTTTTCCATCCAGCTAGATGAATCGACTTTGAGTGATAACACTGCCCTTCTCGTGTCTTACGTGAGGTACTTCGACGAAACTGGGGAAACAAAAGAGGAAGTTGTTTGCAGAGTCCTTACCCCTTGACACAACTGGTACATCCATCTTTGCTGCTGTCAAGAAGTACTTTGAAGAAAAGGAAATCCCGCTAATCAACATTCACTCCTGCGCAACAGATGGAGCACCAGCAATGGTTGGACGATACAAGGGGTTCCTTGCTCTTCTCAAGAAGGAGCATCCAGATATCATCTGCATACATTGCGTAGCGCACAGAGAGCATCTTGCAGCGAAACGGCTGACCCCCAGCCTTCATGACTCTCTCAATCTCGTGATCACGGCCGTGAACGTAATAAAAAAAAAGCAAAAAGGAATCGACTATTCCGCAACCTCTGCCAGGAAAATGACGAGATCTACAATCGGCTGCTGCTTCACACCGAGGTGAGGCTCTCTAAGGGCAACTGCTTGGCTCGATTCTGTGAAATGTTCGATTCAGTTGTCACTTTCCTGCAAGTCAAACATGAGAAGTTGCTGCTGGTCTTAAATTAATACTAACGATAAATGAATCATAGTTGTCGCACTATGTCTAAACCATGAATTAAAGCACAAATTAACAAAAATATGGATTTGAATAATTAAAAGCAAAAATTCACATTTAACAAATCAATACCTAAACTAGCAAAATATACTAGTTAATACTTCATGCCAAAAAATACCATTTACTTCGAAAATCTTACCAGTCAGTTTTTATAAAAATATATATTTTTGAAAATAATTAACTATAGTTTTAAGTAAGAAAGATACAGGTTAATGTACGCACATGATCACGTACTGTGTACATTCACATACATGTTATGAAACTATTACCCTACATTATATCTTCGTGCTACAGACGTGAATTTTAAATCAGGTCGCTTTGCAAACAAGCATATAACGTCGCGTCTAACAGGCGTCTAGAAAATTATGCTTCCTACTTGGAAAATTAAACGTAAGACTTCATTTCAATAAATTTGTCCCACATATGAGTATTTAATTTATTGATTTATTGTATATCTATTACTCACGATGCAATTATCTAAAAACTTATTTCCTTTTGTTATAGGTAAGTTCAAGTGCCTTGGATATGTAGAATGTGTAAGTATAATGCAGAACATTTTACTTTTTCTTCATTTTTATATTTTGTATGTATAATCTGCAGCTTATTCATAATAAATATCTCCTTAATTCGTTGAACTAAAAGGACTTTATTCGATATGAAACTTGTTTGTTTAATAATCTTACATTATTAAAAGAAAAAAATGCTCTTTCTTATTTCATATATAATAATAATTGATATTATTAGTAATTTAAGAGATAAATAGCTATATATGAGGCATGATTTATTATTTATTTGTTACTTTAAGTAATTAAATAAATTGAGTGGTTCGAGAATATTAATTTATCGTAAATGCTGAACAGTCATTGGATGAAAGACACTACACTCACGGGAATAAAGAAAAACTAAAAGGGAATTGAAATAGCGTCTGACTGTTCAATTTTGAGCTTTCACAATTTAGAATTTTAAGCGTCCAAAAATCAGCAGTTACAAGTAAAGTAAGTTTACCAGAATTTTCATATGTTTAAAAAAATATCAAACTAAGTTCGCATATTTTGAAGTACATAACCACACATTTAGTTCATGTGTGTTTTAATAGCATAAATAGAAATAAGGCGTCAAGAATACATTACATTAAGCAATAAGAATTTTAAAATTAAAAAAATCATACATGACCCTAATAGAAAGTTCCTGAATTCAATTGTATCTTGACATTGCAGTCAAATTATTCCTGGTTTCTGAATCTGTGTATTGTGTATAAGAGTATGCTTGGATCAAATCCAAATTATATATATATTAAAAAAGTATATAATCCTGCTTAAGTGTTAGCCATATAAGCAAGTAATAACATAAAACACACTTGGTATAGTTTCACAAATAAATTTGTGAAACTATACCAAGTGTGTTTTTTGTTATTACTTGCTTATATTTCGACATGTTTCACCAAGAGAATTCCATCACTTCATTTAATTATTTGTTAAGTGTTAGCCGTTAAATTCTGAGATAGACCTATCCCAATAGCCTTTTGAAATCGTTCTATAAATGAGCAATCCTGTATTAATTAATCATCTGATAAGTACCCTATAAATCCTATTTGTATGTCTATTATATGTTCAAATTATGCTCAATATGCAGCCAATCGTAAAAACGTCTTATTCAATCTATTATATTATCAATAGTATCAACTTCATACTATTAACTGGTCATATATAAATAATTGATTGAAGACGGAGATACGTGTTGAAACTCCATAATTTACAAGTAAAAATTGAAATAAATTCAAAATGAGTTCAAAACAGTTTTATTCAATTCACAACAATTGTTTCACCCTACTAGGGCTTCATCAGGTGATGAATATTATAATACAAAATATTTGTAGACGTTCTTATTTTTAGGAAAAGACATAAATAAGAACGTCTACAAATATTTTGTATTATAATATTCATCACCTGATGAAGCCCTAGTAGGGTGAAACAATTGTTGTGAATTGAATAAAACTGTTTTGAACTCAATTTGAATTTATTTCAATTTTTACTTGGTCATATATAACTTATTTATTCAAACATTGTTTGGTAAAGCTTATATTTAGTTAAAGACATCTGTCGTAAAGGTATTAGAATAGAATACAAAAATGGGAAAAGAAATGTAGTAACAAACACAGAGTTAGAGAAAGAACACGAATAAAATTAAGGAAAACTAAAAGCCGTGATATAAGAAATATAGTACTTGTGATAAAATAATATAATAAAATATTTATACTATTTAACCGGATATACACAGCATAATTAAAAATACATTTTTAAGGCATAATAAACACAAATTAAGCAGAATGTCTATAAAACTCAGTTATACATAAATCTGACATTTATAATTAATGGCGAATACATTTGTTAATAAGTAATTTGCCAGAAATGTGTTTAAAATGTTTGTTAAAATTTTTTTTATGAATAGAATGTATGGCTTTCAAAAATGTGCATCTAATTGAAATAGACTCTGGTGTACTCAAACATTTTGTTTTACAAACAAATCCTTTTGTAGAATTGCTGTGTATGTAACCTTATCTTGTATTTTCACACTGTGTATTAAGTATACAAATCTGTTATAAAAACATCAACAATTATTCCTGTTATATTTCAAATATTTAATTAATGTGACTGATTTCATTAAATAGCTGCAGCTTTTTTAAAGCTTTTAAACGAGAAAAATGCTTTGAAATTCGACTCCGGAAATTTACACGAATAGATTAAAGTTAATTGGGGTACTATTCTTTACTTACCGTTAAAAGTAATTGAAGTTGAATTTTCTATTTTGTTAGTTGAATTGAAATTCAATAGAGTTACACTTGAAGCTTTTAATTATTATTATTGTTAATTATTGTTTGTCACAAAAAAATATTTCATTTTCAATATTGTAGCCGTAGTAGCAATTAGATGCATAAAAAATTGCTTTTCTATGTCAGTGAACAAAAATGAATGACTGCAATTTGTTTGTTTTTGTGAAAATTAATAAATTTACATTAATTAAACATTGCGTGCATAAAAAATGCTGTTGTACTTGGTTGAACAAAAGTAATCAACGAAGAATATTTATTCGTAATATCGAAAATTTTATTATTTTAAAATAGGACATTTCAAGTGACACTTTTTAATATGCGTATATGACTTTTATTTGTTTTGTAATAGGGATGCTTTTTACCTTAAAGTTACGCAAATTTAAAATGTAATTACAGTCTACCAAAATACGCGACACACAATATTGAAAAAACTAATTCAAATAGAATAAACCAAGTTTCATTTCTCTTGTATTTTTAAAAATAGCCTATATTATGTGTAAAACTCATAATGTTTTGATGTATCAATGTTGGAGTGAAGTGAATTAATTCAATCAAAGCCGACTAATCCCTATTAATACTTCTTACGATTTAGTTTTATCTCCAAATTAGCATGTCTTGTGGTTTATATTTCATTTTCCAGAATTTCTAATTTTCAAAGCTCATTTAAATTATGTTTCTACTAACTATGCATTTTTAATCATCCAGTAGCATTTCAATCTGTATAAATCTGATTTAGGCCGGTTTTTCCAACTGCGACTAAATTCCAGTTAGCGTAATCATTGAGTAAATTCAAGCTAGTACAAATTTTTGGTTTTCCAACACTGGTAAGCACTAAACATTGATTAAGGGCCGATTTTTCCAACATCGATTAAAATACTTGCTTAACTAATCATTGATTATCTCTAAACGGCGTCTTTAAGAATTTATTGTAGGCACAAAGTTATCAACATATTTTCCAGCGCATCTGATCAAAACTACTAGATTTTGTTCTAATAATGTGGATGCAAATTCTTGATTTTACTTTATTTTATGAACATAGCCTCTGGGGATTTATGCGTACATAATTTGTAATATAGATTAAAAGGTGACAACTTGAATCATACTGAAACAAATTTATTAATAAAAACCGAAAAACTTCAAACTTAAAAACAAACAAATAAAATATATTAGAAGCAGACTTGCAAACCGCGCCTTGTCGAAAATTGCAAATTTTCCAGAATGGCTAAATACTGGTGCTTGGAAATAGCCTTAGATACTGAGTTGCGATTTGTAGTAAAAAATCAAGAAAGAACAGCATGAGTAATTAGGTACTCTTGCAGACTGGAAAAAGAGAAAATTGCTTTATATTTTAAAAAAGAGCTGGACAAAATGCTATTTGCATGTCTGTAGTGGACAAAGACCGTTTTGATACCTGTCAAACAGCTTTTTGGGTATAGTAATCTAAAAAACAAAAACAAAATCATATTCTCAATAAACAGTACCTTTATTTTTATTTTTTATAATATTTAAATAAAGTTAACTTCATCCATTTTGTTGCACTCACATTCTTCATTTCCTTCAACAACCGTTTCTCCATCTTTACAGTATTCTGCAAAAATTGGAACTAACCATTCCAACTCCGGATCATTGTTCCAGTTTTCTCCAGATAACGAGTCCAGTAATTTTCTCAAACTGCCTAATTTTTTTTTCTTTATCTTATGGCCCAAAGGTAGCCCCGGGAAGTCCATTTGGTCAAATTGTGCGCGTGTTTTTAGTAGAGATTGGATTTTTTGTCTCATCTGAATTGCGTTATGATGCTTCGCTTTTGACTAAAATATTATTGGTGGTAACACTTTTTTTTATACTAAATCGTCGACAGGAACTTATGTCATTCACTTTTTTTTTGAGCCACAACAATATTTTCGATATCAAGCAAATTCCAGTCGGACCTAAGTTTTCCTAACGCGCTCACTTTGGTGTAGAGATTCCAATATACATCTGCATTTTTATGATACTGTGAGACCGTAATATTTTTTCGATGTGTCCAAAGATACGATCGGCGGAAAGATAGGAGTGGCCTCTAATCGGAAATATAATTTCTGTTTCTCGTACTTCTTCACCTGAAAACTTATGGAGTCAAAACATCAAAGTTTGTACGAACTGAGTATTTTTGTTATGACCCCCCACAGCAATCTTTAAAAAAACGTATTTTCTTCGCATTTTCAGGAAATTCAAAAAATTAATAATAGCAGATGATGTCTCAGTACCCCCTTCCTGCCCGCTTGGTACAATATCCACGTGTAGAATATGGGTTCCTGACAATTAAGTTTAGTTACGGAAAGAAATATATTGACTACTACTATTGAGTGTAAAATGCCTCCTGAATAGGAACCTTCGGCAATGTCTGAAGTTGCTGTAAATCGAAGCAATATGAAATTGTATTAGGTTCTTCAGCTTTCATAAACTTATAGAATTGTGATGTACGAAGTTTGTGTAGTTTTAGTTCAGTGGATATTTTCTGTTTTCAGAAGAGATTTGAGACGTACTGATTTTGGTTTGTGTTCTTACACAATAACTACAGACATCAGTAGATGAACAGCCAAATCCAATATTAAAATGTTTACTAAATACCCATCTGAGATTAAGTAGTTCACTTTTAAACTGTCCGGTGCATTTTTGTTATATAATTCCCAAAGTATAGAAATGTTGTATTCTGAAGATACATAGATCCTTCGAGACTTCTGTCTTCCATAGTAACTCTCTTTTCTTTATAATTAACTAATAAACGACTTCCAATTTTCCTAAAAACTTAAAAGCTCATCTATCACCTCTCTCTTTTTTTATTTACAACTTTTTCTCCAGCCTGCAGTTTCTTGCAAATTGTATTAGCCACCTTTGACAAACGTTGTATACAGCCATTATACCCTTCTGACAAAGATGTAATTTTTGTCGACCGACGTGTATCTTCAACAAATTCTAATAAAACTTACCTATATACTAACTGAAAAAAGTCACAAAATGTCAATAAAACCACGACAACATTATTTCTTTCAATCATAAAAAAATGTAGTACCAACTTGTTATTAAAACATGTTGTATGTATTTTTTTTAACTTACATAATATTTTACAAAAAAGAGTAAAGTTTTTCGTTAGATTTGCGACATTCTTTATGTTTGGGGACATTGAACTCCATGCAACTGGCTAAAATTCCCTATTGAATAACTTTCTTGAGATTGTTATGAAAAACTTCTTGAAGTTTAATTACATCATCACGACTTGCCCACATTGTAGGTTTGAATTATCTTATGGTTACAAACTATATTAAATTGTTGTAAATCAGGATCATATTTTGAATGCTGGAAATAATCATACAATCTATACTGACATCAAAAATTTAAAATATCTGTTCATACCTCACTTGTTTTTTCTCTCCCTGGATGTTAAATTGACTTTTCGTTTTCGGATACCACGGTCACTATCATCAACACCATCTCACTTCACTGAAACAAAATGTCTTTTGTTCGTCTAATGCCGATGGACTAAATGCATCTTGCATGTCTAAGAGGTTTCCACAGTTCATTTTAAGTAGGGTAAAATGCGATTTGGTTGTCCATTCAATTGAATATTGCAACGGCACTTATACTTAAAAAATTGAAAATTTCGACAAACTCCGTTTCGCAAGTCTGCTCCTCACATATACATATTATGGATAAGAAATTAATATTTACTTAAAAATATGTAAAATATATTAATAGTTTGATGAAAAAGAAAAGCTGTCCTGTCAAACACATTCTAACTCTATGAGATATTGCTCTTTCCATTGCCATATCTGAGACAATTTAACTTGCACCAAATTTTTGTAGGGTAAATAAAACCAGGTATTTATACTGAGAGATTGTAAAGGGTGTATCATAATGTTTTTCATTTTTGTTTTTACCGTTACGCGCCAAACACAGATAGCAGAGAGAGGGGAGTGGTGTCAAACGCTTGGCTGACTTGTTTGGTTTAGTTGCGATGGATCGTTGCACGGGACCGCAGAGCGCATTTTGTGTGCGAGCATTTTATAGAAACAACGATTCTTACATTGTTGTTCTACGTCTCTACATGACACATTATAATTTACCAACCATGAGAAATGTGCCAAGTGCGAATTTAATCAAACATTGGGTGAAATTTGAAGAGACTGGAAACACAATGCCGGACAAATCAGCTGGGCGCAGAAGGACATCAAGAACGGGGATAAACGTCGACCGTGTGCACCAGTCTGTCATGGACGATCCATGACAGTCGCTGCGATTGCGCGGAGCTGCTCTAAATTTGAACAAATCCACGGTTCATCGCATTATTCACAAAGATTTACATTTGCAAGAGATGAAGCCCGATGATCCTGCTCAACGAGTCGAATTCTGTACGACAATGAAGGATCGATTTAGAAGTTTCAATAACATATGGTTCTCCGATGAATCCAATTTTCACATAAACGGCCGCGTCAATAAACAAAATTGTAGATATTGGGCCTCCGATAATCCACTGCAACTGCATCATACACCATTACACTCGCCTAAAGTTGTTGTTTGGGCTGCCATATCAAGTCAAGGAATTATCGGCCCATACTTTTTTGAGGATAACCGTGGTGGTGCGCAGACAGTTAATTCCGAGCGATATTGCCGTATGATCAGGACCTTTCTTTCTTTTTTCTTCTTCTTTTAGCTAGGGTCTTTCCCTGTTTGCCTGGCATGTTTCTATTCAGTGGATGAGGAAAACCAACTTTGTCCCCATCTCTTGGGAGGTCGTCCTTGTTGTCTCTTTCCTTTTGGTCTCTCATGTTTACATATATATGCTAGTCTGTTGGTTTGCATTCTCTCGACATGGTCATTCCATTCCTTCCTTCTTCGCTTACTCCACTTCACCACATCCTGCACTCCGCATCCTTCTCTTATGGAACTACTCGTCTGTCTATCTCGTAACGTGACATTCGCTATTTTTCTGAGAGTCTTCATTTCTATCGTTCGAATTTTTTGTTTAGTTGTCTTGGTATCTGCTGTTGTCTCCGTGGAGTATGTTAGTACTGGGCGAACCATAGCTTTGTATATTCGTACTTTACTTTCCTTAGTAAGGTATTTGTTCCGCCAGACCATTGTGTTTAGATACCCGGTTACTTATGTCGCCTTCATTGCCTGTTGTTGAACCTCCGCCCGCAGATCTCTTTGACTCGTTACCTCGACACCAAGATACCTGAAGCTCATTACATGTTGAACAAAGGATCCGTCTATTTCTAGTTTACAACGAAGTGGTTGCTTACATATTACCATGCACTTAGTTTTGTCTTTGGAGATGTTCATATTATATTTTTTGCCGGTAATGTTAACCTGATGCAAACGTCTTTGTAAGTTATCATCGCTGTCTGCTAGGAGCACTGCATCATCGGCGTAGCATACTATGTTCACGTTGTGTCTTCCCATAGGGTAACCATCTTTTCCTCTTATTGATTCTATCATACGGTCCATTATTAAATTGAATTAGAAGGGGCTCAACGAATCCCCTTGTCGTATGCCAATGTTTATTTTGATTGGTTTCGTAATTCCATCAGATGTTTTGATTCTAGTCGACGTGTTAGTGTTGATATTATTGACCAATTCCACAAGGGTTTGTGGTACGTCATATTCATGTAAAATTTTCAAGACGTCGTTTCTTCTCACACGGTCGAAAGCCTTGCTTAAATCCACGAAGCACATAAATAGCGGGTTGTTATATTCGATTGATTTTTCTACCAATTGGCGTATGATGAAAATGGCATCTGTTGTACTACGATTCTTTCTGAACCCCTGTTGCTCCTCGGATATTTGTATTGCTTCTTGCAATAGATTTCTAATTATGGATGTAAACAATTTAAGTATTGTATTCAACAGAGTAATTCCGCGGTAATTGTCCTGTGTCTTCTTCTCCCCTTTTTTGTGTAACGGAATCGTGTAACTATTTTTCCAGTCCTCCGGTACCTTTTTAGTGGCCAGCACGTTTGACAGCAGCTCGTGCAAAGCCTCTTCCAAGCAATCGCTACCGTACTTAAGGAATTCATTATATATACCATCCGGACCCGGAGATTTTCGTGATTTTAGCTTTTTTATGGATTCTTGTATTATTTCTCTAGTAAGATATACCGGGGTCTTGTTATGATGTCTTTGTTCGATATTTTCCAAGCTATCCTCTTGAATTTTATATAGCTGACTGAAATATTCATGCCATTGGTCAGTTTTAATAGCTGGTATTTGTATATGTTCTGCTACTTCCTTTTTCTGGTTTCGCAACGTCTTCCAACAAGGAGTTCTGTTATTCCCAGTGCCGGAGGTGATTGTTCTTTTCCCCAATGCTTCTTCAGCTGTTTTTAAAATTAAACCTGAAGAGGCATTGGGGAAAGAAACAATCACCTCCGGCACTGGGAATAACAGAACTCCTTGGTTTGACGAAAGAATAAGGACACTGGTTCAAAAAAAGAAACACGCATTCCTACAATGTAAAAAGAATCCAACAGCGCAAAAATATGAAGAATACAAATTGATAAGAAACGTCAACAACCAAGCTATCCGAAAAATAAAAGAAAAAAGACCTTTCTGGCTCCACAAATGCGAAACCAAATGACCTACAACCGCAACACATTTTTCCAGCAAGATGGAGCCACGTCCCACGTCACAAATGACTCGTTAGTTGCTTTTCACGATTTATTCCCTGAAAGAGTAATTAGTGGCCGAGGAGTCATCAATTGGCCACCAAGGAGTCTAGATTTGACGCCTGCAGATTTTCTCCTATGGGGCTACTTAAAAAGTAACCCCATAGGGTTAGAGTTTTTAACCCATTGCCACCCAACTTGAATGTGTTAAAACAACGAATCACAGACGAAATCAGCGCGATTCCAAGAGTAATGTACCAGCGAGTGATTGAACATTTCAGTTCCAGGCTAACTGAGTGTATAGAAGCGAATGGTGCACATTTACAATCAGTTGTTTTTCATACATACAAATTCAAAAACTGCTCTTTAATTCAACATCAATTAAAAGGAGTTTGAATTAATTCTAGTGGTTTTTATTTAAGAATCAAAAACGATAAACATTTTGAAACACTCTTTATAATAACTGTTTATTAAAAGCATTACATTCCAACTAAATTCATTTCTTAATTCCATTAATCAACGAAGGCTGATTGAAAAAAAATGTTATGTTCTGAAAGCAAAGCTGTGAGCTTTACAGTGCTGGTAATAACTAAACTTTACAGTGCTGGTAGTAAGTGTGGAACTTAACTGCATGTCAATTTTGCAAGCACGTACATTATTCATCCAAACCCTGCCCAGCCAGACTACATAAAGTGACAGCAAATACTTTCAACGTCAACCTGCGCGCAAATGTACAGTTTCTTCCATATTTTGATATGTAATTTTGCAATATGGATTAATATGTTACTGACATGAGTCCAAGATAAGTTGACTAAAATGGATTTTAATAAGATGCTGTTAAATGCACATTCACTCGAAACACAGGTTAAATTTTGTTCAATTAGCGACACTATTAATCAATGATTTTCACTAACCGGCATTTTAATCGAAAAGACCGACTTGGGGTTGTTCGCCGTTAATGAGCAATTGTGCGGTTTTACACATGCTAGAGAGGGGTACGTTATGTTCTAAATTAACACAACACCCTGCCTGAAGTGTATATAGTGATAAATAATCATTATTTGTAAATCACACAAACAACGCAACTGTGTAAATAGTCCTGACAACTATTATTATGAGTGTTAGAAATATAATCCCACTCATCATAAGAAGTTATGAACAGTATTTTGGGTGTAAATATTTAGGCGTCATATATCTGCTATTGTATGTGTTTCTGAGCTCACTAACTAGCTGAACGAAACATGTTGTCATATGCTGTTTGCAGTTTCACTGATATTGAAAGAAGCAGAGAAACTATTTTCAGGATTCTACTTATGTAAAACTAGAACCTCTGGCATATGAAGTAAATCAAGAATTGAAGTACAATAATCAGCCCTTCTTTCAGCTATAATACTTGTGTCTGAAAGCTGGTTGATGAATTACTGAAAAATTACAGATTTGAGGGCAAATATGTCTCTGAAGATTCATCTACTCTATCACGTCTGGATTTCTTCCCAGAAAATCTTGCTAATATGACTGAGAGATTTCACCAAGATATACAGGGTGCCCGGGAAAATGTGGGAAATCTCTTGGATGAATGAAACATGAATAAATAAGATGACAAGTTCCTACAATTTTTTTTTCCCACAGGCCCCTCCTTCGGATATATGCGTCTCTAAAAGCCTGCGCTGGAAATCGATTTTTATTGAATTTCTTTTAAAATAATTAATATAATTTAATAAAAATTTAATGTGATGGACACTAGTTAGGACCTCTTAAAATAGTGTCCTTGAAACATATTTAGCTTTTGTAGTTTACCAGGGCGGGCTAATCTTTACAACTTAATGCCTAAATTTTTACACCCTCTATGATAAACACTTTAAAAATATTAAACTGGATAGCTTGAACCATGGATTTTAAAAAAGGTACTCTTGCTTATTGCCGTTAAAATGAACCGATTACGAGAAAAAGTTTGCAAAAAATGTGCGTTTAATTTTTATCAGCACCAAAAAAACCTATTGCTGTTGCAAACGTTATTATGGTACGAAATAAGTAAAATATCCGGCATTTTAGAACTTGTCATCACATCGTCGACACATTGAATTTATTCGAAGTATGGAATACAAGTTTATTAAGTATGCATATATGCATCTGATGTATGGTCTTGCGTCTTGCAATGCTTTAGAAGCCAGAAGATTATATCACGAAAGATTTCCTAATCGTGCTCTACCAAACCATAAGCCCTTTCAACGTGTTGACCAACGTCTAAGGGAGAATGGTGGACGGTAAGGTAATATATATTATTGACTATCTTCATAATTTTAGGAAAGTTTGGAAAAAGTAGTACTGATGCTGGTGGGAGAAGAACCGTACGTATGCCGCGATTAGAGGAACGTATTTTAAATGCTGTAGATGATAATCCATCAACGAGGACTCGACAATTATCAGCACAGTTTAATACATCGAAAACAATAGTACATGAAGTTCTTCATGAACAGCTGTTATATCCATATCATTTGAAAAAAATACATGAACTGATTCCTGAAAATTTTCCTCGTAGAATGCAATTTTCAAACTGAGTATTGAATCAGGAACGTAATAATGTTAACTTCATGAGCATTATTCTTTTCACAGATGAAGCAAGGTGTCACCGATTTATACAATACGCATGTATGGGCTGATGAAAATCCTCATGCCACTATTGTTTCGCATTATCAACATCAGTTCCAATCGCTAAATATCTGGGCAGGAATCATTGACAATTTTTTGATTGAACCATTCGTTTTGCCAGAACGATTGAATGGACAACTTTATTTGGAGTTCCTTCAGAACGCTTTTCGAGATTTAATAGATCACTTACCACTTGAAACCTGCCGAAACATGTACTTCATGCACGATGGGGCACCACCTCATTTCAGCGTTAGTGTGAGCACCTGAATAACGTCTATCCAAACCGTTGGATAGGTAGAGAAGGACCAATTGCCCGGCCTCCTCGATGTCCTGACTTAACGCCGTTGGATTTTTACCTGCGGCGACACCTCAAAAAAATGGTGTATTCCACTCCGATCGACACTAGGAAGGAACTTCTACTGAGAATCACGTTTCATTGTGATGTGATAAGGAACACGGCTGGGATATTGTTGCGGGTACAACAGTCCTTAATTCGTCGTGCCCGCGAGACTTCACAGAGCCCATGTTGAACCCTCTTATGAAGTTTGTCAATAATTCCGTTAAGGTACCTCCGGAGTCACCACTGCGTTTATATTTATATTAATTACTTTAAACGAAATTCAATAAAAACCGATTTCCAGCGGCGCCCCTCCGTAGGAGGGGCCTATAGGAAATTTTTTTATAGGAACTTGTCATCTTATTTGTTCATGTTTTATCTGAATCCAAAAGATTTCCCACATTTTCCCGGACATCCTGTATATCAGTCTAAATGGCCACTCTAGAAGGGAAACCAAATCGTAAACATGCTTTGGAACTACTGCTGGAGTGATAAAAGAGTCAATAAAAAATCAAATGCAAACATGTTTTTTTTTAATATAATTTATTTATAATACATACAAATATTATTTCTACAACTAATTCTAGCATTTCGAATGTGTTTTACTCAAAATTCTTACGTTGCTGGAAAATTTGGAAAACCGATTTGGAATAAGCAGGAAAAATTCTATAACAATCACCTTCTTTAGTTCATGTAACATGCAAAAATTAATAATAATCAGTGTAATTACATGTGATGAAAACATATTTTATGGACAATAAAACAAGTAGAAAGACTTAATTCTCTTAAATGAAACCGTTTCAATGTTGTATTTTCATTTTCTAAAACGATACACGTAATCCCGAGGGAAGCATTAACGAACGATATGAAAGCGAGGATACGGACAAAGCAAAAAAGAAAACTAACCATAAATATATATATTTTCATTTCCCATATATCATTTTGAAAGAGAGAGCGTCTGTTGAATACCAAAATGCCAACTATAAACTAAGCGCAAAAAGCGACAAAATTGACAAGTAAAAACAATTAATTAAAACGGAAATGGTCAGATATGAAATCGTTGCCCTAAAATATATGCTTACTGGTTAGAATTTCGAGTACATTTCAATCGTATCGCACGTGCAGTCCTTTAGTTAACGACTTTTATAGGACGGTACGCGACATTAATGAACTCAACGAATTGCCTATAATACACGAACAAATTCCGCCTAGGCTTTAGCAAATGCCGTTAAAATATTATGAAGGTACCTGTTACATATAATGAGCTTTTATATAAACCCTTTCCGGTTCCTGCCTTAACTTCAACTCAGTTCATGTAATTCACAAATTTTACATTTACTTGTTATCTGTATGCATATTTCGAACAGGCAGATTGAGTATGCTAACGCTTGTAGATTCACATTTTTTTAGCAAATATAAAAAATGAAAATGAAAATATATACTTTTCTGGTAACATAATACGTTCACTGTAGCAAGAGTATTGCTAGGATTAGTAGGTATTATTGTAATTTAATGTTACTTCGCCCTATGCAACTCTTTATGACGTGTATCGTCTGTTTGGTTGATTGACCTATAGGTGCTACAGTTTTCTTCAACTGAGAAAGAAAAAGTGACAAATGGTTTACTAGAAATAAAACAATATAAACAGTATATACATGTGCTTCTTGCCACGTTACTTAGTAGTACAATACGCACACAGTTTCCCATTTGCGTTCATAGTTTCCGAAATAAAGTCGCAAAATTTTCTGAAATTTTGTTAAATTTCGCGACTTTTTTCGGAAACTGTAAACGCTAGGAAGTTCTGGCTGCATGTGCTTCTTGTCACGTTACTTGGTAGTACAATAGGCACACAGTTTCCCTTTTGCGTGCATAGTTTCCAAAATAAAGTCGCGAAATTTTCTGAAATTTTGTTAAATTTTGGTGGTAAGAGAAACAGGTATTGTAGTGGACAAATAAATGTGCCATCAGTGGGTTTGAACCTAAGGTCAAAATGTTGATTGCCCGAAGATCGGTACCTTTCCAACTCCCTTCAACTGATCAGAATACATTTCAACTGTTTTTCCTATTTAACAACGATAAAGCGAAGTAACAAAACCATTACTTACTTACTTCTTTGTGCAACAGTCTATAAAAAACCCTTGGCTCTCCATAGCTTTTTCTTTAGCTCCTGATTTGTTAGTGTCTTCCATATTCCAGTTTTATTTTTTTGTTCTGTATATTCTTCTTAGTGCCTTTCGTTTCCATGTGTCCAATATAATTTTATCAGTTTTGTTCATACTCCATAATTCATATTCGTAAGTAACATTTGATATTCTTTTATTTTATTCTCTAGTGCAGTCTAGCCGTCACATCCTCACCTAAATCATTTTCTCCTTAATTATGCAGCCAAGATAGTTAAAACATCTAGTCTGACAGCTTTTTAATTTAATGCAAATTGCTTTATTATCATAACTTGATGATTTTTTTGTTATATTTATACTGAGTCGCTACAAATTTCCTGCTTGTTTCAAATATCGACATACACATACTAAAAATTGATTTTGTAGGGCTAATCGATATTTTTTAATTGATTGAAGACTACACACTGAGAACTCTAACAGATAGTTCAGAAGCAGCTAGACAATCATAAAGAATTAAAGCACATGAATGCCTCTGACAAACAAGCTCAGGTGAAAAACATCATGGAGAGCGAACTTCTTGAAAAGAATTTAGTGAAATGTAAGATAACTTCGAAATTTCTATTGTATGTTTATTGGTTCCAAAATTTTTAATTTCTTACTAATCTGGCTGTTCAAAATTACTTTTTTGTACTCACCGCCTGTAAAGTGACATTTGACGCATGTGTAGCCCGACTGGGAAAGACGTTTTCCCGGTCGAGGCCATTGTAAAAATTGAAAAAAACACTGGCACTTTGGGACATTAAAAAAAAAATCTAACTTGGTAGTAATAAAGTTTAGTCTATAAAATACTACTTCCTTCCACTATTCTTCACTAAAAGTTGGGGAAATAGGAGTAATAATTAAAAATTCTTCGAAAAAAATTGTGGCTCCATCTATTTGACGACATTTTAAAATATATCTTAACCGACAATCAAGCGCCATCTATTTGAACTACATCGACATTCATATTGGCAGTTCGGAATTGTTTGTATTTAAACCAAAAAACGCAATAAATGTACTATAAATTTATAAATATAAGAATAAATACCTCATGTTTGCCATGTGTAAGAATATAATAACTTAATTTTAGGGAAAGGTGAGTAATAGTTACGTACATGAAATGCTTAAATTAATTAGTTAATCTATCTTAGGTTAGGTATGATACTAATGACATTAATCAATAATATTTCTTTAATTTAATGTTCATACAAAAAGTATTGCACAAACCACTTGCGTGAAGACACCTTCCACGCATTCGCGCAATTAAAAGCACTCGCTTCCTGCGGTCGCTCGTGCTTACAAAGTGCGCTCATGCGGGAAAATAGTCTTCTGGCACTTGGTTCGTAAATAACTATTTTCTTTCTTATACGAAGTTATAAAAAAGTATAGTGATCATGATTGAAAAACAACTTGGACTTTTGGAAAATGTCTTGTGAACTATTATTTTTCTTAAAATTTACAAATAGTAAAAAGGTATTCAAAAGATTCTGATTGAAGCTCAATTCACAGTTAGGCTTTTTCATCAAAGCTCTAAATAAGCGTCAAGTGACGAAACTTATGCAATCACAAGGCGTAAAAATTTCATCCATAATTCTATTTAACTTAGATATAGAATCCCAATGATATTATTGTCGGGCACATATATTTTTTGTAGGTTTTCTGTAATTATTTCATGTTAATATATGGGGTCAAATTTAATAAAGTCTAATACTTCTTGGGATAGTATACTAGTAAATAGGTTAGTAACATCAAAGGAAATTAATTTACATTTAAATTTTATATTCTTTAACATTTTACCTATTGATTTTTGGAAATTTCTAATTGAAAAAATAGATTTAAATAAAATATATTCGAAAGTAATATTAATTACACTTTTATAAATCTTTCTGCAGAGAGGTTTATCATAAGCTACTATCGATTAGATTAGCTTATAGGATTTCGGTAGTATAATTAACCCATATAATTTAGATGATTGTTGGATGGTTTCTGGGTACAATTGATATAATATAATATAATGAGTTCATACATAAATAAATATGAACAAAAATTAAAGAGC
Organism: Amphimallon solstitiale; assembly: GCA_963170755.1. Taxonomy (NCBI): domain Eukaryota; kingdom Metazoa; phylum Arthropoda; class Insecta; order Coleoptera; family Scarabaeidae; genus Amphimallon; species Amphimallon solstitiale. The sequence continues at coordinate 131,686,441 of OY720676.1, forward strand.
TACAAGTGATAAATAAGAAGAAGTATTCACTATTATGCAAAATTATTGTAAATTGAAGCAACAGCCATTCTAACAGCATTGATAGATGACTGGAACATATCTCAATGCGAGAAAATCGTATCAAAATGAGAACAGATCACGTAAATTGGAGAGTTCATTAACACATCTGTGCGCGCAAATGGTAACTAGAAGGTGCTGGAGTACTAGCATCAAAATGTGGAACGTGGAAATCTAGCATTAGTTAATGTAGTTGTGACATAGCTTTACTTTAAATAATAAACTGGAGCACATGCGTCTAAAATTAAGAGAATGCAAACAAACACGCTATAACAGAAGGGTCTGATCAATATTCCTTTCCCGATAACATCCATTCAAACAAAACCACATGAATTTGGCAAATCGTTGCTGTATCAACTCCAGTTGTCGCTTGTAAGTTAGATAGCAAGGACTTCAAACAACTGCTGCCTACTCCAAACGGAATCTCACAAGAGCGAAATATAATCTTTTCTAGACTACGGCATTAAAAAACGTCCAGAATGCGTATTACGAAACCTAGCATTTTAGTAGCAGTATTAGTGGTGTATTCAATATAAATGTAAGTTTGTTGTCAAACATAATACCTTAGAGGTGGGCAAAACGGTTCTTTTCATTGACCCGGCTCACTCGGTTCAGCTCCTCATAGTGCGCCGGGTCCCGGAACCGGCTCATTTGAACCGTGTGGATCCGTAATAGCATACCGTTCCAGGAACGTGTAGGACATGTAATACTCGGCGCCGCGCCGTCTCGTCGGCTCAAACGAACCGGGATTATTTAGGCTGCACGTACACCAATTATGCAAAATGTTTGACAAACAATTTATTTGAAGCTATAATGCACACAAATTTGACAAATTATCAGATTGTTGTATACAAATTAAGCAACGACCCAAGTGAGCCGAGATCCGGTTCATTGAAATTTAGTGAACCGGCTCCCTCGGTTCCCTGCTGGGATTCGGTTCACTGAACCGGTTCGGACCCGAACTGCCCACCTCTATAACACCTAGCCTTTAACCAAATACATACGTTCCCCAGACACGTTGTTCAAGTTATAATTAAATAATAGCACGATGCGATTACTAAACTCTGATGAATCCCGATCTCCCGATCTAACGCCGTTAGATCGGTAGTTTAGTAATCGCATCGTGGAAGCCTCAGCAACCATCAAGGATCATCCTGATGCTATACGAAGTGCCAAAGAAGAATGAATTTGTCGTGCTGAATGCTACATTCAACAAAACGGAGGCCACTTTAACCAGTTCTTTTGGATGATGTATTGTTAAATAAATATCTTTATGCTTCAATATCTTAGTAATAAATTAATTTGCGACATATGTTTATATAGTGAAGTGGGGTAAGTGTGTATTCGGGGTAAGTGTCTAGTTGGTCATTTTTCTATAGTTAAGAAGGTGCATATGTACCGCCACCTTTCAAAACAAGTGCATAACTCTTTTATCTTTGCGTCCATAAAGGAGGAAACTGTATTGCGTGTGTTTCATGATTTGGGTTGGTACGATAGAAAAAGTTCATGCTGTGCTCTTGATCAGTGAGTGTGTAAAGCAGTTTTTTAATAAAAAGTTTATACTGTTTATTGATGGATTTCTTTCTACCAAAAAGCAATCGAAAGAAGAACGACTGTAGTTTTACATACTTACCCCATTCTAGTATAGTATTATACCTAATATAAAATATCATGTCCTTACACACTTGCCTCCTTTTTGGGTAAGTGAGTAGTAGACTGTTTCTAAAATTAAAAAAAATACAAAAAATATTTGAAATTATTTATTTGATCTTTTGCAGACTTGTTAGTAACTTTACAGGTTTGATTCTGTCAAAACAGGAGATTAAACAATTTAATATATTCTAGATTAGAACAGAGTCTATCTTAACTAACAAATGTTTACTACACCCTTACCCCACTTCACCTTATGGACTTTTTTGTTTATTTTATGTTGAAGAACAAGTACCTACAATAGTGCCGTGCAATTCTGAAACACCCGATATTTAACGTCACTCTGAAGTAAATTGCAGCCACCTACAATAGATATCTCGCTAAACAATTTGAGATCATCAGCACAGAGTAAGCCATGTGACACTGAGTTCTCGATTAATAAACACAATGAAACAGGACTGCACTTTTGAGGTACTTCTGAGGCAGCAATGTTTTCGTCAGAGGCGTAGCACTCTAAATCAAAAGGAATTGAGTTTGGACGGAATAATAGGCTGGTCATTACGATCAAATGCCTTAGAAAAGTCGGTGTACAAGACGTTGATACTGGACGATAATTTTTTATGTCAAAAAAGTCGTCAGAATTGAATAGTGGTATAATGCGTGCGAATAACCTTCCAAATCTCGGTAAAGGATGAACTTTCTTTCGCCAAATTGAAAATCTAGGCCACAGTATATAAAAAAGCAGAAGAACAACAATTATTTTCAAATCTGGATCGAAAGTAGCACTTTTATTCACTGGTTTATTAAGAGGAAAAAGGTATTTAAAACTTAATTTGGATTAACTTTTATATAAATAATTCGAAACGCATGGTTATGCAAGACAGTACTATAGAGTCACAGCCGTCTCTACTTACAAGCCGTGAAGTTGGAGATCTGGCAACTGCGTGTGTGGTTCTACTGCTTCTCATTCTATGTAATTTTCACATATGAGTACATGTGCATATGATGTGCATGTCACGTCTATTACATAAAGTTTACATGAGTTTAAATCAAAAACATTGCACAAGAAGTATTTACAAAGTTAAAATCAAACTCAGGAAGCACCTATGGATAAACAGTTCGTATTTTCGTAAATGTGGCCGATAACATTATTAAATATAACCCCAAAGTATCAACACGTTCTTTGTAGTCGGTTGTTCGCTGTTTATAAGTTTGATTAACATAAGTAAATTTGAAGAAGGTAAGAACAATATACATTCACTCGTTTAGTTTATTTTTTTACAACTCTGTGATGTATTAGATGCCATGGTTGTGCTGTGTCTCATTGCGTAAATCGAACTACAAGATACGCCCGAACAGAAAGATCTACAAACAACCTTTTCATTTCCAAAGGAAAATGAATTACGTAAAAGGTGGTTACGCGCAATTAGTAGAGAAAATTTCGTCGCCACAGGGAATTCAGTGGTTTGCAACATTTTGATGGAAGTGACATACAACGGTTTGAGTCATATAAAGACAAGGAAAATGAAAGTGTAAAAGTGGTTTCAAATATCGTTTTTGATAAATCGTGTATAGTAACAGTTTATGTTAATAATACCGAATTAGCATCAAATGATTTTAAGTGGGTGTTAGCTGAAACCTGTAAGTTGACTCGTTGGTCTCAGCTACAAAATTTGTTAGCAAGATGTAGTTTTTGCAGTGATTTATGTGTAAACGCTGAATATTACCACCATACATACTCGTTATGCTGCTCTACCAATTAAAAAGAAAATTAAGTGAGTGAATTGTAAAAATTGGCAGTGAAAAGTAATGGTGCTTTGTTTGGTGATGCTTATCGTGGTTATCTGCAGAGAGGTGGACTTTGTGCAGCAACTGATGAAGTAGGTTATGTGTATTTTCACTTATGTGCAATATTTGCTTTTATAACAAAAAATACAGAAATTGAAAACCAAATTCTTGGGTAAAAAGAATCATCAAAAGGTATTAACCTCATTAGCAATTGAAAGTATAAAGTCTGATAACTTTTGTATTGATTTTAGTGTTGTATGTGAATTTGGAACACTGTGTGAGAAGATATACGTCCTTGTGGTGTTAATTATGAGCAAATAGTGTTAAATAATTATAGTAGAAATAGAAATAATGCTTGTCACCATGAAAAAAGTTGTCAAAAGAGAAAATTATCAATTTGAATTTTTAGCCAATATTATTAAAAATGTTAAACTATTAATAATGTTTTTTATACGTGTCCCTTTTTATATTCTTTCTTCATAACATTATACCTACCTATGCATATTTAAAAAAAAATATCCTATTTTGGATTACGCGATTAATCAGTCTCACTTTGAGCGCCTGCTCAAGTCCGCGCGTAGACCCACTTGAAGGCAATTAGGCAGTGTTGCCAATTTCAACTTCATGGCTTGTAAGTAAAGACGGCTGTGATAAGTCTATATCTGATTTTTTTAATTTCTTTTTCCTTTATACACAAAAAATTGTATCCATATACAGGGTGTAGCACCTAAGATGCCTCGGACCGTAGCTCCTCTATCATACAATATATCGAAAAAAGTCTAAGAGAAAAATTGTCCATAATTACAATTGCAATTTTCCTAAAATATTTTTGGTCATCAGTGCCGTGCCGTATTCCAGTGGCGTATCAAACCTATGTTTTTTTTAATGGAACAATATATATTTTATGGCTGATTCGGAAAGCCCTTGAAGAGTACTTTTTGTTCTTATGTAATGTCATACCGCTAACTTTAGCGATTTCGCTGTTATAACGGTTTTTCTTCGCAGTTAAACCATACTTCGACATTTTTTTTGGCGGGAACTAAATTGTACCGGCGTTTGGATTTCAAATTTAGGGATAGACTAAGACCACTTCTACCTACTCTTAATTTTTTTTCAAGTGATTTAAGGAAAGAAGAAAATTTTTGATTGGGCTTTGCAAATAGTCATTTTTTTCTAAAATATCAAATGGGAAGCATATAAAATAATTACATCGTTGGATAATCGAAATTCCAAGTTTTCCATTAAAAAAAATCATATTCTTTCCTTAAATCACTTGAAAAAAAAATTAAGAGTAGGTAGAAGTGGTCTTAGTCTATCCCTAAATTCGAAATCCAAACGCCGGTACAATTTAGTTCCTGCCAAAAAAAAATGTCGAAGTATGGTTTAACTGCGAAGAAAAACCGTTATAACAGCGAAATCGCTAAAGTTAGCGGTATGACGTTACATAAGAACAAAAAGTACTCTTCAAGGGCTTTCCGAATCAGCCATAAAATATATATTGTTCCATTTAAAAAAACATAGGTTTGATACGCCACTGGAATACGGCACGGCACCAAAAATATTTTAGGTGCGATTGTAATTATGGACAATTTACAATATGGACGTATTTATTATACGTAAATGTTTAGTTTTTATTACAATCAGTTAGTTTGAGTAATTACAATAACATAGTAATTTCTAACACAGCTGTCGCTATTTTAATCATCATTTAAGGTATCATATATCCATATTCTCTTTACACAGAAAATTCTATTAGAAATTCTTCTCGGTATGTATATGTTATTCGCAATAGCCGCAATCGGCCACTGTCCGAATGTTTTGCCCACTACGCGTTTTGTGTATTGCAGTTTACCCACGAAGCGATTAAGAAGATTTCTATCGAGCAGTGAGCAAAACGAATTACCCAGAACGCGTTGTGGGTAAACTACGTTACTCAAAAAGCGAAATTATCTTTCGAGCGGCTTTGTTTCGCATTGTGGATCTTTTCGTTTACCCACGTCGCGTTCTGGGTATAGAACTTTACCCAAAACGCGTTGTAAATAAATTAACAAATAATTAAACAAAAATATTTATTTTAGCGGAACATTAAAATATATAACATAATTATAATATGTTAATAAACATAAAAAACACATAAAAATAAAAAACACAGAAAACAATATGGAAATATAAAAACCAGAAATAAAAAAGCAAAAAAATATGTTACTTATTTTTACAAGACGTGCTTTTATGGCATTTTGAATTGCATTTAATATTTGATTTAAGGCACTTACATGCTTTTGTGTGGCACCCTTTCCAACAATTACACCGAATAAAACCTTGCTTAGACCCAGAAGATAATTTTGCTTCTTCTCGCACGTTAACAGAAGAATCTGATGGCACTTCAGATAATGATAAAAATACTGAAGGTGACAATTGAAACTCATTTCGGCTATATAATCGTTTTAGTTTTCCATTTTTAGTACCGAGAATATAAAAACCTTGGTCAGTCTTGTCTATAATGATTGCTAATACATTCCTAGGAGCTAGACGTCCCCGATCTACTTCTGGTATATTTACTAAAACATTGTCACCTATATTGGCAGGTGGGAATTTATGTTGTGATTGGGCAAGCATTTTATCAGCCTGTTTTTCTAGCCCCCGTTTGCAACCTTTTCTCTCCGTATCAGCTGCTCTTTTATTGCTACATAATTGACATAATGGTAAATCCAAATTAGCAGCACATTCGATATGAAGTGACTCATTGCATTCAATACATACATTTTGGATACGAGGGACATACATATTATCACAAATAAAACATTTGGTCATACTGTCAGTGTCATTCTTATTATCATCGTTAACGTTTCCATCTCTGCTATCATTTTCTGTTTCAATTTCCATTTCGGTTTCTAATTCCGACTCAGTTGTTGTCGCATTAGGTTCCTCATTTATGGTATTTGTTTCCAAAGACTCTTTTATTAATTTTAAATGTTCTTCTAGTTGTTCTTCAGTCTTAATTGTATTTATGACAGAGGTATCTAAACATGTATCCAATAGCCCATTTTTTTGTGGACTTCCAAACATAGCCTCATAAGGTGTTCGCTTTATACCCGTATGGAAACTGCGATTTTTTGTGCTTTGAATAATGCGAAGACCTTTTGCCCAGTTCTGGCATTGATTGTCTGACATCCAGGCTACAAGACTATCACGAACATCTTGATTTGCTCGTTCAACGGAACCCTGACTTTGGGAGTGTCGAGGTTTGCCATGGACCAATTTGAGAGCAGACCAATTTGCTGCTAACTTTTCGATTACCTAAAAAGTAGGCACTTAGATAAAGGAAAGCCCTTGTGTGAAGCCATTACACTTACTTGATTACAAAATTCTCTTCCATTGTCACTATGTAATATGTTCGGAGCACCAAACAAACAGAAGATATCAAGAATAACTTCTGCTACTTCATCCGCCGTTTTTGTTTTAAGTGGTCGCAATATAACATATTTCGTTAGATGATCTTGATAATTAAGAATAAATTTATATTCTCCATCAGGTTCACTCTGCATATCGATGAGGTCAACCTATAAAAGTATATTTCTATAAAACAGAGTAAAAAATATTACAAAAAAATATTACCTGGCATCGAGAATTCATTTCACTCATAATTAAAGGTTTAACAACTAATCCCTTACTCTTTGCTTTCTTTTTCAAGGCACATGATTGACACAGACTTAAATATATCAAAATTACTTCTCTAGTTATATTGCAGTATTTATTTTTCAATTCATTTTCCATTGCCTTCTCTTTTTTATGTCCAATTTGTAAATGTGCTGTGTGTATTATATCATACATCTCACTTGCTGTACAGTAAAAAATTAAACCTGATTGGATTCTTGATTTTTCTTTACTGACTAGTTTATCCTTTTCTTCAACTGTCAATAAATCATATCGTTTTAATCTACGATAATCTTTTGACGATAATTCAAGACCATCCCGTTTCTTTTGTAGAGCAATTTTGGTTTCTTGAACTATTTCTAAGTAACGTTCATCCGATAATAGAAACGACCTGTCTTTCTTTTCCAACATTAGGATCCGCAATCTTTCTTCAAATTCAGCCTTCATCTTGTTTAAAACAATTGCCGGTACACAAAACACACATCAACGCGACGTGGGTAAACGAAAAGATCCACAATGCGAAACAAAGCCGCTCGAAAGATAATTTCGCTTTTTGAGTAACGTAGTTTACCCACAACGCGTTCTGGGTAATTCGTTTTGCTCACTGCTCGATAAAAATCTTCTTAATCGCTTCGTGGGTAAACTGCAATACACAAAACGCGTAGTGGGCAAAACATTCGGACAGTGGCCGATTTCGGCTATTGCGAATAACATATATACAATATGTCTCACTAAGTTGGAACCATATGGGAAACTTTTTTATTATTAATTTTAGGGAAAAAAGTTATTCTTCATAAAAACTTCTGCATGCTCTAAAACCTAAAATACAATCATCAGATATTAAATTTTTTCAGTTGTATACTAGATATGTCAAAAATATTAATTTTACCCAAGAGTAAAGTACCTTTATATTTGACAATATCGAACAACTTTATTAAAAAAAGTTGATTAGAACTAAAAATTATGTTCAAATATGCCATTACATCCATTTATATGGAAAATCTCATTTTTTCAATTTTTTGCCGACAATAACAATGCAAATTTAACTGTAGTTACATATTATCTAGGATGCACTGACATACAAATGATATGTTGTTTGCTAGAAAGTTTTGACAGTGAATATCAAAACGCGTTAGAATTTATATGACACATAAACATGGTAGGGTTATTATTATCTTGTGAAGAGAAAATAGAAATTGTTTTGATTGTGGGAGAAAAGTATAAAACGCATAGAGAAGCAGCAATTATTTTTAATAATAGATATCCCAATAAAAATATTAATCATTCAACTGTTACGAAAATAATAAATAAATTTAAGAGTACTGGAAGTATTAAAAATAATCATAATAGAAAACCCCAAAAGCTGGTTGCCGATGAGAATACGCTGTTTGAAGTAATGCTGTCTGTTGTAGAAAATCCAAAAATGTCATTGCGCAAAAGGAAGTCGTTGATGCAACAAAATGTATGTAAAGAAACAGTGGCAAGAATTCTAAAACTAAATAAATACAGACCATTTAAACCAAAAATTGTTCACACATTAAAAGATCGGGATTATGACAGGCGCTTTGATTTTTGCTCACTCATCCAAGGAGAGTTAGAAGAGGACACTTTCTTTACGAGGCGTATAATTTTTTCCGATGAAGCAACATTTTCGTCAAATGGAACTGTCTCATCATAACATTGTCGCTGGTGGTCTAAAGAAAATCCCAATTTTATAATAAAGTCTCATGACCAATATTCATTTAAGACGAACGTATGGTGTGGCATTTATAAGAACAGATTAATAGGACCTTTCTTTTTTCATCAACCAATGAATGCCGAACGTTATTTACAGTTTTTACAAACTTACATCAATGACTTCATGGACGAACTACCCATACAAGAACGTCAATGTATTTGGCTCCAACAAGACGGTGCCGCATGCCACAGTACATTAAATGTTAGGGAATATCTTGAACATATGTTCCATGGAAATGTTATTCACAGATACTCAAATCTTTATTTGCCTGCTAGATCCCCTGACTTAACCCTCCTTGATTAATTTTTATGGGGTTACTTGAAACAAAAAGTTTACCAGAAAGGGCCGTTTCAAGATGTTAATCATTTGGAGAGGATAATTATAGTAACATGCCAAGAAATTTCTCCAGAAATGATAAAGAATGTATTACGTCAATTTGCCAAAAGAACGATTAAATGTATTGAACGAGAGGGTGGATATGTCGAGGCATTAGTGGAATTAGTGAAAATTAAATTTCTATTTACTTCTATTATTAATAATATATTAGTTACACAACTTTTTTGTTTTTTCTTATTTACAAAATAAATGCACATGCCTTCATTACGTGTTTAAATTGCGAAATTGTTGTATAGTTTTCTCCCACAATCAAAACAATTTCTATTTTCTCTTTACAAGTTAATAACCATACCATGTTTATGTGTCATATAAATTCTCACGCGTTTTGACATTCACTATCAAACATTTCTAGCAAACAACAAATCAATTGTATGTTAGTGCATCCTAGATACCATGTAACTACAGTTAAATTTGCATTGTTATTGTAGGCAAAAATAGAAAAAATGAATTTTTCCATATGAATGGATCTAATGGCATATTTGAACGTAATTTTTAGTTCTAATCAACTTTTTTTAATAAAGTTGTTCGATATTCTCAAATATAAAGGTACTTTACTCTTGAGTAAAATTAATATTTTTTGACATAGCTCGTATACAACTGAAAAAATTTAATATCTGATGATCGTATTTTAGATTTTAGAACATGCAGAAGTTTTTATAAAGAATAACCTTTTTTCCTAAAATTAATAATAAAAAAGTTTTCCATATGGTTCCAACTTAGTGAGACATATTGTATAGTTAATCCTATTTAAACAACAATTAAATAAAGGCTAATATGTCCGATATACGTTATAATTAGTAATCTAATGTGCAAACAGGTAGTCAATTTGTTATGCATAATTATTATCATCAAATGTCTAGATTTATTGTGCAGCGATATGCATATTATGCAAAACATCCGTTATCTAATCTCATTATCATAACTTGATACACAAGTTACAATTAATTGAATATACCTCACATTAACTCTATTGCACGTATGTATATACAGACATATATACCTACTATGCGTACAGAAATGTATGTATTTATGACGCAATACGTTCAACTGATTTTCTTATTAATTGGCGTGTCATTTTTTCCTCAAAGTCTAAATACAACACGCTCATAAAAACTATTTTCGTGATTTCTTTATCTATCTGTTGGTGTTTGTATACAGTATTGACGTACATATGATTAATCCTCATTTGTTTCTAAATATTGCTTTGACCCTATGGCTATTATGTAACAAGCATTGAATTTTAAAATAGTGTTCTGCATTTTCAGAAAATGCATACGTTCAGGGAAAGTTAATTTCAATACTTATGTACTAAATTGTACTTTGAAGTCGATATAATAACAATGAGGAACAAAAAAGAACTTCTCTTAGTCTCAGAAAGCAAAATATGTACTTTTGGTAGTTTTTTTTTCTCCTGAATTCAAATATGATATCAGTTTTTCCCCATCACGTAAGGTTTCCGAGAAACAAGTATTTATAATTTCAAACATTTTAATACTTTCTACAGGGTCCGGCAAAATAACCTCCCACATTTTAATCGTTAATAAAAATGCCATTGTAAATGTTGTTTAATTTTTTTTTTATTAAATGGAAATGTATAGTTTGCCATTTGTTTTCATTAAGTTTTGAAAATTACAGACTTCAAGTGGCGACCATTGTTTTCGATACACATTCGAAGGTGATTTTTGAACGTTTCCATTACTCGAGCAGTCATTTGAGGCGATATTCCTGCAATTTCTTGACGTATTGCTGCTTTTAATTCATCAATGGTTCGGGGATGGTGTTCAAAGACCTTCGCTTTGAGGTAGCCCCAAAGGAAAAAGTCGCATGGGGCAAGATCGGGTGAACGCGCAAGCCACCCAACTTCTCCACGTAATGAGATTACGTGTCCTGGAAACATCTCCCTTAAAACGTTCATGGACCTTCTAGCCGTATGAGCCGTAGCTCCATCCTGTTGGAACCACACATTCGCATGGTTAAGTTCTCTAAGTCTTGGGCTTACGTAGCATGTCTATATACCGATCGGCGGTTACGGTAACCGTAACGCCTCCCTCTTCAAAAAAATAGGGACCCCAAACGCCAAGTGACCTAACAGCACACCAAACAGTAACGTGTGGGCTGTGAAGTGGCCTTTCATGGAGCTGCTACGGATTTTCTCGTGCCCAGTAACGAAAATTTTGCTTGTTCACACAGCCGGATAAATGGAAATGGGCTTCGTCACTGGTTATTAAAAGCCCATTTTGTGGGATGTTTTGAAGAATATCGTTGCAACATGCTTTACGATTTTCCCAGTCACGTTCACTCAGCTCTTGTGCGATCATCATTTTGTATGGGTGGAAGTGTAGGTCTGCGTGTAAAATTCTTCGCAGCGAACGATCTGATAAACGCAAAGCAGCGGCATGTTTAGCAGCTGAACGAGTAGGTGATCGTTCCACAGCTTCTCCAATAGCTGCAACATTTGCAGGTGTCCGAACACTTCTGGGTCTACCGGTTGGTTTTCTTTTTAAGGCTGAACCTGTGGCTCTAAAATTCGAAACCCAAAGCAGTATAGTTTTGCGATCTGGAACCGGAGCATGTCTACCCAGTGCGAAGTGAGTACGAAAAGTTCGCTGCGTTGTAATCACAGATTAATTTTTCAAAAATGTTTCGATAATGACAGCACGATGTTCGCCCGTCCAAATCATGATGACAACTAAAATGGCAAGGCATGTGCTACCAACTGATAACACTAAGCTCCCCATCGCTTCAGTGGCGCGGGCACAGTGGCGGTGCAAAATGTGGGAGATTATTCTGCCGGACCCTGTACAATCTTAACTACAGAATATCAAATATTCTGACCCACCTAGAAAGTAGTAAATGACCATTTTCTGCTATATTTTGCATGTCAGCATCCCTCTTGAGGGTTTAATGATTATCGGCTGCATATTAGGATTCCAATTGTATTGATATCTCTTTTCGATAGCTGAAATCCCCTGATGCGCCAAGATGTTCCTAGAATAATTCTATATGCGAATGCAGGATGTGACTTTTAATTATTACAACCCAAATTTTTAAAGCATCATTAACAATATATAATTTCCGCATTTCGATTTCCCAAAAAACAGTAAAACTTTAAATGCAAGCTACTTTCTCCAGTGAATTAAATAGTGTTGCCTTCCTTCCATACTATACCATTGACATGAAGAACAACAACACATAGTATAGATAAGCTGCATAGCAAGAATAAGTTCAAATCATCACAAATATTCCATTCATATACTTCGTATTGAAGCTTTTCCATTTATATTTTTTAAGTTTTTATATGTTTCTTTCATGCTAGCAGAGTGAGCGACAGAAGCTGATGGGAATTTGGTGCCGTTATGCAGAAGCACAGCCTTTAACTAACTTTAGAGGAATCAATGAACAAGGGCCATTTTCTTATGTTGAATACTAAATGTGTCCATAAGAGAAGAAATGTCATTACAAAACACTAAGCCATTTTCTTCAGAAAAATAGTCTCTAAATTGAGAATGACGATTACGATAACTACGTATAGATAATTGTATTATTTTGAAGAAGATTCCGTCCTTTCACCCGGGTATCAAGCATTTCACATTGTCTTTTGAATAAGTAAATCTTGTTAGAAATCGTTGCGATTTTCTTGAGTCACCAGATGAGGATAAACAGCTTGGTTCAAAAGTTGTTTCACCAAAATCTGTTTTCTTCCTTACTTACACTAGAATATGAGCTCGCTTTTTCTAATGTCAATGGAGGCTTTGTATGGGCAATTCTTCGTAGTGTGGAACTGGTCTCATTGCAGATTGCAAGTTAGGATACACCTCTCTATGTTTGTTAAGCAGAAATAACAGTCGGAGGAGTGAACTTTGGCTTCCCTCCAAATCATATAGAGATAGCAAATGGCATGTGGCGTGTGCCATTTTTCCATACAAGGAAAAACCTTGAGAACACGGTAAATAACAGATATGTAGGGCCCATACCCTTGTTTGATCCCCAACTGAACATCTATGATAAATTTCATAAAACTTTTTGTGTTGATCCAATGTCACATGTTTGAAGGCTTTGGTATGGACAATCCTTCATAGTGTGGAACTGGTCTCATTGCATATTGCAAGTCGGAAGAGTGATCTTTGGCTTCCCTCCAAATCATAGGGATAGCACATGGCAAATGACATGTGGGGTGTGCCATTTTTCCATACAGTGAAAAGCCTAGAACACGATAAATAACAGTTTCGTATGCCTTATTTGATCCCCCACTATACACCCAAGATAAAGTTCATAACACTTTTTCACTAATGGAGTGAGGTTTCGCCTTTGCAACGTGAGCGTCACTTCACCACATACGTAAAAAATGAGGTGTGGCAACCACACGACTTTCTTATAAGTATGGGCGCTTCAAATTATAGAATTTTAAGAATTTTTGTATACAAAAGTTATTCAAAATCCTTCTCTAAATACTTCCATTATCTTAATAAATCCCTATAGAAAGCATATTTTGCAAGACTTTCGGAAAAAGTGCTACTCGCTAAGAGTAAAAGTGTCATTTCCGGTCCGAATTTTGAAATTTCATTTACACAAAAAATACTTTTGCTCTCTTGATAAATATATATAGAATGCATAATTTACGACATATTTGCAAAAAATCGCTATTCGATAAGAGTAAAAGTGTTTCTTCCGGTCCGAATTTTGAATTTTTTTATATAAAAGGTAGTGAAAATTAAGTTCTAAATACTTTTATACTCGTAAGGATCCTGTCTAAAAGCATGACTTGCGAAATATATTCAAAAAACTGATTTTCGATAAGAGTAAAAAACTTACTTCCGGTAGGAATTTCGAAAAATTTTTCTAATAAAATTCTTTTCAAACTTAATTTTGAGTACATATGAATTCTTTACAAAATTGGTTAAACTTAGTAGTTGACGAAATATTGGTAAAATTCGATTTTTTTACTGAAGTAAACTACTACTTTCGGTCTGCCGATTTTACTGAAAATCTAATCAGATCTCACGAGTTACATTATACTCATAAATACAGAATTTGGAATTGATACCGCTATCGTGGTCAAACACAGACACACTGACACACACACAGAGAGAGAGAGAGAAACATTTTTTAAAAGGCACTTTTTCGATATCAGGGGACTTCAAAACGTGGACTTCTGCAAAAATCTCGATGTCGAAAATGTTCATCATCACAATACTTCCTTATACTATACGTATAAGAAAGTAAAACAAAATTTTATCAGATTGTGTCAAATTTATTTTATCAGTTGTAAACTCTGTTATACATTTATGGCAGAGTAACATTTATAAAATATATCAATAATTAAAATTGAATTGCATATACTATGTACAGTGCTGATTAATATTTCAGCCAAAACTGCTAATATAATAGTGTTAGTTGATATAATATCTTCAATACAAACTTTCAAATAATCCATACAAAAATTCACTGCAAAATGTAGTTTTAAATATTTAGGCGCATTATTTTTTTTTCATCTCAATGTCACGTCTACATAATTTAAACAATAACAATTAAATAAAATAGGCTTTACAAGTCCAAGTACGCATGTGTCAGCAGAGATGAAATTTCCATCTGTAACCTGTGCAATCACTGCTGGCGCTAACCACGAGCTTTACCACTTTTCGTTACGAACACCATAACTCTCAGAATCATGTGAAATATGCGTAATTATGTACGCGTACGAGCATTATCTGCCAACAGTGGCGGTGGTTTAGACCACCGACATAAGCCCGTGTAAAGCATGTATCGGAGCCTGTTAATCTGATACAACCCAACTAAACAACGTAGTACATATATGCTTGCCTTCATATTCAGTTGAGTTAAGTTTACGCCTGTCAAGACTCTTTACACAAGGAAGTATTCTAAATGACTCAAAGTACACTATACAGTGCTTAATGCCTTCTTAGTTTACACAATCTCCATTATAGAGCAATAACTCTACATAATACGACTACTAATAATACATTTCTTTATTTCAGTCTAATTCTATCATATGCGGGCATATTTATGAAATAGGTAAGTCAAATTACGTACAGAATGAAGCATCATAATATACACTCATACACGCGCACACAAACTGACATTTAGCAACACATATAAACATATTTGTTAGTGTTGTTCGATCGTAACTAGATCGCAAAAGTACTGGTATGAGAATGAATTATTTCTCGCTAATGAGACCAAACGGAGGAAATTCTTAGCCACGGACAAGTGATAATCAAGTCTTTCTCTCTCTACGCCGTCTTGTTAAATTGTGATAATTCACAAAGATACCAGTTTACTTTAGTTTGGGCTTCTATGGTAGTGATTTATTATACATATTTATATCTTTAGTTTCTGACCCTAGAGGAATTTTGGAGTATTTCCCGTTCCTCTCGTAATGGAGTAAATATATTTTCTGGAACTTATAACTTATATATGTATGAAATACCACTACTGCTATTTATCACTTATAAATTTCTTATATTTATACTGGATGGTCAAGGGTTTTTAAAACTACATAACTTTTGATGTAAATTTGTTTATTTGAAAAGAAAACCAGTATAACAATATTAATTTAATTACGCGTCGTATTTATTTCTAAAATAATCTTTCTTCTCCGCTTGCACTCTCGAAGACTGTCATAGAAATTCACAATACCATTAAGTATCATATTCAACGGAATATTCGCAATTTCTTCAGTAATAATTTAGATCCTGATATTTGTTGATTTATCAATAGAAAGCATCATTTGGTGATATTGCTCGTCATTTGATGTTTCCACTCTTAGAAATGATACGACTCGAATTCAATATTCAAAGAATTTTCAATGATGATCTTGCGATATTTAAAACCATGTTTTTTTAATGTTCTGTGGATACATGTTTAATTGTTGTGTAAGAAAGTTGTTGATCATTTTGGTATAACGCACACCATTGACTGTCATAGCATTTACATATTTGGCTTTGTAGAAGTAAGGACCAATAATCCCCATTGAAGATAATACGCATCATACTGGCACCCTTGAGCAATGTAACGGTTATTGGTGATGTTACTGTGAATTTTTCGAACTCCAATAATGGTTACTTTATTCAGATGTGTAGCCAGATAACAGGGAATTCTGATTTGGTCTGATGGTTATACACTAGATTGTCAACCTGTAGGTACATATGGTTTTGATTACCAACCACACCATATGAAAATTTTATTTATTGTAGTTTCTATGAGCTGTGACTGTGCGTCAGAAGATTCGTAAAACCCTCGGTTCTGATTATTTAGTAGTCGCTAGGCCATGTTAGGAGCATTTGCGCGGTATGAAAACACTAACACTTGGCTCTGTTCACAAGGTATACGATATTTAACGAGAATGTACCTCTTCTTCTTTGTTTCTTTACGTCCAAACCTGCCCTTCTTTACACATATATTTCTTATGGAGTTTCAGTTGATGTGGAAGCCTAGTTTTTCAGCTATTTTTTGAACAGTCCCCCAGGATTTCTTCTCCACTGCTTTTGATCTCTTGCTATTTTTATTAATCTTTCCTCGTCTGCTTTTACGACGTACTCATTCCATTCTTTTCTTCTGCCTCTTACTAAGGTGTCTCAAATTCCAAATTCCTCTCTTCTAATTCTGTTGCTGACATTATTTTCCCTTATTTTTTCTACTATTGTTCTCAGAATTATCATTTCAGTTGTTCGCATTTTCTGCTATACGTATACGTCTACATTAGTTTTACCATGGTCCTATATATCTTTACATTGCTCTCCACCTTGGCACTTACAGAGGGGATTGAGTAGCTCTGTAATTGTCACTGCCAGTCCCAAGCTCGTAAAAGTAACAACGGCTAAAAGAAAACCACCCATCAATTTTGTCTGCCACATAATTCCAGAAGGAACGACGATGATGTGAGAAATCTGTTGGTTTTAATGCAGGACAATCTGAATTTTTATGGATGAAAATAGATCATTATACAAAAGTCTAGCTAAAGAAGTCCTAAACAAACCCAAGGACTGCCATTGTTTTTTAACTAAATATTTTGAACTGTCGTATATAGCTACTCTAACCCGACAAATGCTATCAACGCTTCTAAAACGTTTATTTGGTTTTCACATCTTAACCCTGCCACTGGGATGACCGTGATCCAGCCTCATGTCGAGACTTGTCAATACATCGAAGCGCGGCACTGTTATTCATCAACGCTTTAGTAATCTCGTAGCAGCAGCAGAGAACGGTATGAATAAAATTATTTTCTAAGAAAGTTTATCATGTGATCAACGAGAAGTATTGGATCATCTTAATTCAGGAATAGTTTGGGTGAAAGAAAAGCGATTAAGGTATACTTGAATGTCAATTGTGCACACCATACATGCAAAGGAGATATACAATTTCTTTATCTCGTAGTTTGAAGACAATAATTTCAACCATGCTTGGAGATGCAATTATAACACCTCCAGAACCTCAACAAAGGACTGTGACATCCAAAAGAAAAAGATGTGCAATTGTTCTGTCAAAAATGACAGAAAAATAAACACCTACTGTGAAGTGTGCAAAATACCAGTGTGTTTGAGATGTGCTAGAATTATATGTCCAAATTGCATTTTAACATTTTTTCTGAGTATACATAAGTATTTTGTGTATCTTTTTTATATTTTCCTAAGAATATATTTGAAATCACATTTTTTTGTTTCTATATCAAAAAGAAAAATGGGTTTCTGTGACCCAGCTGTAGTATTCGTGTAACAATTTTCATATGGTAGTACTTAAGGGTTAATTGCATGTATTGCTTCTTCCGAGCTAGCAGTTATTATTTTGTAGAACAATTGAATTTCAAAAGGTCGATATTGACCGAACCAGTGCAGCATAAATAAACAAACTATTTGTCAGTAAAAAGCAAGCCAAATGCTCATAGCTACGAAATAACAAGATAAATGCTTCCCGTTGCTGTAGATGTGAATATTTTTCTTGTAAACAATTAATATTTTATAATTTTGTTTAAGGCATTAATTTACACATTAAATTAATTATCATTGTAGAAGCTAATCTTATACGACTCAAAGTAAAATTAACTATATAATCTGTCCAAATCCTTAAGGATTTAGAATTGTACTGACATAAAACTTACTGGGTTAAATGTTCTATTATTTGTGACGGTAGCAAATATATACACTTTATCTTTAGTGGCTTAAACTTATGTTAATGATGAACGTGTATAGAATAATAATAATCATAATCATTACTTTATTGATTTGAATGTATTAGCATATTACAGTGAATATATAGATAAATAAATGATATTAGATACTTATTTGTCATTTATAATTCCATGATAATTGGATTTCGAACAGCCAATTACAAAATACCAAATCATATTAATTTTCCGCTGAATTACTTAATTGTAAATTAAAGTTCACCTTCTTCGTTGTGGGCGTATAAAGTACTGCGACGAGTATAATCTCAGACACAACTTTTATGCCTCAATAACACGGTATTAAGATTCATTTCCGTGCAATTACACCCGTTTTAATTTCCTGCTTATTCGGTTAAAACCGCAGTAGGCAGGGACTTCATTTGCTCATCACGGACCACAAATCGAAAATGGTATATACACCAACAATTCAGCGTTTTGTGTATTTAGAGAGGCAGTATCCGATTAAAAAAGAGTACATATAGTCGACAATATGTAAATTTATAATTACATTTCTACTACAGACGTATGATTCTTATGACTCATATATTTCAAGCAGTTCCAACGAAGGCGAACTCATAACGTGAAAACTGATTTCCATAATGCGCACTGATGTAATACGAAATTATGTTTATGATTCACTTAAATAAACCGCCTACTTAGCAAAAAAATACTTTTAAAATTATTATACCATGTACTGTTTTATATCAAATTAATAAAATTCGAATAAAAAATACACCTTTATATACTTACGCAATGAATGTTGCAGTGAATCCTATTACTATTTAATTAATCTATCTAATCAATCCTTGTGAAATTAAGTAATTGAAGACCATACATGTGCATACGACTTCTATAAATAGGTATACGTTTCATAGGTTTCGAAATGCTCATAAAACCAAAAAATCTCATAAAAAAAGTCGATATCAATTCAGAAAAAAGAAATGCGGTGGATACCTAACAAGTTTGAAGAAAGTAGGGGATGAAAATTTATGATAAATTTAAATCAAAAGCATAACACTAGATTCTTTTTGTTTAATTATATTTATTTCACTTCACTTTATTTAGGATTTAAATTAAAATTTTATATATTTAGACATTATCTTCGCTTTCTCACACCCGTAACCGTGTGTGAACTGGTGCGAAATCGTATCATCACTGGAATCGCAGTCAGCGCATTTAGATGATGAAATTGCTTCTTCATCAGTAGACCCAGTGTTAATTTCAAATGCTGAAGGTTTTGTTGCTTTGGCAACAAAATCAGTTCTGTAGCTTTTTATGAAGTTCCTGTTAGCCAGAAATACAATTCCTCAGTTCATGTTGGAATTTGAATGCCCGTCCAGAATTTGGATCATTATTCAGAAAATGGTTATCTAATGTACTACCAATTTGAACATCTCGAATTATTTGTGCAGTTAGTCTGTCCCCAGTCTCTTCTTTCGAGTTCGTCTTCTTCTACTTCACTATTATTTTTGGACCTACGACGGGATCCAATAATATACCAATAACATCAGCATTACTTAAGGCCTTATCCACTATCAAGTCATCGACATTAGTCTCGTTGAATATATCAAACTCTTCACCATCAGTTGTATATGCCAAAGCAATAATTTCAGTAGAAACTGCCAGTGTTTGATTAGTTGCATTTCTGTTTGTAATGCATCCAGACAAGACTGTTTTCTAGCAGGCATTTAAAGTGTGTGGTCTTAGTTCATTGATTGCAGAAGTAGCACGATTTGTGCAGTGTAAAATCGAAAACGTTTTAAAACTTCGGTAACTGTTATTGTGCTGAATAATGCTCGATGTATTAAGTGAAAGAAACAGTATCCGCGCATTTGGATGTGCTCCATTTTATCAGCATTTAGATAATATGGAGCATTATTATTTATTAATAAAATTTTAAAATCCTGTGCTTTCTGCTTCATATAAAATACTATTTCTGGTACAAAACAATGATTATACTATTCAATGCAAAAAAAACAAAGTTACCAAATGCATTGGCCATCCAATGCACCGGCAATTTTTTTAAATCTGTTTTTAAGTGTAGATCGATTAATGAGCAGGGGTTTCAGCATCCGATCGCCTTATACATTGATAGATAGATGACATTTATTTATGTATAAATATTCAATAATACACAAAACATATTGCTGTGACCTCCACATTATTGAAATAATGATATTAAGAATTAGTTTAGTTATTGAAAAAGAACACTAATTTTATTTTTAAAATCGTATATTTAAGATTTAAGCATTAGTCAAAACATGTAATAGTAAGTAGAATAAGTTGCCTACATTTAAGGAGGAACTGCTATACCAAAAATAAGCATGAATTGTTGATACACATTAGACAAATAAATGTGAATTTAAATATAAATAATGGTACCAATTCATAAGAGAGTTTTTAATAATAAAACTTAAAATATAGTAAATACCTGTAACTTATAAATAAATGTGTAAAAAGGATATAAATCAAAATATTTCTGGTGCGAACTGTCAGATCGTAAATAAGAATGTTTTATGTAAATAGTAACAGCATGAATTAAAAATACACTTGTTAGTTCTTGTATGTATAACACAAGGGCTTCATAGACAATCGAAATGGTCATGTGCGGTTTAAAAACCTGCAAGAGAAAAATACAGTGTTAATGTTGTTCACAGCATTCTGCAAATAAACGTATTACCTGAAGAGAGAGCATGGATAGAAATTGGCGACAGTGTGACGAAAGCAACCAATATTCGCAATGCGGGCTCCGCAAGAAAAATTCCTGTTGTTTATAACGTCTTTGCCATACTACCAAATCGACAAATTTCTAAAGGAAAAATAAGAATAACATTAGTTAATGGAAAAAGGAAATGTATAACAAACGATGAAAAAGGCAATGCATTCATATACAAGTACAATGAAGGACTATACTGAAGAGAAAGAAAAGAAAAATATACTTACTGAAGATGGAATATAACAAGTTGGTGAAAAACAATAATAACAAACAATTCTAGTCGTCGCCATTAGTGTGTAAGCTGTCAAGACGATATGCGCGTATTGGTGCGAATATGACAACTTGAAAAAAACGAAAAAGAAAGATTTTATCACGAACGTTTTAAAATCAATGCCAACCTAAAATTAGAAAACAGAGGCGCTACAAATTGTCGATAGGCTTTTGTTTCAGTATATAAGGCGAAAACAAGAATAGACTTGTTGAAGATGAACTTTATAATTCAAGCAGTAAAGACGTTAATTTTGGAAAAGAATAAAATTTTTGAGATAGCGAAAGTGAAAGTAGGGGTTTATGTGCACTACTTATCATCTCACGATTTGAGAATCTGTATTATGAATTAAATTTTTATTTTATTTAGTTTCCTTTAAAACAAATTCATTCAATTAATTTTCTTTTTTAATATTTTAATTTTTAAGATGGAGGACATCAATAAGAATGAATTTGATAAAATGTACGATGATATGAAGTAAGTCATAAGATAAATAATTCAATTTATGTATAGTTAATGGTGTTAGACGTGCTGAAGGTACTATGTGAAAATATTTGCCTTTAGTAAATCGTTGGGCATCATTAATTATTATATAGTCATTTAATTTAGTAATTCAAAGAATATAAATACGAATAAGCTGCTAGAGGTACAATGTGAGAATGTTTACAGCTAGCAATTAGTATAGGCCAGTTTTCAGAGCATCCACGTTGCAAGATTCTAATTTACCAAGGCACTATGTGAAAATGTATGTTTTTGGTGAAATAGAATCGGCGTCGTATTAATAAACAAATTATCAAGAATTAATCATTTTTCTTTATTTAAAGGAACAAGATAATTATTCTTTCAACTATTATTATAGATAAATAAGTATTACACAAGCATTATAACCCTAAAAATGAGTATAAATGTTTTTTACTCTTCTCTTTATTTTGTAAAACAAAAATAAATAGATACAGTGTGGCAATGTTATTTACGATTTATTAAAAAAAAAATTAATATAATTTGTATATGAGATTTAGACATTTCGTTTAATTTTTGACCTTATCCCAAACAAAACTAAATAAGAGGTGTGCCAGAACATAAGAAGTAAATCACTGCAAGAACTCGTAAGAATATAAATAAGAAATTAGTGCTGTTAAGGAACAAGCTTATAAATAAACTATTATAAATTTTATCATTCATCAGCATTGTTGCAGCTACAGCAATATGTTTCATTAACTTACCAAGAAATTTCAAAAATGTAATTAATAATATAAATTTTGAAACAGTCGATGAAGTACTCTTGAAGAGAATAATATCCTTTATCATAATCAGGTAATTGCTTATATGCTGTTCTTCCGCAATATTCCGTTGCCATTTGTTGCGAATCTGTGTTTATGCACATAAGTAAGCAGAAGCAAAATAAACTGTGGAGTATGTTCTTTTCTAAAGTAACGAATCGCGATATTACAAGTCATACAGTACCGCTTTTCGGCAGGATAAAAATCCTACTCGTTCTATCAGAGGTCCCTCAGAATAGTGCACCGTAGCTCAGATGGGAATGAAATAGAGAATGGTAGCAGATGTTTAGGACCTTATTTGTCGCAATAGATAACATTCTCCTCATTGTAAAAATCGCACTAATTAGATCTAAATCCACTGTCTATACCGGGTGTCAACGAGATCATGTATCAACCCGCCATTTATTTATTAGTTAAAATAAAACTTTGAAATTCGGACCGTATATATGAGTGATTGGTGGGCTTCTTCAGGTACACTCAGTTTTTCTATAGCGCTTCCGGTTAAACCGGAAGTGACGTTAATTTTGAATTTTTAAATACAACATTTATTATTTCTATTCATATTCTGTTTCTTCTGAAAATTTGCCATCTAGTGCAGGTTAACTTTTGACATTTCTGTCAAAGATAGCGATATCTGTTAAAATTATCCATTAAAGTGAAACTGCTTCGCAACAATTGTCGAAATGCAAAAACCATCAAAGTTAGCTTTGAAAACAATTAAGAAACGTATTTTTCACATTTACACGCATTGGAAACATGTATTTATTTATTTATTTTTGTATTTATGGAAGTCGTTTATTTCCTATGATAACTGTGTTTTTTTCATTTAAAATGTAATTGTTCTGTTGCTTTAGAATTAGACTAATTTTAAAACATTTTATATTTTGTACTACCTGTCTACCACTAAACCACAGCATATTTTATATCACTTGAAAGCCAAAAATTATGCCAAGATGGCATAGTAATAAAAAATAGATGTTACTATTTAAAAAAAAGGAGTACCTGTTATTTGAAAATGAAAAAAAAAAATATTATTTTCTTTAGTAATTTCAACGTGAAATACATGTTTCCTTCGCCAATGCGTGTAAATGTGAAAAATACGATTCTTAATTGTTTTCAAAGCTAACTTTGATGGTTGTTACATTTCGACAATTGTTGCAAAGCAGTTTCACTTTAATGGATAAATTTAACAGATACCGCCATCTTTGACAGAAATGTCAAAAGTTAACCTGCACTAGATGGAACATTTTTAGAAGAAACAGAATATGAACAGAAACAATAAATGTTGTATTTAAAAATTCAAAATTAACGTCACTTCCGGTTTGACCGTGGTCAGTTTTAATTTGTTGGAATTTAACCATACTTCAACTCCAACGATTGCCCTTGATGAAATATTATCTACGTCTTTTTTGAGAGGAGAATTTTCTAATATGATGATGTCATCTGTATGTAAACATGTCTCTATATTACGTAAACAATTCGGCATATCTTTTACAAATATTATAAACCGCAGTGGACCCGGAATGAAACCCTATACTCCATTAGTCTCTTTGCTAACTTCGGACTGCCTTGCCATGTCATCACTCGAGATTTTCCCTCCACGTACAACTTTAGAAGAGATAACGGTAATCTCTTCACACCATAATGCTCCAACTTGCACAATAGTATTTCATGCTACACTGAGTCAAAAGCCTTGCTTAGATCTAAGATATTCATTTGGGCTATTTTCATGACACCCGTCGTTGTTCATCTACCTTACTTATTATTTACTCGTTATTATTTAGACCCACCGATCTCTTAATCTACTTGTTACTCCGGTGGCGCCCCCAACAGGTACCAATATGAGGCTTGTTCTAAAAATCGTTTTTAAATTGTCGATTTAAATTAAACTTTGACAATCTTCATTAATAAAGCTCTTTTATGAATAAATAATATAATGTGATAGTAAGAAAGAGGTGAAAAAATAAATATATAGAAAGGAAGTAATACAAAAGTGAAGAATTTACTGTTAGATAAATCTGCAATTAATTCAAAATTAAAAACTGAATTTTATATTTAATTCATAAAATAGAGTTATAAAATGTTTGTTCTAATGGTGTGATTTTTGAAAACGCAACATAAATTTCTGTTTTAATATTAAGGTTACATAATTGTACCTATTACGTTTTCACGGTATGTTTTGAGTATTCAAAAAAAATGAACGAAAAAAGTTTTGATCTACTTAATTTTGGTTATAACCTCTACCAAATCCAATAATAAAATCGTATATATACTAGGGACACCCTGGAGCACTTGCCGTTAAAACAAGGTCATTTGGGGTACTTGAGAATTCCAGCAATAAAATTGTCTAATTAATGATAGTTCCTTATTTTTTCGTCAATATTTTACATCATCACTGCATGTTTCTCCAGGGTCAAAATAAGAATTAATGTAGAAAAGAGTAATACGAAACAAGGTGCGATATTGTGACACAACTGCACAACATGATGCTTATATAAATGAATAAGGATGCTAGTGGAATAATGTCCATAATTTGGAACATTAAAATGTAAAATACAAATACACAACATTAAGAGTACAGTCAATCATTAATATGTTAAAGAGTGGTGTTTTTCAATTGTGTCAACAACATCACATAGTAAGTACTTTGTTGCGTATTACTCTTTCTATGTTTACTTTCTGACGCTGAAGAAACAGACAGCGATGATGAGAAATATTGACGAAAAAGACAATCATCATTAATTAGAAAACTATATCTGTTTGAATCTCCAAGAACCCTAATTGACCTACATATATTATTGTCTAATACTAAAAAAAAGTAATAAATTTTTAGGTATAATTTTTATACCGGTGGGCGATAAGACCACATACCATAAAATCTAAATTTTAACTTACTTCAACTGATAATTCTACATAATGGGTGACTCAGAATGAAATTCGATTTTGTTTTTTGGATCTAGGGGAAACTGTCAATGTTAGATTATTTTTACTGCCACCATTCGAATTATCGTCTTGTGGAATTTTTTCCCCTATGGACTACTTTAGTGGTGAACAGCGTGCTTTTTGTGTAAAAGCATTCTACAATAATGCTCATTCTTACGTACAAGTCCAAAGAGCGTTTCGAAATCACTACAATTTGCGGTACGCTCATCAAGGTCCATCTGCTAATTTAATTATGCAATGGATACACAAATTTCATATAAGTGGTTCTACAGTTTGTCTAAGCGTCGTGGCCGCAGAAGATCTGTTAGAAATAATAGAGACCGGTGTAGTGTTCAAAGAATTATGAGAAAGGATTTGTATTAGGGGAGACCGGGGTTAGTTGATACATTTCTGGTTAATAATTTTTTGCAACCAAATTTTGCATTTTAAAAATTCAAAAAAATATGTAAAAACACCGTGATGCCTTTTACTATGCCAACACCTAAACAACAAAACAAAATTTATTTTAATCTGCAAAAGTAATAATTATATATATTAATTATAGAAATACATCTCTTCTCGTCGTTTTCTGAACCCTCCTCACCTTATTCGCAGTTAATGCACACGTATGTGGGACTGTCATATCCACACTCTAGATGATCCCACTTACGACATGATATGCATTTAATCCATTTTGCCCCTGGTTTCGTTGCTGAATATTCCTCGAGACACATTAAACATAAACAATCATCTTCATCTTCTTCCGAGCTTGTTTCATCAGCTTTCCCCACATGTCTCGGTGCTCTTATTTTCTTCTTTTTAGATGGATTTTCATCTTTATTAGTCTTTCCCCCATTCTTTCTTCTAAGTTCGTGATTTTTTAAACCCACTGATTTCTTCAACTCTCTTTTTATCCTCTCTGCTTTCTTTTGATTTCTAGCATCTCTTTCTCGGGTTTCTTCTTCTAACCTTTCTTTCTCCGGGGTGTCCGTAAGAATTGCAGACTTCATTTGTTTTCTACCTTTTGCATTGCTTTTTCTTTCTCCTTCTTTAGAGTACGGACGCAACTGCTCAAGAGTAAAAAGTATTTTCTGGCTACCACTGCCGATAGAAGGACATGAATCAAAATGTTCAATATTGTCTGCCAAACTAGTTGAACATCCAGGAACAGCTTGCTCTGGCTCTGTATGTTCAGGCAACGAACGATCGGTAACATCAGATTGGAAATAATCAGCGTCCGTGAAAATATCAGGATTAAATGGCATAATCCCAATGGCTGCAAAACCAGATATAATATTTTGTTGACTTAAAGGTTTAGGAAGAGCAGAATTGACTATATCAGGAATGGCATAAATGGATAAAGTCTTCCCAGGGTTATTTATCATCCAATTATCAACTGCTACATAATGATACTTTTGAAATGGTCCGAAAACCAATTTATCCAGCGTATGGGGCGGAAATGACAATAAATAGGTTCCATTATTTTTGCAAAAACTCAACACAACTATATATAAATGGGAATCGTGGTTATCCAAAATAAGCAAACAAGGATACTCTTTTGAAGACTTGACGTGGTTATGGAAATGTTTAATGAATGGCAAGAATGAAGTTCCAGTCATCCAATCCGTGGGATATGCGGTTCCGATGGACCCTGAAGGCCCGCTTTTAATGAAATGATCCTTGAAGTACACCCTGGGAAAGATGAACATTGGAGGGACTGGGTTTCCAATACCACTAATTGCAGTGGCTAGGGTTACAGTGGTGCCTTGTCCACCGGGCGCGTCCCCTTTTCTGTAATAATTTTTGAAGGCCTTTGTACAGTTTGAACCCCAGTTTTGTCAGTATTCCAAATGTCCTTACTTTCAAAATGGTGTTTATCTAAAACTGTCTTTAAATTGGTAAAAAAATGACCGACATTGTGCCTATTGAAACTGGTTGCCCGACTTAAGCTCGTGTCCTCCGAAGATGTAATTGAAAGGGTAGGGTGTCTTTTCATATATGCCGTAAACCAATCGGCTGTTGCAAACTTTAAATTAATCCAAGTATTTGGTATCTTTACGTTATTAACGACTGCTAGTTCGTATGCCAAAGCTCGTATATCCTTAGGAGTCAAGCCGTAGTAAATTTTTGAATAATATGCTTTTTCAGCTGAAGTTTCAAGTTATCATTAAGTACTTGTCGATGTTTAGCATAACCCATTCGAACCTCTGGATTTGTTTCTTTCTTCTTTTTGTATCTAAACATGGTCATCTTGTCGATTTTATAGGTTCTGGTAGGTTCGATTAATGACAGTATACCTTCTTTAAATGCGGCATATGCTCCTTCAAATCTTTCTTGCAATATTTCACCTCGCTTGGTCTTCTTTTTGTAGTTGCGAACCATTACGTATCTAAAACAAGAAAACATGTAAGTAAAATTACTTGGGGTAAGTTGACACAGTGTATCAACGTGCCTCATTCATAATGTATCTACTTACCCCAAACGACGACGACGCCATTATGTTTAAATCGCAAGTGACACAGAAACAAAGCAAATAGAGAATTTCTTTGAAGGCTTTAACAACATTCCTATACGACGAAACATCCAGGGGATTAAACAAATTTATCTTGGGACTTCAAACAACAACACAAATATTTACTTCTCACCACTAAAAATCGATTTACTTGAATAACTTTTTAGTAGATGCTGCTATTTCTCTAACAACACGTCTGAGTACATATGTGGTCAAGAACAGCAAGCTCTGAGATGCTGACAAGCCTGCGATTGCGCTCCTCCTCTTAAGTAGCACTGTATCAACTTTCCCGCGTATCAACTAACCCCGGCCTCCCCTATTATCGATATAAAATTCAGTCGGTTCAAGCTTTCACCGTTGCAGTCTTAATTTTGCAATTTTGGTGCAAGAGGTCAATGATTTTGTTAAATTTCTTTTGAGTGACGAAGCACATTTTCATTTAGACGGATAGGTGAACAAACAGAATTGCCGGTACTGGTCTGCGTCAAAGCCAAGAGAAAAACTTACAGTAGCTTTGCCCACAGTATGGGCAACAATGCCTTCAAGAGGCATTATTGGTCCATATTTTTTTGAAATTAATCAATGACTATCAATCACAGTAAATGCACAACGATATTATTCGATGATCTGCAATTTTGCAGGACCAGCATTATAAGCATTTGAAGAGTTTGATAATCACACATGGTTCCAATAGTGATGGCGCCACAAGCCATACTGCGAATGAAGCTTTAGAGGCAGTAGGAATGTTTTTTGATCAAAAATTAATTTCGCGTAGAGGTAACATTGACTGGCCTGCTAGAAGCTGTGATTTGGCACCACTATATTTGTTCTTGTGGGACTACCTTGAAAGTAAGGTGTATAAAAATCCTCCGGCGAGTACAAATAAAGTTATAAACCGAATACGGGAACAAATTACCGCCATCCCTGTAGGACTGTGTCAACGAGATATTCTAAATGTACGACATCGTTCAGATGAGTGCATAAGACGTCAAGAGCAACACTTAGACGACATTGTTTTAAAGGTTTAATTTCCAGATGATAGTAATAAAATTATATTTCTAAGTACAATTTACTAAAACGTTCAAAAATGTTCTGAGTCACCTCTGTATAGTATTGTAACGTTTTCGGGTTTTCGTGCAATTATTTATTTAAAACAGTCTGTATATTTATACACTTAAAATTAATTACAATATAAAATGTAAAACTAATGTATCACACTTAAACTACTACGATTTAAATTTACACAGGTATTTATTTACTACTACTATTATTTAATGTCCGTATATTTATATCACACTTCTATTTATATAACACGCCCAACTATATTTATTTTATACTACTTATATTTATGTTTATTCTTCGGATACCACTTCAAAGAACTTATATTTATTTATTTCTACGCGCGTCGACTACCTAAGGAGTTTCCTATTCGCGCCTTATATACCTATGCGAAGATTACTAGAACATACGGGCACAGTCTGGCTTTTTCTCCACATGTACGAGAAACGTTCTAGTCTTTTCTGTTTACTGTCCACTGTTTACATTTCGTTTTTATACGTCGCGCCGAGATGATTTACAACCTCTTTTTTTAACGTCGCCCGGTCTGCCTCTTTCTTGTGGGACTTGTTTCATTACAGTATAGTAGGTACGTACGTTGCAAATTAAATGGAAATTAAATGAGAAAACATTTGCAACATAGTGTAAATATAAATATCCAAAAATGAACGTGATATAAACAGACCAGTCGTTATTTGTGCTTTGCTTCTATTTTACAGTAAAATGTCTATATATTCAAACTAGCAATTAATACAGTAATGTTTATTTAATGTTCTAAATCTTATTATTTTTACCATATAAATGTTTATTTTACACATGCATAAATAACACTGTTTCTATTTGGGATGCAGCAGGTCTTCCTTAATTATCCATTCATAGTTGGACAATACCGTAATACGTTCACTTAAAATGACCAACTATATGATTAATTATTAATTGATACTTACGGCATACTCCTATCAACATCCTCAACTATATGAACAGATTTACTCTAGGCAACATTACTTATTATTAATTATATTTGTATTAGAAATTTATTACTTCTATCTCATCCTCCTTTACAATATCGCAGAATGACCTAATTCGACTCCTAAAAAAATACCTATATATCTAAATGATTTCCAATTACCAGACTAAAACAACCACTCCCGATATTTTTGAAACATATACATAAAATAAATGGCATGTCCATGAAACGAAACAAAAGACATCATTTTGAATATCATTTTCAATCAATAACCATAATAATTATAATAATATTCATTATTTATATTGTTACAAAAAGTGCATTTACATGAAATACTACATTTCCTGTAGGCCAATTTTAAAAATGATTAATAACCTTGTTATTTAAGTAAAATTTTACTCTTGAAGCATCATGTGCATGCCTTATGTAAATACGTCTGGAAGCTTAATTCCACTTCCTGTTCATCCCAAGACAAGGCAAATTCAACAAAAGTCCTGGCGGAGGATGAGCGCAAGATTAAAATTTAACATAGTTACACTGAAAAGCTTCTGCGACACGAGGCAAATTTATTTATGCACTTTATTGCAAACCAAATAGAGCAAAAGGAAACACCCTTCAGTAGATTGCACATGACATCTGACAAATATTGATTTTAGAGCGAAATACATAACTAAGTGAAAATGCTCCGACTTTCTGTTTCAATTATTTGGAAACGTACCTACATGTCTATGCTTTTAAAAGTAATCAATATTAATACTAAATTCTACCGAAATAGGAAATTGTTGTATATATAATTATCTAGGATTAGTTTGACCTATTTTAAAGCCAACAAGAACATAAATATGTGAAGCCTTAAATAATACCTGCTGCTTTTTGGCAAACATTTCTGGATAATGCGGATCATGTATAATAACTCCGTTTCACTATTATCAATACCTTATTTATGCTTGGTATACCTAGCTATGACGGACATTAGTGACGATCGCAAATTTGTGTTGTAACGTTGCCGTTACATTTGTATGTTTACTGACTAAATTTCGGTCACATTCCAAGGGTTTTTTGTTTTTGTGTAGCCTTAACTATCAAAAAATGAAAAATTCGGCTAAAACATGGGAAGCGTGTCAAAATTCTTAACGGCGGAAGAAAAAAACATTAAAGAATATACACTAGAGGATGATTAACATGTATAGACAAGGTGCGCCGTCATATTTTACTTCGATGGGATCAATTGAAAAAGCCCCAAAATGCGAAAAGGAATGTTGATGTAAAAACAACATAGAGAAAGCGAAGGTTTTGGTTTTAGCAGATAGAAGAAAAGGGAGTTTCAATGGTTATCGATAAAATAGAAATATCCTAGCTACAGTACCTACTAGAAAATGTTAATGGAGATTTGGAAGTGAATAAGAATTTAGTACATTGAATTCTGAAATTTCCAGAACAAAAGTTGTGTGCAACACATTTGCGAAAACAAGACGCCCTTCTTAAAATTAACGAATATTGACGCAGTAGTCCTTGTTTTTTGCAATTATTATAGCGACATCAACGTTATATGCTTTTATTTGCTAACTCACGTTACCTTCTTTGACTTCTTTGATTATATCGCCTATCAAGATACTGAATAGTGGCGATCATGACCATATCCAGTAAAAACAGCAAGTAGGTAATATCGAATAATTCAATTCGCTGCGAAACTAATGGCGAGTAACAAATCAATAGAACAGGTGATAAAATTCGATTAGAGAAAAGGGAAAATTCCATCAAAACTTCGAAAAGCTTTGGCTATCTAAGGAATGTAGTAACAAATATGTATATCAATACAGAGTAAAGTCATGATTAATAAAATTGTGTCAGGCTTATCTTAACATACGCAGCTGAAACCCGCGCAGAAACATCAAAAACAAAGAGCTTAATGAGAAACACGGAAATGAAAAATATTAGAACAATAAGAGGAGTAACATTACGTGATCAAATCAGAAGCAGCGCTTTCAGAGAAACACTGCAAATGCAAGCCGTTGTTAGATGGGTTAGATCTTTGAGTCGACAGTAGAGGGAGCTCGTTACTAGAATGGATCATAACATAATCGTCAAATTATCAAAGGACCAAAAACCTCAAAGCCGGAGACCTCCAGGCAAACTACAGCAGAAATGGTTGGAGAGCTGGACGTTAGCAAACTTAGCAACAGAAAAGGACTAAAAGGCAGTAATTACAAAACATTGTCCTAAGCCACGAGGAAGAAAAAAAGGAGGGTTGTTGTCAATATGTTTCCAAAATCTTTGAAAATTTGTATAATAAATGTCAAAAGTCAAACCAATATCTTTATAGGAAATGACTCCCTAAATGACAGATTCTCTCCATGAAGTAGATAAATGCCTTCCGACTACTATAAATTATTACATATTGGATTGCTTTGGACTTTAATTGATGAAAATTCATATTATTAATTAATAAATGTAAATAACAGCAACTGTTGAATTTTCACTATTTAATATTTTAAAACATAAATGTATAAAATTATTACAGGTACATTCATATATCTACAACATGGCACACGTTATGAAGAAGGAAAGGTAGTAATATAAAATTTTCTGTTAAACATAGTATATAAAAATACAAGTTTCATAAGACACGATTTTTGCGCACGCGTTCAAAAAACAAGTGCGCAAAATGTCTTATGAAAAGTGTATTTTATACTATTTTTTCTATTTCGGTTATTAAAAGTTCAAAAAAGCATAAAATGAGAGACATGTTTTGATCGAACATTTTAGAAATTTTGTTTTTTTGAAGTAGGTTACTCTGATTTTTAAGTAAAACATTTTAAATATTTGAATATCGGCGGTGTTACATGTCATTTTGTTTAAAATTTAGTCTGATTTATGCAATAAATTATTTCAAATTATCAACATAATAGACGAAATAAATAATTGCACTCCTCCAGAGATTCGCAAAATAGCAGAAGACAATTTACAAAATCTTTTACCAACAAAGTCTCGACATATTTATGAAAAGCAATATCAGCTCTTTTTAAGTTGGTGTAAAGAAAATAATATTGCGAAAATTACGGAAAATGTAGTAATTGCTTATTTTGATAAAGAAAGCAAGATAAAAAAAGGCATCGTCCTTGTGGTATACATATTCAATGTTGCGATGTTGTTTAAATATTTATAAAAGTATAGATATCTCAAAATTTTCTAGGCTTCTTGAATTTTTAAAAATAATATCTGAAGGCTACTATAAGCCTAAGAAATCCAAGATTTTAGAAATAGATCATATTAATCAGTTTATTATAGAATCAAATGATATTTAGCAATGAAAGTAAAGTAATAAGAACATCGTTGTAGTTGTGTTTTACTAATTTTGTACATTATTTTGTTGTAATAATCATATCAATATTCTGTAAGATTATCATTATAATGGGCTATAATGGAGCTTGTCGTCGTGAAGAAATAATGAACATCAATTTAGATGATATACAGTTTAAAAATGATGTCATAATGGTTGCAGTACCAAAAACTAAAACTTATGTTCCAAGACAATTTATTTTAACACAAAGATTATGGATTGAATTGGTTAATTCACTTCGTCCCAGCCATGTTACACATAAACGCTTTTTCCTGCAATATAGAAATGGATCTAGCGTGAATTGTCCAATTGGTATTAATACCATAGAAAAAGTACCAAAAAATATTGCTACTTACTTAAATTTACCTAATCCTGAGCTCTTCACTGGACATTGCTTTAGACGTTTCAGTGTGACACACTTGGCTAATAGTGCAGGTGACTTAAAACAATTCAGCGCCATGGAAGATGGAAATCCTCAGCAGTGGCCGAAGGTTACATTTAAAATTTCACCGTGAAAAAAGTTGAGGTTGCTCAAATACTGTCTAGTGTACCATCCACTAAAATCATTCGTTATCCATCGACTTCTGATACAATTAACAGTAATGTGTCAGTCAATATGAATCAAGAGGAATTGACACAAAACATAGTGTGTTCCCAAAATCTGCCTGGAATCACCATTAATGCACACTAATCTTCTAGTGTTACAGTAAACGTTTATAACAGTTGTAGTATTCAACATGGGAAGTAAATTTCAATAGAAGCATCAGAAAACTTATCATCCCACTTATATTGTTAATTAGCGTAAATAAAATGTTTGTAAGTGTATTTTTTATTCTTTGTACAACTTCTTGCACATGTTTGTTAGATTAAAGGCTTACATTTTGACATTTAAATATGATTTGGTTCCATTTTTTTTATTACCAAATTCAAAAAAATAAAATTACCGCGGGATAAAGTAATACTTTATGCAACCAAAACGGGTGTCGTAAAGTTTATAGCACCGGAATATAAAAACATACATTTAGCAACGGGAAACTATTTGTTTCTATTTGATCGTTAAGTAAATTATTTGTTGTTTTATTTTATTAATTTCAAGAGATTCTTATAGGTTTAATTTAATGCCTTTATTATCTATGTGTAAAATATCTAAGCTGTAACTAAAATTATTGACCAATGCAAAATTTAGGGCAATCACTACACTTATAGACTGCTGGCTGTTGGTTTTTCGGGGTTTTATCCTTTATATTTAGATAATTAGTTGTTAGTTCTGAATGCTATTTTTACATTTTTTTGTTTTTATGTTATTTTTCAATGGGGAGACCTATATATGTAATTGCTTTGTTTTTCTTATGGGTATCTTTTATTATGGAATCGACTTGTGAATTAGCTTTCTAAAATAATTTATTATGAAAAATTTTGTGAATCATGAAAGAAAACAAAATAATAAGTCTGCAGAGAATTGTTTAAATTACATGAACTGAGTTATGCATTATAAACATTCATTATTCTCATTAAGACATATGTTAATTTCGATCTCAATACTTGTATCATATTCCTGTCAATTATATTGATTGCATTGTGAATTTAACCGCAAGTATAAAATATCAATGTATGTAGATACATATACGTACAGAGTTGAAATAAGAAAAAACAAACTATTACTAAATTATCCCATTGCATCGCTATGCATACAATGCATGGCACGAAACCAAATTGAGACTTACTTAAGCCACTTAAGATCAATTTATTTGATTGTTAATTGAAAATAATATAAACAGATTTAATTAAAAGATACTCCGCCCCTTTAAAAACTAAATATTCCTCGATTCGATGAGAAGACCTCATTAAATCTGTCAAATAATATTACATTTTTAGTGATTATAAATTATGGCGTTAACGAAACGGCGTTGCGACTCAAGAAATTTGCCGCTGTAAGTGCTTCAGACATTAATTGCACAATATATCCTGATAAATTTATAGTCAGCTCCAAATCAGAAAAGATTAAAATATTGCCGTACTTTTAAAAAATCGTAAACGTTCCTTAACAACCAATTTTAGTGTTTTATGAGTTAATATTAGTTATTGAGCAATATTGGGGTTAACGAGAAGTTAAATTCGAGTGTTTTTAATGATATCATTTTTTAATTAAATATTTATTTTTTATTCCACATAGAGGAATTAAACAGTTTCATTAGGCATTAAATACACTGGTCTGCAACAAAATCCTCTTTCGAATCAAAGTATTATGAATATGAATATTTAACGCGATGAATCTATATCTGCCTTCTTTAAATGTTTTTTTAATCTCTGTGGCTAGGGGCACGCGAGCGTGCCGATTAATTTGGAATTATAGGCACGTGGCTGACGTCACTGCTGTTATGACATTATCATTTAACGTGCACCTAAATTTGAAATTAGAGGTACGTCAAATCATTAGTTTATTCTGCGCCAATCTATAAGTTATGAGAATAATTAATAATAGTTTTCATTATTAATTTTTTTTAAGGAATAAATAACAATTAGAGTCAAAATAAGTCTCTTTATTACAAAATTCAAAACATCAAATTAACAAAACTCTTACAAAGGATAAGTAAAATATTATTGGAAAGTTTTAGTAGAACATTCTGTATCAAAGGATGCTTTGCTTATAGCGTCTAGTTGATTATTTAAAATAAATGTGAGAATGTCTTGCTTTTACTATTTTTATTGCGTTTATTAAGATTTATTACTGTCGTAGAATCATGTCCCTCGGGTCGCCCCTTTTCTTAATTTTTGAGGGCAACACTAATGATTTTAATAAATCAGGTTCAATATTTTCATTATTATTATTGTTATTACTGTTATCTTCATTATCACCAAAGGGTTCATCAACAAATGTAATGTGTGGCATGTTTGCTAAATTACTTGTATTATCTGTCAATTCACTAATATTTCCATCAGACAATACTATTCTAACACTATTTTGTTGTGAGATCGTTTCTTAATTATTATCGTATGCCTCAGTACTTGTTTTTGTATCGATCAGATCACAATTTGCCTCACCTGTTGTAATATAATTCCCACTTAATAATTGCCACTTCGTTTCTAGTTCTCCAGTAGTGTTCCATTTTCTTCAATAAATCTAATCTATAGTTGAATTCACTATTGCTGGAAATGCTAATTACGTTGATTAAAGAATTCGTAATTAAAGTGGCTGATTTTTGTTTTTCGGTTAACGTCATCACGTTAGGCTTTTCGCTTACTACATGTTTTGCTTTTGCCACAATATCTGACTTGGTTGTTGCAATTCTATGTTTTGATAAATAATAATTTTTTGTCCATCGTATGTGACACAAGTAGTTTGAAACATACCGTCATTATATTCCTTTAATATTTTTACTTTAGTGATTAAATCCATCCGTTTCTGGATATATGTACTTGAAATTGTAACCTGTTAAAATATTCACACACTGCAATAAATCTTTTTCATGGTTTTGAAATCGGTGCAGTGGTCGCTTCAAAATGTGTTTAGCTGCTTGATTGTCGATTATCGATTGATTATGGCTATCTAAAACAATTAAAAAATATTTAACAAAGTCGGTTAAAGTTGAATTGTTAGGTACTACTTGTTTGATTTTATGGTTAATTGAGTCCATACGGTTATTTGTTTGTAGTTGTTATGGTTATTTAAATTGCCTTTTGTTATGTTACATACAAGCCATTCATTCCGAATAGTATGCCAATTTTTATCAAAATAATCACATACGCTTTGAGGAACGCATTCCTTAAATTGAGTATATATGATATCATATTCAGCCTCATTCTTACAAAAGACTAATTTTTGAAGGTATTCTAAAGATAAATCTCGATCCTCTTTAGAAATATTCAACTTCTGCAGCCTATTAGTGTCTGTTTCATTTAATATACGATTTTGAGGGAAATGATCAAAAACTTTCTAGAAAATAAAACCATTTGCTTACAATCGAAAGTTCATGTTTTGTATGTTCTATTACAACTATATACTTTTAAATATTGGCCTGCTGGACAAATACGTAGTTTGAAATTCGCAATACATCCTAAGCGTAGCGTGCTGAAAATTATTACAGAAGTCAAAACAATTTTATCGGTTATTTAAAAGCTATTGTAACCTGGTATGTCGTAACCCATTTCCTCTTTTAGGACGTTCTTTACCATGGATACATGCATATTCAAGTTTATAAAATTCAAGAGAGGACTTCAACGGTCTTATTATGTATGTATTTAAGAGAGGAGTTTATTGTACGACTTTTTTTTTATAAATTTTTTGTTTTTGTCTTGTTCATAGATTTCTAAATATTTCTTTAGTTAGGTTTCCCCGAGAGCTGACAAAACACGCGTCGGTCTAGTCTGAGTGAAACTGAACCGTAGTATTTCCCTATCTCACCCATGTATAATAAGATACCTTATGAAGTATTGTTTATGACGTAAATCTAGTCAGGATAAATTATTTCCTAACCCCAATTCCTCAAGCATTAATTTTGTATTAGCATTATGTGTGCATAATACAAAATCAGAGTACGCTCTGTTTAGTGATTTAACTATTATTAAATAGAAATTATTAAATACAGCGTTTACCTGTTAGACCGTCCATATTTAATAGTTTATGTCGTTATCAACTGCAGTAATCCACTAAAACTAACAGAAATTCGCACCACAAACTAGAAAATGCATATTTTCCACGTTTTTTATCCACGTGCTTTTAATTTCAGATTTCAGAGTACGTTAAATGATATCGTCATAACAGCAGTGACGTCAGCTACGTGCCTATAATTCCAAACTAAGCGGCACGCTCGCGTGCCTCTAGCCATAGCGTTTTTTAATTGCTCTAAATTCAGTACATGTTTTGTTTAGTTTTTGCATTTTCATTACTTTAATCCATTCAAATAGTAGTAGTAAAAATTAGTTTGAACTGAAAGAAGGGTAAAGAAGATATCGACTGACGTTATTTGTACATCAACGCATTAGCCTGCGCAGTTAATCACTGTGACTCCGTGGTGTGTTAAAAAGTTGTATAGTAGTTAGGTATATCTGTTTATAACCGAATATTTTAGTTTAAGTTTTGCACAAAATTTATACATGTAGGGAAAAATTAGGTAAGACTACGGAATAACACCCCCACAACATTGAACAACCATTTCGACTTTAGACGCTACACGCTAAGTACTGACGGAAATGAATGACGGCAATTTGAATTAAATATAAACTCGTGTACAACCTTGGTTTTTTTATATAAATATTTATAATTTGTGTTAATATAGTAATAAATATGATGTATAGTTTTTTTCAATGTTATATAAGGTAATTAATTGATTTTATACAGTTACTTATGTAGTACTGAGTGTTAACGCTCAAGTAGAAATTTTGACAATTTTTTGTGTTGTCATGACGCATAGAATAAATATATGAGAATTATTGAATGACATATTTGTAATGTCAGTAATGTGTCTATTGTAAAGTTATTCCGATGTAAACAAAATAAAGAAATAATATCAGTGTACCGGGTGGCCAACTAAGAATGGCCACCGGCTATATCTCAGAAACCAGTAGTCATATTGCTCCCAGGTAAAAAAATTTCAAGTAAAAGTGCCCAAGAGAAAATGCTGGAAATTATTTTGGAGTTTGTAAAATGTCCGCAAGGGGGCGTAACAGTCAGGATCAATGTTAAAATTTAGAATTTCTTCATATTTTTACTAATTAAGGGGTATTGAAAATTTTTAAATGTTATTCCCTGCACATTCTTTAACACTTTTAGTCTTGCACATTTTTTACTATCTAGTGAAATAAAGTAATGGGGGCAGGTCAAATGTTTTTTTAAATAAACTAGGATTACTCCCGGTTGGCCTTACCGATTTGAATAAGTTTGGTCTCATTTAAAAGAGCCTTATTTGCTCTACAAACTGAACTTGTGTTTTTGTATCTTGGACTTTTTCTGTCACCGGTAGATGGCGTTAACTGAAATG
The DNA here is from genome assembly GCA_963170755.1 of Amphimallon solstitiale. Lineage (NCBI taxonomy): Eukaryota > Metazoa > Arthropoda > Insecta > Coleoptera > Scarabaeidae > Amphimallon > Amphimallon solstitiale. The sequence continues at coordinate 131,725,944 of OY720676.1, forward strand.
TAAGCAAATATTAGGCCTTTTTTCAAAAAAGTTAAATACAATGAAATGTTTCTTTTTACATAAGCGAATAAAGAATTAAATCCTCTACATTTCGGTAAAAAAACCAAATTTGTATGTTTTTTAGAACAGGAGATATTGACAAAAATAGATCAAAATTCATAAATTCTCCTCTTTTACTGGCCTTTTTTTATGAAGCTAACCATTTTGAGCTACATATATTATTATTATCTAATATATTATTATAATCAAGAAAAAAAATTTTGAAAGACCCTGTTTAATAAAGCAAGATTATTTTTAATACTTATTTTAATCCAAAAGATATACCATTGACAATAAAAAAGTAAGCTATGAAAAAATAAAACAATAACTCTGTGTTAAAACGACGAGTTGTGAAAATAATAAATATTATTGTCAGTTTTTGATTGATTCCGTTTACTTTTTTGTGTTTGGGAGAACTTCTTTTTTACTGAGATGCGGTTAGCGAATGAAGAGGCATTCGATATGATTGGTGTCTATTTCGAATTCATTCGAAATTCTACAATTGCTTCCAGAGTGTATGCTATGCAGTTCCCTGGAAGACATTATGCGAGCAGTGTTTTTCGTAGGTTAGCGGAAAGGCTTAGGACCACCGGAAATATTAATCTTCCGGTGTAAAGAAGGCAACCTACTGGCGGAACCGAAGAAAATGCTATAAAAGTATTAGAATATATTGTATTTAATCCACATGTAGTGAACGAAACCACAAGTAGAGAGTTGGGCATTTGTAGAACTATGGTCCAAAATATATTGAAAGATTTAAGTTAAAAATAAAATAAACTTTATTTCGAGATTATTTTTTTAAGGCCTTTGTTAGATTTGTTATATCTCCTACAGTTTGTTTTAATATTTTTGAGCATTAAGCATAACAGTTGTTTTTAACGTTCCGTACTCGGTTCCCTTAAGTTTAGCTCATACATACATCTGCCTATTTATTGTCTGTTTACCGGTCACAGCCATTTTTATCCGATACCGTTTATATAGACCACAGTAATAATACTTTATAATAGTAAGTTACCTAAACACTGTCCAACAAGTTTGGATAAATTTGATCTCGCAGTTTCGTTCACGTTTGCCATATTATTTTCAGGATGATCCTTATTACATCGTTCTTCATCAAGCATTAACGGCTGAAGATTTCGATCGCCGGATTGACTACTGTCAATGGCTATTAAATATGGTAGCGGAAACCCCCGAAATTCTTTCTCGCGTACTAGGGACGGATGAGGCAACATTTAGTAGCAATGGTGGTGTGAACTTGCACAATATGAACTATTGGTCCAGGAAAAATCCGCGTTGGATGCAAAAAGTTTAGCATCAAGACCGCTGGTCGGTAAACGTGTGGTGCGGTATTCTAGAAGGTAAAATTATTGGACCCGTTTTCTTTAACCGACATTTTACTCCACGTTTATTTAAGTTTTTTTATGAATGAGCTGCTCCTTCTAACAGAAGATGTCCCTCTGGACATTCGTCGTGATAAGTTTTTTCAGCACGATGGGTGCGCGGTGCATTTTGTGGCAAGCGTCCGGGATTTCTCAGATCAGACATTTCCTGGAAAGTGGATTGGACGGGGTAGTATATTTCCCTGGCCCGCCAGGTCACCAGACCTCAACATCCTAGATTTTTATATTTGGGGGAGAATTAAGGACATTGTTTTTGAAAACCGGCCTGCAACAAGACAAAATATGCTGGAGAAAATTATAGCAGCAGTACGAAACATATCGGAGGCGGAAATTGACACTTCTGTTTTATCCACGCGGCAAAAGTTGCAGGCTTGCATTAACAATGATGGGCGGCATTTTGAACAATTAGGCCGTCATTAAAAATTTTGCAAACCAATCTTTACAGTAATGTAATTGTAGTTATTTTAGTGTTTAATATTAGCTTTATTCTGATAGTGTTAGTATTAATTGTTAGTATAGTAAATCAGAGTATAAGAAAATTTTAAATACATGTTTTTCGAACGTTTCCATAAAATTAAATTTATGTAATTTTGGTTTCTTAAACGGAACTAGCGAAATGTTATAAATTTTTTTTATTTAATATATTTTTATATATTTTGCATCGGTGTTACAGGAATGCCTTTCAAATTTCTTCCGCTTTTGTGACATTTTATTATTTGGTCTGCGTGTTAGAATTTTACTGAATTTATTATATATACGAGGGCGTATTTTTATGTTACGTATATAATAAAAAGAAGACAATTAAAACCAGAAGACAATTAAAACAAAAGAATTCATGCATTATCATCTATTTTTGCCAATATCTCCTGTTCTAAAAAACATACAAATTTGGTTTTTTTACCTAAATGTAGAGGTTTTAATCCTTTATTAACTTATGCAAAAAGAAACATATCATTGTATTTAATTTTTTTGAAAAAAGGCCTAATATTTGCTTACATTTCAGTTAGCGCCATCTACCGGTGACGGCAAAAGTTCGAGATACAAAAACACAAGTTCAGTTTATAGAGCAAATAAGGCTCTTTTAAATGAGACCAATCTTATTCAAATCGGTTAGGCCAAACAGGAGTAATCCTAGTTTATACAAAAAAACATTTGAACTGCCCCCACCACTTTATTTCACTAGATAGTGAAAAATGTGCAAGACTAAAAGTATTAAAGAATGTGTAAGAAATAAAATTTAAAAATTTTCAATACCCCTTAATTAGTAAAAATATGAAGAAATTCTAAATTTTAACATTGATCCTGACTGTTACTCCCCCTTGCGGACATTTTACAAACTTCAAAATAATTTCCAGCATTTTCTCTTGGGCACTTTTACTTGAAATTTTTTTACCCGGAAGCAATATGACTACTGGTTTCTGAGATATAGCCGGCGGCCATTCTTAGTTGGCCACCCGGTACAGTAGTGTCTTACTCCAAAAGCAAATAATTTGGAAGCTGCTACGACACTGAGATAATATTATACCTAAGCTAGGGCAGTTGTATGTTATGCGGTGTCCTCCATGTACGAGGCAAATGCTCATTCAAATTGTCCGCGAACGTTTTACACTTACAGGTTAATTAGTTTATTTTGGGAGGAATCAATATGAATAAAAAGACTTACCTTGAGAATTATAAGAAAAGATGGAGGAGGGGTAGGAACATATATAAAGTCGATTTTCAAAAACAGTTATAATTTTGATATACGGTATAATTTGTGTAATATTTTATACCTAAATAAAAAAATATATTTAACATGTTATTTCATTAATAACTAAAATTATAAAGCATGTCCATTAGTTATTTAATTATAAAATATACTCTCTCCGAGATAAAATGTTCCAAATGTAATATTTAAATTCGAATGGCCTCTTCATTCAATTTAAGCCTTTATACACTTCAATTATTTTGTTCATATACCTACCCCTTCACCATACTTTCTCATAATTTTCAAGGCAAGTATTTTTACTCACATTGATTGAATGAATGCTTTAGTGGAACTTTAAAATGTAATATTTCTGCCCAAAATAAACTAATTAACCTGTAATTGTAAAACATTCGCGGACAATTTCAATGAGCATTTGCCTCGTGCATCGAGAGCACCGCATAACATACAACTGCTCTAGCTTAGGTATAATATTATCTCAGTACTGCATAAGTGACTGTATATAATCTATTACCTACCTTATATAACATTGGAAAAAACTATACATCATATTTATTACTATATTAATACAGATTATAAACATTTATATAAGAAAAAAAACAAGGTTGTACACGAGTTTATTTAATTCAAATTGCCGCCATTGGACAATTGAATCCGATCCGCGCGCCATATAGTCAGTACTAGCGTGTAGCGTCTAAAGTCGAAGTGGTGTTTAATGTTGTGGGGGAGCTATTCCGAAATATAGCCAAAAATTATATTATTCTCAACTACTGAGCAAAAAACGTTACATGTTCAGAACATTATTAGTTTATAGCAAATATTTTGTTTTAGGTGCAAAACACCAAGTACTTGCAAATTGAATTGCAATTGAATTTACTATAAAATCTCAACAAAATGTAATAACTACTCTGGTGAAAAGAGCTTATCGACTTTACTTTGGATTTATTGTCGATGAAAGAGACAAAAATTGGCCGTCGAAAATATGTTACAACAGTAAGAGGTTAGCTCGAAGGAAGTTCATGCCATGTGGAGTTAACCACAAAACTAGGAAAACAATTGTTATCTTTTTGGACTGTGTTTTGAAATAAAATTGAATGAAGCATAAAAACGATCGTGGATCGCTTTTATAAAAATGTGTCGTAGTTTGCTTAGAACCAACAAAAAAACTAAAAACTACAAGAAAATCATCCAAGAACTTTTTTTATAAAACTCTGCAGTGCAACATTAAAATTATTTTTCTGCACTCGCACCTAGATACCTTTTCAGAAAATTTCGGTACAGTGTCAGCTGAACATGGTGAAAGGTTTCATTACGATATATTGCACATAAAGCGACAATACAACGGAAAATGGTCTGAAGCAATGTTTGATGATTTTTGTCAGCCAATGAAAAATAGACAAAGGAAGGAAACTACAAAGTAAAATGCTATTATTATTAATTAGATTGTTTTAATGATTTTAATGTTTTAGAATGAATTATAATTTTTGTATAAATATTATGGCAATTATTAAATGTAGGATTATAATTTTTACAAAAACCTTTTCTTGTTAAAGAAGTCTTTATAAATAATGTAACTAAGAAGATTAATAAATGTATTTATTATTTTATTATAAAATATTTAGTACAATGATCGTAATAAAATCAAACAGCAGCTTATTATGTAGATAAAAAAATCGTAATAGTCGATTTTATCTACGTAAACGGCATTTTACACTTACTTAATCCATACCATTAAGAATCGTTCTGGACAAGTACTTTTATATGTTCGTCGGTTAGATTTTGCATAGTTCCATTCATATTTTAGACATTTAAGACGAGTTGTCTTCGTGCAATAGTAGCCGGCTTGATTAAGTTTTATGCAATTTCACACACCACTCTCACTACTCCTAATGAAGTAATGATTCTTTCTTCTATTTGTTACTAACTATGCTAAATAATATAATAATAATAAGTGTAATATTTTCATAAAAACAACATTGCCTAAATATATAACTATAACATATGGAAATAAATTACTAAGAGTACAGAAATTAAATAACGGATAATCCTATAATTTCATTGATATCACTTTTTTGGAAAAAAACTGAAATATTACGTTATAAGTTATAAGATATGCGTTTCAATATATTACAAGCAAGCGAAAAGTGAGCTCATGACTATTAAATATTAAGTAAATTGACAAATTTTTTATTATTGATTTTACTGGAATATAAGTTGATTACAAAGAAAACTCCATCAATAACATCAAACACAACTACATTTAACTGTTCAAACTGCCGAACCTGTATCATACCTAAGATGATTAAAAAATTTATTTATTACATTCTGAACAGCATCCCAATTCATATCGAATTAATGACTTGGCATTCTCTAAACTATTGATTGGGTTAGGATAGAAAGAAGTCTAATGACTTTAGATTAGCAGATATTGCGATGAATGTTGCAAAAATGCCATCTGTTCGTCGGATGAGTAATAAGAAAGCAAATGTGGAAAACTATTAGAATAAAAGTAAAAAAATCGGAATGTCGTAGAACCAAATACTACCCAATCAATTTGTTTACCGAACCGTCGAGTTATCAATTGGCTCACTGTGTTACCTGAGTCTTGCTAATGTTTGGAGGAATTGCCGAAAAGTTCAGCAAAACATATGGTAGAGCCTAAGATCTACGCCACCTAAAACCATGCGTTTGCAAGAAAAAAAATCACATTGTTTACTTTGACTAGTAGTCTCTCCATTCCAGTTCATTACCTGCCTTCTATCCATACAGCAAAATTTCCTTAGCAGTACCACGTATCCCATACTATGTAAGGTTTTACAGTAATATTTTAGGGTTAAAGGTGTTAAGCGACGTACTTAAGTCTAACAAATTAATTTCCACAAATATATTATCATCTGAAGCCTTAAATACATTGTCTAGAGTCGCCACCATACCCATAGCTATAAAGAGTCCTTTTCTGTAAACATTTTCTTTGCTCATTAAGAAATCTTCTTTTTAAGAAATTCTAAATAGCATTGATTACCAATAATCTGCTTGAAAATTCTTGATGTTGCTGGAAAAACGTTTATGGGACGATAATTTTCGCACTAGTTATTATTCCCGCTTTTATATTGTAACTACAGGCGTGTCTATTGACCGTTCTTTTTAAGAACAAAATAAACTAATTACACTATTTGGATTTGCTTTATTCCCATTTGTTTTTAATTAATTTTTCTGAAGAATTACACATTTATTGCTAAATTATATATTTATCGTGTGACACTTCTTTTATTGCCTGTATAAACCAAAATAATGTTAATAGTATTGACGTCGAAACAATACAAGGAGATGAAATAGCTTCAAAGTACCAACAAACACATAAAATATGACAAAAAAAAATATTAGGCCACGAGCATTTATGGGAGAAGGAGCATCATGTTATAATAGAACTGTCCTGTTTAGCCCAAGTTTTGACTGAAGTAGCACAAAGCTGATTGTCTTCAGTCGTTATACTAAGTCTTGATTATCTAAGAGATGAAATACTTCAACTCTTAGATATTCGTGGAGTCTCTCATCGTGGCTGCTGTCATTTTTTTTAACTTCTTCTTTTGACTGATACGGAGTTCCCGATGAAGAGTTTAATAATTAAAATTATTTAAGATTAAAATAAAATATATTGTATGACAAAAAAAACGAATCACCATGCAAACGTGATTATTGTTTAATTAAATTTTTTACAGACGTTTATGGTGTTGAAAGTAATGAATGATAAAAAGAACAGATAAAAACAATAAAATTTATGAGGTTTTTTACCGACCTCCAACGAAAAAAATGGGTGTGCTTAAGACCACACGGCAGAAGTGAAAACTTCATCAAGGCGAGGTTAATAATACGAAATACAACTTTTTTTTTCGTTCTACATTACATTTAAAATATATATATATTTATTAATATTGTGTATACATTATTCTAGTACATTTCGCTCGGTCTGATCAAGTTTTCACTTCAAAAATTCATACGTACGCATGTATATATACAAATATTATAATTCTCATACGATTACCCGCGCTGGTCTAATGGTAACGTGCCGGCCTTACAACTGGGCGGCTCGGAATCGCATCTGCACACGGACAAGAATTTTTCAGAAAGTAAAAATACAATATTTCGCGTATTTATTCTAAATCTCAATTTCATTGAAATTAAATACCGCTAGTTAGTATTATAATACAAAGCCGAGCGTCGAGCCGACTTTACCCGAACGAGCGTAACATTCCGAGCGTGACGGCCCAGTCTCGTTCAGTGCCCAACAATCAATGCATCAACGCGCCCATAAAAGTTTTCACTTCAAAAATCGATTTTGTTCTGCTTATTATTAATCGATTTAATCTTGTTTTGTCATTTGTTAGCGTCTATACCTGTCATTTAGTGTATTGAAATGCTAAGAGTTCGACGACAACCGAATTATCGCCAGCTAAGCGAATTTGAAAAGGGTCGTATCATTACACTACATGAGGCAGGTATCGCATTTTGTGAAATCACCAGGCGGATGCAAAGAAATGTTGCAACAGTTATTCGTTGTTGGAGAGATTAGTCTAAAGAAGGGAGACAACGTCGTTAAAGACGTTCTGGACATAGAAGAACTACAGAACGAGAAGATAGGAGGCTAAGATTGCTTGCCGTTAGAGATCGGTGTAGTGCCTCAAGATCTAGAGGAAATGTTTTTTCGGCAGAGATAAATCACAGAAAAACAATGCGTACAATATGTATTCGTTCGCTGGGATTGATTTCCTATCGTCCAAGATTAATACTGCCATTCACTAATCAACATCGTACCCTTATATTATAATGGTAGGATGAAGAGTGGAAAAGTATAGTTTTTCTGACCATCATGGGCCCAGAAACAAAAGCGAGTTGTTTGTGGGCCCATGATGGTCGTAGACGAGTTAGGCGTCGAAGAGGTGAAAGACTTACTAGAGAATTAATGGTAGGGGGTATAGGAAGAAGGACTCCTTGAATATTCCTTCAAGGCCACTTAAATGCTCAAATGTACATTAACGAAGTTCTGGAACCAATTGCTTTACCATATATCCGAGAGCTAAATAATGCCACATTCCAGCATGACAATGCCCGTCCTCATGCAGCAGCAGCTATGTTACGACTCCTACAAGAGGCCAACATCAATATTCTTCATTGGCCTGCACGTGATTCCTTTTTTTTTGTCATACAGTATAACATCGTTAAAAATAAGATGACAGTTACTATCAGATCAAAATTTAGACTAGCTTATTATTATTTAGCTGTTCCAAATAAGTCTTCTAATTTATGCCTAATGCCTAAAAATCTGTATTTCGTAAAAACTTATATCAATTTAGAAATGATTTCTTGTGTATTTACACTTAAATATATTCTTTTATCATAATACCTGATCTGTAAACGTTCGGTTTTAACATATATATTTATTGTTTCAGATTCTACTGGGATTTGTGTATGTTGCTGTTATTGGTAGCGAATCTCATCATCTTACCCGTCGCCATTAGTTTTTTCAATGATGATTTAAGTACGCGTTGGATTGCCTTTAATTGTCTGTCTGACACAATATTCCTAATCGATATCGTTGTCAATTTTAGAACAGGTAATACACGCTCTAAAAAACCAATTACCAGAATTTCACTAATGAACCTAAATTAACCATTTATTTTCAGGTATAATGCAACAAGATAATGCGGAACAAGTGATTCTAGACCCGAAACTAATTGCCAAGCATTATTTGAGAACATGGTTTTTCCTAGATCTCATATCGTCCATACCCTTAGACTATATATTTCTTATATTTAATCAAGTAAGTAGAGTTTAATATTGAAGAGGAGCAGGTAATGGAAATTGTAGTCGATTTGAATGCTCTTGTTGCATATTGAATTGGTGTTGAACTTGCTGACCAGTACACTTTCCCACTTATACCCTAGACACAATAGCAACTCATACACTTAAAATCATTCAAGTCTGTAATGTGATTCAAAAGGAGGTTACGAAAATGTTAATTTAAAGTCAGTAAGATCCTTAAGTGAACATACCACAGCTGATAGAATATGTTACCTATTTTTCACGATCACAAAAAGTCATCGGATTGGATTATAATTACTGAATTTCAAACTTAAACGCTAATCATCTCACCAGATCTTGCTACCTTTTTGAACGTCGACTTCAGGATCAGACTAACTTGATCAAAGTTTTCGTAATCTCCTATAGATAACAACGAGCTCAATCACTGCTGAAAATTTATCCTGCAAGTGAACAAATTCTATACACTGATATATACCGGGTGATTCAAAGTTCTAACGTACAGTTACTCTTGAATGCTAAATGCAATAGAAAATTTACGCTTTCTATTGATTTAGTTATACAGGCTGATCCATAAATCACAGGCACAAATAACAGACTTTTTAAACTGAACACTATATATACGCGAGTTCAAATTTGAATTTCGCATTAAAGTAATTTTTATAAAAAATATTTAGTGTATAAAATTAGCAGTTTTTGAATCTATTATGATTAACGTCAGATAGTGACATTTGCATATGGCTCCTTAATTGTTTATCATTAGTATATGTCAAAATAATTTGGTACACAACGTACACAAGTGTGCAGTGATACTTATATGCAAATGTGTTCTCTTATATACTGAATGTTCGTGAAGTTTAGGTAATGTAGGAGAATTTTAACACCCAATATTTTTTGACAGATTTATACTAATCATTTAAGCATATACTTTATTTTATTTAGGTAAACCCTATACTTATTTTCGATATTCTAGAGGATATCTAAACTTTTTTCAAAATTTTATATATGAAGCAGTAAAACTCGCGCTAACCATCGACAAACATAATAGTCATTGAAAAAGATTGCTAGGATATAGTGCATTTCTGTCGAACCACCTGCAAAGTACTATTATTGATCTCTAGACGTATTATTTTTGTTATTATTTTTTTTCTTCATCATCCGTGTTCCTTTATCAGTGTTTGCTTTTCCTGTTTCAATATACTTATTTAAACGTAAATTTGATGCTATTACATTACAAATGTAGAGTATGTTAAAAGAGCTGCAATAAAGTCACATCTCCATATCACCCAAAATGTGTCGATTAATATAGCCAACAAGTACCACGGCAAACCATTTCCATCCACATTAAATCGCTTTTTAAAAAAGTATAAACCCCAACCATATCCTATGGAATTGCATTAGGAATTAAGCCCTGGAGATTATGTAAACCAAAATTCGTTTTTGTAATACAATTACTAGACCAATAAATGGAAATTTTTCAATAATTTATATTGTATGTGCAATAGAAATTTATTTTAAACTAATGCAGAGATGTTTAAATTATAATTAACAAAAAATAAACTAGCTCTAAATGTACCAAATATGATTGAGTAAAAAAAATATATGGTCTTCCTGTTAAATTATTTTCAGCATAAAACGAAACGTAGGAAAATCGACATTGACATGAGTAATAATTAACAAAAGTCAGTAATACGAGGATTAGTTTTAGTTTGACAAAGTGTCAATATTCTCGATAAATATTTTGCAAGAATAAGATATTAAGATAAGTTTGAATATATTCTTAAATATCGAAGACAGATCTACGACATATTTAGTACATAAATTAACTGTGAAAATGCTTTATATAATTCTCTAAAAAATATTGTTCCAGAAAACACAAATATACAAATTATTTTGTGTTCTGTCACTTTCAGTAATGTAACTCGGTAAATTAGCCCATATATTACCGAATTAATTACCACATAACATTTCCGTAAATCACAAACAAAGTAAAACATTATCTATGTACACATATGATATTGCACACTCGGTGATTGGGAAAGTCCCTTTCTAGCAGATGTAAAAGTCCGTGAATCAGCCGTTTGTATGACATTCAGTGATGTAAAATTACCGTAATTTATATTTTTGGTAAATTACCGTGGTAAATTACTGCTCTTTTACCAAGATTTATTCTAGCGTAATTTACCATTTTTTGAGTAAATTATCATCGTAATTATCTTAAGGAAGTAATTTACCATCGTAATATACCAAAAATATAAATTACGGTAATTTTACATCAAAAAGATTTGTGTAAGTGTCACATTCTGGATTTAATCATAAGTAACTCGAAAAGATTAAAATTAAAGTACAAGGACTAATTATTTCTAAAAAAAAATATTAATATTTTAACGTGAAGTCCAAGTTTGAACTTATATATGGAGTATTCAGTTTAAAAAATATATCTTCTCTATGCCAGTGATTTATGGATCAGTCTGTATAAGTATATATATATTTTTGTATTATGAAACAATAGCAATTTTGTCAATACAACTCATTTTTTTTAAATGAAATGATAAAGAGTAAATTTATTTTGTCAAATCGGTGAATCACTCAGTATACAAATATCATAACCGCCTTCGTTAACTCTGAATAAGTTAAATGTACAAATATTATTACTGAATATTGTTCTTCACACACAAAATTATAAATTGCAAAGTCAATAAAATACCAAAGTCAGAAATTCCTTACTTTTAAACATTTCTTATTGGAAAATGTTTAAGTTCTGAATGTCGTGTGATCTTTAGGAATAAGAAAAGTTTTAAGGATTTCCCCATGCTCCTGGGGAAAACTGTTTGTTCTTCTCAAATGTCATGATAAATTTCTCGGATAATTGAATATCTCTGAAATTGAATTTGTAAAAAAGAATAAATGCGTAATGGTTTAAATATAAATTCGGAAGATATAGTGGGTATATGAAAACTACAAAATACGATATTGACAAACCAAATGAGAGATCTTTGAAATACTATATCTAGTATTTATACTAACAGTAGCTAAAATAAGATCAAGTTCTTTCATTTTTTATATTTAAAATTAATATTAATCTACCTGGTAATGGAATAAATGTGAAGAATCTGGATTTGATCTAAAAGTATTAACGACTGAATTATATCCACAATATTTACGTAAAATCAAAAATAACTTTCAGGAATATAATTAAAGAGTATAGCATAAAGTGAATACAGTGCGACACTCTTTGATATCTCATTGACATACCTAATATTATTTTCGAATTCCTTGGGTAATTATAATACTATTTTGTATAAGATAATATTTGGCAGTGTCTATTCATTTTTAAGATATTTGCATTTATATGGATTTGATAGCTAACAGTCTTCGGCAAAACGCAATAGTCCAATAACAAAATACCCACGGTCATGAAATTTTATGATGATACTAAGCTCATTAATATCGTCTACAGAAAGATTAACATTATACGGAAATTAAAAATGTAATAATAAATAAATCTTACTAATAGAAAATTACATTTTCTTTCGACTAATGCATCCATATTCATTCACTTTTTCAAAAAAGTAAGGTTTATTAAGTATGTTGTGTTACATCTTCAAAATCTAATAATATCTCAAAAGGTTCTTTTATTAGCTTCGCATAAAATGTCATTCCTTGCACTATTTCGTTATTGAATTATTGGGGCTTTGCGGTCAGCTGTTTCCCGAATAAATGCAAATATCTTAAAGATGGATAGATATTGACGAATATTACAGTATACAATCTTATATAAAAATTACTAAATGAATTTGATAATGTTATAATCTACAGAATGTTCTGTTTAACATTTCAACGTAATTGGTGGATGCGCCTACAGGAAATAATCTATACAGCTGAAAATAATGTAAATAATAAATGTATGTGGTAGAGCCTATAAATTCAAAAAACTCTTAAAATACATTTCGTATTTTGAATGGAAATATCGAAGAACATCGTAGTAATGTTCAATCAAATTACAAATAAAAAAAATTCTGAAATCTTTAGAAAATCGAATTATTTGGTAGATATTTTCAAAACTTTTGGAAGCTTTGACTTTGTTCATAACATGAGGTAACACATATACTAATAATAATAATATGTATGTAATAATTTCCTGTCATTATGGTTTTTTTTATTAGATTATGAAGTCTATGAATGGTAAGTAACGTATATCTTTGCAAATGAAAAAAACACATTTTATAATAATATTTACAATTCGTGTACCGTTCTACGACAATCATAGCAGGAGCTAAGCCCTTTTATTGACTTTTGTTCAAGATGCATAACCAGAAAAAGTATAATATAATTATTTGATAATACCTGTCCTTTCATCACGTCGTACTATTAAACGTAATGCAATGAATAGCTCTCCGATATATAGCGCGTTCACCAAGCATTTTATGAAGACATGCCAGCATGCTGTTTGCTCGCAAATATGCTAAGAAGGTAGAGTTCTCACATTGCTGTTCTAACTACCGACTATGAAATTAGTTTAGAAAAAAGAAGTAGGGCTGTCAAAGAATTTCATTAACTACGGCGATAAATAAAATTCATTGCAATAATTACGTTTCATTTTATGAAACAATATCTCTTCCATTTCCTTGCATTAAACAAGTAATAAATAAATAATTAGCCTGTCTTCTTGTGATCACATACATATTGCTGTTTAATTCTCAAAAGTTTTATTCTTACACTTTCAAACAACTATTTTAATAATAATGAACTTAGTTTTTGATTTAATATTATTATTTGTAGATATTTTATCTTTGAAGTGACGATATCGTAAGTTCTTCAGTCTCTTTTAACTACGTGTAAAAAACTAAAAATGCCACGAATTTATAATGTTATAGCTCGAATAATAAGGAAGTTAGGCAATGGTGAACACTTAAGTTTAGACAAGCTATATAACATCCCATTAAAAACAGAAATTGGCAATTTTGCAACAGAATACTTTGCATATTCGAAAATAAGAGGTGTACTTTTGAATATATAACATCCCTTCTAAAGCACAGTACACAATAGCTGTACGTATAACATAATACAAGAAACGTAAAATGTAAGAAAGTTGTTTAAAACAATTAAAAACTAAGCATACTACGGTTAACCAATAAAAATAACCGCCGCTTTTGGCATTTAACATTGAGGGAAAGGCTATATCTATATTATAGATATAGTACAAATATTGTAAATATATGACGGGGGATGATTTCGCTAATCTTATCTGCTCTGAATGACTGGATTATATACCGAATATTGATAATTTGGTTCTGTTATCAAATATCTTAAAGAGGAACGGATGTCAAGCAAACAATTTCTATGGCTGATAGTACAATTCCATTCCTTAATCTGGGATGCATATCAATTATACAAAATGTTTGACAAACAAATTTTTGGGAGAAATAGTGCACATATATTAAACAAAGTATTAGGTTGTTGTATACAAATCAAACATTACGTCTGAAAAACAATTATACATTAATCTAACATGTATAAATTGGTGGCACATAAATTTATTAATTAACTATTTGCGAAAAAACTTTAAAATCTTTGTCAAATATTTTTGCAAATTATTATGGATAATTAGTGCTTCCAGTTTACGTAATTCGCTACGACGCGACGTACTGTAAATTAGATACAGTAAATTAGTAATAGAAGAAATATTTTTGTAACATTACACTATGTATCCTTTGTGTAATAGACTTACGATTCGTTACCGCAGCTTTAATAGCTTCCGATATCGCAGTATGTAAGTGGTCACCGCTAGATTATATAATATTGACAGCCCTACTAATATATCTATATATACATATACCTAACTAATAATATGGGATTTGCAGAAGAAAAACCATTATGTTGACTGATTGTTCGAGCATTTACGTTATTATTGTTGTTGTTGTTATTGCATTCTGTAGACTTGTTGGGCGTAGATGTTCTCATGCGAATTACCGAAAACATTCGAAATTCTGTTCCAGGATTTCGGCGAAAGTTTTCAAATTCTCCACGCGGGCCGCGCGTTACGCATACTGCGGCTCGCGAAACTCCTTTCACTGGTGCGACTACTTCGTTTGTCCAGGCTCGTCAGATATGTCAGCCAATGGGAGGAGGTCTATGTAAGTAAACGCAGTTATGTATTTTTGATCTCACAATTTGCGCAACGCTTGAAGCACTGTTCAACCGTCCATTTTTTTACTGCTGCCCAAAATTATTCGAAATAAAATTAGTTAGAGATACGTAAAATACAAATTTTTTGATAACTGTTGCTATTTATTTCATATGCTGGGATCGAAATCGGAAGTGTTAATATCAAAATCAAATTGGCATCGACAATTAATGTAAAAATATATGAATGTGTTGTTTACATTTTCTTTTATTAACTTTTGCGTCATCTTAATTTAAAATATTTATAATATTTTTTCCAACTGTTGATCTAAACATAAATTTGTCGATTGTAAATACAATACAATACAACATAATACAGGTGCGGTTTATTTAAGGTGTTAAAATATATCTTCGGAAACGAATTGTATTACAACATTCATATTTGGTGCTAGTTCGACATTGTTATTCGGCTGCTATATTAAAATTAAGAATGTTTATGGCTTTTTATTTTACTTCCCTAGCCCTGATGCTGACAAAAAATTACTAAAGAGCATTTTTGTAATTGATGCTATTATCTATAAATAGATATCGGTAATAAAAAAAGATTAATGAAAGTATTATCAATTTTACCTCGAAAGTTTCTAATCAAATTTATAAAAATGCTCATAAAATTTTAATTGGAGTCACTGTTACGGAAACAAGGCAAATAGCTAATTTCATTCTTAAATTCAATATGGCGGCCGACTGACAATATATTCAGTCCCAAAAGCTTTTACGCTCACGGCCGATACTCCTACAAGACCACGTAAACAACGCATTCCACCCAAAATGCACCGTCATATCACAGACTGATTAGCCTATTCCCACAGACAAAGATTTCTAGTATATTATGTTCTTTTCAATTGAAGAAATTATGTAAGTCGTGTAAGTCTCCATTGCAACTTATAGTTCTGTCATTGGTTTTTACAACTTATTATATTGACAATCTTCATATCAATTACTTTTAACAAATATTTCTATTAATATAAAAATTAAATTTCAAAATATGTTTGCTATCGCACTTGCATAATTAGTACAATCTAAAATAAAACCAACTGTTCATGCCTGGTTTCGGTTCAATGTGAACCTAGCATAGACAATATCTGGCTGATCGGCGCGTATGTACATCTTCATTAATGCTAGGTTATCTATTTACGATTAAAGTACTGCTAATGTGCAATACATGGCATGAACATTAGGATGCATAGATAATTGCAAGTACAGTGTCAATTTTTTTTTGTTAAAATTAGCATCTGAATCATTCTAATTGTCAATATTTTTTCAAAATTAACACCGAAAGGAAAGGGCATTAAGTCAAGTGAAAATGCCAAATTTGCCCAGTTAATAGACATACATTTTAATATAGAAGACAACTTCTAGTTTTTGTTGAATAATACCACATTTATATTATTTGAATTTTTCAATCATGTTTTTCTATTGATAATTGGAACTATTAAACACTATAACTAAAAGATACATTAATTTTATAATAATTTATGAATTAGATGAACTAATCGAAACGTTTTTGTATGATCGTAGTCAAGCAAAATTTCAGAAAATCTTACCATTATATTTTTGCGAGTGGTAAGGTATTTTAGCACTACTTCAATTATTGTTTTATTTATTATAGTATTTCCTAATTCATATATGTTGTGACTAATCATGTGCAACCATGATTTTTTTATTAAATAACGCGATGATGGAATTAGTAATTCAACAATATTCAAAAACATAATTTATCAATTATTCAAATAATTTTGGGCGGCGGTATTGTTTATTTGTGTATTGACATTTTTCTTTTGTTCCATTACTTAATATAATAAACTAACCTATTGAATTGTTAATTATTGTTCCCACCACTGTGTACAGGCCACAATCACACGTTTAATAGCCAAGAACAAGGGTTTGATCCGATACTGTACAAATGTGACCTATATAATTGTACTTTCAAAATTGGTACATATATTTTACATAGGTATCGTTTATAGTAAATTATTCATGAAATGATGTATTCTTCAATTGCAAAGAAAAGGACATATGCGAGAAGAGTTTAAGGGAGTTGGGAAAGCAAAATAATTTGGATTGAAATTTGGGCTTTGGGCTTCCGCTGTAAGCTCAGGCAAGCTTGGAATGAGGCTATCTTTTTATTTGCTACTTAACGGCACTAAATTGCACTTAGCTTCAATTTTCAGAAATTAATTTCTTCCCTACAGCCTTTTTTACTCAGGACACTTATGGATAATGATCATACATATACTGTTTTTATAAACAGCTGTTTACTTGCTTTCAAAAATATTATATTTTTAAAAATACCTCCAAAAAGTATTAATAAAGTAATAAAGTAAATATTATACTCAAGCGTAAACATCAATGAATTAGTTCTTTTATTAATGGATACTAGCTGTGGTACTGCATAATGTATTGTTAACAAAAAAAATTTCATGATAATTTAATGAAAACTATATAATTCGATATAAATATTAATCAAAGCAAACTTAAATGTAAGCTTTTCTTTTACATCTGTAGTACTCTCAAAAGACGCTTCTAAAAAAGACAAGCTTAACTTTTATAGTTTTATCACAGCTTTAGCATATTTATTTTACTCGGATTGAAAATGTGAAATACTCTAATATTCTAATATTGGATAACAATAACGAAATCATCTAAGTTATAATAGAAAACTTATTAAATTTGAATCTTCTAACTAAAACGATATTAAGCTCATAACTATCATGTTGACTGAGTAATATTAGAGGTATTACAAAAGAATATAGAATACTAGCTGGCCCGGAAGATGCTGTTCTGTCCTTTCCGGTAGGTGGCGCGATGAGTTTAATTTTGTTAAAGTCTCTGTATAATAAATAATGAAAATGTCGAGTTGATGAACACAGTAGCACAGACTAGTGATGCTTGTATATCAAAGACATGATGTTTATATGTCAAAATACAATTCCAACCTAAAAAAAATGCGCCATCTATCGGACGTCAGCATATACCAAAACAATTTGGTTGACAACTCGAACTTATTGTGCTCATTTAAATTATTTCAGTTTATAAATATAAAATTTATTAAGAACTTGACCACATCTCCACTATTTTATTATTTTCTCTTTCGCATGACTTCTTCTTTGATTAAACCAACATATATTGTGAATATGAGTCATTTTGGTCCACAAATATAGAATTTATTAATAATTTGGCTACAGCTATCTGATCCTAGCATAGCTATAGACCATCGTCTCGACAAAACAAGTATATTGTGTGAATATGATCTCAATCAGAAAAGTCGTTCAGAAGTTAGACAGAAGTGATATACGTATACATATATAAAGATTACGCAAATTGAAGTCAAATTGACAAATTTTCTCTATAATGAATTTTTTGCAAACCTGTTCATTTTATATGTACAGCATTACGATAGATACGCAGATACGTGGATAATAATAATAAATAGACCGAGCAAGTATACAGTACCTAAAAAGATAAAATATTACCAAATAGCTTACTAATATAATACTGGAAACAACAGCTACTTTGGCGATATTGCAAACAGACTCATCTGGTGGTTCAAGATCATAATTAACATACATTAGCGCAAGTCACTCTCCTGCTAAACATAATTTGAAAAATATTTGTGTTCTTTTGATTAATACAAATCTATTAGTGCTGTTTATGCCTGTAGTAAGTATAAATTGTTCCTTTTCACAGTTTTAAGGAATGGATTGATTATTATATGCTATAAAGGAGCAGATTTAAATATTTTTTTTAAAGAAGTAATTGTGAGTATTTACATTATTTAGTCTCTTTTGATCATTTTACGATAACTTAATACGTCAAGAGTGGTAAATAAAGTAATTTCTAAATAAATTATTTATTCTTATGGAATTGTGCCTGTGGCAAATGTATATAAGGAAATAAATAACGTACTGTAAATAATTATTATTTTTAAATTTGTTTCATTTATAAGATCCTTTATTTCAAAATAAGTAAATATATCAGTGTATATGATTTTAGCATCGAAAGGTAATCCCTTTTACCATATTACGATTGAAATTCTGAACGATTGATATTCTGTTTCGATTTCACAGTACAGCGAAAGGTTTATCGTTATGTAAGATTCCATCAGCTTTCTTGATGAATTCTACATTCTGTAAGAGGTCGAGATGTCTATTGAATCCACTGCATGGATTCTTGATTTCTTGGTGGATCCTAATGATCTGTTATAATTTTCATAAAAGCTTATCACCGCTTTTTACTCAGTTTTAGTGTTTCTCAACTACAGAAATCAAATTACTGTAAATTTCCATAAAATAATTGAATTGTAAATATAATTCCCGAGTTTTTTCGTACATTTTGTGACACTTTCTATTATTAGTCCATAGTTGGACAATCGTATATGATTTATTTTCAAGAACATAAATTTGGGTACAAAAGAGTGGGTCCTAGTCGTAAAACTTTGAATTATACTTTCGTTTTAGGATTTAAATACCCAGAATCTCATAAATTGTTTAATATGATCACTTTTTATATTGTAATATTTGCAAATATGTAACTATTTTGGATTGCGATTACGATTTTGTAATATCCTATGATTTAAAAAGTATTACAAAATTAAAATATTCTTGAAAATGCCATTCTCAGTATACACATGTAATAATGAACAAGGAAGAAAAAGAACTTTAAAACCACATCACTTCTTGCTTGAATATAAGAAATATAATAATGTGTAAATGTAATGTATTTTACTGCACACAAATCATCTTAAATCGCAAGCTTAAACTTTTGATGCTTACATATAATATTTTAAGATTCTGGTTTCTATTTTAATTTTCAAATACAAAATTGTTTGTATTTTTTCCACAAAAAGGTAGTAATAAAAAAAAGGTGCTCAAAACAATTATATTTATTCAATTTGTGAGTCTTAAATAGGATTTAAGAGGGCGAAAATCCACTCACTTGAATTTATAACCCTTACATTCATCCAGTGAATTATCCTTTTCTACTTGCTAATTTTCTAAACGAACGGTTAATAAAGAATCAATTAATGGAAGATTAAAATGTAATCAGCTTAATACAGTTATGATTTTTTAGGTATGACTGAGGTATTGATTTTACTCAGAGTATTATTTATTTGTCATAATAGAAGCCTATAGTAATTTATACAAATTATATATAATCTATTTCTATTATAAAATAAAATCTGTAGCAATATCGTGATTATTAGTTATTAAATTTCATCTTTTATATTACAAATTATAGGTTATGTCAAAATCTCTCGAAATATACAGCCTGTTACACAAAAAATGTAAGAAGAATTAAAGTTTAAAATTTCCCATAATAATGTTTGCCAATTAATTTGTAGAATATATAATAACGAAGATATCAACGATGCGCTCTTGATTCAGTTTGTAAGTCTTACAGTTAAAATATATAGTTAAGAATAGGGTGCGACTATCTGCAGGAAGATACTCAAAAATCGAACTGTGCATGGAGTATAATACATCACCATTATTGTAAAATGTATTATTTATGCCTGCCTTCACAACACTTATTATAATTACAATATTATTGCGACAAAAATGTTAAGTTACTATTAAAAAAAAGTAGTATTCGTTTGCTACCAAAAAATTAGGTATATAATTTTTGCACATTGAAATTCTTGAAAAATATATAAATAATAAAAATTACTAACTTGTTTATTATTGAAACTATAAAGTTGGTTAAATTAATAAGTTTCAGGCATTTTTTTTAAAGCGACGGTGAAAACAGAAAAATAAATTACTTCTAATTTCGTAAGGGTTTCAGTGACAAGATATTTCTGTTTGCAACATACATTAATGTGGGTACATTACAAATTCTTAAAATTATAAATATGACAAAATATTACTTTATCTCATTAAGCAACATCTACAGAGATACCGGCCTTAACGACTAATAGAAAATGTGCTAACATTACAGGATTACCGGTTCTCTATTCCCAAAATATTTTGGTGAAAGCTCTCCAAAAGCTCAAACGAGAATGTGGGGTGTGCGCTTTAACCGATATCTACAATTTTTTACGATTTTCAAAGAGCCTAAAACTTGTAGCGCGAGCACCCAAAATTAACAGCGTAATTTTGTATCGAATTTCATTATTTTGTATCAAATTTCATTATTTTGTATTTGAGGTGCAACAAAATACTTTCTTTTAGTTTTCCTTCATTACGTGTGGAAATTCTTCTCGAAAGTATTTAAAGCCCGTCATCTTCTTGATGCAGTGACTTAGAAGTTTTCTGTGAGCCTAGTTTTACGTGCAGATGTAGTATCATGATTTTTTCACTTTTCACTAAAAGCCGATGCCATACATTATTTTTTACTCGTATAAAGTTCTGTCGTAGTGTCCATTTCTGCTTAAGTAATGGTTTTTCCTGTTACGACTTCAAAGAAGCTTAACTTTGGACACGACGTGAATATACCGGGTATACCATCGAAGATACAACGTCCATTATCAATATCTAATAAACTAGAGAGCAAAATATTTTCGAGGATTCATCGAAAATTGTGACTAACGTTAAAAAATAGTATGGGCTCAATTGGTAAAAATACCATTCGACTACATGAATTTAATGTTTATTTCGACATTTCAACGCATGTTCTATAGAGTTACGCACCATTGGCCAAAGTTAAAAATTAAAAAAAAATTAAATTGAATAACCCTGTATATTGTGTTGCAATGAAAAGTACTAAAAATTTACTGTTTAAAAATATCTACATCCTTGCGACTGCTGGATAAACCAGATAAAGACTTATTAATTTAAAAATATGATATACCATATGCCATAAGTTACTTATAATATTTTCTTTCCACAAATAAGCAATTTTCATTGAATTTTGAAAACTTATGAAGTGACAAGTTTAATGATGCAGCAATTATGCATAGTTTGAAAATATCACTTTTACATTGTATAAAAAAGTTTCCAAAGCACCAAACTTATCTGTATGACTTTAGCTCAAAGAGCAAAACTGTATTCGAATTTACTTTACTGAAAAATAAGATAAGCAAAACTAATAATTGATTTTTTCTTCTGTATACTTTTAAATTCATCAATTGGAGTAATTTATTTAAAATGTTAATTATAATTACATTTATATTATGTAAATAGAAACTTTTACATGCAACTTTTTCGACTAGTTTAAGGTATGCTATGTACAGTGCTAGTCATAACCGGGTTTATTCAGATCTAACATGTTCTACCTTGTCTAATATCTGCCACCAGTACAAGAAACGAATACTTTTAAATGGTAAATTTTTAGTACATTTCACTGCCATGTAAATATTGTATTAAATTCAAGTAGTGGAATGATATATCTACTAATTGAGTCCATAATATTTATCTTATCATTAATCGCAATTTCAAAGGAATTTTTCAAAAGTTTCGATGGAAAATATGTCAGTAACAATTGGAAATCGGGTAGTATGAATTCATGTTATTCTAATTAGCTCTTAAAGATCCATCATAAAATGTAATGAAATGTTTCCATTTAAAAATATATCAGTTTGTGTTGTTACATTTTTCTCGAACACTCTATATACATGAAAATATATTTAAATTCTACATCTCAAGATAAACAAAAAAATTTTTAGCCGTCTACATTATTCGATTCTGTACTATACTAATAAATTCCATATTTTAAAATTATATTCAAATACCTTTGACTTCCAATTGTAGAGGAATTAACACAAGATTTGTTTTTTTTTGAAGAGCATACTATATATATACCTTATTGAATTTCTGTAATTGTAAAACTAATTTAGTAAGTGATATATTTTCAGATGCCCTTTTTTATTATTTACTTTTTGTAAGTAGGTATATATGTTTGTAAACACTTCATTAATTAGAACTTTTACCATTGTAGATTAATGGTATGTGCTTGTTATATTATGAAATTCATAAGAAGATGAAGTTACACTTAAACGTATATTAAACTTACTAACAACCAATCAAGTTCAAGACCTCAACTTTAATATCTTCTACCAGCTTTTACCTTATTAACATTATATTCGGATAATAATTAGAGCTGTGGAGATTGACTACGTACATTGCAAAAAAAGTCTGAGTTATTTAGAGTAACCATGCATCTTTTAATATACACTATAAACCTTTACAATCCATTAGAGATGCAAAGAAATTTCTTCTAAATTATACGTACCACTAAACCCACCGCTTGCTAAACCTATTTAAGTTTACTACTAAATTTTAGTTACACGTTTATATGTACAACTAAGATATAGTACCGAGCAAGTAGACTTTAAGGTAAAAACTTTTAAAATACCATCGCAGCATAGTCTCCAGCTTTTATGTAAAGCTATGAAATAGTATTACAGTGAAGCTAAGTATATAAATCGGAAAGTTTCGTGACACTAATAATATTTTATGATTATAACTTTTATCAAAAGTTATAAGTTTAACATAATTCTACAAATACATATTTCCGTTTAGAATGTTTAAGTAGTTATAAGAATTTATGATCAGCAGAAGACAAAAGTAACCGAAAAGGGAACACATTAAATGCATACATTTTTAACACACACTAAAAATAGTTATTTAATTTTCGTTCCTTGAAATGATAGGCTGTAAATCAATATACTCGTATGTATGTGTGCTATTTTTGTCTTAAAATATAGAATTTTAATGATTTTCTTATATTCTTATACACTGATGAAATTCAGTCATGATGGATACGATATAATGAACTCATATTTGGAGAATCAAACCCGCTAAAAATCCATTAAATCCTTCATAGTAGCAGTTTATATATCGAAATTAAATTTTGAACAAATATAAATAAACTACTATAAATAATATATATAAACTACGTACTACTATTGTATAGTACATGGCGACTTCTTTCAATCTTCCTTCAATTACTGATAGTTTTCTTGTTTTTTTCAATTATCGATCCATTCAGCTAACGGATGACAGATTCTTATATATGCCATTTAGTTCTTTATGACCGTTTATATGTACCAAATTTATTGCCATATTATTTAATGGTAATCTTTCTTCTAATTCTTTAACTTCCCGTACCTCCCTTACCCATGCGAAAGCCTACCAATTGATTAAAGCCTTAGCTGATGTCTTCGATCCAAGTGCTGATAAGCAACGGAATATTATAAAATATGCGGTAACATATCAATTCTGCTAATTATGCACATTCCCAATACGGGGGAAAGAGGTGACAAGCTGATAATATACGAAATGTTAAGCACGTCTCAGACATCAAACTTATAACTTATTATATCTATTATATATCATCTATTCATAGATGTAGCTGACGATTCTTGGTGAAACATATTTTATATATACCTTTATTTAGATAATAATAAAAACACTTGATTTTGTTTCACTTAATTTATTAGAATTTCTCTGACAATCGTAATAATTCTACCATTATCAAAGAGTTTACTCAACTATGATAATGGTAGAATTATACCGAAATGATTTTTAGAGAAATTTTAATAAACTAAGTGAAACAAAATCAAGTGTTTTGATTTTGATCTACTTTAAAGCATTTATATCTTTACTATTTTTTCAAATTATTTTAGTTGTTCTTATTATTGCTCTGAACTGTTTCGTTTTTGCATGATTATTTTCTTTCTTTCTCTTCTGGCAGTCTTTGCCTGGCTAAATGTTCTTGTTGCTATTTCTGGGACTGCCTTCATTCATATTTTCATTCAGGTACAATACCGTCTGACCGCTTAATGACTTTTTCTCCCACTAATTTTTCATGTACGTATTCAATTCTTGTAGTTTTGACGACAATCTATTTAAAAAAAAATGTCATCTCTGTGTAATTGGGATTGATCAACTATTTTGGATGCGGTTCTATATCCTACCAGACCCTCAATACTGCGAAAAGCAACCAACCCCAGCCAACCCGTCGACGATCAGCCCCTTACCAATATTTACGATTTAGTATATTGTACATATTTGCGTGCAAATATGATTTATTCTAATAAATCTCATATTAAGTTGAAGTCGATCAATAGATAATATGTTCTACGTTTTTAACTTCATCAAAGAACAATTTTAGTCAATACTATCTATTTCCTTAGTTTATGATAAATTTAAAATAAATGAAAACCACACATGTAGTCGCTATTATCACTTTGGACATATACTCATTTTTTTTTAAGTACTAGAAAAGTCAATGGCAGACTGATTAAAGTGACCTCCAGTATGGGTTTCAGAGAGAGCGTAATAAAATACTCTCGAATGGAATTGTCTTACCGTCATTTATCTATCTTTTGACAATTTGGAAAATACGATTCAACCATAAATGTTTTATGTACGTTATTAAATATCTTTTTAAAATTCATAATTGCTTATTACTAGGCTTAGGATAATTATGCACTAAACTTCAAAATGTGCATACAAATATGCACCAAAAACTTTCAGAATATGCAATACTTGCAATACAATTATCCTAAGCCTAAGGATAATTTTATTGCAAGTAATGCATATTCTGAAAGTTTTTGGTGCATATTTGTATGCACATTTTGAAGTTTTTTAGTGCATAATTATCCTAAGCCTACTTATTACTATTAATACACCCGCAACTGATAATTCAAATAAAACAGATAAGGTGTGTACATAATAAATAAGAGAAGGAATTAACGGGAAATACCACTTAGTGCAACCGTAGACACGTGTTTTAGAGTCGTTAGTCATCATCTGTACGGTGGGAATTTCATCTTTTTCCTTAAATTATCACTTTCAATTTTCGGTTGACACGCAGGCTGACTGTCTACCGCGTGGCGATCCCAGTTGATATTCTCGGTCTGAATATCTTGTGACTGAAACTTCAGTTAATAGTATAACGAGAACAAGTCCACAAAAAAATAGAAGAGTAAACATTGGCGCGACGCACCGTAAATAAGTCATAAATCATCCACATATATATAATGTGTAAGCGACAGAAAGTCTGTCGTATGTTCTACAAACATCGAGAGGAAGAGAGAATTTTCGCGTATATTTCCAGAGTCTTATATGCCGATATAAAAAGCGGCCGGTGCCCAGAAAGAATTCATTGATTCAGTAGTATTTGTACAGTTCAAATAAACATAAATATAAGCTTTGCAGTTTTTATTACAGTGCAATAAATACATAAATATTACAGATATAAATAGTAGTGATAGAAATAAATACGTGTGTTAATTTATTCGTAGTAGTTTTAAGTGCGTTACATTTATTTTATATTTTTATATTGTAATTAGTTTTAAGTGTGTAAATATACAGACAGTTTTAAAACATTAGCACGAGTTGTTTATTTCGAACCCGAAAACGCAACAATAGTTTGTCTTTCTAATGATTTACCGTTTGTTGTTTCTGTCTTTAAAAATATCCCACCATTTTCTTTGACTTTATAATACTGACGATGAACATCAAGTTTGAAGCACGTGTCTATGATTGCACTTTTCCACTTATTTAAAATTTTATACAAATCATAGACTAAGCTAGAACAGCAGTTTGGTCATAATCTTCCTGATTCCGGATTTTTCTGAAATCACGTTATAGCTATCCGTAATACTACTACACCTAAACAACCACTGTCTCGCGATCTTTAACCTTTGCCACACCATTACTTATATCACGTACTAGTACAATTGCTTGAATCACCCGATATGCGCAATTAATTATTAACCGAAAATTATTTTTTCATTATACAAAAGACTTTATACAAAAGACTAATTATTTGTTTTCATTTATGGTTTCGACATCAAAGAATCAATCGGACGTTCGTTATATGAAATTCATTTCACATTAGCTTGTTGTGAATTGATCAAAAGCGAAATTATAAAAAATGAAGCATCATGAGATATCAAAGGAACACCGATTATCTTTACAATGTAAAAGGATAGCATCCGCAATTTCACGGTGAAGAGAAATCCGAACAAAAAGCGTAAAGACCATATTAATCCGTCTTGATTATTCACGAAGCGGTAATCCCTTGGTTTATTAATATAAATGAAGGGCATTAAAACAGACGACAAACCATGACGGGTTACGCCGTTTAAGTTTGTATAATTCCACAGATATACGTACGTTCAACGTTATTTCCAAGAATGAAACTGTGCTCTCTCTTCTTGTTACTGTCACATCGTTAAAAATGCATGTGATGTCTAGGTACATGTCTAGAAACATGCACACGTCAGAAGGCAAATTTAGAAATGTTAATGTTGGAAGTGCATAACTACACAGAAAACATAATTTAAGTGTTACATTATTCAACTATTCCGAGTATACAGTTTATTTTTTGAGAGCTGCTTATAAAGATTTTTTAAATGGAAAAAGTTAAAATAATGCTGTATAGAATGAGGTAAAAAGGAATACACGTGTTTAATATCTCATTTTAATTAGCATATTATTTAATATTAAATAATGCTATTATAACGTCTTCCTTTCCGCCTACACTTACGATTTTGGGATTTACATTGGCGGTAAACGGTTACAAGACCTTAAAAAACGTTTCGTTTTATGGGGTTGTTGTTCTTATTTTTTGCTTCTTTCTTATTTTCTTGCTTTTATTTCTTCATTTGTATTTCTTTTGACAAAAATTATTTGTTGTTTCTAAAGATATATACTGTTTCTTTGTCTCCTTCCCATTCGTATTTAATTCCTACTGTTTCTGGAGCTGTTACCTACCCGTTGTCTTTCTGTCCGTGTTTGTCTACGTTAATAGCTACGACAAACAGCTTTATCACTGTATAATTTACAACATATAGGATGCCAATTTATCACTACAATGTTATGGTTGTAAAAAATTTCTCCAGCTGTACAGTGTTCACATAGACTCTGATGCGGATTACGCGCCAACGTGCAAAGGGTGTGAAATTCTTTTGCAACGCTTGTAATCTTACTATCGATCAATTTTCTGAGTTGAAATCAATGTTGAAGAATATTGAGGAACGCTTAACAAAACCATAATTTCATCCTCATGAACTTCCACCCCAAACTTTTAAGAATTTGGTTCGTAAAACCATGCAGCGGGTTAAAAAGGATAACAACTTAATCAGCTTTGTTGTTGAGGAAGCTGATTTGGGAACGGACAAGAATAGAGTTAGTAGTATATTTGGTACTATAGAGCCGGCTGAGGCTTTTGATATTGGATTCGTGGCCGTTGAACGTCTGAGCAAGCAGAGTGGTGAAAAACCTCGACTCATTGGTGTTAAGGGCTAAAATTAAATTCTTTAATTTCTTTTTATCCCATGATTTTAAAAGTGTATGTATTAAGCAAGACGAAACATTATATCAGCGCAAGTTGTATGGAAATAAATGTAAGGGGACTTGAAGTGGATCTGATTATAAGGTATGTCGGTGGGATTCCTACAATAATTGCCAGTAGAGATTCTCGAAAAAACTAGTGATGCCCAGCAGTTTCGATGCTTTGTTTTACTATCAGTATGCGGGGAGAATGATTTGATCGCATTGACAGAAACACGATTGAATTGTAGTGTTCCTTGTGAAACACTTTTTCCAGAAGATTAGACAGTGTTAGATGAGAGCGAAACTTCTCCAAACAAAACTTGAACTTATACTTTTAATTCCAAATAAATCTGTGTAGGATGAATAATTTGGAAGATATTTGCTAAGACTGTCCTCTTTTGAAATGAATAATTCCTACTAAATATATTTTCAACAAAAGTATTATTTATGGTTCGAATATTGTAAAAAGTTGAAGTTGATTAAAACTAAAATGTTAGTAATATAAGCAAGTAATAACAAATAAAACACTTGGTATTGTTTCACAAATATATATAATTAAACGATCGATGTACATTTCGCCTTGCGGCATCGTCAGGAGTTCTAGAGAAACTAAAGTAAAATTCAATATACTGTAACTACCTACTTCAAACAAAAATGTAAATAGAAAAAATACAAAAAATAGAAAATTATGAAAAGGTCATGACTTATTTGGAAAGACCGTTTTATACAATGCTAGGGTTTATTAACGGTGAATTTATGAGTTCGGTTTGGTCATTAAGAACATTGCCTGGTTTTAAAAGTAAACTTTCTTTTATAAAATAACCTTCTAGAACATTCATTTTTTTACTTTTATTTAAACTACAGAGTACTTCTAAATTGTCTATTGAAAAATGATGTCCCGTGTCTAAAACATGGTTAGCTACACTTGAATTTTCATAATTTAATTTAATGGCTCGCATATGTTCTCAGAACCTTCATTTAATAAAATTTACTACAATCACTACAATTAATTCTATAAATTCCTGAATTGTTTAGCTTAGTATTCGTTATTTTATTATTCATTAATTGACTTTTTAAAGTGTTATTATTATAGAAGGCTATTTTAAAATCCAGCTTCTTTAAAACATTGCTAATTTTCATACTTATACTACCTAAATATGGAATTTTAACCCATTGTTTTAATTTCAAGTCCTGAGACGGGGGAAATGCTGATTTTAATGTAATTGATTTATTCATTCTATTGACTAATTTATCTATTAGAGATGAGTTATAACCATTATTTTGTGCAATTATTTTAATAGTTTTTAATTCGTTAGTCACGTTAAACGTGTTCATCGGTACTTTCAATAGTCTATAAATCATTGAATTAAACGCAGCATGTTTGACGTTAGTGGGATGATTGGAAGTATTTGGTATGAACGTATCGCAAAAGGTGGGTTTTCTAAAAACACTGTAATCTAACTTGTTGTTACTAATCTGGATTTTTAAGTCTAGGAAATTTAAAGATCGATCAGGTGCTTCTTTCTCTATAGTGAACTGTATGTTATTATTAATTTTATTAAGTTGCACTAAAAAGTTATCTAACTGTCTATCTGAACCTGACCACAAACATAGAATATCATCCACATATCTAAACCATGCTGATACCGGTGACGTATTTATCCTGTATTTATTAAACAAGTTTACTTCGAAATGGTCCATGAAAATGTCTGCTAGTAATGGTGACAAAGGGAAGCCCATCGGAAGGCCATTGTTCTGTTTATAAAAGTTGTCTCCAAACTGGAAATAATTTTGATCCAAACATAAATTCAGCATTTCCTCTATTTCTACAGATTTATCCGGGCAATGTTTCTT
The DNA here is from genome assembly GCA_963170755.1 of Amphimallon solstitiale. NCBI lineage: Eukaryota > Metazoa > Arthropoda > Insecta > Coleoptera > Scarabaeidae > Amphimallon > Amphimallon solstitiale. The sequence goes on from OY720676.1 coordinate 131,756,171, forward strand.
AATTCTAAAATATAGAATATCTTTTACTTCAGGGATGGGAATGGAAGCAAATAAACTTTTTACATCAAATGAAACAAGTTTAGTAACGTGACTTACACTAGTATTTTGAAGTTTATCTATTAAGTCTAGGCTATTTTTAACGGTATATTTAGATTTAAATTCAATTAGTTCGGGTAAAATTTCTCAGAAGATATGCGAGCCATTAAATTAAATTATGAAAATTCAAGTGTAGCTAACCATGTTTTAGACACGGGATATCATTTTTCAATAGACAATTTAGAAGTACTCTGTAGTTTAAATAAAAGTAAAAAATGAATGTTCTAGAAGGTTATTTTATAAGAGAAAGTTTACTTTTACAACCAGGCAATGTTCTTAATGACCAAACCGAACTCATAAATTCACCGTTAATAAACCCTAGTATTGTAAAAACGGTCTTTCCAGATAAGTCATGACCTTTTCATAATTTTCTATTTTTTGTATCTTTTCTATTTACATTTTTGTTTGAAGTAGGTAGTTACAGTATATTGAATTTTACTTTAGTTTCTCTAGAACTCCTGACGATGCCACAAGGCGAAATGTACATCGAGTGTTTAATTAAATATATTTGTGAAACAATACCAAGTGTTTTATTTGTTAATACTTGCTTATATTTTGACATGTTTCACCAAGAGATTTCCATCACTTCATTTAATTAAATGTTAGTAAAACGAATTGATCAGATATACGCAAAATATGATTTTCTTGCTGAAATAAAGTGCTATTACAGGCTTACCAATTTGGCTTAAAGACTAATCAGGTCTTGAGATTCCAAATTTTAATTGTCGATAGGTTTAGCCATTTAACCTCAATCGTTCACGGCAGTAGTTTATTACACTGCGTATAAAGCAGTAAAAGAAATACTGTCGCATAGTGGTTCAGAGCTGGCAAAAATGATTTTGAGGAAGAGTGGATAGTCATAGTATATTTGTAGAAAATAATTATAATACACGTTCGAAGATGTTACATTTTATTACTACTTTGTGACTAATATACAATCACGCTTATATAAAAATTGTTCCTAGTATCCATCAGCAAGTAAATTCATATTTTGCATAATATTATTAACTTTACAAATGTCAGATGTTATTTTTTTCTACTCTCTGAGAAAATAATATCTGAAGGGGATCCTCAGATGTTATTTTTATATAAAGTTTATGAAATCCATTTTACGTATTACATAGAAAAAATTTGCCGCGAACATGAGAGTCTGGACCACTGTGCGTCTAAAGCGCTCACAAAAAACTACATCTACTTCAAATTAAGAAAATCTAAAATTTTAGCGTATTATCTAAGACCAAAAAATTTTCTCATATAATAATCTCCCAGTAAATAATGCTTCAAGGCAAACTAAATTACTAAAATATCTGGTTGCTACAAAATTGTTCCGACTCGATATGCAGTAGGATCTCGCTAATCCGGCCCTATATGGGGATTACTAGTGTCGGATTACCGAAATCGCCGGATTAGTGGAGGTATATGGTAAACGAGGGAAAATTGACCGTAAGAAGAAAACCAGTTGCAATATACCTTACGAATTATAAAATCAAATATGAATACAAGTACATATGTATATACACAGTTTGGGTAAATGTAAAATAGCGAAATGCCAAAAAACTCATATAATGTATGTAGTACATATGTATTAGTATGTAGGTACCATAAATACAAAAAAGTGCTTAAATACTAACAGGAAAAAAGTTTTCAATGGTTTTTTTGTTTTTTGGCATTAAAAGAAAGCATCAACGCATTTTCTTGTAGCTTCCTTAACATAAGGATGTCAGATACGGAAACACCATTTTCCTCAGCCCAAGTGATTGCAATGGCGAAAGCATTCACATCCGTATCGTTGTTTACTGTGTGCATATACGTGGAAAAAGGTAAAGAAGTGGTTCTCTCTTCCACCTCGTCTTCGTCACTGTTGTCCAGTACGTCTGATATGATCTCGTCCTCTGTCAACACCTGATGTTGTTCTTCCTCGTGTCCTGCTAACCAGCTATTTACATCACCTGTTGTCAGGTGGTCGGGACCATCTACAAGCCTCTCAACAATGGCTTCTCTTAAGTTATTTAGCTCAATCTCTTTGTCCTTATTTAACTGCTTATCAGAATCACTTTCTCTCTTATTTTTGTAAGCTTGTAATAAAGTAAGGGAAGGCCACAGCTTTTCCCATGAACACACAAGTGTTTTTGTGGCAAGCTTTTCCCAGGCACTTGCTAGGTTAAAAACATCTTTGAGGTTAGTATCTTTCAACGCTTGAACATCACTCCCTTCTTTTGACAAAACACTATACAGCAGGCTTTTTTTGTAACTTATTTTTACAATGGTTGGGTAACATTCTGGTCCATGGGTTGAAGTAACGGTGTTACATTTGGGGGCAAAAATAATGCGCAGATTTGACCATCCTTAGATCTCAAGAACCAATAGAGCTTTTTGACGCAAGTCTTGTGATTTCAAAAACTTTTTGACCAACGGAACAAAATTTTTATGAAACCATTCGATGAAAATAGTCTTAGTCATCCGTCCTTTAGTCTGGTTTGTGTATAAAACAGGCAAATTGACATTCTTCAAAGCCCTACGAGATCTTAATTTCCCAATGACAAACATTTGCAGCTTGTCATTGGCACTAGCTTCGGCTCTATGAACAAATGTCTTGTTTGGCAAAAGACGCCAAAACAAACCACTCTCGTCTGCATTATAGACCTGATCCGGGCCTAGTTCCATTTCGTCAATATTTTTTTTAAATTTATCAATAAAGGGCTCAACATATTCTACATCGCATGAAAGTTTCTCACCAGTTACAGTTAACAGTCTAATTCCAAAGCGTCTTTTGTCAAGCCAACCCACACTTGCACGAAAGTCATCTTTTCCCATAATTCTGTTATAAAAAACCTTAGCCTTTTCCATAAGAATTTCACCTGAAATAGGCGTGTGCCTGTTCCTTTCTTGCATGAACCAAGCAAAAAGTGCCTCTTCTACTAGTGGAAACTCACCTGATTTCAAAGTTTTTCTTACACTGGTAGACGATTCATTATTCTTGAAAAACGATTCAATTTGGTCCTTTTTCTGCTTTATGTCGTGTATTGTTGCACGGCCAATATTGTATTCCTTAGACAAATGACTTAATTTGTCACCTTCTTCCAAACGTTTAAAATTTCGTATTTTTTATGTAACGCTAATGTGACATGTTTGCGTTTTTCCGACATCGTACTGCAGTACACTTGTAACAAGCTTCTAACTACACACAAGAGATGAACAATCACTGTATGCTAGGTTGAATACGAAAAGAGCTGACATGCAGGCGCGTTAGTCTCAAACTGCCGGATTACTAGACGTGCCGGAGTGACGCATGGCCGGATTATAGAGACTGTACTGTATTTAATTAAATTGCAATAATTACAGCAAAATTCTTCTCTAGGACAGATATTTCTAATTATTTTGCACTAACCGAATCAGAAAATTTATACTGAGCAAAAACAAATTTCTTGTGTCCAAGAAATATTTCCCTTTTTTCATATTTGATGCATGGAAAAAAAATATTTTTTTGGAAAATGTTGAGTTACATTTCAATTAATGTTTATTGTGCTACCAGAATGCAGTTCGTAAATAACATAAAAGTAATTATTATTATAAAGTATTACATAAAACGATATTACGTACTAAATAAAAGCAAGTACCTAGGTGTTTTATAAAAACAGTATCAATGTACTAACACAATATACACGCATATGTGTATAGTGCAAATTATACATAAGACGTCCTCTACTTATAAATCTTCCACTGTCTAAGATGAATGCTAGTACTATCCTAGAATCAGAAAGATTTTTACGAGCTTGATTCTATCGAATATTATAAAGGAATCGAAAGCTATCGCACTGTAGAACATATACAAGCTTATTATATTAATATCAACATTCACTGTTTCTTTTCAATTCCATTACTATTGACTGTATTACCTTTTCTATATAGAACTACATACTCTATATCCATATCAATATATACCTATACATATGCCAATAAGCTACTGTATAACTACTATATATTATGTAAATATACACCCCCAACATCAGGACAATACTTTTTGTATTCATACTGACTCTGTACTACCATCATTTATAATATGACAACATATTCAAGTTAATATTACACACAGCACTTCGAATATCTACTAATTTATTTATGCTTAATCGGACATACAACACTCGGCTCTTAATATATGTGTGTGTGTGTGTTATTCTATCACTGTATGTATGTGATTGTCGAATTGATATATGTACATATTTTACATCTAGTGTATAGACTTATACATATACAGCGTCCTGTACATTACGATCATATATAGTACATACATTATTAAGCTTTCAGATGCTGTTCGTTTTTATTAAAATAAAAGTTAAATATAGAGTATCGTCTATATCTATATTATGCATATTGCATGATATATTTGAATTTTATTTGAATCCCTTGTTATCTAACAGTCGGAGAATGAAATAAATTACTTCAATCAAAATCGACAATATCGAATGCTCTACTTACACTAACATGAAATCAATATTTGTTTGTATATTTCCGAATTTTTACTTTATCATTTTAAGGTAAATTTTTTTGCCAATTATTTATTTTCTTTATTGTTATTTCAAACTGATGTCCTCTTAAATATATATTTTAAGTCTGATATAATCGGAAGAGAATTATTGAATTTATGACAGAAAAATATGCACAATCATAACAGGGTCTTTTAATTAAACGAGAAAAGAGGTAAAGGATGCAAGCAAGTAAAAAAAATCTTCTTTTTGTATTATTCCAGCTATCGTAAAAATGTTTTAGTTCCGCAAAATAAGATACGGTTAAGTTATAGCTAGCTTAAACATTACATATAACATTCTATTAGAAAGAGTGTAGGTAGTGTAATTTTGTGAGAAATATTTATAGAATTTCATGGTATAGTATTAGTTAAACTAGAAAAGTATATAAAACAAAAGTATTTGAAAATAAATTTCGACTTTTGTTTAATTAATACTAAACAAAACATGTTTCTTTTGAGAATGTGTTTATTAAATATTGATGATTAAAAGGAGTACTTTTAAAAAAACAAAAAAATTACATATTATCAATACTCTTATAATCCGGGGCATTTATTCACTTTAGAGAGAGGTTTAATTAATCTTGCATCATGTTATTAAAAAACTCAGTCCTCACAAATCTAAATTTAAAGTGTTTCTTAGAGAGACAGTTTTCAGGAAGGGTGTAGTTCATAGTAGAATTTCTATTTCACCTGCTTCTGTTTATACTACAACACTATTGAAAAATATAAATTTCCTGGGTCATGGCCTTTAATTAAGGTGATATTTTCTAATTATTAGCAATAGAATAGGAAATATTTACCTACTTTTCAAATATTTCCAACAACGTAAAAATTAATTATTTGTTGTGTGATATATACCAGGTGATCTTCGTGGCACAGATTATGCTTTCATGAACTTATATTTTTCGAAGCGGTTTTTTCCTGGTAGTCGGTCATTAGGAGTGCTTATGAAATTTAATTGGAATTATACACAGTTGATGGCTGACCAAAGATTTCAATATTTTTAATGAAACACCCTGCATATTATTACTTTTTATACTCTTTGTACAGTCTTAGTTAAAAAGTAATAAGATAGAATAGGCCTAAAATTGAAAGTTTTCGACTTAATACCATTTATGTAAAATATATAATGTTTTTTATAAATTATATTTCTCAAAACGTACGTATTGGACGACAACATTATATCGGTAATAAAAGGACCTAGTGAAACAATATTTAATTTCTTTTCAACTACTAACAGGACAGATTAATAGATAACAGATAGCAATTTGCTTATAAAGTTGTTTAGCGTATTTTGGTGATGCTAATACCTTTAAAATAATTAAACAAAAGTGATTTTGCAATAAAGTTTTTTTTGAAAAAGATCTTCTAGATATGAGTTTTATACGTACTGAGAAAATGTCAGAAAAAATATTAACCAGCTAAAGAGTTTAAAATACTTATAAAATTGCAAGCCAAAAATATATGAAATATCATTATCCTTCTTTTCTGATACAACCCTTAACACCTCGCGCATCCTGAGTGCCATCAGATATTAACCGAGCTATGACACTATATACTGTGACGCTTCGAAAAGAATCGTGGTGCTTTATCATAGTAACTTACGAAAACATATCAATCTAAGTACACTCTGTTCGTAAATGATTCAGATGAGAACCATAGGCAACCAAATATACAGATTGGTACCATCCAAAAAAAAAACCTAAATATGATTATACTTTGTCAAATATTTGTTTGGATTAAAAAGCAGGAAAACTACATAAAAGTTTATTAAAAATGAGATAATAACACAGGCATAATAATTAGAATATTCACAATAAAAAATAGAACATTCACATTAAATGTTGAAAGTGATGTCCCCCTTTTTCTATGCATATGTTAATCCTTCTTTTCATATTTTCGAACACTCTTTGTAGTTCTTCTACCGTAATTTGTTGGATTTCATGTCTAATTGCTTCTTGAAGTTCTTCCAAATTATGGAGCCTCTTCTTAAAAACATTATTTTTTAGTCGACCAAACAAATAAAAATCAAGCGGTGTAAGATCAGGGGATCTCGGAGGCCATAGGCCTTGACTAATGAGCCTATTATTATAAAATTCCTGGAGAAATGTTATTGTTTCTCATGCTCTATGTGCTGGTGCATTATCTTGTTGGAAGTAACCGTTATTTAATTCATCATCATGAACTTGTGTTAAAAATTCTTGTAAAATATTGCGCCTGTATCTTTCTGCTGTAACAGTTTCATGAAAAAATACAGGTCCTATTATTCGTCTTCGAGAAATAGCAACCCACACTCCTACGTTCTGTGGGTGTAATGGGGTTTCAATAAAATTATGGGGATTTTCAGCAGCCCAAATTCGCATGTTCTGTGAATTGATGTATCCTGATAAGTGAAACCACGCTTCATCGGTGTAAAATCTTAAATCAAGTAGGTTTTTATTGTGTGTCAAATTTTTCACTAAACCATTCACAATATCTTATGCGATTCGCATAATCAGGTGGCAACAATTGTTGCACAACACTCATTTTATAAGGGTGGAAGTGAAGTTCCTTCTTAACAGCTTTATGGACAGTGGCAAGCGACAGCCCTAAAATTATTACAATTACAATAAATAAACATATTGTTGCGTTTTCGGGATCGCAATAAACAACTCGTGCAATTTATTTATTTAAAACAGTCTGTATATTTATATACTTAAAATTATATACAATATAAAAATATATAACTAAAGTATCACACTTAAACTACTACAATTTAAATTAACACTTGTATCACACGTCACATTGAGGGACAGGCAGCGAACTAATGGGATCCGGGAACAGTGCGATAGGATGCCAGATGTTGTTGGATGGTCACGGGGAAGAAGAAGAGAATGGAGAGAGCATGTCGACAGGATGGGAAACGATAGACTCGCCAAGGCCGCATACAAGGAAAAACAGAAGACGACCAAACCCTTAGGAAGACCACCAAAAAGATGGGCTGACTCCTGGACCTCATCGTCACAGGACATTGCATAAAAGTTGGAGAAACAGGACATAGTCCTATTAAAAAGAAGAAGAAGAAGGAGAAGACTTGTATCTATTTATTTCTATTACTAATATGTCCGTCCTGTATATTTATATAACATTTCTGTTTATATAACACGGCACTACTTATTTATTTCTACCGTACGACTTATATTTATTTCTTATATATTTATTTCTACGCGCGTCGGCTACATCTTACGGACTTTCTTAATCCCGAATTAATTCTTCGGCTACCACTATTTATTTCTTCGCACTCGAGACTACTTAAGGACTTCCTTTCCCGAAACTATTCCGCAATTACTCATCCCGCAATGAATCCAGCCGCCTTATATACACATACGAAACATCTCGAAGCATTCGTGTAAAACTCCATACTTCTCTAGATGCCTGTAGAACATTCGTCCGACATTCTGTCGCCGCAGCACACGTGATTCACTGCTTTATGATGCCTACCAGTCGCGTCGAGATGATTTATGGCCTTTTTTTTTATTGTCGCTCGAATGTCTGCTGGTTCCGTTACAATATTATGGTAAATGCTTAATACCTGTCTCAGCTGATAGTTTTCTTAATGATTTTTTTGGACTAATTGTCATGCGTTGCTCAATATCATCCATTACTGGTTGTGATAATTCTGTTGGTCTTCCAGAAGTCTTCCCCTTACAAATGTATTTTTTTTCTTGAAATCGCTTAATAATATTGTTTTTATGATCAACAAAATTATGACGATTAAAATCTATATCTGGAAACTGCTGTCTAAATTGATCAATACAAGACTCCAAGTTGTATGCCCAAGATCCATCTGGATTTTGAGTTCCACTGCGATAGTGGGCCATTAAAATGAACGCATCTTCCTCAGTAGTAAACACCATTTTAAAACTGAAAAGTAAACGTATAATGTTATTGAAACCTTATTATATTACCTTGACGAATTACAATAAAATTATAGCTGTCGAAATTCTCAATGTACGCAATATAACAAGACGAAACGGGAACAAAGAATAACAAATCAAAATAACGCAATATAACAAGAAGAAACGGGAACAACGAATAAAAAATCAAAATATAAAGTTTATCAGAAAATGAACACAATAGGCATAAGCAAAATGAGATAAAGATAGGGCAATTTATTTTTTTATCAACTTAAATTTTAAATTTTGGGCGGATAATTTGAATTTTATCTTAGGCATTTACGAACGCACTGTATAAGTATATCATTCGAACAATAGTAATGCTCAGTATTACCCTAATTTCGTAGTCAAACACAAAATAGATCTTCAACTTCGAACATTAATAACTGGAAAAATAGAATATCTAATAATTTAAATATTTCATAAAACCAGTTTTCCTCGACTTCTACAAAATTGTCACTTTTAAGAAATCACCAGTGACATAAACATTTGAAAACTAGGCAAGTTTATGCGCATACACGTGAATATGCTGTCCTCCATTTTAAGCAACGCAATCGAAATATTTTCATAAAAGATTGTCTGTCATGTCAAAAAATTTTCAGACTACCTCCTAAAATATTGTAATAATTCATTGATACTTGATGTAGTAAGTTGTAACAGCAATTAACACTGCTTAACTAGCCGATGGCAATTGAAAAAAAAATTAAAAATCGTAAACCAAAAATGTTTATTGTGAAATCGAAACGAAGTTAATTTTACATCTGATAACATAAATCTTGATATGCAATTCTATTTAAATATGTCATTCTTCTAGAAAATATCGATATTTAAATATCTTTATTTGATGAGGTTTTATTTTAATCAGTTGTCACAATATTGCATTGTTTGAAAACACATTCTTTTATTTTATTTTGACATATATTCTAAAATGCAGTAAGATGAAGGTTTCCTTTATAATAATGAAAAAAATTTATTATTTCTTTTTGTACATTTATTACTGGAATGAACTAATATTTAATAAATTGATGTTGATGTAGATAATTAAAAAAACGAACAGCATCTGAACAGCAAATATATACATAGAACGTTTAAAGTAAGACATGCACATAACAAAAAAAGATCTATAAATATTATAATAAAATAATGAAGGTGTTTGGGCCGCAGATACCCATGTACCAACACCCTCCGACTCGACAGGCAGAGTACTCAGCTGACGGTACACCAATAAATCCACCTAGAGACAGGACCACCGAGGTGCTTCATTATTTTTATATAATAATCTGTCTGTCGATTATACATTATTAACATAAAACCGCCTTAAGCTGTCTATGTTAAAGTGAATTTCACCCTGTTGCTTAAACACTGAAAAGACAGCTCAGGGTTTTATTTTGGGAATGTTGATGTTAGAGGGCGATAGTTAAATGTGACGTCATGTTTGTTATTGTGCATCTTGCGAAAATGAACGTTCCCTTAAATTCTAGCCGATTCATTATAACTAACAATTAAACAAATACACAATCCATGTACACAACCAGAACCCAGACACAAACAAAATGCATTCAACCTGAAAGTACAATAAATTAATATCATACCACATTAATTTCATTAGACCTCTACATATCTTTTTTTGGTTATCTTAAAAATAAGGATCACATTTATGTATATAAACTCTTCCTATAAATTAATAATTAATAAAACAAATATACAATAAAATAAATGAGGTCCTGACCTATAGTGAATGAATTGTATTCACATTTATGTTGAATATTATAGTGCATATATTTTATACATAATATATAAATATGTAGATATTAAATAATAATCTATATCACCACAATCATTTTTGTAGTGGCAATGGCACTGGGACATAAATTTGACAGGAGTGATAAACTACCGCAAACATAGTTTGCATAACATCTTGACTACGATTGGTATTCGGTGAACTAAATGAAATACCAATTTTTATTTTTGCTGTAAATCAGGCATAAATAAAGATTTTCATTTATACAAAAATATTCCCTTACATGAGTAGGCCAATATTCGACGCCATTTTTACTAGTCCAATAACTAATGGAATTTCGTTGTAACCATAGCAATAACTATAATTAGGTTTTTTAATTGGTTGATGACATTTTAAGTCACAGATAAATTGAATAATCATAATAATTTCACAGCTTAAATTGTCATCCATAGAACATTAACAGTATACAAAGTCTATTGTTTTTGACTTTCTTTTTGGCTTTCGAGTATTATTTTAATCGCCAATTTTTCTGTAACATATTGTTGATATTCTCCAGAATTCGAATAGTAACCTCATTTATAATAGACACGTATATGATAGAACATGTTTCGTCATAATGCACTTTTTATATCTTCAAAAATATCTGCATTCTTTAAACGTTTTGTATGCGAGCATTAAATGTTTTTATTTAATGTCAATCAAAAATATTTTACCTACTATCAGCATTCCAACGTGGTACATGAAGCTTCGAAACTCTCGGTATTACACCTGCGCGCTCAAGAAGTTCGTGTTAGTGAAATACAATGCAGGAGACGGTCTATATATGTTAACGACTATTAATATTACTTGAAGGCCAAATTGGATTAAAGTTATATTTATATATCCCCATCTTATGGGACATAGCATCTTAATTAATCGATAATTCCTTTTAAATTTCAATTTTACCCATATCAGAATGTTGCAAATTAAAATATATACAGAACATTTATAAAAAAATTCTTTTTTTTGGACAGACATCGTAATAATGGACTTTGTTTGACTTATTTTCAGAAATGCAATTTTTGCACTTTTGTGGTACTGTTATAGGTGATTTGCTGAAAGTTTAAATAACAAATAGAAGTGTTTAGATAGAACGTATAATACCAAATTTAAAAAAACATTAGGTAATAAATTAGGCAGATACAAAAATTGATTGAAAGTAACCACCTCAGATAATATTAGCTAATTATTTGTTAATTAACGGCTTTGTTTGATACACGGTATGTATAGTTGCGGAAAACGTGTTGAGAGGTTGTCGAACCGTCAACAAGGATACAGCTGATCAACTGTAGCATTTCCCAGACATTAATTATATTTAAGGAATAAGGAAAAATTGCATTTAGTTTTTCCCTAGATATGTTTGAGTAAACATCGAACTGACTTTTCGGAATCTGCTCCAGAAAGATATATTTAAAAGAAAACATTTTAAAATATGAAATAAAAAAAAGGAATATTATAGGACAGCTTATCCATAAAAGAATCATAAAAAACCATTGTTTTTTATAATCTTTCGCATTCGTATTCCATAATTTATAATCCACAACCTATGGTGTGTGATTTTAGAAATTGACAGTCAGACAGGGACTTTCAGAGAGGGACTTAAATGAATAATGTAAGTCGAAATTGGGCACAGTAATAGTGACACTATGACTATTTTTTTGGTAATTCGAATTACATTATGCATTTTAAGTCCAGTTCTATAATGTATCCCTAACTGCTGACCCCTAGTGGTTATAAACAGGTAACTCAGTAGTAGTAGGCTTGATTTGATTTATAATTTTCTTTAATAATACATAAATATCTTTTACGTCATTAAATAACATTTAAAATGTAATTTGATTATGTATTTTTAAATAGGTAAAATACTAATTTCCAATATATCTTTACAATAATAAAATATCAAAATATAGAAATAATAAAAAAAAAACCGTGTTCAATGGGCCACTTAAAATTGTTGAATAATTTTATTTTATCTCTATAAAAATGTCAAAATTATTCACGTACGAGTGATAAGAATAAATTTAAAAAATAATCACCATTTAATTCCATTCCTCTTCGATTTCTATGAATATTAAGACACATTTTTACAAAGCAGGCACTCTTATTATAAGTCTTGATCATGCCGAAGTGCGGTGTGTTCTCAAAATGTGTCTCAGTCTGACTGTTCGTCGACGTTATGTGCAAAAACATTTCATGCAAGATGTGTAAATATTTCCGAAGAATTATTAACTGCCTGAGAAGGTGAAGAATTGTTAGAAGTTGGCAATGTGATGTATGTAAGTCAAATCATAACCTCACAATGCCATCAGAGGAAATACATTGTAAAAATCAAATTCTTACTAACACTAACACTATTAATTTGGATGTTGAAAATATTCTTACCATAAAAGTGAAACAAGCTGTAAATCAAATTACAGAGGAAGTGATTAAAATACTAAAAAAAAACGAAGTAAACAGAATACATATGAACAATAATCATTTAACAGAAGAAATCGATGAATTAAAAAGTGAGTTAAACAAGTTAAATACAAAAAACTGCAATTTAAAAGTACAAGTAGAAGATTTCAATAAACATTTATACAAATTTGTCAAAGAGTGCGGAATAGTTCCTCAACAAGAAGTCAAAGTCATTGCTGAAAATACAAATCGAGACTCGCAAGGACAAGTAAATATAAATTAGAAAAACAGACACTCTTCCCTCTTCCTCTACTTGTGTTTGGTCTCCATATCGTAATTTTCTTTACTTCGCTGTTATTTTCCATCCTTCTTATGTGGCCGTACCATCAGAGTCTTTGTACTTTTATGAACTTTATGATCTCTTTCCCTTTTAAGATGTTTCCTATTTCAAAGTTCATTACCCTTCTGTGTCTGCCATCGGACCATATATTTTCCTTACAATTTTGCCCTCGAACCTTCTCAGTTTCTCTTTTCTTTTATGAATCAATTTAATGTTTACTCAAACATGTGTATGCAGAAATTGAATGCTATCTCTCTTCTTTATTTCTCTACATCATATTAAACTTTAGTGGGCAATGTTCAGATTAATCTAGTAATTACTATAGATTTGACCACGTATGCCTTCACTATCGCTGGTCTGGGAAAACGTCAAAACTTTTTGCAACAACTATACATACAGACAAACATACATATTTCCATATAACTTTAATAAACAGGTAAAAAGAAACAGAAAATTACATAATATTAAAATTAAAATATTGTGCACTTTCTGATAAAGACATACCAACTCAAACTTATCTATTGTATAATAATTAGGAAGGACACAACAGCAAGTCAAATATCATATTTGAATTGTCGAATTTAATTTTTGCGCATGTTTCACGTACCGTTAAGACAAATAGACTCAGAATCAGAGACATTTTGCTTCGAAAGCCTTTTATACCGCATGTGTCAAATTACATTAAGCATAGGGAACATAATACGGAATCAATGTATACATATACGTATGTATTTACATTCGCGATGTATACGTATACATCATACACATGTATACGATACCTTATGCCTAATGAAATTTGACACAAGCGGTATATTAATCTTGACGATATCTCTCATAAGCACAGTATCTAAAAACGTTACACGAAAAAATATTTCACAATTCAATAGAAACTGACTGCCATAATACATGCAACAGTTTATAATGCATAATATAACAACATAAAATTCGAAATGATATTTCGAGTTTCGACGTGACTTACAATTCATTCACTTGGCACTTGTAAATACCAATACTTTATTAGTATTCTATCGCCCATACATCCCACTATTTTTCAATATCAGTTACTCTGATGACGTATTATTACTTCCCCTCATGAATGCCATAAATCCGAAAATTCTTGATCAGTATTCTGTATCAATTCATGCACGAGTAAATGTAGAATGTCATAGGTTTTTAAAGTAGATTACTATACGTACACATTCCTTCGTTATGAACTGTTAAGAATCATTGACATCAACGCTTATGTGAGTTATCGATGTTTTCGCTTGTTAATTAGAGCAGTGTTTTAGTTCGTTCGAAATCATTTCATTTAATGCCTTCATTTTAACATTTGTACTGAATTAACCTTTCGGTTATTAGTTTTGAAGTGCAATTTATAAAAAGAAACAAATAGTATTTCATTTTTGATTTATTCTTGTAGTATTTCAAAATCCAAAATAGATGTATAATGCAATATATTAGGTACATACATAGAGTTTTTACTTCAGCGCTAACCTTTCTTGTCGTATATTGGTAAATAGGTGTCGATAAAACGCAGAATTTGTAAATTTAGATGAATGGACATAAGGAGCTACTCAATAAAGCCTTTATTAATTAGTGTTTCGTCCACAAATCACAATATAGTCAATTCTCTTGTTTAACATTATAAAAATGAATTTGATACTAAAATTACCAAAAAAATCTTCCTGTGTCTGATAATTGTTTTTTTTATAACTAAATTATTTCAAACCTTGCTTGGAACACCTATATATAACGTTTCTGTTTTCTACACTTTTATAATAAATATAATTTCTATTTATTTGTGAGCAAGTAAATCGCAAATAGTTTCGTGATTGCTACATTCTATATTGCATTCGAATTTCAAGAACTGAATTTTCATTTTCGCAGCTAATAACAAAAGAACTTAAATCACCCCAAATATTACATGAACATAAAAAAACAAATGCACTAAAGCAATGCAATGTCACTTCTTTTTCATTTAATTATCTGTTTAACAATTATACGACTCATGGAAGTTTAGTGAAATTATTTACACTTTTAGGATGGACAAAAATCCTTATCCCTTGCCTTACATGCGTTTAACATCCTGCGTCATAGCACAGTTGTGTTATGGATTTTCATCGAAGTACGAAAATATGTTTAAATTTAATTCGTAAAACATGTTGGTTTTGTTTTTGTATGTTATGCAGTTAAAAATTAACTAAAGATATCCACAAGGACACTTTGCAAATATTCACTAATGGAATTATTCTTTGTGCAATAAAAAATGTTAAATTTGATCATACTAACTAATATTGATAATATCACGTTATTGCTTATAAAGGATTATTCTGAATATACCTACGTATATGAAATAGTTTAATGGGAGAATACCGATAAGACAACAACGCAGTTAGGCGTAGCAGTTACGAAAATGATTAATTTTCAAGTTCTAATGATTTTTAGGGTGGAAGTAAAACACAATTTCCAACTACTTTCCTGTATAATCCCAATTTATTCAAAAATATGACATATGGATTACCAGCAAGTATCTGCCGTTTCAATTAATATCTAATGATTTTATTCACTTTAATATGTTATCGCCTTTCAAAATGTATGTCTTCTAAACTTAACACATTTTTCCCAATGATTTTTCATTTTTGGTAACAGTCCTCTTCCATCTTATTCCATTAAATTCGAAACGTACATGGCAGTAGTGTTTTTGTATGTTGTCTTTCGTGCCGTAATGATAATCATCTGACTAAGTTCGATTCTGAAAAATAAACCAGAGTCACAAAAAGTTATAGCTAGCCTAGAAGATAGATATAATGACGCAGAATCTAAGAGTCGGTGAATAAAGATTCAACGAATCTCGATTTACTCAAGTGGAATTTCGACGTGCCAGATGATATGTGTCACTTTATTTGTTTGTATCTTTTCGTTTTAAAATCCATAAAGTTAGGTTCGGTTTTTAAGCGATCCTGACTTCTAGGTTATTATAAAAATGATTTTCTTTGTTAGGGATGCAGTGTCGTCACGTAAAGATAAAAAACCATCATTAATTATGATACAAATCCCGTAACTGTATGCAATGTCTCGTTAAATAATGTTAAACAATACTTTTTCTATTTTCTTTTAGTGTTGGAAAGAGTATATGTTTTTTATTTAGAATAATCCTATATATACTTGTAGGAGAATCAAGCTTTCCTACAAGCTTTTTTCGTTTAATAAACGAATTAACGTATTAAAAAAAATTTCTTAGTTTTATTTACATTATGAACATATTCATTACCATAGTTTTATTGGTAATGTCTTCATTTCTTAATTTGAATACATTTAGAGTTATTACCATTTTTTTTACGAATTATCAATATAATAAAAGTGATGTGAAATACAAAAACATTAAGCAATCAAAGACCGAATATAGTAATTTAACAAATTGCGCCTTTTAATTGCAATTCCATTCCTGATCAAATTTATCTTAAACGCATTTAAGATGCTCTAGTGTAGCACAAACACAATTATTCTGATTAATTGAAAATTAATTCAACATTACAAAAACCAGAACAAACCCTGCTGCCTCTTGCAAACTGCGAAGTCTCTTTGTGAAGTATTGGCAAGTATATGAATTCTATTGGTAATTTTCATTTCACCGGGTAGATATGTATGGAATTCAATTGTTTTAATTGTACAATCAAATTATTTTTTCCCAAGAGACAATATACCATTTTGTAGTGTCCCAGAGAAGAAACACGACATTTGTGTCTACCTTATTATTTTCTCTAAATAAACTACAAGTTTATGTATCCGTTTTTTAAGGCTATTTTTGTTACATACCTTTAATTTACTTTGTATTGTGCGTAGTGAAAAGTATAAAACGTATTACACTGATAATATATGTATAGTAAAAAACTAAAACTTAGAATTAACTCCAAAATATATTGAATAGCAGTGATAAATATGGCGAACACACAGAATACAAGAATAAAATACAATAAAATATATTAATAGTAATATGGCTGTTAATTCAAAGGTTCTGATAATACAAGTAGATGAATATAATGTATCAGATATTAATAGCATCATGCAATCATTGCATCATACCATTTCCCCTAAAAACTTTTCGTGAAATTTTACTTGAAAATCCTAAGCAAAAAATTTTTTTTGAAAACTACTTTATGGTAACAAATAAATAATTGTTCTACTAAAGAATGTTTAAATTTATTTATAGTTGCTGTTTTTATAGTACATTCGTCATAATTAACAATATTGTTTTTTGGTAGTATTTTAAGTATCTGTATTAAGGTAACGTTTGATACCCAATAATTCACCTAGATAATTGCTTTCGGTTGCCTGGATTTTAATTATCTGGCTATTATTTAAAACCGATGTCTCGCAGCTGGTGCACCGTGGTATGTCCCAAACTTCGTTAATCAACGAGATCTACAAGTACAATCAGTAAAGAGTGAAATTTCAAAGCATACTCAGAAAAACAGTGCATTCCAACGTTCTTGTAAAATGAATTATGGAAGAAACTACTGAATCAAGACGTTTGAAACGCTTCAACTCACTAACTTGCAATCAATAATTAGTTAGTGAATATAGCCTAACCGTCATGTCAGAAAGTGGTTCTTTTTATTTTGGGTCATAGTCATATAGGATACTTGTCTAGTTGATAATTTGCGAGAAATTCATTGGAATTGCTTCCCTCCATGACCACTGAATCAAACAGAAAATACCTAATGTCTGATATTAGGGCGGATTGTATATAAAAGGGCGATATATTAAAAAAAATATCTGGTAGCCGTCTATCTATATATAATTATCTTTGTCTTCCTAGTGATTTCTTTTTTATTTATGATTACATTGGTCTCATCAGTGCACGAGCGTGTTGTTCACAATGCCTTAAAAACTTAGATTACCTGATATAGTCAACTTACTTACCAAATGCGATGAGAGATTCCCAGCGGCATCTGTTACCCAAGCGCGACATTGCAAGATAATGTTACCCTCCGTAGTACAACTACTAATCGGGCAACTGCAGATATACGTGCATTCAATGAACACGCGATAGGTGGCGTACGTATTACAATACAATGTAACAAAGTAATTCTTGGAGAGTAAGCGCTCTCACACTATTAAATCACTCAAGTATACATACACGAAAGATTTCTGTCTGCACCTTGCATTCATACATTTATTCATATACGAAATCTTTCGTGTATGTATACTTGAGTGATTTAGTAGTGTGAGAGGGCTTACTCTCCAAGAATTACTTTGTTACATTATATTAAAAATTGTTTGTCGTTTTAATTCTTTTATTTATTTAATTATTACTCCTAACCATGGACTTCTTCAACTTGTTCTATTCTATTACTTTCTAGTTTTATGTATAACTATTCTGGTTCTTATGTCACCATATTATATTGGGTTTCTTCTCTTTTATCTTCATGCCGCGCTTCTTCAATATGTCGTTCTGTATTCTTATGTTATTCTGATTCGCTAACCACTCTTCTGTGTAGGCATTCTCATATCTTTGCCCTGGGAACTTCTAAAATATACGTTCTGTCTTTTTTCCCTTTTTCTTTATTTGCGGAACGCATATTGAGCTTCCAATAATAATAATAATAATAATAATAAACTATATTTCTATATGATGCTTTATAATATCTTCCGACTCTGTTACACACCGACCATGATATTTTCCATGCCATCTATATTTTGCTCTACCTTTGACAAATTGCTAAAATTTTCTTTCTATCAATTCGCTACTTCTCTTCCACCGGTAAGTAACTTTGCTGAAGGACACCAATGGGTTTAGTGTACCTCTTTTGTCCTTTCTCAAGTTTCTATGCATCTAGAACTAAATTTCGACGTAGTTTCTTTGGACTTCATAGATCGTAGTCTAAAAAAAACAAAATAAATTCTAGTAGCACTATTGAGTGAAAACAAAATTTAAATATCTTTTAAACCGCCAGAAGGGTTGTTCTGCTTCCTCAAGTTTTTCAGGAACTTGAGGAAGAGTCTTGGAAGCTTATTTCAAATATTTTAATTTATTTATGTATATAAATACAACAACATATTTCACAAAGAATTATCTGCAAACTCACTGAACAAAATGAAAATGAAAATGAAATTTTTGAGTATTTGCAAACTTTCGTAAATTAAGGAGACTTGCGTAATATGCAGAATTTCTTCTTTTCTTTTCTAGTTAATCGTCGATGTAGCCAACTCATCATACTTCGTACTTTATTCCGTTCATTGATAGAGAATTACAGTTTTATTCAGGATTATCGCTTACCAGTTGTCTATAAATCGTTTAAGGCTCATGTGGTGATAAAATAGAAACACAAACACATGTTGTAACAAAACTGGCAAGTTATATTAATCACAAACTACTTAGAAATTTAATATAAAACCATCCATGAACTTATTATTATAGTTAATATAGAATTAATTAAAGCTCACTTCAGTTTATGAATAAGATTTACACTTCTATACATAGATACATATATAATCAAGCAACTAATACAACTTTTGATGAGATAGACGAACTCCTTCACACACATAGTTTAATCTGTACATGTTACAATTCATCTCTGCTCATCAACATAGAGTCTCACATAAAAGCAATGTGTTATTTTACCTGGGTTTGAATTTTTGGTTAGCTTTCTTATCGTTTTAGCAATTACTTACATATTTACTACCGACTAAATACCTAATAGTGGTACAGCTTTCATATAATGGAAAGGATGTCACATAATACAGATAATTAATCACCCTAAAAAGCAACCTATTGGTATTCTTTTACAAATATCTATTCATTTTTATTTATAAAGTAGCCTTTGATAAATAAATATATAGGACAGTTTTCTTTAGTAAATAAAATTTTACTATTCTCAAGCAATGATTGTGTGATGTTGCCTTTTAATTTTGACACTACTCACTTTTTCCTTGCCAATAAGAATATATCCTTTAATTTCGGCAGAGCAGTATATTCTTGAACAACACCGGAAAAAGTTTCCATGAAAATAAAAATTAATGAATGTTACCTTGACAACCTATTTCATCGTTTCTGTTAGTAGATCATTTCACATTTTCAATCCTGGTAGAGTACTTTTTCTAACATCACTATTTAGTGAAAATACTTTCTATCTATCTATATTCTCTTATTAAATATCAAAACTTTGCCAAATTAGTTTCTGCTCACTGCAATACTATTCCCTAAAAATGTATTTCTTCAATAGACCAGTAATGTAAAGAATCTGATTAGATAATTGATTATTTGAGTATTTTCATAGTGCTGCATGCAGATATTTACTTTAACCTTCTAGTTAACTTTTATCGGTAAAATTATCAGTGTTAGGTATTTAGAGAATACTATTTTTCGTATGTCGATGCAATGCATGCACATATGTACATAGTTATAAACAAAAAAATCAGGGGAATAGTAAAATGGGTGTCCTCGACTTATGTTCTATTGAATATGAATGCCATAGATACATATGTTATCTTTATTACTTTTAAAATAAGAAAATTTTATAAAATGTCAACGTGTCGTGCATATCATAAAAAATATTTCCATAATATTAGTAATAATGTCACATAGGTAGACAGATATTAAATAAATCATTCATGTGTAGAATTCAGATTCATTTATTATAGAATGTATAATACTGTTATATATCATAATATGCCTTGTTTTTTTTCATGTTCCACTTCATTTGCAAAATCTTATACATACATAGTGTAAATATACTGGTGTTATTTTAAAAGAATCTTTCTGTGTATTTGTAATGTCTTGTCCTATTTTTACTAATTATTGTTTGATTATGTTTCTGTTTGTTTTTGGCATGCGCGCTGTTGTCCGTGTCTGCTTGTTGCGCACTGCACTGTGTTTTTATTTCATTGTATCCCTATTTTCAGTTATTTTCCTAAACTTGTCGTAAGTTTAACTCATTATATTAAATATACTATTTATATAATAGATACAATACAAAATATTTATGAAAAAGTAATCAGCATTTATATATTTTTATAAATATAATGATTTCCGAAGAATAGAGCTAATCTATTATTAATATTATATAAAAAACAATGAAATATTTATGTATTTTAATAAATTATAACACTAGAGAGTATACAGTATGAGAGTCAGATTAATTCTTAAATGTACCTTCTGTTTTTGAAATATAAAGAGAATAATATAAATTTATTTTTGGAAAATACCTCTTTCATTAAATAAACAAGTTTTGTGTTCAATGTTCTACAATATAAAATTAAATTTATGCATTGATATATACTAATTAAACAATTATTGCCTGACTTACCTAAACATAGCGGTTATTTATGAGCCACGGGCCATAAAGAAACGTCAATTAAACGTCAGATTTGTTTCTTGAAAAACATTATTTGTTTTTGACTTACTAATAATGTAAAGAAGGTGAAATTAATTATCTTGAAACAGTAATATTTATGACACATTTGGTTCAAGAAGATTGTTAGTAATTAATCAACCACTATTTGAGATTTTTACATTAGCTATACATTCAAATACCATCTCAAATGGCAAATTCACGTTCCAAACTGCTAATGATTGTCTTGCCCCGCAAGAAAGCTTTTTTTAGGCAAGCCTTTGTTTTTTCGGAAATAATATATCGACTTCCAGTCCCGAATCTGTTTTATTCCCCTGCATTTGCTAGTAATGTAGCTCATGATCGGCGAAATAAATGTCGCGTGTCTAATTCAGGGCTAGTTAGTTTCAGATAAGTGGCGACTTTTTTGGAAGTATCTTTGCCTGCTGGCTTTACCCCACGTGAAAAATTAAAAAATCGGCCAGTTTCTATGTTCGATGAGCGCAAGACGAACATATCTTTTATAGAATCCCAAAAGGTTGTGCGTTTTGTTATCATTGACCATCTTATCTTAGTTTTAATTTCTCTTAACGTAATTAGTAGCGGCGATTGTAACTCTTGAATAACATCATATTCGAGGATTGCAAGTTTTGGGTGAAGACATGTCCCCGTCATTCCAAAACTTAAGGCAACCAAGTCAAAAAACTGCAAAATTTAATTCCAAATTTTTTGAATTGTCATTATAACGTTCACCTTCATCATCAAATGATTCTCATCAGCATTTTCGTACAGGAAAGTTTCGACGTCCTCTTGAGTTTGGCTTTTCTCGATTTGTACCCGTCGTATTTCCTGAAACCAAATAGTCTAGAAAAATTGCGATACCCACGTTAAAGTGCACTTTCAACGTACTAACATGGAATAACGCCAGTGGAAGACGGTTTTTGTATCTAGAAGGAAAATAAAAGTATGCCAACAGCCTTTTTTCAATGTAACATTTTTCCAATTTCATTTTAATGCCTTTAGTGTCCTCACAGTAATTTTTCTAGAAAATAGATTTCGACTTTACTAGGCATAAAATTTTCTGATTCTGAGGAAATGTTCAAGCTCATTTCGACAAAATCACGCAATCGAACCTAATAGTCAAAATGGGTAACTGCGTTTATTGCTTTTACTATATTAACGTACTTTAATTGTAAGAACAACAATTTAATATGGTGGTATATATACATATATTTTACACACAAATTCTCAATCTGTGAAGGAGATCAAGTGGATACATAATAAAAAGAAAAATAATTTACAAGAATTCTAGCTATAGCGCAGTTATAGACACGTGTTTCCAATTCGTCAAACATTCTAAGCACAGTATAGTATCTATTTCAAATTAGAGCACTGACTTATTCTCAACTCTGCACTGGTGATGACCCACAAGTCTCAAAGACGTTACTATGGTTGTACTGCAGCAGAAATTCCCATTAATTATTTTTCCGATTATTATGTATCCAAGTTATCTCCTTTCTTCGTATCGCTCTTGCCGCATGACATGCAGATTATCAATCTTTGTCTTGCGGCCATGACGGTGATTGTTCGCAAATCCGAGGATCCTCTGACAGAAGCTTCAAATAGAGGTCTGTCTTCCTGATGGTCTTTTGCATTTTGCTTTCTACCTCTACGGATATTCCACTTTATACCTTGGCTAGACCGTACTGACGATGACTAAGAGGTCTAAAATACATGTCTATGGTTACACTACAGCAGAAATTCCCGTTAATTCTTTTTTTCAAATTTAGTTAATAGCAAATGCCAGAGTAATTTGAAATGTTTGAGCCTCGATTCTAAGATGTTCTCAATTGTCCAAAGATTTTCTAATCAGCGATACTTCTTTTTCACACTGCACAGGGTGAGTCATTGGTAGCTGCTCTTCGATTGCTCTTCTGTGTTTGGAATAAAAGAAAAAAGAATTAGTGGAAGATTCATGGTTGATTGTGGCGCATATTGTAAAAATAGTTTAAGCTCTGACGCACTTCCGGTTCCACCGGAAATGCACGGAACTTAATTTTTTTAAATGACTCGCCCTATATATTTTTGGATTTTCTAGTACTGCTTTAAATTGCCTGTTCAATTGTTTTTTTTTCCTTTTTCAAAATTGAGCCAATAGTTTTTCAGTTATTAATTTTTTTTTGAAGATATTTGACCAAAACACGTGATCAGAAAAAAAACATTTTCGCATTGTTTTTAAAAGTAAAAACATTAACTTTGGTGGTGCTTGTAGCCAAGAAAATTTTTCATCATTTGGTATAAGTTGCACTCGACAATACCTCAAAAAACTTCCTGGAATTTTCATATACCAAAAACTTATTTTTTTTAAATAGAACACCCAGTATTTTAGTAAGGCATTTTGTTCCTTTTTTTATTCTCTTTCATTTTTATTGACAATGTCCTATACCTATCTTTTGTTATTTCTGAAATAATCACTATAGGAGCAATTAGCGGTCAAATAAAGAACTACGAGCGCTGTTGTTTTATGCACCAAAATTATCGCTCAACCAATAGAAGGCAGTAATGGGGCCCGAATTTCTTAGTCAACTGCCAAACAAAGTAAATGTTAAATCCAACTATCCCAAAAGTAATAATTTTATAGAATGAAGAGCATCGCTTTTCATTTATTAATTCCGGCAATGTCCAGCTGCAGTATTTCATTTTTTAAGCTGTTGGTTAACAACGAAATAAAATAAAGGTTATGTTTTCTCACATATTTGAAGATATTTTCAAAGTTTTGAAAATCAGTCCGTAGAAAGCGAAGATACTCTCCTCCGTTAACATTTTCATCAAAGAAATAAGGTCCAATTATGTAATTACCCACTATTCCTCCTCACACATTTAATGACCAACGATTTTGAAAATTTGCAGGTGTGATAAAGTGAGGGTTTTATGTGTTATAATGAAAATTGTGACGATAAACGTATTCACTTTAATAGAAGGTGGTTTCGTCGGTAAACAACAAAAAATTGAGAAAGCCAGGATAATTTATCTGCTGCCCATTAACAAAAATGTAAGCGATTCTGAAAATTTCTTTCATCTAACCCTGTGTATGAATATGCTAAGGATGAATTACATATTTCCTATTTATTCTGGATTGTCAAATTTGATTTACATGTAACTGATGACTAATTTTCGTAGTACTAGTATGCGGGTGTTCGACTACACTCGCAAGTACCATAAATGTCTTATCCTCACCAGTCATTGATTTTTCCGGCCTTTTTTCATATTTAGTACATTCTGTTTACTCAAACCGTTTCTTATAGTTTCGAAGGTTTCTGGCTTCGGTTGAATTCTACCAGGGATCGCTGTGCATAAAGTTTGGATGCTACCAAAGAGTTACTTTCAGATTCACCCAAAACGTCAATCATATCTATTAACTCTTCATAAGAATAATTCATTTGGATGATAAATAATAGCGATGCTTTCATAAATTTGACATAAATGTTTACCGACTTTCTTTAACAGTTGACTCAGACAGTCGACCGCATTCCAGCCTTTATTGGGCGAATATTTGGGTGCATAGAACAGGCCTCGTAGTTCTTTTTTTTAACCGCTAATTGCTTCTATAGTGATTATCTGAGAAATTACAAAAGATAGGTAAAGGACATTGTTGATAAAAATGAAAGAGAATAAAAAAAGGAACACAGTAAAATACCGGGTGTGTCGTTTAAAAAAAGTAAATATTTGGTATGTGAAAATTTCAGAAAGTAGGCTTTGAAGAAACAAAGTTTTTTGAGATATTGTCGAGTGCAACTTATACCAAATGATGCAGAATTTTCTTGGCTACAAGCACCACCAAACTTAATGTTTTTACTTTTAAAAACAATGAAATGAAATGCTTTTTTTTCTGAAGACGTGTTTTTGTCAAAAATTTCCAAAAAAAATTGATAACTTAGAAACGAATGGGTCTATTTTGAAAAAGGAAAAAGGAGTTAAATAGACAATTTAAGACAGTAGTAGAAAATCCAAAAATATATAAAGTGAGTCATTTAAAAAATTAAATTTCATGCATTTCCGTTAAAACCGGAAGTGCGTCAGAGCTTAAAGTATTTTTAGAATATACTCCAAAAGCAACCATTAATTTTCCTGTAATTGTTTTTTCTTTTATTTAAAACGCAAAAACGCAGCTTCTAAAGCAAAAATTTTTGCAATTAGTTCCATCAGTTGCAATAAATTAATCAGTAATTACAATAAATATAATTGCCCAGTACTTATAATTCAGTGTCATCCTACTTTTGTTTGTGTTTTGTTTTGTTATCAGGTATTCCCACACAAAAAAATATGAAGAACTTAAATCAAGGAAACTGGCTGGCCATTCACTATTTCTTTCTCTCGCAATTCATTTGTTGCAAGGCAATATCTAGTTTCGTCAGAGAAGTTAATATTGTTGACAAAATTTCAATTATTATTGCAAATATTTGACATTTCTTCACTAAACTGTAGTTTCCCATCAAATTCGTCTCCTGTCAACTCGCCCACTAACTGAATCTTATAAGGTTTATACTTTTTACCTTTGAAAATTGAAAGAACTGATCACTCAGAAATATTGATATTAGCCGCTAATTCATCGAAAAATAAATCTCTTCTGATATAGCCAATAAAACATCCAGTTTCTTATCACTATTTTTCGCTGTGATAGGTCTACCATTCCTTGGCAAATCTTTAAAACTGCCCGTGTGTTCAATAAGTTTTACCAGCAATGGATTTAGAAATCGTTTTTCTATTTGAAAGCTCATTATTAATTAAATTATTATGATAGTATTTCAATTCTTTCACTTTCACTTAAACTCGCTATTACGAATATTAACAACAATAAATTCCATAAAGTAGTATTTGAAATAAACTTTAACCACTGATAAGATTTTGACAGCTAACCTTATTACAAATATTTTGTTTATCATTTATTAAATACCGGACGCTCTATCACGTAAATAAGCACTTTTCATTCTAAAAATATCACATAATAACTTAACTCATAAAGAACTGAAGAAAATACAATTCAAGTATTCTTAAATATAGGTGAAAATGACATAAAAGCTTATCTGACCAGAATTTCCTAAGATGATTACTAACGAAAATAAATCACTGTCTTTATGCTTTATAATAAAATAATAATTTTTCATTACTAGGAACTAAATGCAAAGTTGAGATTCACTATATATGGTGACACATTGTTTTATTTTTAAAAGATACTAACGTAGTAAACTATCCGATGTGATTTTACAAAGATTAAAAATTTTACATATTTATTTACTGGATCCTTACTCAAACTAAACTTACCACAATAAAATTAAAGTAATAAAAAAGTTGAATAAGCCACCTTGATTAAGATATAAAGCAAAATTGCAGTGGCTCACGTTAGTACTAAAATTTATGACCTACCACCAAACAGTATTTCGACAACTATGTTATCATCATCAGTTGTAGAAATACGTATCCGATGTTGATACCAATTTGGTGGTAAAGGTGTTTAGTTTCCTTTACTACGATAAAGTTAATTAGAAACAACATATACAGAAATTTAATTGTAAATAAGTTCCACAATAAACCAACACATTTTACACCTGTAGTACACGAGCGTACCTTAAGGTGGCTACACACATGCAACAAAACATCGTACCGAACTCCGTCGCGTCTCAAGTGTGGACGCAACCACGCAACAGTGCAATAGCGCAACATCGCAACATAACGTCGTCCCATCAGTTGTCGGTTTTCTGCCGTCGCATCAATGAAATGTTGCGCGTTCACGTTGCGCCACATGTTCGTATGTCTGGACGGGCCTGGCTGATTATGGGAGGATGGGACGGCATTATGTTCGCGTTGACGTTGCGCGACGATGTTCTATTGCACCTCAAAACTTCATCACACAGCAAATTCGTCGCGCAACTAGAAATGTTGCGCGACGGAGTTCAGTACGATGTTTTGTTGCATGTGTGTAGCCACCTTAACACAACGCTCAAAGGTTTATAAGCATGTCGTTGTTGCCGCTATACGAATGCAATACCCCTGTATATTATGAATTTACTATGAGTTTCACTATGAAATTAAAGTGAATAATTGAAATCAGGATAAGTTAACAATTTTTGTTTAATTGCTTAATTATGAAGTATTTCTTCCAATAAGTGATTAAATTAGTATGTATATATAGAAAAAGCAGTTTTTCAACATATACAACTATTGAATGTCAAATTTGACAAGTGTCTAAATCCCTCAGATCCCCGTAAATGGGTGTAAATATACTTTCGGAATACGCACAAAGTAGTTCAATTTCTAATTTTATTTACATAAATTTCAAATTACTAGATACAACTTCCTCATCAGTAATATTACTATCAAATTAAAAATAAATAATTAACTTACGATAAGTACATTCTCGTAGCCTCTTTTTGTTTTGTGTTCTCCCATCTATTTCCCTTTGTGTTCTATGGTTTTTTTTGTGTTTTTTTTTCTCGTGTTCGTTGTTTGTTTCATTGTTCACCCTGCATGTCATACCCACTGCTATTTTCTGTATATTCTGTGTCTTTCTCTCTTTTTTCTACTGTTTACTACTTCGTTTCTTCTGGAATCTAGTGTGCCACGCTTTTTTCTACTACCTTGTGTTCTTCGCTTTTTCTAGATCTTGCAGAACCTCCAAAAAAAGCGAACGGAGCGAAGGGGGCGCCTCAGTTCGGATCTCGACAAGTCTAAATACAGCAAAAGCAATCTTATATTCAAGGTAACACGCTTCGAGCTTGCTTGGCATTTTTGCGCATGACCGACGTGGCGCCTCTGCTTTCGCTTGAGGCTTTTGGTTTTGATCCTGTCTAATATTCACACACTGTATATATGTGTACATATACTCTATATCCATCACCATACACACCCTTATTTTTATTATTGTTATTTTTCGTTAATTCAAACAAATATCCTACACTGACAGTTAAGTGTCTTCCCTACAAATATTTTTGTTTCCTTTTTTTAGATTATTTTATAAAATTGCTTATTTTTTTAAACAGTTTTTTGCCAACATAGCATGAATATACCAAATACGAGACATATGTACCAATTTAGTACTTTATTGATAGATAATTTGTTTTTTCCACTAGGATAGATACACCTGTGGAAGAGAAGATTTCTTTATTTATGCCTTCCTAAAATATTAGAAAACAAATTAGTTTTCTTTTTATAACAATAATAAATAATTGTCTAAAAATATTCTTCTATAAAATATTCAGACTAATATAACATACATTATAAATACAAATTATTTTTTATTTTTTCAACGAAAACTATGCAAGAATTATAAATATATTACATCATAATGCACATGCGTAGTTATTGTTAGTATAAAAAAAACCTGCAGAATAAAAAACGTACATCACAGTGCCACAAAACTAAAGGTCTTTAGTTGTTAAGATCCAAGCAACAGCCTCTGTGTTAAATTATGTAAGTTCGTGTATCCAAATTCAAACTTAGCTAGAGGACATTCTTCAACAATATGTATAACTGTTTCAATCTCAGCTCCGCAATCACAAGCTGGACCCGCGATCATATTCCAGTTGAAAAACTTACTATTCTCCTCTTGAAATCAGCCAATTCACTGATGCTGCATGAATTTCATTTGTCTTTGGATATACCTTCGATATTAAGTTGACAAATCTTAACAACTGGACCAATATTCCTAAAAGAAACACAATTTGAATTTAAAATTGAAAAATGATACCTGTCATATGACCGTGAGGATCGTAGGATCTTGTACGGTCTTCCAAGTGATGGTTATTATGGACAACATTATATTCTCGATTTTGGACCATCTTAAAGATGGTTATCATCGACCAAAATCAAATTAAATTAAAGAAATATAGATTAAAACATAAAAATAACTAGTAAAATAAAAACTTAAAATTGACACTAGAATAGAATATAGATATATGATGCTAGAAATCTAGTACAGAAAAGTACTTAAAACTTAAAACGTGCAATAAAATATACGTATGTATACAATGTGTCCGAATACATATTTATGAAAGACAAGCTTACAAAACGATTAAATGGCATCGTATCATTAAGTATTTATTTCTATTAGTCTATTACACGTGCGCATTTTTTACATAATATTTAGCACATGCTCATGTCGTATTCATCTATATTTGTTATTCATGATTTTTAATAAATGTCAAATAATGAGTCACAGTGAAAATGACCTATATTTTACTGCTGTTGCGTGAATGTATTTAATCACTGCAGTCAGTTTAAAAGCAAAAGAAGAGAAGAATGAAAAGGCAACACTGTGGAGCTGCAGCTGGCTATATAGAACGATATAAGTATAAATAATTTGACAGTCAAATTTCGCAACGTATTTTCGGACAAAATTTTCACGTCATTAACACTGCACAAAAACTAGAATTGATTTTTGTTTGTAATATTTAGCTACGCGTCAAACGAACCTAAACAAAACGTGTAAAAAGTTTAAATCCGATTAAAAATAGTGATAATTTTGGAAATGAGTTACAAACAAACACGAGAAAAACGCGTTATAAATTCATAATTTTTCTATGCGTGGAGTGTAACTGAAAATTACTGTTAGAAAAATTGAAAGTAATTTGGATATGAAAAGAGCACCATTAAGGAATGTTCTGATTAGCGATATAAGTCAACCCTATAAACCAAGATATGTTCAAACTTTGCAAGATTCTTTAGAGCCTGAAAGTGAAATCGAAAAGCAAACATCTTGTTTCAAACATAATTTCTTTAATGATAAAGCAATGTTTTTTAAAAGTAGTATTGTGTGCCCACAAAATTGTTGTTTATGGTTATCCAACAAATTTTAGAATTCCTTGTAAGGATCAATATTCGCAAAAGATGTATGTTTGGTGTGGAATTCTAACTGGAAAAAATTGTGATCCTTATTCTTTTCAATCGTCATTAAATTTACAGCGATATCTGGAATTTCTGCAAAAATACCACCATAACGAACTGGACGAATTACCCGTAGATCTTAGAGGAACCCTTTGGTTTATGCAATATGTAGCACTTGTACATAGCGCATAGAAAGTTGTAAGCTTCAAATCTTCTCAACGCAATCATTCAATTAAGTACAATTATTCTTAGAATATACAAGTACACTAGAGGAAATGTGAAAAGCTATTATCAATAAACTGGTTGATCACACTTAACGGAAGGAAGCAACACCTGGCCGCCATGTTGGGGTCAACTACTTTATTAATAACACAATATATAGCTAAATTGCAATAATAATTTCTTTAATTACTAATTGTGTGTAAAATATATAAAACAAAGAAAAAACTGCTATTTACTATTCATCAGCTCCTGACCAGCTGCGTATACAGCTTTTACTCAAGCAGCACCCCCATTTGGATGTGTGAAGTTAGCCCCGCTTTTTTCGAAAATCGAAAATCTGAAGCTTATTCCAGTTTTTTCTAGGTTTGTTCTAAATTGTTCCAAAGCATTTCAAAAAAAAATTGATAATTGAAAAAAGACTTTTTCACCAAGCTCCGTTTTCTTGGAAAATTGAAATTCTGAAAGTTATTCTAAGTTATTCTGGTTGTCCTAAACACTGTTCCAAAGAAATTCAAAATTTGCCGCGATACTCGCAGTAACAAGTTCTGAAAATTGAAAATCCCTTCTTATTTTTAAATCGAAATTCTGACGGTTGTTCCAGGTTTGTTATAATTTGTTCCAAAATATGTCAAAGATAATTTCAAAATCAATGGATAAAATGAGGAAACCAATATCGAAAGTATGAAGTCAGGCTTCCTTTTCGCGAAAATTAAAATTTTGTGACGGCTATTCCAGGTTTCTTTGGGTTTGTTGCATTGCTCTAAAACATCAAATCATTATAAATTATCTCGTATATATCAAAGGATATTTAGAAAAAATAGAAATCTAAAAGCCTAAAGTTAGTTCCCTTTTATCGAAATTTAAATTCTAAGGGCTGTTCCAAATTGTTCTAGATTTGGTTTAAATTGATCCATAGTATTTCGAAAAAATCACAATTGGCCAAGAAAATTGAGAAAAAGAATTTTTCGACAGCCCCTCTTTTTTTCGAAAATAAAAATTCTGACCATTGTTCTAAGTTTGTTTGAAATTGTTCCAAGGTATTTCAAAGAAGACATCATAATTAGTCTAGATAACAAGAAAAATGATTTTTCCTCAGTCCCCCTTTTAGCAGAAATTGAAATTCGGATGGTTGTTTCAGGTTTATCTAGATTTGTTCGTAATATTTTTCTAAAACATCAAAACCGTATCAAAATATATCGCCAAAAAGAAAACTTTAAAGTGTGAAGATAGCCCCCTTTCTTGAAAATCGAAATTCTGATAATTCTTTCAGGTTGTTCTAAGTTATTCTAAATTGTTCCAAAGTAATTCAAAGGAAAAATCCTAATCCGCCGAGATAATAGTAAGACAATTTTTTCCTGTACTCCTTTCTGCAAAAATTGACATTCTGACCGTTGTTTAGGATTCTTCCAAATTGTTGCCAAGTATTTCAAACGTACGACACGATAATCAATTAACATAAAGTTTTAAAACCATAAAAATAAAAAAATACCGTCTTATAAACACAAATAATGTTCAATGCTTGAATTGAAGCACAAATAGTTTGGCCAGATCTGGAAGATGAGAACGAATAGAACTGTTAGAAAGGGTTATAGAGCTAAAACGATTTAAAAGAAAACGATGAAGTAAACAGAAGAATATGGATAGACCAAATAGAACAAAAAATTAGAGAAAAAAGTAAACACTTAGACAGATACATGAAATTATAATAGACTGGAAGATATGGGTGTGGGTAGGTTCATGGTGGAATAGCAATACTAATTATGCAGCAAAGCAAATAGAGAAAGCAAAGTAGGTCAAAAAAAACAAGAAGTAACATAAACTGACTATTAATAATGTTAGAATATTTAGTACCTTGTCTACATGTAACGAGATTAATAGTATATTTGTCAACAAATTTGAGTGGATAATTTTATTATACGAGGATGAAGTTTACAGCACGAGCGAAGGGAGTGTAATAAAATATCCATGCAATGAGATGAATATAATATTTTATTTACTAATGTCGAAATAACACACCGGGTTTTAATCAATAATATTTATTCAAAAAATTGCAATTAATCTATTTATAACGTAATTACAATTATATATTAACGAACTATATTAGGTAGAAGGTTAGAATAATAATAATACTACTTGACAATGTCATCTTGACTTTAAAAATCGTTCGACGTCATTCAGTATCTGTTTGAATGTAATTGGTCAAATTTTCCCGGCTATTTTTTCATTGGTCCTTGGAAGTGTTGAATAATATTATTCAACACTTCTCTATTCAATCAAAAGGAAAAACGCTTTACCAACACAATGTTTAATAATGAGATCTAAAGTCTAATATCGGTATAATTTTTTATGTATTATTTGACATTAGTGGATAAATATTTTTATCGTACTGAATACGCCTACTAAATTTCCACATTGAACTGGTGTATACAAATACATCAATGTCATTTAACCGGAACCGCAATATTAGTTAAGGAAATACTTTTGAGCCTGTAAAAAAGTAATTTGGGATAGACAGTGCGGCTCAAATAAAACACCGCGTTCAAGCTAGTATATCACTATTGCCATTATTAGTGAATATCTTTCAACACGCGTTATAGAGGAAAACTTGCATTTCACACTATTAATACAGTACAACAAATTCTATCTACCATTTATAGGGGAATAATATTTTCTATATATACACTTAATATTTCAACATTTAAATATTTTTCATTAAAAAAATTACGCCTTTTTTAGATACCTACCTCTTATTATTTAAATACAATTTAGTTAACTAATGTTGTATTTTCCGTTGACCATATAATTAATTTAAAAGAAAGATTAAAATATACTTATATTTTCCTATTTAATTAAACAAGCTACAATTAATGGTTTATTTTATAATACAATTGATTTTTTTATAAGAAGATTGAAAATATGTGAATTGATGAGAATACAATTAATTTACTAGTATTCCTTATAATATTAATTGGTACCTATGTCTCAAGCACAGCACTGACATTAGTTTACACAACTCTATAAAGCTAAGACGAGTCCATTGCAACAGTACTACAATGTTCATACAACAACAGAATTCTTATCTTACCAGTCTTACTACTGTTACTACTCTAACCGCCATAACACTTGTTTTGCGCCTAAAACCTTAAAGTACTTGTACATAAATGTGTTTCAAGGTAAGTACGTATATGTGTTATGTGCACTATAGTAGTATGCTTGTTACCAAAAGTACTTGATTAAGCTTCTTGCATTTTGATTTTTATACTTTTCTAATCTGTGAAAATGATCTGCGTAGATGTCGCAATAAACTTTTACCGTTTATTCAATATTTCAGTAATTTAATCCTTATTTAAGAAAATTGAGTGTGTACTTACAATTATGACCAGAAATTTCAAGCTAATGCTGTTAATAATATTTTTTTTCTGATTTACCTGCTGAATCACAAAATAGAATTCTTCTTAATTAATATTTTGTGTCGAATATAGTAATTATATCTCCAAATATAATCTACTTTGAATGAATATATATTTAATATATAATAATATAACTTAGTGAGTCCTCTTCAGACCCAAACATTTCTGGTTTTTATTTTACTTGTTTCATCGGTTTAGCATTTAGCAAACCGTTTCTCTAATATGCTTCTCTAACATGGTCTTCATATTGTATTGACGGAGTAATTTCTTACATCCACTTATGTAAAATCTTGGCGTCATTTTTCAACTCATTCCGGGCAATAAAAGCATCACTCTGTTGCGTTCGCTGTTAGTAATGGTTGAAAAATCAATGACGTGATGTTATTAATGATGCTATACTATTATTTACACTATTTCCATTAACTTTCCACGAATTCGTTATCGTCTTCAGCGTAGATTTTGTAAAGGCTATTGCAAAAATGAACAGCTCACATCCATGTTCAAATATTATACTGTTTATTTCTTTAATCTTCTTGTTGATGTGATCTGTTCCTACTTTTGTTACCACACTATACCAAATTCATCCAGCTTAATTATGTTGTTTTTAAAAGTAATAGTTGTTATCAGATTATCGGCGATTGTCGTAAGTATTGTATCCTTGAAAAATTGTTTCCTTTCTCTATTATGAAAGCTTATTCCCATATCACTCTGTTTTTTATTCCAAATATGAAAGGCATTCCTCAAATAGTATCTTTTATCTACGTGAATGTAGAATAGATTACAGAGAATATCTTCTACATTCATAGGATATATTATATATAATGCTGGTTTTACTGTAGGACTAGGTTTTCGTTAGATGTGCTCTGATGATGCTAGTAGTAAACATTCAAAGTTTCCTTGATATTGTGCAGTTCTACTTCTATATTGCTATCAGTTGAGCATATAGTTCTAGCGATATCGCATTAATCGTTTATTACTCTAACTTATGCACGAGATAATTGTTGAAATTCAAGTTAACAAATTAGTTGCCTATATACTAATAGACTGTTTTTTATTTGTTAGCTATTCGTTGTAAGAAATCCGGATAATACGATATTACGAAAGTGGCTTTAACGGTTTCTCCGTAAAATATTGCAAATATGTTCGTAAAAGGAGTTGTTTAATATATCGCTACCAAGGTTTAAAGTTCTTCTATGTATTCACGCTGGGCATCCACATACTTTTGCTAACGACTTTTCCTTTTTACGGTTCCTGGAGGGCCTTGATGATGACCTTGTTTAGAGTCTTTATCATGGCGGTTTGCATCTCTTCAATGGTTCCAACATGGGCTCACTTCAGAGCAGTCTTGATTTTCGGAAAAAAGCCTATTAGGCTGTATGGAGGTTGGAGCATCGTTGCCAAGTTATAGCTTGGCTAGGAACTCTCGAACGTGCAGAGTGGTGTGGTTGGGAGCTTTGTCATGGTGAAACTGCCAGGTAGCGGTGATCTCCTTTCGAGAGCGAACGATATTCTTTTTCTTAATTTGTCTAATACTGTCACGCCAATTTGCTCATTCATGTTTTCTTGGGTAGTAATGGCATTGTCCAAAAGATAAGATTTTTTCGCACACGGTTCAAAAGTTCGCGATCGACACTCAGTTAGTTGTTCTCTTGGTGGTCAGTCAACACTTACGCTGGTTAACGTCCATCCAGACCGGGGGCATCTTTTATCTCTTCCCGGCCATTTTTAAACTACTTCAAGCACCTTGTAGCTGTGTAGCGCAGAGCAAAGTCCCCATAGACTTCCTAAATCAGTTGTTGCGTGTCGGCAACGCAGTTCAGTTTTGGGGAGAACAGAAATGTTCCTAAATAAAGTTCTCCAGTGCGTGTCGTAACACAGACATTAAGAGAAGTTCGCGGAAACAGCGATTCTGAAACTCCCAGAGTTCAAAGCAGATTGATTTTAGAAGCGTTGTGACACTTAGCCCAACTAGTTTGAACAAATTGCTTTACTTTCCGGACAAATCTTATCTTGCCCAAATAATTCTCTTTAAATCTTTCAAACATATATCACAACTCATTTTTTGTGAAAAAGAGCAACCCTTGCAATTTGTTTAGGTACAAAGTTATTTGCTAAATTTCAATGTTCTATAACAATCTACAGCAAATAATCTATTTAAAGCTTAACATAAATATAACGAAGTATACCAATAACAACTGTATTCCTTTTCATTATCTGGGTGGGCTAATTAGATTATTAATTTTTTTTATATCATAGTCTTTCACATCAAAAAAATAAAAATTCTTTATAAATGAAAAGCATACCTTATGGTTCTTATACCACTAGCTACAAAGTTAAAAATTACTACCATACCAAAAATGAAACACTAAGTAAGTAAAGACACTCTTAGTGTTTCTAAAATCACTGTGTAGAACAGGATATATTAAAATTGGGGACCACGTATAACACACATTTTAAATTTTGAAACTCTAGTAAATTCAATATTATATGATTTTTAATCCTCTGTAATTAAGAGTAAGTATTAAGATTACAAAAACTAATGTAAAAAGATCATTTTCTCAGATACAGCTTATATTAACCGTTAGACATTTGATTTCGTATGTTTTCTTTTATTTTCAATTTTAGTTTAATATGTTTTCGATAACACACATTTCCTCTTAAACTTCTTGTATATAAACATACTAAAATGCTGTTCACTTCTATTTAAAACAACCTTTTATATCTCCCTTCAAGTGCAAACACGAAACGATTCAACTCGTGCCGTCTCTTATTGTTTTTTACATTTTCCTTTTTCAAACACCTCTATCTCTCTTCCTCTCTACATTTTGTGTGAAGATGATAGTTACATAGCCAACAAGCAACGATACTCTTGATGTTACCATAAAGCAGACATGCAAACATGCAGACACAGTTGTCCCACACTTCATCAATAACAATACCATTTTCCAAAAAAGTTAATATTTTTTGATACCAAATATACCGTTACAGTGTTCTTTTTTATTTTCATGTAGATATTTTACTTATTAGCGAGCACAATACAAGTAAAAATATAAATAAGAAGGTTTGCTTGAGCTTTTTTTTCTATAAATTCAGCACAGCTTTGCAATGGCTTCAGGCGTATTCAAATTCAAAATTTTTTTAACTCCCTAGACGAGAACGTAAGGAGAAGACGCTTCGTTTTTTATTTACATTATTACTATGTTGTTATTATTATTATTATTAATTCTACACTGTTTTTATTGTAATTATTATTATTATTTTATATTCGTTTATATGTGTTTTTATTTCGCCGATTGTGATATTTCCCAATTTTTGTTCGTACCTAATTGAAATTGATATTGTTTTTAAGTACTTTAAAGGATTTTTGACCACTAACTATTTCTACTAATAAAACAAGTGAGCGTGAAATATGTAGGTTTGCTTTGAATAATTATTATTTTTTGTTTATTATTTATAATTTTATAGCATCTTCTATTTTATTTGCCAAATTTTTGGACAATTTACAAAATATATGAACACCAATTTTGGTCCACCGCATTTTTTTTTCGAAAACTGCAATTTTTTTTTAAAAACTCGTCATCGACGTTTACAAGAAAATGTTCTCCATAATGACATTACTTTAAAAATACAAAAATGCAAAAATATTTTCCTTCTATCGTAAGTAATACTGAATTTATAAAATACTAATTTTGACAAAATTCCAATGTCTATTCTACTTACATTATCAAACAAGTTTTTTTGGAGTAAAATTTACAGAAATACATAACATAAGTTTCTACAAATCATAACTCAAATCAGTCATTAAGAATTTAATGAGTAAATAATTATTCCGAATCAATTACAATTAATTAATTATTATTCATTTTATAACTTCTATGCGCCTCTTAAGGAAGTACTTTTATATTCAAGACAAACAGGAAAAAAGGAACAAAGACAATAATTTTTAAATATCCAATTTCTTGCCTAATTTGCATATACGTATATATAAATTTAAAATTCTACTAAATAGAAGATGCTATTAAATTTCTAAATTAATTGCAATGTGAACGTAGTAATTGGTATTATTATCTTATCTTGTTTGAGTATTATTATAAACACATATTTATATTATTTTATTACTTGTTGTCGTTATTACTACATAGTTATTTGAAGCGAACTTTTCGAACTAGATAGAAGCACAAACGTTTTCATGCCTGTAAAACCGGTTAATACTGTGAATTGTGATGGTGTTTCAGTTTCTTAACATGGCGAGTGTTTTCATGCGAATATTCAATTTAATATGTATGATGTTACTGATCGGCCATTGGTCCGGATGTTTGCAATTTCTGGTGCCGATGCTCCAAGGATTCCCTCCACATTCCTGGGTCGCAATAAATGAACTTCAGGTAAGAACTATGTTTGCATACTGTAATATTTAGTATAACAATCTCTTTGAACTGAAACTCTAGTTTGAAATTCTTGGTAGATCCAAGTTTGTGTCTATATAAGGAATAATGTATGTATGTAATTTACTGGATGTTACATACGTTCAAGTTTACAATTACATACGTTAACCACGAGGCATGAACTGACTACATCATATAATAGTTATTATATTTCGGTTTCTACGTAATTAATTTACATAGGCATACATATTTAATTCGTGTGTTTATCAATACAAAGTCAGATGTCATTATGTACCAATCGATTTTAAAAATTACAGAAATAACCACATTTTATAAAACTGCCTTATATTAAGATAATAATGACAGAGGCTTATGAATATATCAAGAAAAAACGAAGTACATCGTATGATACAGATGAGATAGATATTGAATAGATTGTGTATATTACTTGATCTTGTATTTCACATTCCCCGACGAATGCGAAGAGGCGCCAACTTAAGTGTCTTCACATGTGCCGGCGTAATATTGAATCATAACCACCAAAGCCGCCTCGTAATTCAGAAATGTTAGAGCATAGATTAATTATTATTAATATAATAAATTGAGAATACAACTGAAATATTTCTAATAGTTGTAGAGTGGCGTAAATCGTCTGGATTAATAATGGCTATAATCGCGAATGTATTACTATGCTTTTCTACACATATTAAACAAATAAATCAATGTGAAACCGAACAAACTTAATCGGTAACAAGCAATATGGTGCTACACTTGGATGTCATGCAATTTAAAATATCATTTTATTAGTGAAACAGTAGTTTTAAGATTTGGATTCGTGATTAACAAGATAGAGTAAAATCATTATATTGCATTTAATGATGGTTATTAAGATACGAGTATGAAAATTTCGATACGAGCCGAAGGCGAGTATTGTAATGAATACAAGTGTCGTAATAGCCATTAAATGCGAGTTGCATACACTAATTTTTCTACGACCCCATAATAAAACATTATTTTTTGAACATTCCATTTCATAAATTCAACGTAAAATTTTCCGTACGATTTTGCGAATTTAGCTGGTAATAAATTATTCATGGCTACTAAGGCTTGTTCCATAATTTCTGGTGGCGTCAAATTTTACATTTCACTGTCATTATCCCTAATTTTTACCGTTTATATTTTCAAAAAAAGCACAAATTTTAACTACTTACTAGTAAATTGCAGAGAATTGTCAAATTTAATTAATTTTTATATCTGTCAGATATGAAGTGGTCATATTGAATATTGATGAATATTGAAATGTCGCATTCCTATTGGATATAAACTTGTATCTTAATGAAAATCTGTATCTTAATGGACATCATTAAAGTACAGGCTCAGCATGTCTAATAATACAATTAAAGTATGGGAGTAGAAAAAAGAATATTGTTGATTACTAAGAAATATGAATATGAGCATATATGGCATAAAGCATCCGACGACGGAGATGAAATAATGTACCCTAGTAATAAATATTGAAAGAAATTTAATAAGATAATTACAATAATACTTAGACTGTAAATTGGAAAATGCATAATACTAAAGATGAGCAACTTCTATTCTGATAAAAGTTACTCAGTGTAGTCAGACTTATAAGAAGAACAATGGCACGATGGGAGCGACAGACAGCAACTGACGACTTAAAGAGGATGCAAATACAAATTGGAAAACCAAGATTGTGGGTAGGAAAAACGCAGAAAGCATAATTATGGACTTTTCACCGAAATTACTCATTTTATAAGAAAATCTTAACATCACATACAAGTCTACAGCAATAACTGGCAATGGTTTATTTTAATAATCCAATTTTTCAATGATTTTTTTATTAGGAAATAATGAAAAAATATCGATTTCTAATGATTTATTAGTGACTAATTCAAATTAAGTATTTTTAATAGCCATTACTGTATAATTAAATTTAGAGGAAACTTAATAAATTAAAACAAGAAACTTTATGGAATAAAATAAGCACGATTATTGCTCACGGCGTGTAATTATTGACGATGGCGTATTTGGACTATTTCTATCGTTGGTTGGATTTTGAAGATCCGACAGTTCTTCTAACGTCTTCAGGGTAAGAGAAGGTCTATTTTTTGCAAAAAAAAAAAAATTTGCGGCGGATTAAAATGACTTCTTAAAATTGACTCATATCGCATTTCGGAGTGTCAGAGTGATAAATTATGACTTTTTAATCTTCATCGGTCCAGTATGGTGCAATGTTAAATGTTATCCTTATACTGTCACGATGAATTGTTATCCAGAAGGTCTGGAAATGCCACATATGTTACTTCTTAAAAAGCCGACAGCAGAAGCAGCTGAAGACGACAGCAGATCATCTACCGAAACGTCGGATCTTCAAAAGCCAACCAACGATGGAAAAAGCACTAACATCAACTCAAACCATTATTTCTACTAAAACCTGAGAAGAATCTATAAAGGAATGTTAAACAAAAGAAGTATTAAAGTCTAATCAAAGAAGGAGAATAACCAAAATAGATGTATAAAAGAACAGAATGATTTATTTCAACAGATTTGAAACTAATCATGTAGTCAGAGTGTATAGAATCTAGATACAAGTTTTGGCATTAAAAACTATCTCCGATTTTTTTGTAGTCCCCATATCCACATCAACAAACTTTTCATATTGGTTATTTTGCTTGAAAACAAATATTTTATGTTAAGGCAAAATTTCACTTTGTAAATTTTTGAAAGAAACAGCGTTATCGAAAATACAGTGTTAACACCTTTAAAACCAAGTTAATTGACTTGGGAATATGTACCTGCACTTCTCTTAAAACCAGAATGATAGAACAATATATTAACATTTCCTTTCTTTGAGTAGAAATCTTGAGATATTGAAGTGCCGTTAAACAAATCTGTTTGTTATATAAAGCTTTAATACTTGCGGAATTCGCAAATACATATATTATTATATAAATATTTACTTTCGAAAAATATAATACACTGATAGGTTTGTTTAATCACGTCAAATAAAATATACCTACCTCTATGGAAATCTCCCAGATTAAAGGCTTCTGAATATATTAGGTAGACCTCTTCAAAAACGAATAGTAATTTCAACTTAATAACAATTCTTCTTGTATGAAACACAGTTATATAGTTAATCAGTGTACATAGTGATTAAACAATTACGTAGTATTTACATGAATTTACCATTTTACATAATTTTCTGTGTAAAAATTGTGTTACAATAAATGTAAATAAAATTGCTAATTGCACAGCTAGTAAAGAAAAGATTAGTTAATTATCTAAATAAAACTTGTCATAATTATAGTCACTAAGTGACTGAAATGGGGAGGGGGAGAGAAATTTAAAGAACAGAAACAAAATCAGAAAAATATTAAACTTTCGATCCTAAATTCTATGAGCAGAAGAATAAATACTTTTTTCAGCAAAAAAAAAATATTTCTTAATATAGTCTCCTTTGAGCTCAATACGCTTCGCCTAACATTTCTCCAATTTTTTTATTGCTTCCAAATAATACAATTTAACAAACTTCTGAAAATAGGCGTTTGCTTGAGCGATAATTTCATCGTTGGAGCCACATCTCTTTCTATCGAGCAATTTCTTCATGTATGGAAAGAGAAATTGGGGGCTAAGTCCAGAGAATGTGGTGGATTAGGGAGCAATTCGTAGCCCAATTCATGAAATTTTGCTTAGTCTCCGGTGTTCTGTGAAAGTTCCATGTTTTGTCAAGGGTTATGAAAATGTGTTGAAATGTATCTGGATTACGGTTGAACAGCACCAAACACTCCGAAGTTGTTAAACGACCACGTTCGTGATCAATTATGAGCAAACGCGGCAACCATCTTCTGGATAGCTTTTTCGTACGCAAATGATAATTCAATATCGAAACCACTGACCCATATAATATGCTTATAGCTTCTACAATCTCGCACAGTTTCAATTTCCGATCGACCATTACCATATCGTTGATTTTTTCAACTGTTTCGGGTGTAATTATCTCAATTAGACGTCTAGAACTTTCGGCATCACTCCTTTGTACGACCTCAACAAATCAGTAAAGCACATCTTCATCATTGATTCTAATGGTACATAGTCCCCAAAGTATTTATCAAGCTTTGCCTTAATTTAAGTGATGGATTTCTTCCGCCAGAAATAATTCTTCATGAGCATAGAATATTCAGTTTTTTCTATTTTCGCCAAAATGTGCGAATTGTCTGCTTTCAACAGCTGTCAAACTTTAACTAAATGACACAGATTTATCAAACTTTGACGGTAGTCTAATGGCAGACGGTAGTTGACGGGAGCAATCTTGCTTTTCAATTTACAAGGTAAATTCAAAAAGTCTCGGATATAAGAGTATATTATAAATAAAACTTCATTTTCACTAGATCAAAACGAGTTCTAGTTAAAATTAAACTGTAAGCCGAAAGAATAATTTATAATCGTTGAGTTCGTTAGAAATGAACAGTTCTGTCACACTATTTGTTTGCAACTACCTAATACCCTCGTTTCCGTAAGCTATTCATATATACTACGTCATGTTCACAAAGAGATTAAACACACTGTTGGAGATTACTAGTCTAAACATTTTTTATGCTCTACTGACCATATTTGAGGTTGAACTATAATACGCATCTTATTATAAACATGTTTTCAAAAAAAGGTTTGTGAGACACGCTACATAATTCTGACATTCTTCACTTTTACTTTCCTATCACCCTATATAACGTACGAGTATGAGTGCATTTTACTCCAAAACACTTTGCCCTCAAATGTAATTTAAATATGTAACAGTTCTTTTAGATGAACAAAATGTTTAGAATACATATAATAAACGCTTATTAGATACAAGAAAATATTTGTACAGTAATTAATTACTTCATTGCTTTTTAAGCAAATTATATTCAGGGACTAGTCGTTAAAGAAATGACAATGTTTATATTTTATTCTTTATTCTCTTCTTATTTTAAAATGTTATGTATTCGTCGAGCAGACATGAATGGACTAAAGATTTGTAACTTTATGTATGTGTCCATCTAACTATAGGGAAAGATTTGAAGGCACTTATTAAGAACATACGAGTGTCATTACAGGAGTCTGAAAATCCCAGGATGACAAATAACTCTGGAAACAAGCGGTTTCTTTCCCTTCTCTTTCATCATTTTATCCGTTTTGCTTGAACGACACGACGACTGAAATCCGAAGTCGACTGAAATGTCAAGAGTTATTTATTGTAAAGACAAAGACACGTACATAAACCTTTTAAGATAAAATTCTCCTCTTGTTTGCGATTTCAGGAGGCCTCTTGGTTGGAACAATATTCCTGGTCCTTATTCAAGGCGATGTCTCATATGCTGTGCATAGGATATGGTCGCTTCCCGCCACAATCTTTAACGGATATGTGGCTCACAATGCTGTCTATGATATCCGGAGCTACGTGTTACGCCCTCTTCCTAGGTCATGCAACGAATCTCATTCAAAGTTTAGACTCATCGAGACGTCAATATAGAGAAAAGGTAAGTTCTTTAATACATGTGCATTATCATAGTATACCTTCCACAAAGTTTACATGTAAATAACTGTAAGCAGAATCTGAATTTTAAGAGAGCAATGTTAAATAAAGAAAGAGTAATA
Organism: Amphimallon solstitiale; assembly: GCA_963170755.1. Classification (NCBI taxonomy): domain Eukaryota; kingdom Metazoa; phylum Arthropoda; class Insecta; order Coleoptera; family Scarabaeidae; genus Amphimallon; species Amphimallon solstitiale. Next base: position 131,800,135 of record OY720676.1, read on the forward strand.
GGAGGTATATGAGGTATAATTTATGAAATTTGTTATAAATAATATCTGTAAAAAGACACATGAGATCATTTCTAGGTTTTTCCAAAAGAATTAATAAAATCAGTAAATTTATTAAATTCGACAAATGTAATATACTTTATTAGAGTAACAGTATTTTTACACTAGAGTTTTTAGGTTAAACATGTGAGATTTAATCTCGTATAATTTTATAAAATTATAAAATAAACATTTAATTTGAAATATATTACATACCTATTACAAAATAAGAATGGAAATAAACTAGAATGATTTTTTTGGGTTTTAAGAATAAGTAAATCTAATTTCTAATACTATTTAATTTATAACTAGCAATTAAATGAGAAATATTAAACAAATCAAGAAGTTCGAGAGTAGCACTTCACCGTGCATGTTGGACTGTCATTAGCCAAAAACTTGACGTTTCACGTGATTAAACAATAGCAAAAGTAGAATTGCGGTTGACAAAAAGCGGCATTGATATTTAGGTCTTACCAATTTTGAATTTTAGGCTACCGAAAACCAACAATTAAGAATAAAATTAGTCTACCATAATAAATATGCTAAATTACATATGACATATTTTGCAAAACCTAAACCCACAATTTTATTCAGTAATTCATGAGTGTTTTAAAAATTGTAAATAGATATAATTTAAATTAGAAGAAATCAATAATAAATCAAGAGACTTATAATTTACCTTATGTCAAGAAGTATTAAAATAAAAACTTCATACCTGATAATAATGATGTTTCCTATCCCAATTGTATCTTGAGATATAAACAGTCAAATTATTCCTTGTTCCGTTAAGTGGACAAGAGAGAACTCTGTATTCAGTACTGATTAAAATAAATCTATACATGACCCTGTTCTAAGTGTTAGTTGTAAAAACCCAAAAGATTCTGTCCGATATTTGTTCAAGACCTGTGCCACAGCATAAGCGTCAGATCCTTTACAATGCCTGTTTGAGACCATACCACAAGAGGGCACTCCTATATTAATATGATCTAAAGTCACTAGATATATAAAGTACCGCAAACCTCCGCCATTTTTGGGCAAAAATTATTATTATTATTATAAATTTGGCGCCAAAATTGAATTGCTGTGTTAAATAAAAAATCAATTTAGTACTGTATTCTTAAAAGAACGCAACTGTATGAACATGCGTTAATAATTAAACCGCAGATAGTAAGGCAATTAATTAAAACAAGCAAGCAAGAATAATTGCTTTGAACTCATTTAATGATAAATCATTTTGTATCAATGAATTCGTACATTCACGGAAGTACAGTTCAATTTTTTTAATATATTGATACAAATCATGTGTTGCGAATTGGAGAACGTGAACTTTAAACTCCTTTAATTTCGCCTTTTGTGGTTGACAACCAGATCAGGGTGTGCATTTGGAGTTAGTTTTTTCATGTCATCTGCTCTTGATTGTTCAAATTGGGAATCAGAAAAATGCACCTTACATAAGTAACTAAGTGTTATAACATGTGATCTGCTTTTACATATGTACTCACCTCACAAATCTTCGCATTTCTTCTGTCTGCATTCCTTTCACCACTGGGAAATGCAAATAAACGGAAACCTTTGGCGACACTGTTTTTGCAATTGATAATACAACAACCAGGCATAATTACACTTTATGTTGCCAACGGTGGGTTTAGATGCAACGATGTCGCACGCTTAACCACACTGAACACTACGCCTACGTTTTCGAACGATTTGACAAGTGATTTGACGTTTGGCGGCCATGTTTGGGCAAAAGTAGCGCTTTCTCTCTCGCACTCTTTGGCCTTATGGATTGCGGTACTTTATATATCTAGTGACTTTAAATATGATCTGATAAGTAGCTTTAATTCTATTCATTAAGTATTATTCCTGTAGAATTCATTTATATTAAAACTATTAATCATGTTTTCAGTTACATCAGATGTTAAGATTATGCTCAAAATATAGCCAATCTCATTAAATCCATTATAAAATATTGTTAGTTTAATTAGTAAAATCAGATACTTTTTCAACTCCCATCTTCGAAATATGATATCGTGCGCTTTAGTCACGGGGTGAACTTAGCAACCTACTCTTCAGTGACACGTCAGTCTGTGACTAAAGAGCACGTTGCTAACTTCACCCCATAGCTCTAGGTTGTTTTAATTGTAAAAATATGTTGAATATCATTCAAGTTGGTTGTCACTTATCATCAATCTGTCAAAATAACCCAACCTAGTGCCACAACACAACAATAATTTTGTATTCTTTTGGTTATTTGCTGCCGTAAGAAAAGTGTAATACGAAGCTCCTTGTTTTAGGTACCCCCTCGTATACTGATATCAATTTACATATGATAATGATATACCCATAAATATGCTCTTTTAATAGTAGAATTTGTGAGGATAAAAGAGATTTTTCTGAATACTAAATAAATAAATATAATATGAGAAAGAGCCACATCAGTACTTCATAAAAACTACATTTCGCGGGTTGTCCGATATTGTAAGAGTTTCTTATTTTATTTTTTTCTTGTATAGATCTTTTTGCAGTATTCAACCCAACAAATACTACGTACCAATATAGAAGTGAAACTAATTTGTTTACTGTTATTTATTAAAAAATCAATTAACAATGTAAAGCAACGCCATAATATAAATTGAAATAATGTAATTTTTACAAAACTATAAGGTTACTCCATGGTCAACTATATCTAAGCACCAAATTTACAATTCGGCTTAATATTTAAACAATTTAATTAGAACCCCTCTTGAATTTATTCTTGCCTTCCTGTCCATATTTTGGTCATTTTAACATTAGTTTTCTCTCGTAAATTCTCAAGCTTGTTAACTTAATACTAGTAAGCCATCAGTGATGCTACGACTCCCTTCGAAAGACCTAAGGTATCGGTATACTAATAAGCTTCTGTTTATGCAGGTAAAACAAGTAGAGGAATACATGGCGTATAGAAAATTACCACGAGAAATGAGGCAGCGGATAACGGAATATTTCGAACACCGCTACCAAGGTAAATTCTTCGATGAAGAATGCATTCTCGGCGAACTGTCAGAGAAACTAAGAGAAGATGTGATAAACTACAACTGCAGATCGCTCGTAGCGTCTGTGCCCTTCTTCGCGAACGCGGATTCAAATTTCGTATCGGACGTCGTCACGAAACTTAGATATGAAGTCTTCCAACCAGGTAAGTTGAAATATAGAAATAAATAAAGGACTTTTTCTATAGTAGTATAGATTAGTAAGAGTAATTTAACCAACTATCACCTATAAATAAATGGAGATATGTTAAAATCATCACGCATAGGCGTGTTTGCTTTTTCCACAACTTCTTTTAGAGGATTTTGTTTTAGTTGTAATATAAATTTGAATATTGTTATACATTTTTGTTATTTATATTTATATATACCTAAATTTTATTTATTTATACCTAAATTCTACTCACTTACTAACGTGCGATACGTAGAGCTGTTTCACTTATAGAAGAAGCGGAATGTCACAAAAATCTGTACAGTGTGGAAATAAAGTAAGGGATAAAGGCATTAACTTCGTTAATATTAAAAAAATCTCGTAGAGGTATAGCGATTTTAAAAAAGAGAAATATTTTGATAGCCTTTTCTGTCATTTGTTCTTCATGTTATGACGTCACCAACTTTTTTTTAAACAACTTATTTTTTTTTAATTGATTTCAATAGTATTTTCAATTCCCTATCCAACAGTGTAAAACTTTTAATATATTATTTTTGAACAAAATTGAGAAAAAGAGCCTTAAAGTTGCAAAAAACGTTAGTTACGGCTGTCAGAAAAAAAAATTTGTCGGTGTCACAGTAAAATAAGTGTTATTTCCTTTTCTAAATTAGAATAATTTACCATTTGCCACCTATTTTATTAATAAAAAATGGCACGCCTCATTACGCAATTAATGTGCTATGCTCCCAGGGAGATGGATAGGAAGAAGAGGTCCAATAGAATGGCCATCTAACGCCATTGGACTTCTTTTTGTAGGGGTACAAGTAAATTGTATTAAAATCGACCTAATAATTTAGAAGATCTCAAGCACAGAATTCGTCATGGAATTGAATTAATATCAACTCAAGCTATTCAGAATGTGAGAAATGAGTTTTATAATCGTCTTGGGTATTATCAGATGCTACAGGGTCTTCATTTTGAACACTTAGTGTAAATGTAATTTGAAAGTATTATTCTGTGTTTATTTTTGTGTTTGATGTTATTGTTAGAGTTTTTTTTTCTTCTGGTTAATCAATTTAGTTTTAATGTAATTATTAACTTTGAATGGAGTAGATAGTAAATATATAGTTCGTTTTCTCAACATTTTTAAAATTTCATAATAAAAACGAATGTGCCATCAATTTTTCCATCAAATTTATCTGCCATAAATTCTCGGCCTGATATACAAAAAAGAAACTTGGAACAATATAAGAATTTTTATTTTTCAATGTAATCTCCCCTAACTTCTATACATTTATTACAACGATTAATTAATAATTCGATACCCTTAAATAATCTGAAGTTTTTCCATGAAAATGTTCTATAACAGCTGCTTGCAAGTCACTGTCGTCCTTCAAACTACGTCCCCTAAGATCTTTTTTTAAATTAGAATAAAAAAAAATCACAAGGAACCATATCCGGACTATACGTTGGATGTTTCAATTCTCGATAGCCGCATTCGCGGATGGCAGCTTGTGAAATGGCGGCAGTATGGACGGGAGCATTGTCGTGCAATAATCGCACACCTTTTGTCAATTTTCCACGACGTTTTGCACGAATACTGTCCCTTAATTTATGCAATAAGGACGCATAATATGAGCCGTTCACACTTGTATTGCGCTTTTTAAAGTCAATTAGCAGAATGCCCTCTCAATCCCAGAATATTCTGGCCATCACCTTTTTCGTTGATTGAACGACTTTCGCCTTTCTGGGACGAGGTTCATCAGGTCGCCGCCATACCATGGACTCCTAATTCCTTCACTTTCAAACGGCGATCTTCTAGCACTAAATGTTCATCAATTGGTCGACCCGACCGATCAGCATCTTCCAGGGATTCTTGTCCCAAACGGAAACATTTTGCCCACTTTTTTGTAGTTAAATACGAAGGAGATGAATCACCGTAAACGCTGTCTAAACGTTGTTTGATGTGATAAGGTGTATGCCCTTCTTTTCTTAAAAATGTAATGACCGCGCGGTACTCAATTTTCGTTACTTCAAACATTTTCGTGCGCTAGTCACATTGGTTGGCTGGTTACTAAAAATTACTAGGCTTTGAACCGTCATATATATGGTGTACCCCTCGCATATGTGCATGCATGACGTGACGGAGTCTAAAGACGTTTGAACTTGTATAAGCCTGTCAGGCCGAGAATTTATGGCGCCTACCTCGTAGATTCGTTTAATGAATTTTTAATATTTGAACTTTAAGACTCTTTTGCTCATATTAAATGTTTTATACCATTTGATAGAAAATTGAAAGTACTATTGAAATCAATTTTGTCATTAAAAAAATAAAGTTGGTGACGTCATAACATGAAAAACAAATGACGTAAGAAATTGAAAATGCGATGGAAATATTCCCCTTCGTTAAGATCGCCATACACCTTCGAGATTTTTTTCAAAAAATAAATATTAACCAAGTTAAGGCTTCTATCCGTTACTTTATTTCCACACTGTAATGCTATCGTCAGTAAGTGCAAAATTCATACACATGTATTGCATATTACGTAGTGACGTCATCTTTTTTCCCTGAACTAAAGCGCTCTACTTACCATGTAGTAGTATTATTATCATTCTCATGCTTTCCTGAGCAAGACTTTATCCATAAATCTATATCCTACCGTGGAATCTTACCTATTGCATCATCAACTATCTATCTCCTCCCTCACTATATCCGTCAATATCTCCGGTTTGCTTAATTTTACATCCATAGCGTCTTTTCGGTTTGATTAACTTGTAGTATCGACAACGTTCTAAGCAAAACCCGACGTTGCAAACGACGTGCATATTTGTTAATGCTCTATATCTATGGATATTTCTTCTTCGCGCAAAGATTTGTCCAGAATATTTATTTATCTTTACGACGTTACCACAAAGTTTCACACTAACCACTAAATTTCTGAAATTATCACACTAACTTATATCTACCCATATTGCTACAATTTCAAAAAGAATGCAAATTAAATAGCTAGTTTCAGCCAACACCTTAAGTAATCAACATCGTTATCGTGGATTTTTGTGATATGTAATATTACTTAATATCAGCATTTAATTTGACTTCCGTGTAGCTTGTTATACTTTTTCGCATGATTGAAATAACATAATACGTATAAGAATAATAAAAACTCATATTTATTATAGATCATATAACAATTTGATCGAATATATTTTTTCTTAAATGTCGTTATTGATTTATATGATTAACATTTTTATCAATGTCAGACTTTTTTATACTATAATATTGTTCGTATTATGTGTATACGCAGTTTATAACGCGACCACTACTTAAATGTTCCTATTTAATTCAGTCAATCTGGTGCATTACATCCATATTCATCTTCATTTTGTCCTACTCAGTTAAGCCTGGTAAATCTCCTCTGTTTCGAGCTGCTTTATGCTTTTTCTATACAATCCAAGCATACCAGATCGTTTGGCAGTCATTTCTCATCATTGCATTGTGATATATGTGAAAAATATAGCTGAGACTACATAAGCCGGGAAGATGTTCTTTCCTTACTTAAATGCACTTAAAACACCTAACAGTGGTTGTACCCATTCTAAAGAAGATTTTATTATTTGCATCATCTAGAAACCTATACTACAGCATTTTTTCAAGCGTAACCCTGTGTTAATCGTGCTTTACAATATTGTCCTCTTGAAAGCACAAACGCCCTCATCCAGCTTCAAATCTACATTACCATTTTATTGTGCTATAACATTCTTATTACAAGTATATATGAGAAAATGTATTGTGATAATCACTCTACAAATAAATTTTTGCTATTCTAACTTTACGAAAACCTACCTTGTTGTCGAGCACAATATCTCTTTGTAAGTATTTGTTAATGCTAATTGCTGTCATCTAAGTAAAAAATTAATTCTTTTTCGTTGAAAGTCAGTTAATTCCATTCTAAATTACCATAGATATCAACTTAGATATATTAAATCGTAATTGAATTAAGCACATAATTTTGAATGTTGATTACCAATTTCGTACATTCTGCCTAGTGAGGGATCATTTTGTTAAAGTATCCCCTATCACAAGATAAGGGATACTTTGACACTACGCGTATCTAACACCTGTAATAAATACAGAATGCCCAGCGCCTCCACCATTAGCGAAATTCTTACTTTTAATTTAGACTCAACTTATTACATATATGAGAAATATACCGTAACGTCACTGACTAGAGTTGAAGGTAGCTTCTTCGCATTAGGGGTGGTTAGCTCAGTCACTATAATGGTAAGGTCAAATTAAATTTAAACTAACATTTTCCCCTTTGAGAATGTATTTTATCCAACTTTTAGTCAGATTTTCATTACATTATCGTAAAAAAAACGGGATGTCTGCTGAATCAATTGCGCACGAACGACTGCACTTAGTCATTTGATGCGAAGCGCTTGTTTTCCAATACTTTTTAGTGGCCCAAACAAATAGAAATCGTATAGTGATAAGTTATTGCTGTACGGTGGATGCTCAAGCGTTTCCCACTGTACGTTTACCACTTTTTCCTTAGTCACACGTGCTATGTGGAGCCTTGCGTCATCGTGGAGAGGAGTAGCACCTCGAAGGTAGGACAAGCTCGTCTCTTGTGCCGATACAGGAGCCTCACCTGATCGAGAAGGCCACAGTGGTCTACTGCATTAATAGTCTAGCATGGCTGAAAAAAATCAATGAGCAGAATCGCTCTCCAATTGTGGAAAACCCTTGCTTACACTTTCCTCGCAAATAGCGAGTAGTAGACATTTTCACGGCGCGCTTAAACTCGTGGAATCATACGTTCTCATACATTAGCCTATGAAAGTGTATCTCCCCTGAACTAAGCCTTCAGTCTGAGATGAATTACAATTGGTTTCGCATATCCACTGGTGAGAAACATTATTATGATGCAATGCACGTACATTTTCTTCCCTCATCGTAAAAACTACTAAACAGAGCAATGGACAAAAATGTGCTAATCAAATTAGCAGATTTGTCCACTGCTCTGTTTAGTAGACAAAGCAATGGACAAATATGCTAATTTGATTCCTCCACTATGAGTATCCCCGTCAATCAAATTTAACCATCTCGCCACACAAAGGCTTGTTTGAATTTCATTTACCCTCATAATGCACACATTTTTTTTACTACTCGTTGTTATTTTTTGCTGTTGCTCATGTAGATAATGTATTATTTTTTGTTTCATCTAATAGAAACTCTATGAGTACATGCATCAATACTTCCGGTTTGCTCCATTTTATATTCCATCTTTGCCATCTAAGTAATTTCCGTCATACAAAGATTATAAATTATTATTAATAAATCATAACAATTTGTAAACAATCGGCTTCTCAGTAGTACTGGATTAGCAATAATCAACTTTTCTCACAGATGCACTAATGACGACTAGAAAGTACTCTCCAAGGATTCAGATTTTATTAAAAGTGCAGATGATGAAAATAATCTAATTAATATGCCAAAATTATATTTTGACAATATAATAATGTACTCATTGTTTAACTTTTTTAAATTGTAGTTTTGTATTAATATGAGGAATAGTATTTGAAGTTTGCTGTGTCCATATTAATCTACTAAAGTAGATCAATTTTTATTTTATTTTTTTTTTATTTTTAGTTGTATCAATATAATAATATATTTTCTAGTAATTATTATAATATTTCGGGAGCATCGACTCCATACTTATTTCTTTATCAAACATCAGAACTTCATCTGTGTCTAAGAAATTAAAACATAACATTTGATAAAAACAGTGACCTAACCGGAGCAAATCAATATAAATGAAGCCTGCCAGTTTTGAAGCTCTCCTGGGAGTAGTTTAAAAAGCCTTTTTCTTTACGACCATTAAAGCTTTTGAAGAGTGAAAAATGGTCACTGAAAACCAGTCTGTTCAATGTTTAATAAATTACTATATAAATATCGTGAAGAGATACTGCGTACTATGGTACTAACTCTCTATAAAAGGATTTTAAAATTATACAGGATCCACATTATTTATTTAAAAAGTATCATCCCTATTGGTCAATTTTTATCTTCATAGTACGGCATTAAAAATTATTCATTCTGCATAATTTAAGGAAACATCAAAAAGAATATCAATGAGACAGTTATAAAACTTCGTAACTTCCTTTTTTCAGACTTTCCTTTATTTCCTAGAAAATACAGAACAAAAAGAAATGTAAATATGTTCCGTGTCCTGCATATATTTCATATGAACCCTAATCTGTTGTACTTAACTACGAAGTAGACATATAAAAGGGAAAGACATATGTTTTAGAATAACGTGTTCTTGCTAAATTGTAACTTCCGTCTCTACAGAGCTGCCGTTGATTTTCAACAATCAAGGCTGTCAAGTAACTACCCGAAATTGCGAGGACAGCGAAACGATAAACTACCACAATAGAAATATATTAACCGTGCTAGCTTTTGTGGATTGTCACAGAATCAAAGTTTAAGTTGCATTGTTTCCAATATTCCTGAAACAAATGTTTAGAATCTATTATTACCGAACTTGCATTACAATTACTTGCGTAAATCATATGTAAATTTAAATTAGAATCGAAACAAAATCCCAGAATAATAAAATAGAAATAATAAATGTATTAAGAATACAGAATAAGAACGCAATATGGAGATATGGTCAAAGTTATGCGATTTGCAGTGGCTGATAACATAAAAAAAATGTTATTAACGATACACGGTTGTCTAAAAATGGTACAAATTGTTTACAATAACCGTTACCATATTTGTTCAATATGGCTTCACAGTACTGAAACGGTAAGCCTTCTAGTGGTTAAACCACTAACAACTGACACTGTTATTTCACATAAACATTGACGTTTGGTTTTGGTTAGATGTACTGATAAGTTAGCAAGTTCGTAAATTGTGTTATCTACTGAAGAAACAGTCTTTTTAGTTGAGCAATACTTTCGCTCATACGGTTAGGACAAAATGGTCCAAGAATTAAATTTTCCGCGATCAATTTTCGGAACATTTCAATAAACAGGCACCAAGTAATGCTATTGTACTGAACATTATAACCAAATTAAGAATTACTGGAAGTATGCTACAACAAGGGAAAGGTAGAGCTGGTCGAATAAAAACATAGATACCAACGAAAATCACGAACGAGTATTCAATAAAATTATGGACTCAGCACGTCGTAGTCAACGTCGGACATCTGTTGCAAAATTGAATATGTACATGACTCTTCAGAAGGTATTGAAATAACTTAATGCTCATTCATACGTTATTCGGTCGACTCAACAATTAAGAATGGATAATTATGCTGCAAGACTTGAATGCAGTGTCAGAATCCTTGGGCTACAATATAATAATACCAGTTTGATGAGTAACTTCTGGTACAGTGGCAAATGTCATTTTCATTTGTCGTGTCATGTAGTAGGCGTAGCAATAGATTATTAGGTTTCCAACGACCAGATGAGGTGCGACAAATACCGTTTCATAGAGAAAAAGTGACCATCTGGTGCGCAGTTTCTGGACGAGAAATTATATGACCTTACTTCATTGAGGAAAACGGACGTCCAGTAACTGTTAATCAAGAGCGCTATATTACTCATGTTCTCACACCGTTTGTAGATGACCTTCGAATGTTTTGCAGGTCAAGATACTTACCCTTCAGTAGCCAGTTTTTTCAGCAACAGGCAGCGTGCCACACAGCACATGCTACAACAGCCTTTCTGCGGGAGACGTTTAAAAACAATGTAATTTCAAGTTTCACCTATTTTTCTTTTCCATCCCACTCTCCGGACTTAATATCAGGGGATGCATATATTTGGAGTATGGTTAAACTATGGATTTTCCGAGATAACGCTCCCTCTATAATACAACAGTTAAAAGAGAAAATTACAAAAGCGATACGACAAATGCAACAGGTTCTATTTTCAGATATGGTCACAAATATGCAAGAACGACGCGAACTGTGCGTTTATCGTAATGGAGGGCACATGAAACTTGTTATTCGTAACGCTAATACTTAAGTGTTAATTTATTATTACATAGTATTTTAATTGAGTAAGGTTTGAAAGTTTCAGTGTTGGAACGCAATAATGCGCATGTTTATCATAATACGTTGACTAGTGGGTATAAATTGCCTTCGCTCACTAAAATAGCTACTACTCCACAACATGTTCAGAGTGAAAGTACATCATCTATAACTGATCACTGAACAGTTACGAAACTGTTATGTGAACTGAATGCAACTATTGTCTAATGAATCTATGGACAAAAAGGATTTAAATATTCGAAAAACTACTTCTTTATCTACTTTGAATTTGAATATTAACTGGAAACATTTGGTTATATTTATAAAATAGAGACGCAAGAACAACTAACCTGTTCCGGTAATAGAAGACAATTTTCAAAAAACGCGATCAAGGTTCATGGTTGGTATTTTCGGTAGATACTTTAAATAAAATTATTTAAGAACATTTGTGGAAGAAGCACACAAGTGAAACAAGAGAGCGTAGAAATAGAAGAGTTGAATATTAACGCCATCTCACACTGTAGCAATTGACCAGCTATATATCATTTATATATCATAGCTGAATCCTGAGCAAACGATATAATCTTTTACTTTATGATAGGCCCCTCTTTACGAATCACAAATGGGTAATTTTAAATTACAAGATAGCAATATATGTGGGATGACTTAGACAATTTAAAAAAAAATAGATGTATGAGGGAAGAAAAGTAATATTTTATTTTTCAACATATATTCATTAACGATCATCCATTTATTCCATCGTTTTCCCAATAAGGGTATGCTTTCAAAAGAAAATTCCTTTCATAACTCCTCAAAAAAAATTTCTGACAGTTTCTAGGTATTCACCCGAAGTAAAAGAGGGTCACCTCCAGGGCTTTTACATTCTTACGTACTATAAGGATTCAAATCGGTTACCCGTAGTAATAGCGAAAAAATCAAATTTTTACAATACCTAGTCAACTACTAAATGTAAGCAACATTCTAAGGAATACGAAAGTACTCAAAAGTAAATTTGAATTTTTTTTATAAAAGAGTTTTTTGAATTTTCTACCAGAAGTAGATCTTTCACTCTAATCGAAAAACAGCTTCCTAGGCAGATACATTATAGGAATAAAAGCCTTTAGAGTTTAATTATGAATACTTTTATACAGATAAAATTTAAAAATTCGGAGCGGAAGTAACACTTTTACTCGTATGGAATAGCAGTTTTTTGCAAATATCTCGTAAATTATGTATTCAGCTGGATTTGGAATTTTTTTTTGTAAACAAATTTTCAAAATTCGAACCTAAAGTAACACATTTACTCAAAAACTACTACTACTTACTAAAAGTATTTAAAACTTAATTTGGAACAAGTTTTGTAAATTTGAAATGCGCAGATGTATAAGAAAGTCGTGTGGTGCCCACACCACATTTTTTAATTTAGGGAAAATATAATACTCACTCATGCCAAATCTGGATTTGTAAACTTTGTAATTGCCATGAAGCAAAATAATATTTTAATCACTAGTATGGTCCCTTTTTGCTGTATGACAGTTTTCAAGTAGGTAATTAATTGTTTCCTTATATACTTCTCCTGTTATTGTAGGGCTTTTTACATATATTCAATCAGTAAGATTCTTTTCGTATCCCAAATAACTGGCATAACATTTCCTGAAGAATTCTGCGTTATTGCATTTTTTGGGGTGGATATTCTTTGTAGACTCACTAAATGGATTTTTGTTTTGTTTGTGGATCCCAGTAATACACCCACGGTTCATTACCTGTTATAATTTTCGACAAAAGCTTTTCGTCAGCTAAAGCCACCAGGTTTTCTTCACAAATGTGTTGCCGACAGAGCTTTTGTTTGAGTGTACCCAATTTCATTCAACATAAGTGCAATCTTATTCATTCCTAAATCCTCATGTAAAATGTTTAATACCGTAGCATTCCATATGCCGGCTTCATCATTGTAACTCTTATTCTCCGATCTGCTAAAACCAAAACATCAATTTTCTTGATGTTTTCGATGTTTTCCGCATCTTGGATAATGTTTAATTGATTTGATGGATTTAGACCAACATTTTATCTTAAAATATTACGGTGCATCTTTCCCATACACATTAGTCATCATATCATCAATTTTGGCGAAAAAGTGTTATAAATATATACAAAAATCGTATTTATCTAATCTTGATATTCGTTTTTTGTTATCATAAAACGCTTTTAATATCCATAATAATTTGACCCCGATATAATATATTGTAAATGGACATGTATTAAGGACCTATATATACTTGCTATATGTTAAACTAAGTTATAATTTAGGTTTAATAGTATTGAAGATGCTTTACGTAAATCGTAAATTAAAAGTTTTTCAACTTGAAGACAAAGAAGTTTGAAATTTGGCATGTAGCCATAATTGATCATCCCCGTTCTTTTTGGAATATGTTCAGTGTTCGATCTATATAGGATGTGCTAAAAGTGTAGACTTTCTTAGTCTACTTACTACCTTATAATCAAATTATGTGAATAGAAGGCACATATCTAAAAAAAAAAATATTGTTTGATTAATAATAATATTGTAATCCTATATTAAATTAATTAAGTTCTAAAGTTCCGATCATGTCATGCGATCATTTCCAGAATTAAACCGTCTTTAGATAATTTGCGTACCCAAAACAAAATGTAAACATTATTTATAATTCAAGTTGTTTTCTGTTCTAGGTGATATTATAATAAAAGAAGGTACAATCGGTTCCAAGATGTACTTCATTCAAGAAGGTATTGTCGACATCGTAATGGCGAACGGCGATGTGGCTACCAGTTTAAGTGATGGTTCCTATTTTGGCGAGATCTGTTTATTAACAAACGCCAGAAGAGTAGCTTCTGTCAGGGCAGAGACGTACTGCAACCTATTTTCCTTATCAGTGGACCATTTCAACGCAGTCTTAGACCAATACCCTTTAATGAGAAGAACAATGGAATCGGTGGCCGCGGAGAGGTCAGTGCGTTGGTTGGTATACAAAAAACCTGAAGTGGTTTTATTGAATTACTTGTACCTGTTCCATCGCTTCTTGTTGTTTGCTATCACTCTATTTGGCGAATGTGGAAAAATCTGTCTCGATAATTTCATCTTGTCTCATTATTTATTTTATTTTCCTCTCATATTGTTTTCGTCTCATCTCTATTTTTTTTTGGTAATTGGGCGACTTAACGTTGTTTTCGTTAGCACCATATTAACACACAAAAATACACTGTTCACTAACTTAACAATATCATACATTGGGGATTCACTATTCGAATTATAATGGTAAGAATTTATTGTAAATTTAACAATTTTATACGATCTGGCAGAACATTGCGTCATATACCTATGTACATAACCAAAAATGTAAATTTTAAACGTTCACACAATGTCATACTTTTTGTGTAGATATTTAAATATAATTTTTGTCATTTATTTAGTTTTTACATTTCTAATAGAGAATCTCCAATACATACTCACTTTACACATATTTACATTCACCCATATTGCAGTAGTAACGATGTACATTTAAATTACTTTAACAATTGCCCAGTAGTGGATAGTTACTAACAAACCCCTCATCTTATTATAAGCAGAAAACATTTGCACTATTTATTGAATAAACAGAAAAAAAATATTTTATTGTTATGATATGTAGAGAAATGAAATATCACAAAAGTTGATGTTATTTCTTTTTAGTTACAGAGTTACATTTTCGTAACTTAAAACAAACGAATAGGTATTTTAAAAAGTTATTTATTATTATTATTATTATTATTGCACTGCGTCATTTGCACATCAGGAACCTCGTTGAAGTATTACTTTAGCAAATCAACGAAAACAGGTGGGATATATGAATATCTTGGTTAACGATTTTATTGTAAAGGAAATTATTAAATGTGCTAACAATTTTTAATAAAAATATTATGTGTCATAAAATCCATTCATATTTAAACGATTACTTTGATTCCACACTCATAATTAGAGAGGACAAGTAATTAAAATTACGTTCTAAATTTTCCAATATTTGCAGAACTATTCAAGATTTTCAGAGTGCTTTACTGATTAGTAGTTGCTGCGTTTGTTGGTGCTAAAATATTTCGAGAATGCAATTTCTGTCACTTATTAGAAATGCATGTGGTTTTTCAGTCGGCCCGGCAGACATTGTTCTGCCCTTTCCTGTGGGTGGCGCGAAGAATTTGATTAGATGTTCGTACGATGTTGTGTTAATGAACCCAGTACGACAGACTAATAGAGATTGTATGTTGGAATCCAAAAAGAAATGATGTTCATATTGCCGTGATCTCTTGCATATTAAAAATAATAATAATAGCATTAAGAATTAATTTAAGTATAAAAATATAAAAGAAACAGTAAAGAATCAGATTTTATTGTATTCAAAGAGAAACAACCTGACTTTTCAAAATGCGTGAAAATTGCACTAAACATTTTGAATAATGGACCGTTGTTTAAAAATAAAAGAGTAATGAAAGCAAACAACCGAGAAAGGGTTATGCTTAAGGACGGAACAGTAATGAGAATTAGTCATTTAAACGCAGTAAAATTGTATGAAGAGAATCAAATCCGCAATGCACGAGAGATAAATATAATTGAATAAATTTTATGAACTTGAAAACGTGCATAAGGTAATAAAAAATTCAATAAAAGAGTTTAAAATAAGTCATGCTAAAAGGATAAAAATTTACCTTAACTTATGACTATATATATAAATAAAAAAGGATATAAATTAAAATATTCCGAGATCATACAATCAGTAGTAATGTTTTTATAAACGGCAGCTGAGCAAATAAAAATACATTCATGAATTTGTGTGTGTGGCACGATGTTTCATCGACTGTAGAGAGATTTGTACGGTTTGAAGACCTACAAAAAGAAAATATGGTATAAACTTCGTTTGTAGTTTCTTACAGATAAATATATCACCATTAGAAAAGTCTTGTGTGGAAACTAGCGATGAAATAGCAGGCCAGACGTATCGTGAGAGTACGAATAATCTTGGAAGAAGAATACCTGTTATTTACAATATATTTCCAATTTTACCGAATACTGAAACAAATAAAAGAAAAATAAGGATTGTGTTAGCGAATGGAAAATGGAAGTATGTGGCAAATAATGAAGAAGGTAACAAGTTCATAAACAAAGAAGAATTGTATTAATAAAAATATACTTACTTTGGAAGATAACGAATAGTTTAAGTGAAAGACTTTTAAGTAAGCAAACAATTTCAATGTGTTGACGTTTTAGTGAATGAACTGTCAAAAACAATATATGTCACGACGGCAATTTGAGGGCAGAGATCTCACTGAAGACGCAGGGTGACAACGTAAATATTAGTTCCGGAGATGGCGTAACGATCATTACACGTTTTTTTCCCGGGTATAAATTAAAAGACAGGAATGAACAAGTCTAGAGATTAACTGCGACTTCGAAAGATAAAGACTTTAAAAATTATCAATCGTAGGGTCAGATACACCACGATTATATGTATATTCGTTCATTTTTGTATTAGCATATTAATTTTATTTGTATTTAAATTTCATTCATTATAATAATTTCTCTTTTGTTAATAATTTTTGTATTTCAAAAATGGAGATGCCTATGGCAGAATTTGAAGAGACTTTTAATGATACAAAGTAAGTTTTCAATACAAAGATTTATCAATGCTGCTATGCGTATATTGCAATATAACGTGCAAATGTATATTCAATATAACGTTGTGCAGCAGGGATAATAGATATTGTCATGTAGTAATATGAATTCATTAATTTTTTTTACAACACAAATAGAATTATTAATGGTGTTGGGTGTTAAGAGGATATAACGTGCGAATGTATATTTTCTGACACTTTATTAAGCATCATTAATTCTCACAATAATTTTTTTGATTTCAAATTTAAAATTCAAAATAGATATTTCAAAAAGGGAAGTGTTTCTGGGTGGCGGACTTTGAGATGCTGGTCGCAATGCGTGCAAATGATTGTTGCCAGTGATCAAATTCAAGCTTTTTCTCCGAACATTGACCATTGCGAAGTTCTAAGATTATCAGAGCATTATGTGCGAATATAATGATTCTGATAGAATAGAATTAGCATAAAATATTAATAGAATACTGATATTCAATTGAATTTTTCTTTGTTTTAAAGCAGGATAATATTTTATTTTTGATTAAGCATTATCGATATATTTGTTCTACAAAACATTACAACCGAGAACACGGTACAAATATTTTCTTTCAATTATGTTTTCTTTTATAATTCTTGGGTGAATATAGAGATGCTATCTATTCTTAAAAATGTTGAATAAAATATACAATTATGTTTTACATAGATTCTGATTTTTCTTTAATATAAGCTATAACCTTATCCCTATAAAAGAAAAACAAGAGATTTACCAGGAGAAAAGAAGGTTGAATACACTGATAGAATTCACGTATACTTATAAAGTACGTGCTGTTAAGAAAATAAATGAATATATTAAAGATAATAAAAATTATCATTATTTTTATTAATTATGTTGCTGGAACAGCACACAGCATAATCTATTTGGCAATGCCTAACGTATGGCAATACTACAATTATTTTATACCAAATAATTATGTTGCCACAGCAATATGTACTAAAATTTAATTCTACCAAAAAAATTGCGCCATCTATCGAACGACAGGATATATCAAATACAATTTTGTTGAGCACGCGAACATATTGTCTACATATAAATCATTTCGGTTTATAAATATGAAATTTATTAATAACTTGAGTACATCGCCAGCTATCGCATCCTAGCATAGCTATGGACCATCGTTTCGGCGAAACAAATACATTTTGTGAATATGAGCTTAATCAGTCAAGTCGTTCAGATGTTACACAATCACTAACAGATGCAGCAACGCTTATACATACGTATACACAAATTGTCCGAATTTTCCGACTTTCTTTCGTAATTGTCCCGAATTTTTCTCCTGAAAACTTTTCCAGAACCATATGAATAAAACAACAAAGAGTTATGCATATCCATTGTTCGAATCGTGAGTTATGGTCTTGAGTTCATACAGAAAAAAAACCCACTCGGCCTACTACAATTTTTTTTTTAAATTAGCGCATGACTTGAGAAGGGCTGGATCTCAAGTCATGCGCTTACCAACGAACAGCATTTAATTTTTATTTATTTTTTTTATTTATAAGCTGGGAATGCATTAAACAATAAAAGAAGCATCATTGTTCATGAGGCAGGTGAAATTAAACCGCAAAATTGAATTGCCATTAATATTCTATGGTACAGAATTTGTAAAATACTCTTCTATTTATCTTATTTAAATAATTGGGAAACCTCATCTTGTGCGAATATGTTCCTACACATTTTCTTATGCTATAGATATAAATATTTTGAAATTCTTTAATTCAGTATATGGCAAGAGAGTGTACAAACACATTCTAAGATGTTTATATTATCTTTATATTCACCATTGAATGGTGCGGATAAAACGTTTTTGAATAGGAGTATGAAGAATTACCATAATTGCGAATTTGATTCCGAAATGAAAAGAATTATCTAGGATTAGATTCAAATTCCTAGTTTTAGCTACCATTGAAATACGCTGGTTGTCATATCTTACCCGGTTTAGAATCTCTACTTGTAACGGGAGTGTCTGTAATTAACTTACGCATTGCCACTTAGAAATTGGTCATGTTATGAAATAGGCAACTTGGAAACATCTTCCTTCAGTTCTTCTACCGTCATTATCGTGCCTACATATTTATTTATTATATAAAACATCATTTTATAATACATAATATGATCTGCATGTATGCAACTCTAAAATTCCCAGTATGTCGAAATAGCATTAGAAACCTCAATTTCGAATTTATATTATGTTGAAGTTGATCAGTTTATTCACATAATTTTCAAAACACAGCTAAAAACCTTTTAAAATAGGCTTATGGGATTCCAATGTCAAATTTCAATAATTTGGATTCAAGCAGGGATAGAATTTCTAAAACATAAAAATCGCTAAAATGCAAATGACGGCGGCGTAAGTCAATTTCAGACACATTATATGCCAAACTATACCATTACTTACTACCTGTTTTGTAAACGGCCGAATTGGGTTTTTGGATTGCAGGTATGATTGCAAAATGCAAAATGTAAGGTAGCAAAACTTTGAAATTTGTGGTAATTTAAAAATGTGGAGATGCATTATCAATGTACGTTAGTAAAAGTAGTGAATATATTCTTCAAAACAGTGGCATTTCATCAATTAGACGCAAACTTAATTTTATTATCTTTGCTTTGGTTAAAATGATAATGTTGTGACAATGTAACTAAAAAGAAAGAAATTTATAACTTTTGTAGTATGCTTTACGTTCCCGAATTCTCACTATAGAATATTATAAGAAAGGTATTACGACTAAAATGAATCCGACACTATTGTCAGTGTCCTGCAATAAGTGTACTGTTCTACTTCATAACTTTTCAATAGAAAAACTACGATATTAACTCTTAACCGCCTCGGTCTCATAATACAGACGTTAGTACTCGGGAGCGGTCACTAAGACCGCAACATTTCTTGTGGAAATATACGAAGTTTAAATTATATTATTTATGTGCTGTAAATAGCTTAACCTAGTTATTGGGGTTGGTATGTGTAATTGAACCAGATAAAAACTTGAAATTTTTTTTAATCCGTAACAAAATAATTTGCTTTACAAAGTTCTAACATTTATTTGCTATTTTACAACAGATCTAAATAAAAATCGCTCACAGAAAAACTGGTTTGAAAAAAAGACTAAAGCTATAAATTTCTCTTAGTTAAAGGTCAAAATAATTGAAAATCATAAACTGGATAAGAAAAACAAATTTGAACATAAAAATTGCAAGGCGCTAATGTGACCTAAATATTTTCGCTGCAGTTACGACAAATTATATTTGTGCAATCTAAACACACTGGTTTGCAGCTACGGGATAAATAAAATGTTATTCTTTTTAACTTCGGATCACACATGTAACAGGTTTTTCTCTTTACCAGTCTTGCGTCTCTTTGGGGAATTGCTGCTTGAATGCTTAGTACTCTGCGTATACTACTCGAAGTTCATACGTTAAATGGAAGTCCCTCATCGGTTTTCCGCTTTCTTCATCAAGAGAATTGGTGTGATGCATTGATGAAACAAACACAACTGCTTTATTGTTTTTTGGGACGTACGGCACTAGCGTTAAGTTATTAGTAAATCCAGAAAGACTTAACATCTCTAGATTTTGACGGCAAAAATTCTTTATGAAGCTCTCTCTTATTCTTTTTGATTGGTCCGACTACTGTCCTGTAATAAGTTTACAAGTTCTATGGAAGTAAACCAATTATCTGCCGTAATGTTTTCGTTACTTTTTGCAAGTGGTTTACAAAGACGCAATACGATTTGAGTAGGTTTTGAATATTTTCTTTCCTCGGGCAACAATGTTCCACCATCTGCATTCTTGCCGGCATGCATTGTAGAATTAGTAACGCACATCAACTTTACACCGTATTTTGCTGGTTTGTTTGGCATATACATTTTGAATTTTACTCTTCCGCGGAAACTAACAAGCATTTCATCTACGCAAGCCGCACTTCGCAAACTATAAACCGACTGACTGTTACTTATCAGCAAATTGAAAATTTCATAAATCGCCGCTGGAGGACCACTATTTTTTCTTTCTTCTCTGACTTTGGGATTATCAAATCGAAGATGTGAACGTAAAGCACCGAATCGATTCTTTGCCGTAACACACCTGAATATATCTCTGTCTGTTCCATCTGTAGCGAAGAGAGATCTGTAGTCTTCATGATTTGATTTGAAAACAGTAGTCCAATAAAGGCTTAGCACCACTATATCGACGTCTTATATTTGAAATATAAACAATTACTAAGAAATAACAAAATTGGAAAGTCCGCGTACCGCACATGGGCAAGCGTTTCGAACTCATAAATAGAGCTGAGGATGTTTGGGGTACGGCAGGACCGTATGTAGTGCATCCCCACCAGCGTATAAACACGATGCAGCGAAACACTTTAGTTAGTCGTGAACTGGCAACGTGATCGTGTGTTGTCTTGAGCTCTATTTAATAAGTATGACGGACGTGCCCAAGCCAAGAAAGCGCCCATTGTATAACGACGTGAAGAAATTTATCCGAGACTTTCACGATTTGTATTACAATGGAGCAAAAGTGGTTTGTAAATTATGCGATAAACAGTTACTTTGCTGGGACAAATACCACTGTAAAAGACATGTTGAAAGTGTACAACACAAAGACAAAAAAAATAATGTGCTGTCTAAAACGCAATTCATTTTCGATTTATTGACAATGCTACTCGTCTGCGATGTGTCAGTTCACCTGCTAGATAAAAAAGCCTTTCACGACTTTTGGAATAAATACAATTCCAACATAAAGCTACCGTCACGGAGAACGTTACTCACCTATTTACCAATTGTGCGTGAGGACATTGAAAACAGAATGAAAGCAGTAGTAAATGATAAAAAGTTGTGGGTATGTGTCGACGAAACGACAGATCGAAAAAAACATTCTATTGTGAATATTATAGACTATAATATTCACAATAGAATGTTGGATAAATTTCTTCACGTCGTTATACAATGGGCGCTTTCTTGGCTTGGGCACGTCCGTCATACTTATTAAATAGAGCTCAAGACAACACACGATCACGTTGCCAGTTCACGACTAACTAAAGTGTTTCGCTGCATCGTGTTTATACGCTGGTGGGGATGCACTACATACGGTCCTGCCGTACCCCAAACATCCTCAGCTCTACTCATAAATACCCGGAACCGGTCACAGTGACCGCTGTAATATTTTAAAAAAAATAATTAATGTGTACGCACAATTTATAACAAACGGACACTAGACATTTGGTTGTTATGATGCAGCGAACGTTTAGCTAGGCGTTGTAAGCTGTCTGGTTGCTTGTAAAAAAATACACACGTTTCGTAAAACCGTTCCGGTCTCAGTGACCGGACCTAGGTTGTTAAGTGTTAAGAGAATATTTATTTTATTTTTTCTACATATTTATGTACAAGGCTGTTCCCTGGCCTACTAGAGCATCGCCATATTAAATGGATGTGCTGCCCAGAAAGTTCTTTATATAAAACAAAATTTTACTGGAATTACAAAACAATTAACATAACATAGGAACATATATACAAAACATCGAAAATAAAAAGAATCAGAACGTTTCAGTTAACTATTAAAGAGTATATTATAGATTTATACTGTCGTTTTAAGGGGACTTACGCGGAGGTGCCGACTAACTGTCGTGCGGTAGGACGTAAGGGGGTGGCGACATATGCACTAAAGCAAATTCTGGACTTTAGAAGGTTTCGTTCAAGCAATAGTACAGCTTTCAGTTACGAAATATCAAAACGAAATTTAAAACACAAATAAACGGAGGCTCAATGCATGTTCGATTGGAATTAGTACTTCAAGGGTGAAATGTAGGAGGAAATAGTTTTAATTATAAGAAAGTACTCCCAACAAATACTTAATTAATCCTTTGTATTCAATTTAATGCAAGAAAATAAAAAAAAAATAAAAAATTCCTGCTTGAACGAATACCTTACAACGGCGGAATTTGCATTAGCGCATATGGCACCACCTCCTACCTCATAGCAATTAGTTGGCACCTCCGCGTAAACTCCCTTCATGCGTACTATAATGCCCAGAAGTTGAATACCAGATCTTGGTACTTCTACTTTAAAGGTTAGTATTTCTTTCTGTGTTTTATACTTCTGGGCGAATGCAGAGAGACGTCTTAAGCCTCAGCCCTCCCACGAATATATGCACAAAAACATTAATAATTCAACACCACTTTCTTGAATAACAGATGGTTGAATACATTTATAACAATTACAATAATGATGATGAGGTATTGCAATCTATGATGGAATTGAATTCACGAAGCAGAATGTTAATGTCTTTATAAATCATGACTTTTCTAGCCTATCAGACATTACTTTTCACAATGGTTCTTTAGGGATTCCAAAAAAAAAGTAACCATAACCATTTCTACTGGTCACAGTAACTGTTTTGGCTCTTTCGACTCATGTATATAACATTAGCAAACTTTTTCCGAGATTTTCCAGTATATTGTAGTGACCTCGACTGTGTGTCCAGAGTACACTTCAACTTTTAGAAAATTCGAACTTGTTTAAATTATTTAACGATAATGTAAAGCTTCCATTAGCTTCACTTAGCCCCATTCACTATTAAATCAACAAATGTAATGGTTCGTTTTAGACTCTTCTATGAAGTGAAAGCCAAATCAGCTTTCTATGAACTCTGGACTACATTTAATTTAAAATTATTGTAAGACGATCACCATCATAATATAAGCACTTATGTTACCTCAATAGTTTACCATTACAATAGAAACGAATTCATAAATCAAGAGGTTTTTCAATTCCACTATTCTTTTTATTTTTCGCTTTACATATATTTCTAATAAGAATACAAGACTGCACAATAAAATTTTCTGATACTTGTGAGTATCTTGATCAACTTGTTATCACTAATCTAGTTACCAAAATAAATTTCGACCTATCTTTTTCACATAGGTACATTTTTTCTACAAATTCGTCATGGATACCGCATTAAATATTCCCTTAATTTCCTTAATACACCTTTGCTATTTATTTTTCAGCTACGACAAATAGTAAACCGTAAAATTAAAACGACTAGTCCACATTAACAGCTAAGGACTAAATTATCAAACAATTAATCAACGCATCATTACATTGCGATATTGCATGACGCAATGACTAAAAATCTACTCAAATTATGCAATATACATGGAAAATCCTGCAGATATTTACAATATTAAAATTTTACTCCCCATTAGTGAATTAGTTCTCTACAATTCCTTCAGAAACACATTAAATAAACTGCATTTTTAATATTAAATTTACGTTTTCTATTTGTTCAATGTACTGCAAATGTTTTCTGTACGTTCTTCAACATTTCTAGACGAATATTCAGAAGTTTGGGTAACTAAAACTGAAACACTTACACAGAAAAACCGAACACACGCGAACCCAAGAGCGATGTGACTCCACCTGATTCAATAAAACACATATACACAGCAAACAAAAAGTAGTATTTTTTTGGTTGGTTATGTGGAATGTCGTGTTAAAGCATTTTGTCCCAAGTTCTGTCATTATAATAGAAAATGCATTCCAAAATAGGCAGTGATATATTTGTTTTTGGATTTTTTTTTATCTTAGAGATATGTTTTTATTAGTGTTTGTGTGTAAACTTGTTTGTATATGTGTAGTAAAAGAAATATCATTTTGCATTTAACAATTTCCAAGCCATACATACTTATCAATGGTAATTTGAAAAACTACACTAACTAACTTTGGTATAAGTCAAATGTTTACATACATTTTTAAAGATTGTTATTAAAATTTGGACTATAAGACAAGTAGATGAGAGCAGCTTATGAAAGGATAATTTCTCTATAACTTCTTGTTACTTATTCATACACAAATATTTTATTATACTGTCCAGTTTTAAATAGCAATCTGTAAGTATGTGTTAACGTTCATATATATTATATATCATTTGGGTTAACTACCACTTTTAGTATCACAAATTTTGGTATCAGCTTTTTAGGGGTGCTTGTCTCTGGTAGCCGGGTTTATAAATATTAGTATTTTTTATCAATATAAACCATCTAGTTTTAAGGTAACGCTTTGTAGACAACAATATTTTTATTTCTATGTAAATATTCAACAAAAAGGTTAACAGAATTTTTATTTGATTATTTTGGTTAAATTAAAAAACAGACGATATTTTCAAGCAGGGTTGTAGAAGAAAACTAATTAAACTTAAACACATTTGACGGATACATTGCTACATATCGATTTGATAATGGTAATCATTCAGTTCATTAAAAGGCGAAATTGGACCGGCGATCTTAATAAAACAGCACTCCTATAGTCAATATTCCCACTCCATCTCTTCTTTAAATAACATATTAAATGTCAAAAATAATAAGTTAAAAGTACAACATATGGATCAACTTCATTTATCGACTTTCATCTTCATCAACCAATAGGCATTGGCCGTTTTGTACAGTTGGTACTTTTTTTCTAATAATTGTATATATTTATGTATATCATAGTCATCCAGAAATATCATCTGAGAATACTGTATGTGGGTTGTACCTACATGCAAATAGTTTTTGAATATAGTTGCTACAGCATGCGGCTGTAAAATATAATAGTTTTTCACAAGAACCTATAGTTATTTTCTAGGGAAAACTTTTATATAGAACACAAAGACGAAAATATGCCATTTAAACAATAATGAACAAACAAAAGATTTAAACAAATACTTTTCGTTTCTATCAGCGCTTACTCTTTTGGATTTGCTTCAATCCCTCGTGTTATGGTTATGACATATTTAAAAGTTGGATGGCCTGCACTTTGTCGCCGTAGACTTGCACCTTCATAAAAAATAATCACAGGTGAAAAGGTCTGGCGATCATCTTGATATCCTCACGGAAGGAAATAATATGCTCGAAAAACGTTTCTTCTAGTTCATTCGTAAAATATTCAAACATTGTACGTAATATCGCTCGGCGGACTTGCCATAAAATTACAATAACACGTGAATATATTATGAAAATGCAAGCCTTTTCGAGAACGTAATTTTTCTTTTTTTCCTTGTTAACTGATTCGTTATTCAATAATAAAAGCAGTTTAGATGAGAACTAACTAAGAACATTTCATACCATGCCTTCACATTTTCACATTCGAACTGGCAATGCCTTTACTAAATTATTTAAACTTATTTTACTTTACTCCACTGATATACCTCATTTACTATATTAAACAAGAACAGTGTCTCATAAAGAAAAGATTATTAAAAAAAAAGAATATTATACTTAACCTAGATAGGAAAATCGTTTGCTTTGTAATTTAACCACAACAATATTAGTTGTATAGCTATGCGGATTCTAGCCCAATATCACATGTATTTTCTTAAGGAGGTTCCTTTTGCATTTCAAGGTCTTTGAAATTTATAGAGAATGTAAGCACTAATGTACGAAGCAAATACGGTAAACTTCATAGCTTTCCTGTGGATCGAATTGTGTATTATGTCCGGTATGAAACTATTGACCTCTGTTCAACTCTTGTAGGCAAACTTCAGATCTCAACTAAATAGTAGCGAAAATATCAAATTGTAATTTCAGAATGCAAATGAAGCTGTTCAAAACTCTTACAAAGCTATGCAAACCGAACAGGTAGTTATTCAAAAACAAACTTTTCAACAGATTCCTAAGAGCTTTTGAAAAGCTATGGACAGCTTTCTAAGCGCTTTGAACAGTTTTATCTGCTTCTGAAATTGCAATTTGATGTTATTACTACTACTCCTACAAGATCACATACTGCATAGGGGAGAGTTACCCAAGATGGGACGATTTTTTCCGAAAATCAATATTTCAAAAACTAAGTATAAGAGACAAACATTGTGATAAGTAAACAAACATTTATTTCAAACACAAACAATTTTTGGTAAGGAATTTAATCACAAATAAACAAAATGTCTTATTTTCTACGTTAAAAAAAAAACAAAGCAAGGGGCCCGTCTTGGGAGACCAGCCTTTTAAGATGGGTCAATGGGTTACCTAAGAAGAGACATCACACTTCACATCCGGCACATGTGAAATACAGGTCATCCATGACTCCACAAGACTCATGAGCCCACTCTAAACATTCATAGCAGTTATACCAGTCCTCCTCACTACCCACGTACTTTTCTCCACACACGATGCAACTTGAATCATCAACACTTTCATTGATATTAGACTTATTCTGGTTGCAATTTGATTTATTTACGCCTTGATTATTTTTGCCTTTGAAAACAACTACCTTCTTGATCGTTTTGATGTTTTTCGCGGATTTTTGGGTCTGCAAAGCTGCTAATTCATTTTTGTAAGGTGATTCTGTCAGAATCGTAGATTTCAAGGACCTTCTAGAAGATGCCTTCTTCTTCTGTTTTTCTTTTGTCGTTGGTAGGGGACTGATATCAATTATTTTGATCTTAGAAGAGGAAAGCTTAATATTATCAATGCTTTTTATTTTACGCTTACTGACAAAGGTTGACAATGGAAGCTCTTCTTCAGGGTCACTGTTATGATGTTTTCCAGGTGTAGGTGAAATATTATGCACCCTTGAGGTAGAAGGAGTAGGATCTTCGTATGGATTTATATTTAAAGTAGGCAGTGGTGTTGGTTCTCCATTTTGGTTTGTCGAATTAATATTTTTTTCTGTTGTTTCTGATGCAGGAAATTCCCAGTCCTGGAATACCTGGTCATTGAATGGCCAGATTCCGGCTCTGCGAAAACCGTTTGCGGCAGTCTGTACGCTTGATGCTTTGCCAAAAACTTCTGCAACAGCTCCTGCGATTTGATACAGTCCGAAAGTGCGACTACAATGATTTTTTAACCACCTCGTAATATACATATCGTAAGAGCTCATTTAAAATACGAAACGTCTAACGGCTGCATTTTATGTGTGCAGTGGGGCGGTAAGCACAATAAAATGACATTATTCTCACGGCAAAAGTTTATGACGTTTAAACTTTTTGTATGCGAATTATGACCGTCCGAGATAATAAGAATTGGCTGCTGCTTCGACGGTCTAGTTTGCTCAACAAAATATTTCATAAACTGCAAAAAGACGTCACAATCCATCCAACCTTTGTCTTGTGGAAAAGCTGGACTTCCAATAGGTGCATTGTCCACCAGCTCAGCTTTTATTCGCTTACGGGGGAAAATGAACGCAGGTGCCAGAAAATTTCCGGTTGCACTCATAGAACTGACAATAGTAACAATCACTCCTCTTTCGGCACTCGTAAGTCCACCTACCTGCTTTTTACCCTTTTGAGCAAGAATTTTTGGTAATTTCTGAACGGTTGTTACACCGGTTTCATCGATATTCCATATTCGATCTGGCGTGAGTTTATATTTCTCATAAATACCTTCAAGATTTTTGAAAAAAATTCGAACTGCATTTTGGTTAAAGCCCGTGGCTCTAGCATAAGATGTTGCTTCGGGTTTTCTTAGAGAAATATTTTTGTGTCTACGCAAAAACCCGTAAATCCATTTCTTAGAGGCCATTCTAGCATCTTTGTTGAAATTATTAGGAATATTATTGATAGTGGCAAAATCAAATGCTAATCGACGGAGTTCTGAAAAAGTAATTCCAAAAATCTCATTTCCATTTGGAGAATATACTCCATAATCTCGTTTTCTTGTTCCTCAGAGAAGACCTGCCTAAATCGTCCTAGATATTTTTCATTTTCTGTCACAATTTTATTTTTGTTTGTGACTCTTCTTTGCAATGTACTTTTCGGAACATTGTACTGTTCTGCGGCCTTGCGAACTGATAACCCTTTGTTGCGAACTTTCTTAATAGCTTCTACCATGTCTTGAGCCGACCATTTTCCACGATCTGTTTTTATTTTGTAGTAGCGATATATTTTAGGCATCTGCAATTACGACATACAAAGGAGGGGATCAACAGTTGTATTGCATAAGAACATTTTCTCAAAATGGGACGTCCCAACTTAAGAATCTCGACTATGTCCCATCTTGAGAAATGTTGCCAATTATGAATGCGATTTAACCTAAAAATATTAACGCGATAAATGTAAAGCGAATTTATGGTAAACTACACTATAAAGTCTGCTCTGATTGACGGTCTTAGATAAATTAAAGGTAACTTACGTTTTCGATGTTATTTTCTCTTTTGTATCGTACGAAATATTTTAATATTTTTACAAGAATCGCCAAACTACCATCACTACCGGCTATGGATATTGGAACTGAGGCAACTTTTAAAATAAGTGTGTCTACCGTGGGGAGTTAACTTACAAATATTTAGATGGCGCTGTAGTGCTAAACTTATCAATTTATTAACATGTCCTTTCTTAGGAGACTGTCCCATCTTGGGTAACTCTCCCCCTACAAAACCTGAACAGGTGTCGCTAATTATCAATAAGATATAATACACTTGCACAACCAGATCCTTAGGAGAGCTCTCAAGTTTGCCGCGCTTGCTTTGTACCGAAAGAGATTACATCCTATTTGACCCTAAATATAAATCTCAAATGACCTTAAGACGCAGAATGAAATGTGGGATTTTGCACTAGCATACACATAGCTATACTGTTTTTATTATTTGTGAATATGTACCTACTACATATAGAAATTGTGTCAGAAAACATAGAAATTATTTTAAAAGAGACCAAGTTTGATATTGAAATGATGGCATTTCTTAAATAAAATTGTCCATATGTTACTGCATTTCTCAATTGTTATTGAAACTGTATATTAAATGTGGATGACATTCAAAACAAACAATATACGTCTTTCTTTAATTACCTTTTCTGCAATGCTAATATATTTGTTACCATAGTACGTGGATACAGGAGGATAAGTAAATAAACATGAACTATGTGGAATAATGAAATTATCACCATACATACTTACCTCTCTCTTTATAATTGTAATAAAATGAGTACTATTTCGTCAGAAAAATTACAAAAAAGACAAGTAATCTACTTTTAAAAACAACATGGACATCTGCAATTATCTCGAGGTAGAAAATTTTTGTGTACACAATAACCTACTGTACAGTAGACTTGAAGGAAGACCAGCAAACAAATGGAAAGAATAAAGAAAATACAATAATAGATAATTGAAGATAGCACAGTGGGGGACGGGGCAAATAATAGTCAAGAAAGTAGTTCACCAAGTAAAAACACAGCAATTGCTTTGAAGAAAATATTTCTCATTCACTTTCTACATAGTACATAGTTCTTGTTTATTATATAAATATAATATAAAGCCTATAAATTGCAATGAAGATGTATTACGTTAACAATAATAATAATAAATTTCAATATGGGCTTTTCCTAGATATATGGGCTGTACTGAATGATTAGGCTTTTCATTATTCCTTCTCGTCCAAAGTATGAATTTAGATTTAGTAGTATTTTGAAAATGTGCCTAGGACTGGAAATCGTGCCTTTGGCTATGTTATAAAATCTATAGTTTGTGCACGAGTATTTTTTTTGTCATTTGGAAGCCAGCGTACAAACGCGAAGTGATCACTTTTAATATCTGAATAAGAAACTTCTAGATCAAATATGAGTGTTAACTTGCCAATATTTTTCTGACTAAATAGTACGTATTTAAGAATACTACGCCCAATTAGCTTTACAGGATTCAGGTTATGTGGGGGTTGAGTCACCTCGTTTTCCAGAACTTTATCGCTATCTTTCCAATTGTAACCTCTTCCTTCCGCTGCTCTTCTTGAATCCTGCACTCTCCTCTTAGCTTTCGTCGAGTGTTTCTTTCTGGCCTTCTAGTTCAGCCAATGGGTACTTTAGCTTGCACTTTGTCACGGTCGGGATTTTTTTTTCAAGGGCACCTATCCCGTTGACCTAAACTATTTCCAATAAATATGACTTACCCTCAATCAATAATCTTAAAAAAAATGGTGGTCGAGTTTGTTTTTTCGTAATATTTTCTTTCCTCTCGTTCCTACCATCAAAATAGTATCAATGCTATAAAAGAAATAATTTCATACAATTTTTGTTTGAAAAATATATTTTTTGGAAGCATTTTCAATGAGATATATTCTCAGAATGTTATCTACTCTATTCGTATGTGGTTTAAAGGCTTCAAAAACTTCAAACAAAATCTGTAGGAAATTTTCTCTTCTGTAATATTTACAGTATGTCATTATGTTGATGGTAGGACCGACCGGAAGAATACATCGTGAACCCCACGATACAAACGCTATTTTTGCAAGATGGTGGATTTCACTTTTGCCAAATTTATTGGGTAATATGAGAAATTACATAAGTAGTCGAGTAAAAAATATCTTGGTCGTTATGAAATGCAAAATAACTATATTTTTTTAGTGGCTATTGACTGGACTACTGTCACTTCAAATGCGCGTCTGCTTAGGCTTGCTTTTTGCCATTTTCTTCAACTTTACTGCTCAGTTCCTTGACACCCAACTTATCACTCTATGTCGCGTTTCATATTTTATAAATTCATTTCCCTTAAAAACGCATTTCTTCCATTACTATTTTCATGCTTTGTTTCTCACTGTGTGCCCATGTTTCAGATAACTACAGGCATCGCTAACTTGTTTCTGGTATACTTCATATAGTTTCATTTAAAATGATTTTTTAGTTTCACGGTTTTCATTTTTATTTAACTATCATCCTGTATATGATTCCTTTCCTTTAATTAAGGAAATTTTATTATAAAACATTCATCTACGGCGGGCCTAATTTTCCTTACGGCAATAATCACATTGAATTATATTACGCTGGTAGAAATGCATAAGTTATTAAGTATTAACCAATCTCTTTTAGACGCTATCGCATGTTATTTCAATAATACGATTTAAATTTTAATCATTGATTATTTTAATATATTATAAAATCCACTGGAGGAAAAACATTTGTTAAATCAATTATTCTTCTCCAATTGACATTACAAATAATAATCTATAATTTGAAACATCTTCATTTTCATTTATAGATATCAACCGACCAAGGAGACAAGTCCCGGCTATTATGATACATTTCTTTAGCTTTTAGATAGTCAAATAATTTATTATATTTATTGTTTTTATTAAGTGATGTTGATAAGCCGTAATTTCAATATAGAAAATTTGTTATTTTTTATAAACATAGTATATCTTTTGTAAATACACATGGTTTGGGATTGTTAAAAGAAAAGAGATGTCAGATATATTTATGTATACAACGAGAATTAAATATGACCTATATAAAACGGCACAGTTTAACTCTTGCCATATTTGAATATATCAAATATTACATACATGGAACTTTAGACTATTATGTATGCGCTATTGTAGTTCAATATTCCAAATTACATATTTAAATAGAAAACAGTTCACTAGATTATTATGCAGACACGTATGCAGCTCAACGAGAATAGCTTTGCCGGTGAGAATCGAATGCGCAGTAAACTCTCTTTTCCTAGCACATCTCACCAGCACAAATATTCTCCTTGAATTGCAAATAACGCTCTATACCAAGGCGAGAAACTCAATCAGATCAAAACTACCCCGAGACGTGGTTAAGTTATATCCGTTTCACTCATATAACTTGATACGTAGTATATCCGGGCTGTATTAGGATACTGCGCACTACAGACTAATCTATTTTTCATTAAGTATGTTGTTATTCTAAGAAAATATATCTATCATAAAATGTATTTCACAACAATATAATAGTACATAATTTCGAAATAATTTATACTTCACAATACCTCTTGGTTCCTTTACCTTTGCTTATCTAATGACTGATAATTTTATATTTTTGTAATGTTCGAATAATAGAAACATATTTTTTTTAAATAATTTATTGTAAAAATCAAAGTAAAGAGACTAAGATTGTATGAGCAGAAATTATATTATGAAATTTCAGTTTACAATTTTTTGAATACACCTGTAAAATAGAATAATGTACGAACACATATCAAAATTTAGTGAAATTTGAAATGTTTATTTGCAATCTACAATCACAGTGCATCCAGATTATTATTTTTAAATAAGTAATAATCTAGTGTACTGTGTGTTGTATTACAGATCGATATTTTAAAAAAAACTGCCGATAGAAATAGTGGCGAGTAAATTCTTAAATAGAGTCAGATAATAATATACATTATAGCTTTAACATGTCTCGAAATCTTATGTTAATCTCTTAGACAAGAGACTACCACCATTCATGAAATATACTGTTACAAAAGTATCACGTAGAAAATGTTTACTTCAGGTATCCGGAATCGTTTTTGAAAACTAGGAAAAATGCGTCACGTAACTCTACAATTCCCGGAACTCTTCAACAAAAAATAATTATAACAAATATTACAGTTCACAATTTCACTGTTGCTTATTTACATAATCGTATTGATGTAGGTACTTATTGTATAGGATGATATATGATAACCTGATGTTGATGCAAAAATACAGTATTCAGTCAATTTTAATTTAGAAATTGTTAAGGCAATGTTCTATACAGTCCATAAAATTTGGCCACCGGTAATTTGCACATAAAATGCAACTAAAATAATTTTTATACTGGTCTATATTGAAATGGGGGCGAAAAAGTTTAGACAGTTTGGATAAACGTTTCTATTGTGAAAACGTGATAGTTCAGTGACCGAGGACCTCCATTGTAACTGAAATGGTAACCTCACGATTTGTTGAATAGGTATTATTTCAAAAAAGATCAGATTGCCATATATTACCTTATATAAAAAAATATAAATATCGTGGTTTTAAATTCATCCAAAAACATTCTGAATTGAATCTGTGTTAGCATGTGCAAAATGTCTCCAGAAATAAGGATCACATTTTTCTTGTATAATGTTAAAACAATATCTCATTTCGAGACCTGAACTTGTTTCCTCGTTGTTGCTAACGATAAACATTTACATCAGTAGAAATCATCTGTATTAAATATGACGATATGTATGTTTTCGAACGCTTCCTTTACCTTCACGTAGAACAATAACCTTAAAAGATCTATATGGAATAAATAACACGATGTAGATTTCTATTGAAAGATTTAAACTTACTATTACAGTTGCGCATATTTCTACTTCGAAAAGTAACTCATTTTTTCAGTCATATTTGAAACTTGCTAAATAATTATTTTTAAATAATATCTATAAGAAAATGCTATGCTAAAGTAAATTAAAAAATATTAATTTTAATTTAAATTGCTGCGTTGCTTCCTTGTTAATAGTTATACATATTTTAAAGTATGTGATAATTGTTGTATATTATTCTAAATTTTCAATATTCGAATTTTTATATATCTAATTACCTACTACATAAATACCATACCTAATTTATTGGTTATGATATTTTGCTATTAAATGTATTCAGTTACAATGGCTTCCTATATACAGACTAAAATTTTTACGGGAAAAGTAGTCTAAACTAATAAATTGTACATTTTTTAAATATTTCCAGAGGTGACAGATTTCCATACGTACTTGAATTGCACATTTTTTAAGAATATGATATAAAGAATTTACTTATCTTTGGATGTTATTTTATTCGACTTTAGAACCAGAAGCACTAATAATTCGATATTTTTATACAAAAATAATTCCAAAACTATACATATACACAAAAGTAACTCTCATATTTGAGTGAAAATTCACATCTAGCATATTTTCGTATTTCTTTCAGCAATAGAATCATCAAGAAAATAGTCTTAAGTGGCACAATATGTTTTATGATTATGAGAAGTGTGCATAATTCTGATGCACTTTATCTCTGACAAATGATATTGACGACCTACTTCATGAACTTTAAATATGTACAATTTGGTCTTTCTATTCATGTAATAAATTAGTTTTCAATCCAAGAAAAATTTGGAAATTAAGGAAAGAATACCATTACTATTAAAGTGTTTATTAAATATGGAAAAAGCAATCCATTTATTACAACCAAATTTATACTTATATTATACAAAATATATTATAATATCCACGTACAGCTCAAATAGGTACTAATGTGTTTGCTAGACTGGGCATAAGTATCACCAAACAACAAAAATTTTCATGAATTATATTACATTAGCGTATAACTTCAAGTCAGTTCAAAACATAACAAATGGTCCTACCTAAATAAATAACATATATTTGTGCCTTTTTATACACTTTCCTATATATTTGTATTTGATTCTCTGTGTATACATAGCGCTACAATAAATAAGAAAAGCAATTAAGCAATAACAATTGATGAAACAAAATGTATCACTGTCATCTAAAATGTAATATTTGTTTCCTGTGTATTGAAGTGATTTTTATAAATATAGTTTTATTGTATTGTTTTTTATTTTTATTTATTGTTTTTCTGCTTCACATTTACCTCTATGATTGTGTAGCTCTTTCATATGTGACCTATGGGCATGAACATAAAATATTGCAAATCATAAAAAAGCATCAATATTAAGTAATTTGCTATGAAATTCCAACGTTCCAACGGGTTAATACTTCTTTCAAATTATAATATAATTAATTAAATTAATTGAACTTTTCTTTTAGTACGAAAAGAATACAGTTGTAGAAATTACTTAGCATATTTAATTAATGTAGTAAAATAGTTTTTCTGAACATAGCATTAAATATTACAGATATTATAAGATAAGAAAACATTTATATAGAAAGAAAAGATTTTCTTTTCATAATATTTAGATGTAAATTGCACTCTACCAATTACGTTTTATGCCCGTGTAACGTTATGTTGTTTCAAGAGTAATTTTGGAATAAATTTAATAATTGTTAAAATTTAGTGTAGATAAATTACATTGCTCAAAAGAATTAAGACAACATTTCAATGGTAATTTGTTTTTATTATTCTCATGATTTCATATTATTACAAATATGTAAATGATTCAAATTAAGAACATCTGAGAACAACGATTAACGAAAAGTGACAGTATACTCGGTCTTTGTTGCTTCGTGTCCTACTTTTACATCGTCATATTTACGTGGTAAACAACCAAGTAAACTACAACCATTGGACATGAGAGAACACAGCAGACCAGGGAGTGCATGGCATTGGTAGCAATGATGACTAAACAATCACTCTCGCTTCGTCTACCGAAGAAACAGGCACACTTCTCGATGATCGTTATTCTCTGCTAGCATTATAGGCGATTGAACTTTGAATGGGCAGTGGTGAATTACATCGAATGGTATTCGGTGTAATTGACCACCGAATGGTATTCGGTGTAATCTTACTCCGCATAATATGTTTTCACCATACCAGGATTCATTAGCTGCTGACTACTCCATTTTATTATACGCATTATGGTCGTCGTACATTACTGAACATCCAGCAGGCGTTGATATAAGAGGAATGGCAGAAAAATAATGAGATGAGTTGTACTAAGATCGATTTGGCAACGCTACAGACTCTTCACAAGAATTGTAAATCAGTCCTTCATAGATGATCAGTTAAAGTTTCAATCTTATTTGCAAAACTACAAAACCGTAGAGAGCCTGATAAGTGTAGTTGTGTTTGAGTAGTGCGCATCAAACTGTGTTTTTCGTTTGGTGAATCCGCGAGATTGCTGCATCTAGCCTATGGTGAACATTCTTTATCAAGAGAATTATTCGGTAGCACAAACCATTTTAAGAGAGACGACAGGCAATGGAAAACGAATCTTGCTCAAGAAGGCATTCATCATCGAAAAAAGCCTATAATGTCTAACGAATGAGGTCAGACCGTCGAGTAATATTGAGAATGATAAGTAATAATTTACAATTCAATCGGTTTACCCTTCGTCAGATTTTGGCTCAAGATTTAGACTTAAGAAAGCGAATGCCAAGATGTTCCAAAAACCACACGACTGAACAGAAAGACAATTGGACGAATGTGTACCTTGGTCTGATAGACAGAATGAAAAATGGTTTTTCGAGTACGATTCCGAAACAAAAAGGCCAAGTAACAGTGGGACACTAGCAACTATCCTCGACCGAAGAAAGCTGGAATAACCAAATCAAAAATCAAATCCATGCTTATATGTTTTATAACAGTGAGGGGTCATACACATTTGCCTTCAGAAGAAAGTTTAACGCGTTTCCTGGAAAGCTTCAGAAAAAAGTTAATGTTTTATTTTCTGTTGATACGAGTATTATTTAAATCAGCATACTTGTAAGTTTAACTGGTAACTCCTATTTAACCCCGTGCGAATTTTCGTCAAGTAACTGTCTATGGACGTGGTGGATAATAACAATAATAATACTTTATTGCGTACCCAACAGTAAAAAAAAAACAGCAATGGGAACACTGTAATTTTTGAGAGACCGAGAATCAAGAGCGACACTAATATCTTGGGTGATACAAAGCAGATTACTCGTCGTTGAGCGACCAGTTACGAACCCATGCTATATAGGAGATATTCTTCTGTGATTGTAAGCATATATGAATTTGTACAGTAGTTCAAAGATTTTAGAGAAGTTGGAGAGAATTGCAATCAGACGATAATTCCGTAGGTCACTCCGATCACCTTTCTTCAACAGGGCTAATTTTAGCTATCTTCCATCTAATTGGATAAACATTTTTGTGCAGCGCTAGGTTAAAAATAATTTTCAATAGGTGTACAAACACCATTCGGCAATCCTTAATTAGATGAGAAGGTATCTGATCGTCACCAGTAGTCGGGATTGATTTCAGACGCACTGCACAAAATATCCTCCAAATTGAGAGATGTTATGGTTAAATGATCAGAAACTCTTAGCTGATTTTGGATATCAGAACCAGTGGAATTTGAGTTTTCCGGTAAACCTGGGAAAACACGTAAGAAAATCCCTCAACTATATGGGCGGGGTCCTCATAGCTGAGATCGCCGTCATGCATTACTGACGGAATACGAAAGTTGTTTTGGATCACTCTTTAGGTTTGATTCAGTTTCATAGGAAAATCTCAAGTAAGACTCATGAATCTGATTTTTAGTGATAGTCCTTAGCCTACTGAACTCACGATAAAAGGAAATTTGCTGGGTTGCTTTCCATCTACGACGATAATATTTTTTAAGCTTAATATTCTGTTTGATTTCATTAGTAAACCAATGTGGATAACAGTTATGAGAAGACAACTTATATAAAGGAACAGACTTACCAAGTCTGCCATTAGCATTGGTGATATTATTGAATTGATTTAAATTGAGAATAGATTAGATAGTCGGCGTACTAACACTAGGATCGGTAATTTTAAAGAACAGTCACATTGAAATTGCCAACAAGAAGCACAGGATAATCAAGTAATAGAAGTTCAAGGAATTCAAGAACTAAACTAAAATCATCAACTTTTAAATTTAATGGAATATATAGAGCAGCAATGTAAAGTACATAGTCAGCAAAGTGACATCTGTATACTAGGACATCAACCAAAGGAACGCTATGCGTTTTGATTTAAGGCAATTAATACGCCTCCAAGTTGAATTTCCTGTCACTTCGACAAACAGAAATTTTTTCTGTAAAGAGTTAACTGCGTGCAATGGAATCGCTGAGCCGAGTTTCAGTAAAAATAAATATATCAGAGCCAGAATTTAAGATATTTACGTAGGCTTCATGGATTTTAGTGCGTAACCCGCGTCTATTTTAGTAGTAGATGGACAAACCAAGAAAGTACTGTTACCACTGTTGGTATTAACTTGTTGCTCTGGTTTGATTTTAAAATTTCTTGTAATACCTAATCTGTATTTAATGGACAGATTCTGCTCACCATTTGCAATGCAGTCCTGCATTTCATACGGTGATATAGGTCTATCTGCATAGGGGTACGGTCACGATTTAACGATATATAAGACCACTCAGAGATCTTGAATTTACTGCTATTGCACATCACCGCATGTACCAAATTCTCAGATGATAGTTTAAGTTTTATAGAACGCTTACGAGTTTTAAGTGTAGGATCAAACTTACCCAGTCGTACAGGTTGAGAGGTGTAATCAGGCGAAACGGACAAAAACAAGAGTACATCCCTAACTATTGTAGTAGCGAGAGTCAGTTGTTTCCTTTTGAAAGGCGCCAGTTCGGGTGTGTTGAAGAAAAGTGTGTTGCATTTCCGCTTGTCACACTCGGAGTCTTCAAGAATAACTTTCTCCATGTCAACTGAGCAGCAAATACAACTAACTATTTCATAAATGAAAATAAAGGATAGGATAATCAATCAAACTAATGATATGCAAGTACTACACCTTATATCGGGATCAACGTCCAATCAAATATGTATAGATATGGCCTTTGTTGTGGAGACTTTTTTTCCAGCACAAATTAAGGGCAAGCACATTCCACTGATGGTAGTATATCAATCAATCAATCAATCAATCGAATGTAGTGTCGCTACAATCATATTACTTTGGTGAATATGGATAGAAAATATTGAGGAAGGACGGCTTTTACGAACCAGACGTACCAATGCTAGTGGATTGCACTTTACGCAGTAGCGGCTGGTGAGTACGTTTTGGTGGAGCACGTACATAGACAAGAGTGATTCGTTTATTATCTGTTATATGCTCGGCATCTGGGAGTATATCACCGATAATAAACGAATCAGTCTTGTCTATGTACGTGCACCACCAAAACGTACTCACCAGCCGCGCCTGGCTTTACGGTCTACAGTTCTTTGAGAACTTTTCTCAAAAACAAAGAGTAATTAGCCAACAAATGTTCCTACAATATATCTAAATATCGAGAAGAATTCGACCTTCTGGGTATGGATCATATCGACCACTTCTTTGCTTTACTTTAAATTCACTTCGTAAACTTGCACGGCTAGAGTAGTTTAACAACAGACTGCACTAGCATGAAGATCGAATCCAGTCGTTCTGAGTGATGAAAATTTGTTAAATAGTCAGAAAAGAAAAGAGACAAAACTTGCAATTTTCTACACAGCGACATTTAACTCTTGACATGAGGGTATGGGGTCGGGAGAGGTGTTATAGTAATTCCATGAAGATCAAGTACTTTATTAAAACGATCTGAAACCAGTGTAATTAGCATTTTTCCAACAGTACATTACGCAGACATTTACACGGGAGCGTTTTTAAGTTCACAGAGTGGGGGAAAAGAATAGAAAATAAAAACACAAAATTAATTTATTTTTCAATATATTTACCTCCAATTATAATACATTTTTCAGATCGTTCAATTAGCTTGTGTATGCCTTCCTAAGAAATATTGTATATTTGTCTGAAAAATACGCCGAAAATGTGTCCTTTACTTCTTTATCGTTCGTAAATTTCTTCCCACGCAGTTCTTTTTGTCATTTTAGAGGACAGGTAAAAATCGCTAGGAGACAGGTCGAGACTATAGTTTGGGTGATTCAAAATATCGAAACCCACTTTATGCAGGGTAGACAGAACAACACAGCTCTTGTGAACGGGAGCATCGTCGTGCATAAGCTTGACACCTTTCATCAGTTTTTCCATTCTTGTTTCAAGAATGACTCCACCTAACCGCTCTAGGATTAAAGCGGTGTATTCTCCAATTATGGAAACGCCTTTATCTTTGTAATGAATTAACAGTAGCCATGGGTTTTCCAGCCGACTTTGACACCTTAAACTTCTTGGATGGTGGTATGCCTTTTTTTATACCAATGCATGTAGTCTTGCTTGGACGCAGGTTAATAATTATGAACTCAAGTTTCATCCCCTATAACAAATCGACTCAATACACCATCCCTGTCTACATTACAGAGGTCCAAAACGCAGGGGAACATTTCACGCACTGTTGTTTTTACGGGGATGTGAGTATTCTCGGCACCTCTCTTGCGTTATTCTTAGTCATGCCAAGATGATCATGAAGAATTTTAAAAATGATTGTAGCAGATACTCCTGCCATTCCTGCTACTTCTTCCATTATTAATTTTTCGACTTATAAAGTTATTAAGTTCTGGAATGGTGGTCACTTCGATAGGCCACCCCGGCCGTGGGTCATCTGCAAATGATTCTGTGCCTTGCTTAAAGCAACTGTGCCATTTAAAAACTATAGTAGAACTTCATACGGCGCGATACTCGAATTTCTCCATATTTTACACTTTCTTCGCGATTAATTTGCTTGGTCGACGATAGTTTATTGACTACAGAAGCGATTGTGTTAAAACTTTATATCTATACATTCACTGAACACGTTACGCTCCGAAAGAGCTCTCCCATTATCATCCAACCCTTTTATATAGCGAACTTAAAAGCACTCTCTCGCACCACGATGGCTACTGTGAAGATTACCATATTTTACACTTTCTGCTCGATTAAGTTACTTGGTGGACGAAAGTTTATTGAATACTGAAGCGATTGTGTTAAAACTTTATATCAATACTAACAGTGAGTCAGTGAACAAGTTACGATTCGAAAGAGTTCTCCCACTATCATCCAACCCCTCCATACCGCGAACTTAAAAGCGCTCTTTCGTACCACAAGGACTACTGTGAAGATTCTGAATGTAGCTCATGTTGATCGGCAACCATGCTTCTCTATCGCCGGCTTTGACACCAATAGGACACGTGCAAGATATGATAGGATGCAAGATCAATAGTCTGGGACCAATATCATACAATGTAGATTTTGTTCCGATTGTATTTTGCGGAAAAACTTCATAGTATCATAGTGAGAGTAAAATATATCTTCATTAAAGTTTCACCAAAAAAATACTAACTTCCAATGGAGGTGTTTATTTATTTCTCGCAACTAATATATTTGCGGATGCCAGTATAAATATTTTAACGATTTGAATGGTTTGGTAAATTTATATGAGCTGATGCAAGAATTCGTGTAGAATCGTCATTACTACATCCTCCAAAGTTCACACAAAAGCAACTTTTGTTTCTAGAGACGTTTAAAACGACTATTGCAACAGCTGTCATAAAAATGGAAAATGTGATCAGTAATGAAGCATTATTATTTTAAAAAGTCTGCCCAGGCAGAAGCAGAACTGTATAAAGCTTATCGAAACTCGCCACGTTCGTTGAACATTGTTCATTTTTGAATTCATCCTTCAAATAAGTTTAAATATGGCAATACATACATTCATCATGGAGCGCATTCTAAGACTCCCAGTTGCGATCATAATAGCAGTTATTGATCGTTCACGGTATCTGTGTAGAAATTCGCTGGTTGGTAGCAGAAAATAACAAGCGTGAAGCGACAGAAATGATAAAACAGTCCTGTTTCTTAAGCGGGCGAGGCGAGCGTCGTTGTTTAGTAACAGAGAAATAGCGAACCTTAAAATTAAAAACCGCCATTTTGAAAGCAGTAGTTTGAATTATAAAAGCGAATCGACATTTTCCCCGGTACATCTGATTTGATTTTACTGATTCGCCCCGTGGAAATCTACATGCAGTATTAATTGTGCTCTTAATCATGGAATTCTTTCATCCTATTACGACAATTCAACAATTCGCAAAATTCATTGACTTGTAAAATGCAAACAAACTTACGTGTGAAAAGAAATGCTGCTTGGCTTAAATCTTTGAGTGTTAGTACAGTCCGAA
The DNA here is from genome assembly GCA_963170755.1 of Amphimallon solstitiale. Classification (NCBI taxonomy): domain Eukaryota; kingdom Metazoa; phylum Arthropoda; class Insecta; order Coleoptera; family Scarabaeidae; genus Amphimallon; species Amphimallon solstitiale. The sequence goes on from OY720676.1 coordinate 131,842,533, forward strand.
ACAGAAACGACGTTTAATAATACACACCAGACCTTCCTAATATAATTAATTAATATTCATCGACGTTTGACAATTGTAACACAAGTAGCAAATGTCCTGCAAAATGGCGACCACCATAACATTTGCAAACAACAGGATGGGCCCTCGTCTATCCTCGTTCTCCCCTTCTTGATTTCTGTATTTAATTGTCATGCCACCGCGGTCCCTGATTCTCCGTGATGATCCCTGTCCATTGGTTGAAGTGTACCTACTTAGTTGTTTACTAGATTTGTTTTCGTTTCGCTAAGAACGATTCTAGAACAGTTCACGACATGCGCAGAATTATGTTAAGTGTTTGGGTTTCCGGAACTGTTTTGGAACAAAAAATGTCGTGTTTTGGTTTGTGATTGGCAGTTCTGGAACCGTTCTAGAACGTAGAACTAATTCGGGCTAAAGGCATCGAATCGTTACAGATTCGTTCGGAACCGTTCCGAACGGTGTACTATGACGCATCAGTTCTGCGCAGTAACAAAACTGTGTCAGAACCGTTCGTAATATTAAACACAAACAAACCTTATGTAAATTCGAAAAGATAAAAACTGGATCATTATTCTCTGGCGGTAGTGCATGAGATTGCCAAAATATTGACATTTCGATTGAATGATAGCACAGTACCTTGCTTAATTGACGACCATAAACATACGGGAGAGGTGATATTAGGCGATGTATAGTTTTAATCTTTATACTTTTTACATCGATTAATAACCGTGAATAAAACGTGTTTCAAGTCGCACCAGTAGTTATCGCAGTGAACTGTGAATACCCATGGAATTATTCGGGTCAACTACACGAGAAAAGCAAAAAAAATGAAGAAGGTATTATCCTACATTATTATTACTCAAAATATAATTACCTAATTTTTTATTTCTCACCCAAATTCCTGATTGTTTTATAGCCGAAGAAAGTAATTTATCCAAATCAGAAATAGACAGTGAATATAAATAACAATATACAAGTATTGTACCTATTTTTTAATATTAATTTTGTTCGCTTTGGTTTACAAAAATTTGTACCGATTCTGTAACAACTTGCTTTTTTTTTGCTCTTGAAATTAAATGTACTTCACTCGTGTCAAGATGGAACAAAGGGACAAGATGCTTGTATAACACGCATTTATTTTGCTTATTACATTACTAAGCAGTCAAAAATATGGTGGCGTTCGAATTTATTGAATTCCAATGAGTGTCTGTAATTAACTTATGCATCGTGATTTAGAAATTTTCATGTTATTAAATCGGTAACTAGAAACCGCCACCGTTCATTGTCTAAGTATGTATATTAAGTATGTAATTTAAAATATGAAAATAATTTTACTCACAATCGGTTAGTAATCTGTAGATTTGTACCCTTCGAAACAGTCGGGAAGCGACTTATTGCTTACCTACTTCACTTTCCCAGCTATAGCCGGAAAAGTGTTTTCCGGCTATAGCTGTCAGCGGCGGTGTCAGTTCATTTGTCACAAATATGACATCATCGTCATTTTGGCATTAGAACATGTTTTTACGAATAAATTGGAATCAAACTCGCAGTTCTGGTGGGGTGCATTCAAGTTCACTGTCGGACATATTTCTTAGTATACTCGTATAAAGATTTTTTATTATTAAAAATGCCGTACTATATTTTGTAACTGGCAAAATAATTACCTAACTGTCAGATTCAACAAACTTATTACATTGCCTAGCAACGATTTATAAGTATCTTCCTTAAAATAGTTTATCAAATTATCATAAAAATTAATACCGATACTCATGTATTATTATTATTATTATTATTTAAAATAAAACTTATATAGAATTACTAATAGTATCTAGATTGTGAGTAAAATCGTATACATACCTCGGGAGAACTCATTCCAGCCTCGCGTCTGTAGCTTACCTCAGTGCTTTGCACCTCGGTAAGCTACCTTGACGCTCGGCTGTAATAGAGCACTTCCCCGCTCGGTATGTAATATAATATTATAAGCACATGAGAATGTTTACGTGCAAGTATAAACATTACCAATATGCCGAAACAGCAAATTAATTTAATCAGGGGTAGAAATTGTAAATTGAGGCGTGGAAATAACAAAGGTGCTAAGTGCCAAAATCAACAAACCGAGTTATTGTAAAAAAACCGAATATTTTTTAAGTTTTAAATATCTGGAACGCCCAAAATTAAAATTTTAAAAATAATGTTACTCGCTAAATAATCTTTATTTCCTAAGGTAATCCAACATAAAATTATACAAATAAAAAAAATTTTTTTGGACAAAATTAGGAAAGGGGGTAAGTGCCCCTTTCTCAAAAAAACAAAAGGTAGCAAATACACTATTCAAGATTCAGCAATTTTTTGTAGAAAAGTATATGAGTGGGGTTTTGCAAAAACGGTAACATGCTTTCTAGGTGTTTTTTCTTATTATCTCCTATCTTGTTCATCTCTAGTAACTGGGAAATCGTTGTTCTTTTCAAATCTAAGCAAGTTTTACTTTTTTTCAGGAAGATAGTTTTTTTCCAGGGTGCAAGTTCGGAGAAGCTTTCCTTTGTAAGCAATACACCTGGGTGGTTTTTATCTACTTTAATATGAACTGCTATACTGATACTGACATTTTTCAAGTTCAAAATCGAATCAGCAGCAGCTTGGATATCGAAAAATTTGAGCTTAGTCATGTCAATAACTTCAAAACGTCCCGTATGTGTACTAGACATTATAACATCGTGTAAACCTTCCGGAATCATAGCCTTCATTTGTTTCTTGCGTTGTTCTATAAGAGCAAAGTCACGATCGCATTGTAGAAAACTGTGCCCACTCACTAAATATTTATGCTCGATCGTTTCAAAGAGCCCACTGTTTGCTAAGAAAAAATAAGTAAGTACCATCATGCGGTTCTTATTTTGAGATCCGCAGTTGTCACTGAGCCCACTGTTTGCTAAGAAAAAATAAGTAAGTACCATCATGCGGTTCTTATTTTGAGATCCGCAGTTGTCACTCCAAATGATCAGATGCTTCTTATTGGTAATCCCTTTGTTTACAGCACGTAGCAAACAAGAAGCCACCTCATTTCCTCCTCTGCCTGATACGCCTTCATGCCAAACGTACATGAAAGATTGTTTAGTGTCTCCTAGGTGGATACATAGGTTATAGCATGACAACTAACTCAAATAAAACATATCAGAATGTGTCAAAGTTGGCACAAAAAGTACCTGCTCCAAATCTATCGCTATGGTACTAAATTCACTGCCGGGTAGTTGTGATTCAATAATGTCTTTCTTCATAGATCCCTTGGCTGCTTCAGCTTTCCTCTGATGCAGTTCAAGCTGATGTTTTGCTTCTTCACTTCTCTCATTACGTACCTGAACTGCACAGTATAATCTATCACAGATTCTGCATGTATCAGTCCGAGGCCGCTTAAATGATAGATGCAGAAAATTTTTCAAAAATATATTTCTGTAGTACTTATATGTTACAAGACTAGCAGGATATTGTTTTAAAAATGCTTTGTGGAGTCTGTGTATGTTTAAATCTGGGCTCAAATATTGTTTATCTGACTTCGCTCTGGTGTAATGAGACACATCTCGTGGTATTGAATTTATGTGCTCACATATAAGTGCGCGGTCATTTTCTGTGAACTTACTGTTTGCTGTACGTGTTCGGTTATCGTTGAACGTGGTAGCACCACCTTTTTTCTTTTGTATGGATCCATCAACTCTTTTCTTTGTCACTTTGAAAATGTCCATAAATGTTTGTTTACATACTGGGGTAACCTTTCCGCTTCCATCTGGAACTGTTTAATGGATAGTGGACTGGCGATGACTATCAGCTGGATTGTCGTACAATTCGTGCCTGCGACGCCTCACATTGGTAATATGGATTAATCCCATGATGTGTGATGATGTTCCTTGAGTACGGAAGTCGGTGGAATAAAACTTAGTACCTAAATAAGTCCAGCCGCTGCTCAAATGACAATGTTCTACAGGGAAATTGGCATTTGCAAAGAATCTAAAAGTAAGGACGGCGAAGTAAAAAATACTGTAACAAGGATTATCACTCACATTTTGGTTAGGTGGCACCTTTGCCGATACTATTTTCTTCTTCCGAGTTTGATATTCCTTTCCAGATGTTTTCAGTTGCCTTTGCTGTGACGCAAACGATCCTGAGGGTTTCTCGTTTGTTCTAGTGTCCATTATTTTGTAGGTAAACAAAAACAGATTCAACACAACCACAGTGTAGATACGCAGTGGTACTTGCCCCGTTTCTTTGGAAACACACGTTACGCATACTCATACGGCCATCTAGTGTCTTATGCCAGTACTATATAGTTTGCGTTGGAACTTAGCGCTTTTGTCAGGACATACTTCTTGGCATGTAGAACCATTGTAAAGTAAAATCTCAATTTGTGAAAATATGGCACTTAGCTCTTTTGATATTTCCACGCCTCAATTGTTAAAATCGCTAAAATGCAAATAGCGGCCGCGTAAATCAACGACAGGCACATCTATACAAATCAGAAATATATGACAATATTACATGAGTACTATCAAAATGCCCTAGGTACACATTTCCTATTGTTTATTTAAATAATTTTTACATTCATATATACCCTTTTGATAGTCAATTGTGTTAGTTTTTTTGGTGTTTAAAGATATGACATAGATGCTATTTCCAATGTTTATACCCGATGACGTAGTCTGGATTTTTAAAATCGACTCTATGTCCTTCTTTAAATGTTAGTGGGGTATTGTAAAAGAACCTTAATCTTTTCCTCAGGTTGAACAAGATAGGGAAAAATCCAAACTTGGTAACTCATCGAGAGGAGGATTTAGGCAGCGAAAGCAAGACCATCAACGCAGTGGTCAATGCTTTGGCCGCCGAAGCGGATAACGTAAACATGTCAGACGAATCGGTAGCAAGATTACATTCCAGCGATAGGAGTCTAAACGATCTAGGAAGAACACTACAAAAACTCACATTACCAAGGCCAAAGTCAGAGAATAATTTTGCATCACAAGATATACCACTAACGAGATCGAATGGTCATAACGGCCGACCATCCTTTCATAAATCAGACACATTTCATAAAGAATCAACATTTCAATGACGCCACTCCACGCACTAGTCCTCTCATCTTCATACATTCACATTTCACTGCTGTAGTATGTCAGTAAAACTGGCTGTACTCACCTAAAATATCAGAGTACCGCCAGCGTAACACAGGAGAACGAACATCTCTCCACCAATGACTGGACACCCAGAGTACTGGTGCGTGCAAAATATGGTGTAAATTTCTTTGGTCTTAAGCAATATGTGCAATGGACACTCTACGCTAGTATTGTGCAATATTAGAAAATACTACTTTAAGTTAGCTTTAAATATTAGGTGCTCAAATAAATTAAAATTATTAGATGAATACACTATGCCAGGTTTTTGGTTACTTTGTCGTTGCGGTAATTTCTTACAAGAAAAATATATATTTTCGAAACATAAAAACTTATATTTAATGATAAACAGTATATGAACAGGAATTATATAGGTTTACAACTTGCATTTTGATTTAAATATAAATATATATGTACCTATATCAAAACGATAATGATATCTGTTATGTAAAAAATAATTGGATGTAAATATTAAAATACTTAATACATATTGTCCGAATTATTTGATTTTCTTAATGATACTGGAATTAAGAAATATGTTATCTTGCCTTTTAATCCGTTAATTAATATAATAAATTTTACGACTGATTTTATGCTATAATTTATATAGGTACAAGTACTCTTCAATAAAATTTGTAAATATTCATATTAAATAAATACTCTGCGTAATTCAGTAGTGTACATTATATTTTCCTCTTTATTTTGCATATTTGTATGTAGGTACTTTAACATAATATAATTTATTATACAACTATTTATACAAATGTTATTTATTTTCACCTCGTTTATTATTCATATTGAGAATCTTGTACATATTTTTTACTTTCTTTGTAAATAATCTCACTCTTACAGCCATGAACATTTCTTTGCTTTCTACACAATGGTATATAAATCTTGCAAAGTCAGAACTTTGCAAGATTTTATCGTTATATAGTGCCTTGCTCATAAGTGGTATATTAGGACTCTTTTTTTTGTGATGTGCAATAAATCATGTGCCTAGTTTATTCCACTCCTCAGTTACTTCATCTTTGCGCCATTACATCGCTTATTGTCTCGAGATAAAGTTAAGCTCGGCGCTTCGCGTCTCGGTTAACTACTTAATCTTTCGACAGTAATGAAACACTTTCCACCTCGGTATGTAATATACTATTTTAAATTAATAGGACTTGAAAAGCTGTATCTCAGTAATAAATGGAATATATTTAATCCTACTTAAATTGAATATTTGAACTTTCATTTTAATTCTTGAAATACCAATAATATTGCCTTAATCATTACTTATATCTTTACTTGAGAATTGATGATTACTAGATTACAATTCAATAGATTCGGCCTTTACTTGATGTAAATCCATATTCCAATAGAAATAAAACACAAACAATTGTTTCATATTTACACTATATTCAACTTAAAAACACAACAGCTGTTTCGCTACACTGTAGCTTCTTCAGGTGATAACAAATTCTAAATTATTACAATAAAAGAACAACTCTTATATATAGACAAATGTAATGACAACATTAACAAATAACTGTAAAATATTTACAAAGGGTAATTTAAATTTATTTACTTAAAGAGGACAGTTTTCTTAATTATATCGGCAGTTTACGAAAGGGGGACTTACATTATTACTAAAAGGATTAGGGAAAACCTAAGAACTAGACAGATATAGATTTCATAAAGGCGATTGATTCAGATTTACTTTCTCGTTTAATAAATTGTCTGAATATTTCAATTTGTTAATTTCCATACATTCGAGTAAATCTAATTTTCTACTTTTGTTTTGTACATGAAGAATATCAATTTTATCATTAAAACAATAGTCATATTCAATCAAATGATTCGCATAAGCTGAGTCGTTGTTTTTATTCGTGTACACAGGAAAATGAATAGCTATACTTTTTTTAAAAGCTTTTAAAAAAAGGATTTCCGTCGAAGCAAGTATTTGTAATTTCCACCAATTTCATTGTTAAAAAATATTTTATGAAATAATAAACAATAATTAATAATAGTTTCTAATCAGAAAGAAAATTATAGTTAGGTTATATAAGCCAAAGCTCCTTTATCAGTTCGTATAGGAACTCATAGCAGTGGCGTAACTAGAAATTTTGGGTCCCCCCGCAACATCCAGCTCAACCTAACAAATTATTACCTTGGTGTATCCTACAAATAGGTGTATCTGGGCTCGCCCCCCCCCCCGCACCGCGGGGGCATAGTTACGCCACTGACTCATAGTCAAAAGAGTAAGATATCTTATCTTAAGGACTTCAAAGGAGCTTAAAATAATGACCAATCTAAGGAAATTACTAACAAAATCTTTACGTTTTTCTTATACTATTAAGAAAATCTTATATATTGGGACAATATAAATTATCATATATATGAAATAAATAATTCATGTTAAAATGTACATATTGAACATAGCACAAGAAAAACAACATTTATTATCCTTCACAATAATTTGCACTGTAAAAAATTTAAACACAAGAACGAAGCATTTTTAATAATATTGAACGAACATGATTATATTTGTGAAAAAGTCAATTACTGAAACATATAACTGCTACCGTTAAGTGTATATGTAAAATACATAATATATATTTAATTAAATTTAAATTAAATAACGTTTTTGCATATATATATATCAATGTACAGATATAGAATATAAGTGAATAAAATACAGGAATTGACAGATCCAAATAAATTATATACTTATGCTTAAATAGTTTTTGTCGATGGTACCAATACAGTAAACAAACCAAAGATATTTATTAATTTTATGTTCTACACAAATGGTATACAATGTTAATGTATGAATGACATATGACTGTGTATTTTGAGAGTAACCAAAAACCATGGCCCTTGCACTCGAAAAAATCACATGTTGCTAATTGGAAACAAATCTATATATACCTATGCCCTATTTGTAGATTGATTTCGGTAACATAGAGGACGGTATTATACAAGTATATATTATGGCCTAACTGTGTTAATCTACAAAATTGCGGGGCAATGATGTAGGTATATCCATTAATCAAATAATGAATTAGCCACTAACTTCATGTGAATATATAAGATAGTGAGATGGCTAATTCCTATTTCGTAACGTTGTATGCACACTAAGAATTAAATTAAAGTATACTTATAATTCGCCATGAATATAATTTTATATTATCTGTGCAGTGCATAATTTTACTTAATTGAAAAGTGTGATATCAAAGGCCAATAGTGTATGTAGGTACAGTATTTATTACATTTACTTCAAGAAAAAATGGATTGCAAAAGCGTATTTGCCTTAATAGGTAGGCTATCACAAAAGAATTAAAAGATCTACTTTGATAAGTTCTGAAATAGGAAGGAGGGAAATTCTTTTGCCTTATGCAGAGATTTTCTTCAGTCATTTTCCGCGCGTACACATACGTCGCATATTTTATTTGGATATTCTTGTGACAAAAGCAAACGGAAAAATACTACCTAACGGTGTATATGCCCTATTTGAGAGTTTTGTGTTGTTTCTTTATATTATATTGAAATTTTGATGTGTTTAACGTGAATGTTTGTGATGTTAAGAGAGATTTTGTTGTGTGCACTTTTTTAATTATGTGTGCTGAGGTGATTTTAAAATAAACTAGTTATTCGTGATTTTTATACGTAGATATTCCCTAAATTGGTTCTGACCTTTCGCCAAGAGAGAAACTGTGCTACACATGGTCGGGATAGACTCGCCGAAAGTAGAAATATCTAAGCTTTTATATCCATGAAACTGTACAGAAACATGTTCATGAAAATTTACAGTATTCTATTTGGCGTCAGCATTCTTGTTGTTTATCGTCCTAAGCGGATATAACCTAAGATGTCTCTAAATACGGAATACATGATATCTGTTATATCAACAGATCGACTATACATACTCTGTTTTTTAATTCTACGGAGTAACAGAAGAATGAAAATGTGACGTACCTACCTAATTGTTTCGTTATTGACTCAATTCGAAAAAAAATACCGCTAAAAGTCCAGCACAACAAGGCACAAATGTAGAAACTTTGACGTTTGACGTATGATTCATATTGTAACGTTTTCGGGTTCCAATAAACAACTCGTGCAATTATTTATTTAAAACAGTCTGTATATTTATATACTTAAAACTATTTAACAATATAAAAACTAACTTATCACACTTAAACTACTACAATTTAATTATCACAGGTATTTATTTACTACTACTATTATTTATATCTCTGTCCGTATTTATTTAACAGTTCTATTTATATAAGACGGCGCTACTATATTTATTTATTCGGCTACCACTATTCGTTTCCACCACTCGAGACTACCGAATTACTCCGCGATTACTTTTCCGCAATGAGTCCCGTAATGAATTGAATCCCGGTGACTCAGTCGCCTTATATACCATGCATGAAATGTTCTCGAACAGTACTAACATATTCTGCAATATACCAGGGAAAATCTAGACTTTTTCTTGCTTACGTCGCACATCTGTGAGATGACTCACTGCATTTACAATATTTACCAGCAGCGAGAGAGATGATTTATGGCAGTGTGTAAATAAGAGCGTTTTTATACGTTGCTCGGTCTGTCCCTTTTTTTTGCGTGTGACAATTTCGTTTTGATCGCGCCGAGAGATCTGATTCTTTTATTTAATGTAAACTCATTTCGTCTGCTGGTTTCGTTACATTGCCCCCTTCTTAAAAACTGCGTTTCGTCCCGAAACACACTATTCCATGTTCTTGACGCCGGCGGATGACGAAATCCACACCGGGACCCACGGGTGCACCCAGCCGTCTTGTGGCAATGGCAATCTACCGTCCCAGGCTGCACAACGGGCTGATCGGTCCGACAGTCGCACACGACCATTTCCATACCAGCACGCCGAAACACCACCTCCAGTATGTTTCCTGCGATTTTCCATACCAAACGGTCTAATCCGCAGCCCAGCCTCGGAATTGCCAGCCTCCCCACATCCTGCTCGAGTGCACGTCCTCGTAAATCGACAAGGGATTCCCATAAGCTGGCTCTCTAGGTTTTCCAGCAATTTGTCGCACATCCGCCACTTCACCGCCGTCACGTCCATGGTATGGGGCAACTGGTTGAAACACACCATCCCTGGCTCACTATGAGGTCTTAGTCTCATGCGATAAACGACGTCATCTATTTGCTCCAGTATTTCGTATGGTCCCTCCCAGTATTCTTGGAGCTTTGGGGACAGGCATCGGCGACGTTGAGGATCATACAACCAAACAAGGTCTCCTTCTCCGTAACCATCTCTCTCGGCTTGCACGTGGTAACGATTCTTCGTCCTGTCGCTGACATCCTGAGTGTGATGGCGTACTCGCTCGTGGACATCCTTCAACCTTCGCCAGGTCCACTGACGCAGTCTTCTCCATTTGGGTTCTCCACAACACACTTGAGTAGATCCATCCTCTACTTTCAGAGAGTCCCATTGAGCCCAGTAGGATTCCAGTCCCTGTGAACGAGGAGCCACTTCTTGCCAAGCCGGTCCGCGACCAATTCCCTTCCAAACCATCAATGAACCAAGGTCTTCATCAGCTTCTTGACCAATCCGCAAATTGTCAGGATGCCACTGATTGTCAACCACGGCAGTTCTGAATGTTTTGGCCGATTTTTCTTCTAGTCTGTTACTATGCATGCAGTCTTCTAGACGTGGTCTTCTAGACGTGGTCTTCTTGCAACAGCATCAGCGATTTGGTTGTTGCACAGATGCACTTCGCGCTATTTATTTTGAGGCTCCACGATACTGGGTCGACGATTGCCTCTTCTCATCGGCCCGTTTCATTCTTCGCTGCTCCGCTATGGTTTTCTTGGGCTTCTTCGCGCATTTACTATGCGCATGGCCCATTTCCATTTCCATTTCCAATTCCAACATCGGAGCGTTCTTCTCTTAGGTTGCACCTGATTTACTAACCGTCGGACTACCTGTTCCAGGTGTGCATGCCCATACTTCATCTTAAGACGCTTGATTGATTTAAGGTAGTCTTCACACTCTTCTGGAAGTAAGGTCTGCAGAACATCACTGACCTGTCCTCTTAATGACACAATCAGGGCAGTAGCTTTCTTCGGGGACATCCACCCATTTGCTCCTGCAGCGGCTTCGAATTGATTCCGGCACGTCATCCATGACGTCCTTCCATCGAAGGTGGGAGGCTTTACCTTTGCCTTCGCTGTTCGGGCAATCTCCAGGCTTCCGCTTGAGATATCATGGGGACCGCAGTCGTTCATCGCTGGCAACTGAAGCTGAACCCCAAACTCGTCCCCCATTCCGAACACGCGCTCCTCAACTTTCTGTTCTACGGCATCGATGGCCTCAGAAAATTCCTGCCTCCCATTCGATGAATTCTTTTGAATGTCTTCCTTGAAAGTAGTCTCGAGTTGTTTTGAATTACTTGCAATTTCATTTCTTAAAGCTTTTGAATTATTTGCAATTTCATCTGTCAAAGCTTCTGAATTATTTGCAATTTTATTATTTAAAGCTTTTAAATTATTTCCAATTTCTTCTAGAGTCTTCATATTACTCTCGAAATGTTTTGCAACTGCATCTTTTAGAGTCTCAAATTGTTTTGAATAATTTGCCATTTCAGTTAACATCTCATTTTTAAAGATTATTAAGCTTGGATCAGTCTGCATTTGAAACAAATATTTCTCGGGATCCTTACCTTCATTTATTAAAAGGTCACGAAGCCGGTCCTGGAGAATTGTTTTTTTTCCAGACGCATCTGCGTCCCTTTCTTCCAATTCTGCCCTTAACTCGGCGACCTTTAGTTCTTCCAAACGTTTGGTAGCCATTTATTTATTTATTTATTTATTTATTTGCACTTATATTGTTTATCCCACACTGACACCAATTGTAACGTTTTCGGGTTCCAATAAACAACTCGTGCAATTATTTATTTAAAACAGTCTGTATATTTATATACTTAAAATTATTTAACAATATAAAAATATAAAAACTAACTTATCACACTTAAACTACTACACTTTAATTATCACAGGTATTTATTTACTACTACTATTATTTATATCTCTGTCCGTATTTATTTAACAGTTCTATTTATATAAGACGGCACTACTATATTTATTTATTCGGCTACCACTATTCGTTTCCACCACTCGAGACTACCGAATTACTCCGCGATTACTTTTCCGCAATGAATCCCGTAATGAATTGAATCCCGGTGACTCAGTCGCCTTATATACCATGCATGAAATGTTCTCGAACAGTACTAGCATATTCTGCAATATACCAGGGGAAATCTAGACTTTTCTTGCTTACGTCGCACATCTGTGAGATGACTCACTGCATTTACGATATTTACCAGCAGCGAGAGAGATAATTTATGGCAGTGTGTAAATAAGAGCGTTTTTATACGTTGCAATTGTTTGCAATATTTGCTTCCGAAAAGGTAATTTTGATTATATATTTAGAATCTCAAAGTATGTATACAGTTTTCTCTTTATAATGTATAGATGTCGTTGATGCCGTTGGTGTGTGAATGTTGTGTGGTTTGCTCATCCCATTATTTACGTCACTCCGTCGTTTAAAAAAATAGACTATAGTATCGAAGTATTTGTTTACTGTCATTTCCATTTTGTGTATATTGAAAAATCCAGTGTTAGTGGTTTTTATTTTGACAATATTCCTACCTAGAGTTAGCTTTCCTTTAGTACCGTTTACTTTCTTTTGGTTTTTATTTAATTCCGTTTTCGGTTAGCTTTCTTATGTGAGTTTTTGTTCAATTCTAGAAAAAGTAGTATCTTTTACATTGAGCAACACTAAAAGATAATTTATATTTTTGTGTAACAAGGCAGTAGAGTTACATTTTTCATCACGAATAAGGATATTAATAACCACTATGAGTGATGAAAAATAACTTTACTGCTAATTGCACATTAAATTTTATCTGAAATCGTTTGTAATAAGGTAAAACAAATCTTTATTTAACTTTTGAATGTTAATTGTGATAACGTTCCGCTGTCAGCTGTCAACTAGTGACTACGTATGCAAGCCAACATACACCAAAATCGTACAATAATGATTTACTTTACTTCCGATTTCGGAGTTCTTTACTGCCGACATTTTATTTGACATTTAAAGTAAATATTGTCGACAACATAAAACTATATTGTTGCATAGGCCAAAATACATTGACAATAAACAAATAAAACATTTGAGATCATTGCTGACTTAATAATACTAATGGACGGAGATTTTTGCTATGAATAAACACGAAGTAATGATGGCAACATTAGAGTGAGAATGTCTATTAGATTTTTAACAAGACACAAAAATATACACTGACACTTTTGCCTTTAATCGCGTGATCATAGACTAAAGTAAAAAACTACTATAGATCTTTTTAGTAACAATAAAGTAAAAGTTTGCTTTCGGTAAACAGATGAATCTACTTGAAAATAAATTGATATCGTAAATCAGAAATTTTATGAACACTTTATTTATTTCGTAACAGTAAAGTTAAAGGATATGAAATAAAACGCACAAAAATGTCCGTTTTCTTCATCTTCACGATCAGCTGAAGCCAAAGACAACGTATTTCCCTTAAATGTTGTCACCACTGTATATCTGTCTACACTCCGCCCATTTACCAAGTATTATAAGATCAATCCTTGAAATGCTTATATTTTCGGGCGAAAAATGACAAATTGGTGTTAGATTTTTGTGAAATTTTGTTTCCAAATGACATACAAATAGCATAGAAAATATGTATAAACAAAAATGGAAAACCAGCGTTTTATATTTTAACATGTTATCGAATACTTCTTTCATTTAGTTTCTTAGAAACTAACTCTTATTAGCTTGTTTGGAAGAAAAATAGATCACAGTCTTTAAAATCAATGAAATAAGTTGCAGCACTATACGCCGGCAATCACCCAAATTGGAATGTCAAAAAGTAATACACAGTGTAAATCGAAAAGGCTAAAAGATACATTATATATATAGAAAGTGGCGAGAAGAAATAATAAAGCAACGACACATCGCAAATAATTAAAATTACTGAATGATAAGGAATGTTGAGTAAAAATGCAGTAATAAGTCATCTATTATATAAAATATATTTCCACTATAAATGTTATTTAAATATCGATAAAAGAGCTAGAAGATGTTAAAACATAAACAAAGTTCTGGATTTAAAACAATTTTTCTGGTATGATCACATTAGAAACTTTGAAAACCATAGTCTGTACTTAAGAGGGTAATAACTCCTTAGACGTCGAATATAAATAAACAGAAAATGCTGACAAATAAAGTAAACTAAATAAACCAAATATGCACAATACCACGAAAACAAAAATTAGATCAAGACTCGTTACAGTAATAAGCAGGTCCCTAATATTAGAAATACAGTAAATAAAAAAATAAATTTTAATTCAAGTAAGTAGGATAGGTACCACAGTATTACCACTTTAGAATTAAAATAATCTAAACTCAAGCCAATAAAAAATGATATTGGAAAAAACTATTGAGAAGTTTTGTGTATAGTACCTATATATAACAGACGTATTTTTATGTTATCTACCTAGCCATGAAAAAAAAGCACATGAGAACAAAAAAAAATATTTTTCTACAAAACTCCCTTCAACACTAATACACTTATTCCATCTTTTTTCCGTTGCCCCATACCCTCAGACAAAAATTGCTTCGGTAACCCCGCAAAATATTCTTCAACAGCTTCGTTGAGTTCTTCATCAGAAGCAAAACGCTTTCCTCTGAGATGCTTTTTTAAATTTTTGAATAAGAAGAAGTCTGACGGGGCTAGGTCGGGGCTATAAGGTGGATGCCTTACCTCTATAAACCCACAGTCATTGATTATCTGCTGAACTTTGTTTGCCTTATGAACTCGACAATTGTCGTGCAGCAACAAGTTTTTTTGTGGATAAGAATGCGGGCGTTTTTCCTCCAGAGCAGTTCTTAAATTTTTAATTGTGTTTCCGTACGCCTCTCCATTTATGGTAGACCCTCTCGGCATATATTCAATAAGCAAAACTCCTTCAGCATCCCAGAAAACAGTTGCCATCAGTTTTTTTCCAGAAAATTGTGTCTTGGCCTTTTTTGGTGGTGGAGAGCCCTTAAGAACCCATTGCATGGATTCTTGTTTAGTAGGAGGGTCCCAGTAATATACCCAAGTCTCGTCCCCGGTAATAATTCGAGATAAAAATGTTTTGTCCCTCTCCAACTTGACCAAATTTTCTTGCGAAACTTCTTTTCTGCACAGTTTTTGTTCAGGTGTAAGCAATCTGGGTATCCACCGTGCAGACACCTTCTTCATAGCCAAATCGTCACGCAAAATTTTGAGAACACTTGTTTTGGATATACAGACTTCATTGGCAATGACAGAGATCTTTACACGCCGATCTTTCAGTACCAAATTTTCGACTTTTCGCACAATATTTTCAGTTCGAGCTTCAACGGGTCGTCCGGACTTTGGGTCATCATTGATTGACTCTCAGCCCCATCGAAAGAGTTTAGACCAATATTTTAGTTGGAAATAAGATGGTGTATCTTCCCCATATGCAGCAACCATTCTTTCATGAATTGCTTTTGGACCATTGCCTTCCTTTGTCAGGAACTTTATTACGCTGCGATGTTCAACTTTAGTTTCACTCATTTTCTCGATAAATCGACCGTCTCAAATCTCTATACACAGCATAAACTAAACACAACTTAGCACATGTACTTCTAACAGTGACAGCAATTTTTCAATAATTTGTTTGACATCGTCACTCTTTTGTTTCATGGCTAGGTAGATAATATAAAAATACGCCCTCGCAATATATCTGTCCTTATTTTATTCTTAATAGATTTGTTTGTCAGTATAGGTAGGTATACACCAGAAATTCATTGCTGTAACCGGTATTTAAACATGTTTGTCTTGCAAAAATTTCATATAAACTAAATTGTTTTAAACAGTCTTATAAAATAATTAACATCTAACAACCAACAATTAATTAATATTTGCAATGAGTTTCTATCTTCTTTCAACTCAGAATCTCTGACCTCAAAGATATTACGGATTCACATATCATTAATAACCATGTTGTCACTTTTCTTTATCAAATATTTGAAATTGCCTTTTATATCCATATAAGTTATTACTTTTGAGTTCTAAGATTAAGATAGTTGTTTTCTCATATAAAAGAAATTCTACAATTTGACACCGAACATGGGATCATAAACTGTAATCTTTATATCATTTATTCCATCGTGACCAAAATTGCTGTGGCTCTAATATTATATTTTCGTGGTCCAGTGGTTAAACTACAAGTTGTGTTTTATGTATTATTAACTGCAAATCCATCTTTTCTTGGAACGAAACATCAAATAAGATACCATTTGGCCAATATTTGTTCCAACATTCATAATTCGATATAAATTAATTTATGTCATAGTGTGTTTACATTGTACTATACTATTACATTAAAAAATGAAAACGAAAAAAAAAACTTATATAAGAAAGAGACTCCACATTGTTAGCTGTGATCTTTAATATGAAAGTTATCATTTTTCAAGGAGGTCTACTTTTAGAATGTAAAAAATTTCATTTGGAATCTGAATTTAGTTGCTTGATATTTATTGTAAAATATAATTAATATACAAATTAGGAACAAAGGAACTTTTCTTAAGTATTTATTAACCCCAATATATGTATGTTAGCTCGCAATTATACTTGATTATAGTAGTATAATTTTAGTTATCGAAACTAGTAGCGTATTATAAAAGAAAATGTAATGCAAAACTACGTTTTATTAGAACGTACGAAAACTTTTAGTGGCATGGTTTATTTTGAGCTATATAAAACATGTATACATTGTAAAACATATATTTCATATAAAATATCAATCAGTATTGATTTGGTTTTATGTTGTTTTTTTTTAAATCACGTATATTTAATAAAAAGTGCTACAAAAGTTTCGAATATAAGCTTATATACAAAATAAAACATGAATGAATATTTGGTGATTATTTTTAAAATGTACAGTATAAGTAGTAGACTGATCAGAGAATGTATTATATTGCGTGTTAATTAAGTTTAGTTATGTTGCTGCTGTAAACTTGTGTACTATTTTTTATTTATTATTACCATAAACTTAGAATAAGTTTCTCCTATATGTACAAATTCATTGGTATTATAATGTATATTTCAATTAATTATTATTAACAAATGTGTATAAGTTTTAACATAAGTTTGAATAGAATTATTACATTAGCGCAATGAATGCATGAAATATGTGGATGCATAATGCCCAATTTCTCATGACGTATTAATTTCGATTTAAGTGTAATGTAATAAAGAAATAATGGTAGACTAACAGGATAACATGTTATGCTTTTTTTATAACGTTGACAAAACTGTTTAAACAATATATACCGTAGTCGTCAAATTTTAATTTCGGTTTACAGCAATACAACCTATCTATCCCATGCAGAAGATGACCTTATAATATGCAGTGATGCCTGCTTGCTAACAGTGGTGGGAGAGCAAGGCAGTGTCGGGGGACCCTCACGCCTTACATTTCATAGGAAACGTTTGTTGAGTGTACTGTCTTGGCAGCCTCGCTTATGTTTATCTTTAGTTTATTTCGTCGCGCTCTTTTTCTCTTTCTACTTTCGTATCAGAAATTAAAATATGTCGGCTACGGTATATTCAAATACGCTACTAATAGAATATGTGCAGAGTAGAGGTTACAGCTATTTGGAATTAACGTTTGAGATTTCATCTCGCTTCCGTCCGCAAATTTTTCAGAATGGTACTCAATTTTATGGCTAAAATTAAAAGCGGCTGTACAATCGAACGGGAACGGGAACGGAAACGTGAAAAAAGTTAAATCATACTGTGTAAATGTAGGCATGCACAATGCAATTCCGAGAACGAACAGGACAAGCTACCCGGTAACGAGAACGGGAAAGTTGATCAAGTTTAAAATTTTTCGATCTCGGGATCTTCCTGGAACCAATAGCGCGCCTAGAAAGCTCATCGTGGGCAGGGTATGGTATGCGTATGTGGACATTCACCACAGGGCACAACATTCACACAAACATACTGTGATACAATACAATGAACGACGAATTACTTAATAGAAATCATATACATATACTCCATAACAATGGAATATGCTGTTATTTACCTCCTATGTCTGTTCAGTATCTCACAATAGATGAACATGTAAATCATAAAATGCATACATATGAAAAACATATCTTCATCTAAAAAATCCATTCTTCACATAAATTAATTATATTCAAAGATTATATTACAGGTTAAATTTCTTGATTTTGACAAGAGATGCAAACAACAAACAGAAGTCGAAATTTGTAAATACTACCAAATTAAAATATATATCCCTAAGCATTCAAGTGGTCTTATCGTTAATTGTGAACCCAGGAAACCTTTCCGCTTTGTTTCCGATCTCGTTACCGTTCCGTTAGCATTCCCGTTCCCGTTCGAATGTGCAGCCGCGTTAACAAAATATGAAACAGAGAAAGATCCAAAAAGACCTCGCCTCAAGACACCAAAAAATGTCGAAAACTCCATAAGAAGTTGACATGTTGACATACTCTTGTTTTGCTTATTATTTATTTACTTTACGATTGACATTTGAGTCGCATATCTTTTAAAGAAGAAATATGATGTAATGTACGCCCACGCTATACATTTCTAGACATCTTATTTACTGATAAATTTAAAATCTTATTCTGACAATACGGCACATACCAAAAATGTGTCATAGACTAAGAAGGCGGGATAGATAATCATTTTGAATCTTTCTGTTTTTCATTCTCCCACATTTCCAGTCATACTAAAAATATATTTTCAAATTAAAACTATCTAAACGAATGTTAAACTGATTACAAAACATCAAATTATATTAACGTTTTAATTAATTGTCTATAATAACTTTAAAGCATTTTAAGATCTTCATACCTATTGATATTTAATGTTAGTGCTATAATTTCTAACACTTACTTAAATTCCACCAATATACAAATACCATTTTAAATATAAAATATATAATATCTCTAAAGGTGGCTACACACATGCAACAAAACATCGTGCCGAACTCCGTCGCGTCTCAAGTGTGGACGCAACCACACAACAGTGCAACAGCGCAACATCGCAACATCGCAACATAACGGCGTCCCATCAGTTGTCGGTTTTCCGCCGTCACATCAAAGAAATGTTGCGCGTTCACGTTGCGCTACATGTTCGCATGTCTGGACAGGCCTGGCGAACAAATAATGATTATTTTTAATTTCACTTAAATTTACTGAGGAAAAGTTTTTATGGCGTGGGAACGCGTCTTCCAAATAATTCAAAACATCTGTGTTCATTTTTTGTCTCAAAACAGCTGTCGAATTTTGTGGAGGAAAACGCATTTTCTTACTTTTTCAAGTAATAAAATTTGTCGGATATAATTTTAAATCGTTCTTTTTGGAATTTACGTCTGATTGAGTTTAATCACACTGAATTAGATATCGGTTCGGTATGGAGTGAACGGAGGATGTGATTCTTGCTTTGATCGACATTTATCGAGGAGAAGTAATTTTGTGGAATACCATAGCATCCCAGATAAAGTAAAAAAACTTCTGTCTGCCACCAACGTCTTGGCCTACGTTTTTTCTTTTCCACTAAATGCATAACTATATACGATGCAGCCGCAATGTCCATCTTGCTTGGAAAACATTTATGAACTGATGAAGAACGACGGAACGGCACTATGTTCGCGTTGATGTTACGCGACGATGTTCTGTTGCACCTCAAAACTTCATCACACAGCAACTTCGTCGCGCAACAAGGAATGTTGCCCGACGGAGTTCGCTACGATCTTTTGTTCATGTGTGTAGCCACCTTAAAGTGTTCTAAATCTTGGAAGCTTGCATGTCTTATTACTACACTACTATCGTTCAAATTAGAAATGAGGCATCAAAGGTGTAACTGTTAATATTATCAGTGTATCCTGTATAGATGCCCCAATAAGAATGCACAATTTAATTTTTTAGTAAAACACATTAGTTACTTCAAAAATTTAAACTTTCTTATTTTAAACTAAACATTATACAATGCCGTTAGTGTAGACGACAATATCGGACAAGTGTCCGCTCTGACTTTGTTGGCAAACTCTTATTCTTTTTACAATATTTTCCCACATGCTCGTATCTGTATAGTTTAAACGTTAGCATGTTACAGACTACATATAATGTTATTTTCTTTAATTAGATTCTCCTTCATATATAGATCCTTATACGTACTATAATGTTACATTAGTAATATTTATTAATCAATTACGTACATGATGCACCTACAGAAAGAAATCTGAACGTGACGATGATCCGAAGTGCCGAATTTTAACTTGATGGACACTTGTCGACGTACCTATATCATTATCAGTGGCGGCTCCTCGGGGTGGGCAGGGTGAGCACTGGCCACCCTAATTTTTGGAGCTTTGAAGTTTTCCAGTCAATAAATTTGAATTATAAAAATCAGCCAAGTTTTGTAGTAAATTCGCAGGTCGGGTAGGACCACCTTGGCCATCGTATGATGTCCTCGTGCAATATCGTTTGCTTCAGTCGACTCGAATCTCGAAAGACTTGCTGAAATTTAAATCGCACCGTGTATCGAAGCCACCAAGAGGACAGTTAATTGTGGCTAACTGAAGCAGTACCTACTTTAATTGCGCCATTAACATCAATATTAGGGTAACATAAGCGCAAATGTAAGAGTAGTAGTAAGCATTATTATTAGATATTACAAAATTTAGCAAATTAAATTTCGATGGTAAACTTTTTGTGATTAAATTAAAATATTGCCCGAAAAGGGTCAATTTGATTATTAAAAATAAAACAAATAGATGCAGTAGAGGATTTAATAGCAGGTAGTATGAGAAATATAACTGGCTAACGGAAAGTGAACAAAAAATAAACTTTACTGTTGGAACTGTTTCCTATTCTCTGAAACTAAGCAAGTAGAGTATTGAATGTTTGATGGGATTTTTTATTTCATTTTTTGATAGAAAATTTTAATCCAATATCCCTAATAAACTAATTGGTCAAACTTATGACGGAGCTTTTGTGATGGCTGCTGAATTAAATGGATTTCAATCAAAAATTAAACAGTCATCAAGTACTATTTACCCACTGTTATGCTCACAGGTTAAATCACATATTACAAGATGCCTCAACCAAAATTAGAGAAAGTGTTACCTGCATTTTTTTGCAAATCTATGAAATCAATTAGATGGAATTTAAAATCGCGTCTTATTGATATTGTTATCCAACAGAGAGTAAAATTGTTGGATGGTTTTGAAAGAATTATTTATTCTGAGGATCTTACTAAAGACTATGAGGCAATTAAAGAATCGGTTGGATTTTAAAAAATTTTTGAAGAATTTTAGTTTTTTACTTTACACTTTCAGGTGCATTTTTGAGCAAACAGAATTCCTTTTTGATAATGTCCAATCTAAATCTCCAAACGTAGCATACCGTCAGAGATAATTGAGAATTTGCAACAAAGTTTAAAGAACTTAGAAATGATCAGAATTAATTTGAAAAAATATCATCTACCATGTCAAAAAAAAACGTAAATTCGATTATGATGGAATGGACGATCTAAAAATGTATTTTAAACGGGCTTTCAATGAAATTATTGACCCAATAATTAATCAATTAGAAGATTTAGATTTATTGGATAAAAACAAATTCGTAACTTTCAAAAGCACATTTTCTCAACAGTTGGTTGACTCGCTATTAAAAAGTTACAAGAATTTGTTTGACATATCAAAATCGCAGCGCCAGCTACGTGTCTGACATTCTGATGTTAATATATTAGCACATGCGTCAAATTGTGTGATATTTTGAATTTTTTTAAATGATCTATAAAATGAAATTTCGGAAATATATAAATTGTTGTGTTGCTTTGTGCCTGCCTTCTATACCGGCGTTCGTAGACGGAAGTTTTTCGACCTTGGAACAACAAAGCAATAACAACCTCCCTTTTTCTTCTTCTATATAGTTCTAAACCTTCACATGATTCTTGCTGAACGGTATATTTTCTTTAGGAATTTATTCTGACCGACATGCAGCTCCAATAAACTTGAATAAATGTATGGTAACTTGTTCGAAGTGTCTCATCCGACTTGCCCACCTTATCCGAAATCCACGAGCCGTCACTGATCATAATATATGTTCTACTACTTGAATATTGTCGAAAAAGATTTTGTTTTGAAAAAAGTAGAAAATCGGCTTGAACCCATTCAATAGCAGTTCCTAAACTTCTAAACAGAACGTCAAGGCTTTTAGATTTGTCCGAAAAAGCCGGCCTTGCGTGAACCAAGTCAACACCACCTGTATAATAAAGCCAAAGACCTCCGCTGTGGTTTTACTAATACGGAGTGAAGAATAAAGTAGTCATTTTAATGATTAACTTATATCAGTATACATTTTAAGCTTAAAATGACATGATATTATAATATAGAAGATAAATGTTTAAAAGTTACAAGTTAAAAGTGATAGTATAAGAAACATCAAAAAATTTCTGAAATACTCGTGCTAAACATGTCTATTATTTTAAATCTTTTTGAACATTCATAGCCAGAAATAGAAGTTATAATATAAAATATACGTTCAATAACAAATTTTATTTACTTACTACTCGTTCTCAAGCAAACTCATTTTATGAAACGTGTGTTTCAATACACTATTAATCACAAACAAATACATAGCGACTCTGTAAAAAAAGCATTATAAAGCTGTCGAATGTTCGGGGTTTTACCGGTTTTATATAAATCGGAGACTTGCCTTTACACAATCTTCGAACATTGTATTTAACAGATAAAGCACACTTACCTGCCACTCTCTGATTAGTGATTACTGATTAGGTATATTATAAACTCTAAATCACAGCACATTTATAGACAGGATAAAATCGACAAGCGATTATAATTAATAACTTTGCAAATTAATTTATATAATTTCTTATTACATAATGCAAACTTTAAAGTCTATGAATAGCACGCAACCGGCTTTTTTGGAAATTGGCTTTGGGGAATTCAAAATACGTAGTTTTTATTTAAGCTTTCAAAATTTCCTGTTCACAAGATTTTTCCCCTTTTCTGAAAAGACAAAGAACCATATACAATAAATAAGCGTTCTGATCGCACCACAATAACAAACTGAACATATGGTGACAGTGAATGACAATTATCGAACAGTTGTAATTCCGTCAGCATAATGCTGCAATAGAGCTGCCCAGTTTTGTTATCTATACTCCATTCAGTCTAAGAATGGAGTAGATGGCGCTACAATATGAGCACAGTTTACACACGATGAACTTTGTATTTTGAAAACAAGTAAAACATATGTTTACTGTCAGATGGATAGCAGGGATATCAGAGAAATAGAGTAGGGGAGAACGCGCTTAAAGATGCGCCAACTAAGTTAAATTGAATTCCCCCATTTTGAAGGTTGCTCACATATACCTAGCTCAACAATTCGCATGTAAAGTTCATTGACCTAGAAAAATGTAAACAAACTTACGTGTGAAAAGAAATGCCTTCCTGCAAAATGGCGACCACAATAGCGTTTGCTTAAAACTGGATGCGCACTCGTCGAAGCGCGTTCTCCCCTACTCTATTTCTCTGAGGGATATACATATCTGATATCATTATATTTTGACATTTACGTACATTTTTGTACAAGTTGGTAACTCATTCCTCAAGAAAAAGGAATGCACATGTCGTCTAATTGTACTTTTTTGTGCTTCATCCAATTTATTGTAAGTATGACGATAATTTCTTTTTCTTGGAGGAGAATTGGAACTCCATATAATTCCATTTCTTTAATAATGCAGTACATTGTATTCCTATTAATACCCACTTCCTCTGCTGTTTGAGTGACTGCAGCTGTTTTAGACATATTGTCTTTATGCTTAATGTACACATTATAAGCCATTTGCCTTTGTCCAGATCTTATGTGTTTCCCTTTACGATTTTTTGAAGGACCTGGTAAAACTGCTTCCGCCGTACTATAGAATATTAGCGATTACGAAAAGAAAGTTAACGAAATTGATAAAATACCTTAACAAATGAATATTTCACTTGCGAGTTCTAAGAAGAACTATTTTTTAAGAATATTAACAACAAATAACTATGTAAAATACGGAAATCGACAAAATCTTTGAACAAAACTGTCAGTAAACAAATTTTTGACAGAACGAGCTAAATGCGATTATTTTGCCAGTGTAAATGCACACTCGATTTCAACCAATCACAAACGTTTATTGTAAGCCCTATCTTTCCCAATGCTTTATTCTTAGACTGAATGGAGTATAGGTGGTTTTGACAAACACTTGTTGTGTTATACATGATTTGCCTCATACAGTGACCTTCAGAACTCCTTTCGACTCTAACGAAAACACTTGAAGGTGGTATATCATATCTATTTCAATAGAAATTTAACCTCAATGCTTGTTGATAACTCTATTTCTTGTAATAAGTATTTAACGTGATCCATCCCTAGTTAGCTTATGTACAACAAATACAATATTTTAACCGTGGTTGCGGTTATCAGTTTCGTAAAATGCCATATATATTCTAAAAAAATGTTTTTAACGGTACACGGGTACCAGTTGTATGCAAACAAAGTCACATCCTTCATACCGGGTGTCCACACGAAAACTTTATATTGAATTATTTATGGTGTTTTTGAAGACAAAAACTTGAAATTTTGGGTGGTTGTTCAGGATATAGGGGGACAATGATTAGTGTATTTCATACCGCCCCATCGGGTCACCCGCCGCCGCCGGCCACCCCCACTCCAATATTTTAAATGACACCCTGTATTTTTTTTTGGTGGTTTTGAAAGAACACAATTTTCTTGATATTCCTATGTGAAAAAACTAGTAACACATTATGACATTTATGAGATATTTAAATTTAAAAGTTTCAGATATCAGAAATTATTAACTCCGAAAAATCATAAGTTAGTCGTGGAAATACTTAAAACAAGATTTATTCACAACATTTTAGTTAAATTAAATGCTCAAATTGTTCACCGTTTACATTTAAACATAAATAAAGTCTATTTTCAAAAGCATTTCTAACATTTTCGAACACTTGTGGCGTTAAATTTCGACATTCCTCTGTTATTCTATTACGTAAATCAGCTATTGATTGTGGCGGTGTCTTATAAACAACAGACTTCAAATGTCCCCACAAAAAGAAATCTAGGGGAGTTAAATCGGGGGAGCGAGCTGGCCATTCAATAGAGCCCCTACGTCCAATCCAATGTCCTGGGAAAATATTATCCAAATAATTCCTAACGTCTAAACAGTAATGTGGCCCAGCTCCATCTTGTCGGGCCAATTACTTGGTTATTAAGAATTCCAGCCCATACATTAATTTTTTGGGGATATTGTGTGTTGCCTTCTCGGAAAAAATGGGGTTTTACGTCGCTCCAATATCGACAGTTGTGTCTATTCACAAGACCATTTAAGTAAAAGCAACTTTCATCACTAAAGCAAATACTTCGCAAAACATTTTCATTTTGCCGAATCATATCTGTCATTATTTCACAAAATTCGGCTCTTCTGTCGAAATCACCGTCACCCAACTCTTGGTGAAGTTGAATTTTATAAGGGTGCATTTTGTTTAATTTTAATATCTTATGGCAGGTTGATTTTGGCACTCCCGAAACTTCGGATAATTTTCTCAACGAAAGCTCTGGGTCTAAATTAATATGCCCAAGAACTGCTAGTTGCATAGCTTCATTTAGTACACCACAATTATTCGTATTCCGTTTTTTATTATTTACAGATCCAGTTTGCAAAAATTTTTCTATTAGCGTTCTGACATAAGCAACAGATACGTTTCTGTTTGGATGGTTTTCATTGAATAACGTCGCCACTTGGGAATAATTTTTGTTTGCAATCCCATACAAAATCACTATTTCAGTTCTCTCTTCAAGAGTATAAACCATTTCAGCGAAAAAGCCGAAACTTTAAGAACAATTTTACAAGTATTAATATTAATGAAACACAAAAGTCACAATTTTGACAATTCTAATTTAAAGCAAACTATTTCCATGACTAACTTATGATTTTTCGGAGTTAATAATTTCTGATATCTGAAACTTTTAAATTTAAATATCTCATAAATGTCATAATGTGTGTTACTAGTTTTTTCACATAGGAATATCAAGAAAATTGTGTTCTTTCAAAACCACCAAAAAAAAAATACAGGGTGTCATTTAAAATATTGGAGTGGGGGTGGCCGGCGGCGGCGGGTGACCCGATGGGGCGGTATGAAATACACTATTCATTGTCCCCCTATATCCTGAACAACCACCCAAAATTTCAAGTTTTTGTCTTCAAAAACACCAGAAATAATTCAATATAAAGTTTTCGTGTGGACACCCGGTATACATATATGCAGTATATATTATAATAATATACTGATTGTTATTGGAAATCGTGAGCATGTGACGGATTACGAGGTTATGTTTATACTCGTGTCATTGTGTGATTACTCCCAGAACCAAACAAAAAGCGTTCTTTATTATATTAACTAATAATGGTTGGGTATATTATAAAACCCAAGCACATGCAACTAACATATAAAACTAAGTAACAAAAACAAAAAAACTAAAAACATAAATTTTTGTGAGCAAAGCAAAACAATTACATGCAACTACCTGTAGGTTTTTAAACTGTAACATATGACACATTACATATAATTTCGATCTTATAGAAATATTAAACGTGTATTGTTATAGGTACGTCATATTTTATGATGAAGTAATTTTGTAACACATAACAAACACTATTATGTTAATACTTATGCTTTATGTAATGTCATTGCGTTATTACATCTTATGTTTAATGAAACTGTATCTGTGTGTTCTCCTTAGTAGTGCACTAAATCAGTCACAATTCACTCTGTATATAAGTTTTTAAAATAAGTAACCAAGAAAGTAATAGACAAATCCGGATACTTATAAATATGCGTATTTTAATGATTGTTTATATTTCGCGTTTGAATAACTTACTTAATTTATGGAAGGATTAATTAAACAACATTGTTCCTTCTCATATGTCTAGCGTACATATCCTAAAATATTGATATTTATACTTATATAGTAGGTACTATATATTAAATATTGCTCTTACTATCAGAAGATGATAGCTCCGTAGATACACTGACATAATTAATAAAATAATAGTGACAATATTAAACTATTTATCTTCACCCTCACTGCTTTCGAAATGAGGAACTTGGTTTTTTGTCAAGAAGGATATTGTTGCTGTTTGACTATAAATTATATTTATATTCAAAAATTATGACACCAAGGATAAGATAAATTAAATTAAAAACTTTAAGAATTTATTAATATGTACCTACAATCTCAAGTGAGGGTTGCGTGGCCTAAATTTTTAAGTTGGCAACAATGACTAGTTGGTAATATAGAGAAACACTTGTGTATAGGTATTGTATATAGCCGTAACAATGGACACATATGGTTTTGACTATACATAGGCGAGATAGGGTAATACGGTTCAGTTTAAGTCAGACTAGACCGACTCGTGTTTTGTCGGCTCTCAGGGAAACCGGTAGGTAATACGGTGCCCGAGAGCCGACAAAACAAGAGTCGGTCTAGGCTGAGTGAAACTGAACCGTATTCTCCTATCTCGCCCATGTATAGTTTTAACAGATTTGTTATGGTATATTTACATCAGTAAAGAGAATGAAAGCAAATAAAAAGCAAGTAAAATGTGATAATAAGACGAAAACAAAATGACAGCGATTGTAAATATTCAAAATAGGTACCTGTATGCATCTGTATAACAAGAAAATATCCTAAGCTAGGGATTTTTAAGATACCACCACACTTCACTTGAGATTGATCTCATTGTACATGTTGCGTACTTTGGATCATGGTTTTTCACTTTTTTTGTACCAAACTCTAATGCTGTGTTTACACGGTCAAATAAATTCATGAAGTTTTTGACCTTGAATTTATTGGAGCGTGTAAACGCTCAACTTGCCGTCAATTTTTTCTTGTCAAATAAATTCACGAATAAATTGTCGAAATAGAACCCGCTCTAATTTTTCGTCAATTTTCTAGGGAAATATAGTAACATTTTAGTTTAAAATACATGCCAACTTTCGTATTGTGAACCTTGCCCCGTGAATCATTTTTTTTTATTATAAAAGATTGATAAAGTTAGTAAAATCAGTCGTATTTGTTAAGAAATATTAATGTTAATATAGGTACATACAACTATTGCTATTCTATAAAAACGTTGCAGAGGACCGACAAAAAATCGATTGTGAGAAGTGAATAATTTCACTTAAATAATATTTTAATGATCATGATCAAGTCACAAAAAAGATATTTGTTATTACTCCAATCAACTACATAAGTATAAAAATATTCGAATATGCTTTTGTATTCATCTGCAAGCAATAAGTTCATATTTTGCATATATAATCGCGTATTATTAAGGGCAGGTCCGAGTAGAGTCCCATTTACCTGCTTTAATACGGGGACTAAAAATGTATATGTCCGAGTAGAGTCCGATGGAGATAAACCCTTTTATCTAACTGCCCACTGGAATGTCATTAAAGATCATTAAAACTGCAACGCAAAAACACAGGTACCTAAACTAAACGAATACTAATGATTATTTCCTTCACCTGTCAAATTTAAATTTTGTCCAATCACAATCAAAACTGAAGTTGAAATTAACCAATGAAAGGTACCGGTTCTTGATATCAGCGACTATTACAAATCGACTATTTTAAATGTAGGTAACAAATCAAGTATGTATTTTTTCATTAAGTGGCATACGTGTCAAATAGATGAAAATGTCCGACAAAAAGAGATTTAGCGATGTTTCGGATGAAATTATTGATAATCACATCGATTTGACAACTCATTTTTTATTATGAAACTTGGTTTAGGAAATAATCTTAACAAATATAGCTCGAGCTTGATAAGTAGTCGACTATTACATTGTTTCAATTTTTCTCGTGTGCCTCCTAATTTGACTTAACCAAAATTGGCATTAATAATTAAAGACTAAAGCCCTCGAGCTAAAGCTCTCGTGCTCTAGTCAAATTATTAATGCCAATTTTGGTCTCGTCAAATTGACCGTAGCGCACACTCGAAAAATTGATCACAATGAAATAGTCGCCTATTTGTCAAGCTCTCGTTATATTACCTTTGAATACATAGGGAGTTAATAGATCTGAAGATAGAAAGCCCATAGGTAATTCCAATGCATAAAAATCTTAATCAGTATTTGATTAGGTTTGATAATTACTTCACCTTATGTTATACGCCGGACTCTACTCGGACATCGGTCCGGACTCTACTCGGATATGTTATAAGGTGTCGAAAATTTTTGGGACTCTACTCGGACTCGCCGATTATTAAGCCCTACAAATATAAGATTAACAAGTTCAGCGTAACCTCCAAATTGATAAATGAAAACAAAAACATTTAAAGGTAGCAAGAAAACAAATATCACTATTTGATGGTTGGTACTAGTGGATATCGTCAATAAAATATTGGATGAATGTTTGCGTTTACATGGACCAATAAATTGATGAATAAATTCATGAATTTCTTCGTGAATAAATTCGTCAATTTATTCATGAATTTATTTGACCGTGTAAACACGGCATAATACCTAATTTGTTGATTTAACTACTTCAATCGAATATGATTATGGTTACCCCAGTAACATTTTTCTAATTTCGCGGGTGTTTTAAGTTAGCACTAGCACAATAGAATAACATATAACGTGTGCACTTGTTGATATTTTCCTGCAAAATTAGTGAACAAATACATAATTTTATCAATAAATGTCTCTACATCTAGTTTTTGGCCAATCTACTGCTTGGGTACACGGTTTGTCTAGTAATTTCGTAATAATATGTGAATTATCAATTTGTATTTCTATTTGATTGTTTTCGTAACAAACATAAAACACCTGCGAAATTCGAAAAATGTTACATTGGTACCTTCACAGAAATATGATTTCAAAGAATACCTACTTTAGGCAGCGATGACCCATGATACACATGGAATTAATCTATTTTTGATTCACCTTTAAAAATTTAACTGCTGAATGTAATGCCACAGAATAGGAAGTGAGCAAATGTTTCAGTCAGAAAAGAATTGGTAAATTATGTCTACTTGTTTGTAATGAACTCTGATTTGCGTTTAGATCAACATTCCCCTATCTACAGAATATGGTAAATGTTTATTTTATTACGCAGAATCGTGGTCTACTGAGGAATTTCAAATACCCGACACAATGCCGATGCAGCCGTTTATCCTTTCTCTGAAATCTATTACTGATATGATCCTGGAAGGACTAGACGAACTAGACTGAATAATACGTTTTTGAGAACAGCTAAAACGCTGCGGATTTAGCACTCGACTTATGAAGTCGTGTCGAGTGCTTGGATTCTCACAGCAGGTCGCAATAAGTTTAATTCCATCAATAGATATTTATCCGTTTTTTCGTCGAACTTTTTCTTATTTCCTTTTGTATGATGACGCATCAAATGAAACAGATATGGTGAAGATATTGCTTCCAACAGAATACTCGTGCTTTTGAGCTCCTTCAATTAAACGCATCGCACCTACATAATTCTTATAATCAAAAAAGATAATCAACTAGATATCAAATATTCCTTAAATATAAATTAAAATACAGTAAAGTTTCGCTAATCCGGACTCCAATAATCCGAAATTCCCAGTAATCCGGACGAAATTGAAATATAGTACATTTACACTATGTATCCCTTAATCTGGATTACCCGATTCCGTAATCCGGATCATACATTGCGCAGTTTGCTATGCAGGTACATACGTTGCAGCGCAACCTCGTGTATGACGGTGATTCCCCCGACAGTTAAAAACCTTCATGGCGCACAAGGGACAGCACAAAACTATAACTCTAGCGGAAAAACATGAGATATTACAAAAATTACGACGTGGTGATAGTGGAAAAGTGTTGGCTGATAATTATGGAGTTGATACGTCCACCATTTCGCATATTAAAAAGAAATCTGTGCTAATGTGTAAATGTCTAAGGAAAGCCTTATATTCTCCTTACTTTTTATGTATGACATAACGTATTTTAGTTTTTCGTAACATTTTCTATGTTAGTTTGTATTTGAGTTTATAAATCCCTACAATACATAATTTGGGTATTATTTAAAAAAAAAGGTTTTGATAATCCGGATGTTTCACTACTTCGGATTGCCTCGGTTTTGATTATTGATATTAGCGAAGCTTTAATGTAGTTACAATCCACTACACATTTTTCGAATTTCGCGGGTGTTTTAAATTGGCTACAAAGACAATCGAATAGAATACAGATAGGCTAAATTACAATTTATTGCGAAATTGTTAAACAAACCGAGTATTCAAACAGAAGATTGATCAAAAAATAAATGTAGAAACATTTATTGATAGAATAACATTTCTATTCACTAATATTGCTGTGAATTAAAAGCGAGCACACCTCTATATGTTACTCTATTGCTTCCAACTTGAAATGCGCGAATATGCAAAATTGTTTCGTGAGATATCTAACTATTGTTGATATAGAGCCTGTTCGTTAAACAAATGGAAATTTCAACTGCAAAGCTCAGCCTATTAACACGATAATTCAGCAGCATGTTGGTAGTATATATCAACCGCCTTCACATTGGCAAGACGCGACATTAGAATACCATCTAGTCGGCGAACAGGGTATAGGAATAGAAATGGCAAAAAGATCGGTGGTTAGACAAGTGTACCTACTAAGAATTTGGTTCTCAAATCTATATATCTATATATTCTTTCTGAACTTTTGATTTCTAATGAACTAGGCACATTTAGATACCTACTTCTTTAAAATCAAAACTTCTATACCTACACTGACGAGAAATAAAACTAAAAACGTATTAAGGAAAATATTTATAATTTATGAATAGTTGCTGCAAGAAAATGTGCCATATAAATATTAAAGCAAGGACGGATATTTAACAAATTACCACGTAATAAATATAATTACATCGATGTATTGTATTAGAAACCTTAATTTCCTAAAGAAAATTTAATAAAACTAAATTAAGAAACTTGTCAGGGAAAGAAGTTACCAAAAACTACAAAATAGATCCAAATGCAATACTTGTGATCATACATGTACATACACTATTATTAATATTATTATATTGTTATTTGTAAGTTAAATTAATTTAACTAATATGTGTTATGTATTAGTGAGATAAGTATTGCACTCATTTTAAATTTTTATTGTGTACATATAAGTACCTATATACTTTACAACATTTACAGCAGCAACATTTTAAGTAGTAAATATCTATTTATAAGTAGACTTTAACAAAATAATTATCAATTATATGTTTAAGTTTTAAAAAAATAGGTTTCACAAATTCTTGCCATGATGAAATCCTAGCCTAGACTGAAGTTATTAAATGCTTTGTTATAAAATGTAGATTAAACTATAATAAAAAATGATTTAGTTGTAAAATGAGATTATAGATTAAACACTATAGAAGACATTTAAAACTGCAGTTCTGATGTGTACGAAGTCTATATAATATTTTTACCAAAAGTGCTCATCGCTGTTACGATATTTAGAATGTTATTCGATAAGAGGGTGATCAAACTAGTAACTGCATTTGTTTTCATTCTATTTTTATTTATTTCATCTAGTTTAATATTTTCATCATGTATGCCTGTACCAGATAGGTACCTTAATTTTCAAAACATGTAAATAAATGTAGAAAAGTGCCTCTTTTGAATTTTGCGCATCGCTATTGTCATGGACAACTATTAGAAATAATCTAAAATTATTTTAATGTTTTAACTGTTATTATTTAGTTTATAATTGAATAAAGCTGCATTTTTACAGTTTAAAAACTTTTTATTAATATCCTTCCACATCTTTCGCAGAATATTTACATAGCCACTAAATTATAAATATGATACCTATTTAGATATAAAATACTGCTTGACATATATTAAATAATAAATATAGATTATGTACCTCCATTAAGAAGAAAGGTCCAATATTGACAGTCTCAAAAAGCTAAGCAAAGCATCATAATTGCAAATCCTAGCCTTTCATATCTATTCATTATTAAAGCAGCAATACTAAATTTCATTGCTGTTCTCATCACACGAGGACTCCAAAATATAATAATGAATCTTAACCAAGGGGCTATATTCTTCTGTTCACTATTATAAGATGTAATTGGAGATTTGCTTCGATAATTTCCTCCTATATTTTTATACTTTAACAAATTCAAGTGTCTTGTGTGAATATATCCA
Organism: Amphimallon solstitiale; assembly: GCA_963170755.1. NCBI lineage: Eukaryota > Metazoa > Arthropoda > Insecta > Coleoptera > Scarabaeidae > Amphimallon > Amphimallon solstitiale. The sequence goes on from OY720676.1 coordinate 131,876,106, forward strand.
TACTTATCAAAATAAAACCCATATATACTTTGATAATCATTCATAATTTACAATTTTGGATTATTATTAAGGTCACAGTATAGTAACTATACAGTACCGTGACTCTACCGCGGTCCCTTTGATGTTCGTGTTCGAGTTTTATTTTTTTAGGACGACTGCGCAGTGAACTACGCGCATAGGGGAAGTGAATATACAGGGGTCGGCGAAAAAGTTATAAATATACAATCATAATGAAATAATAAAGAATTTGATTAGTTATATGAATAATAAGTATTAGATATTCTGAACACTATATTAGATAACAAAAAATATATGGTAGCTAGTTTTTAATATTTCACATTCTAAAAATTACATAACACTCCTATAAAAATATAAAATAATACAATTATACTACTTTTAGTGATTCTATTGATAAAATTGGTTAACTGTAAGCGGGGTCATAAACAATGATTTAAAAAATCTGTGCCATACAAATATAATGTGAAAGACATCAACGGTGTTTTCTGTTGTATTGTCTAGAATTTTCAAATCAACCATCATTCCAAGTGGAAATGAACTTGCCGTTTATCAACAAAATTCAAGAGAATAATGTGTGTGTGTGTGTATAATGTGTTTACTGAAAATGTAGTTATTTATTGTATTTTTTAAAGTTTGCTTTACTTATTACCACTTTGTAGGTGGCAAATAAACAAATGTTCTATCTCACTTTCAAGGTCCTTTTTTTAATCAAGAAACATAAGCAAAGGAAAAAAATTTATCATAATAAATGATTATTTTATTAGTTCATGGGTTAATGTACACATATACAAGGTTACAGGTAATAAAACACGATATTAGTAGAAATAATTATTTATTGATAATAATATAATTTAATAATTAAAAACATAAACATAATAACAACAGCATGATTGGCAATATCTGTTGAACGACTATTAAAAACATCATGGAACCCAACAATTTCATCAATGCTGATATTATAAAACAAATATGATTTCAAAGACAGTTCATCTATGCAAAGGATACATTCTCGATTCTTTTCATCTAACGTATTCACTTTCAATTTTATAGCTGAAAATAAGAATTCATTAAATCCGCTGCTTATTTCCCAATTATGCGTAATAGACCTTAGAGTTGATACTGATGGTAGTCGAATTATATTTGATAGATATATCTTGATTTTTTACTGAACTTGAAGAAAATCACTTATTGAAATGTATCAGTAAGTGTTTTTAACAAAATTCAATAAATGCCACTAAATCACAGTAATGCTAATATAATAACTTAGTATGTGTGATTGGGTTATATATCTCAGTGATCTGTTAATTACATTTCAGGCTTGCGACAATATTTAGTGTTTAATTCTAACCTTTTCACAATATTTACTGTGGAACTGCATATCCCAATGACACATTCACACTATATTGTGTAAATTCATACGTACTACATCTTTGTACTAATTAAATATGATGAAGTGTTAAATTTAATAGAAAATGATACCTGTAAAAATCTCATCTTGAGACACATCAAAACTTGTGGAAGGTACTTTACCAATACAAACGACACTGGACATATCTCCTTGATTGTCTAGAGAAGACTCGCAAAAAGACAGACTCTCCTGATGTCTTGCAGTACTTCTTATTTCTTGAATTTTATATTCTGAAATAGTATTTCAATATTTTCAACACTTAATATCAATTAAAATATATTAACATACGATGGTTGCATAATGTTGGTATGACACCCTTCCTTAGTTTATTCTTTCAAGTAGTGTAGAAACAATCATCATCAAAATGCTTATTACATAATCTCAAATAATCATGACATTTTTTCGATGAGAAATTTCCATATTTGCGGTTTTCATTAAAACGAACCCTATTCATCCATTCAAAACATCTAAAAAATACATTACATAACTAAAATAAATTATAAAATCTACCTATTTAGTATTATTACCGAGATTCATCAAGTGGAAATCGAAAAAAGGATATTCCTGGATCACCTATAATACTTCCACAACCATTAGCAACACATTTCTGAACCATATTGTAAATGATTACAAAATGTAAACCTAGATAAATTCTAAATAAAGTACCTAAACACTTAAAAAACAGTAATAGAATCAATTAGTTATTAAAAAATGCTATTTATATAACGTGTACACAAATCAAAAAGTAAAACAAACAGAATGTAATAAAATCACTTCTTTTTAAATATATTTCAAATTTAGGGTTATATAAATGTAAACAAACACTCGTTACCGAAGAAGTATACTGTGCTACAGAGTGGTGAACTATGCGCATCTATTTTATGGAGGGGATCGAAACAGGATTTTTAAGGGAGACGTTTTACTGTATTGGTACTATACTGTGTTAAGGTTATGTTGTGTTTTGTTCGACCATTTCAATAAAAAGATATTCAAATCAAGGTTCCAAATATACTTCAGAGGAATGTTTTGAATGAATTCTTTTTCGGCTTTAGTACTAACATTATTTACTTATTAAGACATCAATTCAATTCGAAAACAACTATTGTTTTAAAATACCTTCCAAAATCCTAAATTAAAATGATGTGGTTCATTTGTATCCCACTAAATTTTGACATCTCTTGAATACGACAGATTACAAATAATTAGAGGTGGGTCGTTCGCGAACAAACCGGTTCAGTGAACCGAATCCCAGCAGGGAACCGAGAGAGCCGGTTCACTAAATTTCAATGAACCGGATCTCGGCTCACATGGGTCGTTGCTTAATTTGTATACAACAATCTGATAATTTGTCAAATTTGTGTGCATTATAGCTTTAAATAAATTGTTTGTCAAACATTTTGTATAATTGGTGTACGCCCAGCCTAAATAATCCCGGTTCGTTTGAGCCGACGCGACGCGACGGCGCCGAGTATTACATGTCCTGGAACGGTATGCTGTTACAGAATATTACAGATCCACACGGTTCAAATGAGCCGGCTCCGGGACCCGGCTCACAATGAGGAGCTGAACCGAGTGAGCCGGGTCAATGAAATGAACCGTTTTGCCCACCTCTACAAATAATACACAACGTGTACACAACCATCCACACACATGATATCAATATGACGGGAATTGACAAACATGGAAGTTGAAGTTGTGTGCTTTTAATATTTTATAGGTATAAATTTGTTTTCATTAAAACTACACGAATATATAGAAGATAGGTAAGAATTTAATTACTTTAGTTATCATACAATTCACTATTAATGTATATTTTTAGTTTGGTTTTTATAACCTTTGTTGTTATCACTAACATAACCTACAATGACATCCATTCAAGAACGGTTACAAATAAAACGAGAACCTCTAGATAAATGGTCTACACGAGAACAATTATGTTTAGCATCAGCTGTAGCGAGAAGTGGTGATCAAAATTGGATGTCGGTTAGTCGCGCTTTAAAACCATTTGGAGAACCAAACCGTCCTTCCGATTGGTTTCATCAGAAAAACTGTGCTGCTCAGTATGGTGCATTACTTGAAAATGTAGAAACACCAAAGCGCAAGAAGAGGACATCTGGTCCTGAAGCAGCTATTGAGACACCAACAGAAAGTATATTACGGAAATTGAAAGCAGAACGATTAGCTGATTTAAGGAAATCAATGCAAGAAGAGAAACTTGAATATGCCAAATTACAGCAAGATATGGCTCTACTTCAGTCAGGTACTTAACAATGAATGTATATAAGAAGTAGTAATGGCAACTGTTAAGAAAGTATTTTCTTTTATTTAATATTATGTTGAATTAAATTGTTTTTTGATTTCCTATTCTATTTATTTAGGAAAGTGTAGTCATGAGTTTGCCAAGGGGTGATCTATATTTTATATATTTTACCTTTTATTGATATTTACAACTTAAGCACAACTATTTTTCCTCTTTTTAACATTTTCCAGTTCTTAAAAATGAAATTTCAGCATATAGTATTATATATTGTTTTTACCAGTTAAACATACATTATAGTAGTGCGTAATATTTATGCAATTCATCACAAAATATGTACAGATGTATAACAAGTTATGTAGAAGTGAAGAGACTGTTTCACTTTTTTATCTCATGAAATGCTCATTGGGACCAACCAATAAAGAGCAGGGGTACAGTGTGGTTTTTATGTAGCGGCGATATAACCATATTTCTAGTCACTCTTGTGTCATTTAAGTGACTTTATAATCAAAATGGTGACAAAGATGAGATTACTTTTGATTGGTTGACACAAATTGTACCCTCATAAAGTGCTGCAGTCGAATCGTTTTGGCAAGTCACACGGTCAAAGTACGAACTAAAGACAACGATTCAATACCACTACAAATCTCGATCGGCCGGAACAATTTCAATACAATAAAATTAAACAAATTAATTAGTATTTCAGGATATATACCTTCCCATAGTAAAATACTATTACATGAAAGCCAGTTACAAATTAAATATTATAAATGAAGCTATTAATTATTGTTTTTTCTACACCCATATTTTGTATAACATTTAGCTATACTGTTTAGGAGGCAAGCATTGTTGACAAATTTAAAATGTTTAGATGACAATTATAACAAACGTCAAAAGATAATTATGACAAATGACAAAAGGTGTATGAATATATCTGAACAACTGGCATGATGATGTTTTGATTGCTTTTCATTCACGTAGTCTGGAATGCAATTATGAGTATGAGACGGTCGATGCTGATACGCACAGAAATTATTTGCATTAAATCAAGGAAATAGCAGCCTCTTCGGAAAAAGAAAATTATTGTTTTTGTTTTATAGGAGTTTCCTTAACATAAAACAATATAGTAACTGAGTTACCATTGCTATATTCTTGCCTCAAATAAGGTATTCAGTGGATGTACAAGTAATGCTTTCTTAAAATAAAGTACCATTTACTTAAATCAAATCTGCTGGTAGTTTTCCTTCAATCATAAGTTAGCTAAATTTAAGTAGGTATTCCGTTTGTTTAAAACATGTTGAATAGATGTTATGATTTAAATGGAATTACATTGGTAATGAGTATTTTCTTGAGAGTGCTTTCTGCTTAAATTTTTTTATGGATGATTAATGCATTTGAATCAATGTCCTTTTACTTTCTTATACGTAGTATAAGGAAGTATTGTGATGATGAAAATTTTCGACCTCGAGATTTTTGCAGATGTCCACGTTTTGATGTCCCCTGATACCAAAAAAGTGGTTTTTAGAAAATGTCTGTGTGTCTGTCTGTGTGTGACCACGATAGCGGTCAAACCGCTGTAGATATCTATTTCAAATTTTGTATTTACGTATATAATCTCCCTCTTGAGATCTGATTAGTTTTTCAGTAAAATCGGTTGACCGGAAGTAGTAGTTTACTTCAGTGAAAAAATCGAATTTTGCAAATATTTCGTCAATTACTAAGTTTAAACAAATTTATAAAGAATTCAAATGTACTCAAAATTAAATTTGAGACAACTTCTCTTAAAAAAGTTTTTTGAAATTCCTACCGGAAGTAGGTCTTTTACTCTTATCGAAAATCAGTTTTTTGCGAATATCTCGCAAGTCATGCTTTCTAGGCAGGTACATTACCAGTATAAAAGTATTTAAATGATAATTTTAAATATCTTTTGTATAAAAAAAATTTCAAAATTCAGACCGGAAGTACCACTTTTACTCTTACCGAATAGCGATTTTTTGCAAATATGTCGTAAATTATGCATTCTATATATATATGTATTTATTAAGTGTACAAAAGTATTTAGAGTTGGATTTGCAATATTTTTTGTATACATGAAATTTAAAAATTCGGACCGGAAGTAGCACTTTTACTCTTAGCGAGTAGCACTTTTTTTCGAATATCTTGCAAAGTATGCATTCTATAGCGATTCATTAAGAGAATGAAAGTACTTAGAGTAGGATTTTGAATAATTTTTGTATAAAAAAATTCTTAAAATTGTATAGTTTGAAACGCTCATACGTATAAGAAAGTCGTGTGGTGGCCACACCTCATTTTTTTGATACAATATGATGAAACATTATCTTTCTATAGTATGTATAAAAATATGTATTGATACAACTTTTGTTTAGACATCTATTATTCTCTAGTTATTAAAGGAGAGCTTGTGTTGTCTGCATTATTCTTCCACAAGAAAGTAAGAGAACGAATCTAGGAATATTAAGCCTTATTAAAAGTTTTGCTATTGCATTCCATGTATTTATATAGAACATATGTATACAATGTCACTATATGTAGGTATATATAATTGTGTTTTGTGATATATGGGTGCTAAGTAGGTATTGTTAATAAAAAAATTAGGTGTGGCCACCACACGACTTTCTTATACGTATGAGCGCTTCAAACTATACAAATTTAAGAATTTTTTTACACAAAAATTTTTCAAAATCCTATTCTAATTACTTTTATTCTCTTAATAAATCGCTGTAGAATGCATACTTTGCAAGATATTCGAAAAAAGGTGCTACTCCCTAAGAGTAAAAGTGTTACTTCCGGTCCGTATTTTGAAATTCCATTTATACAAAAAATATTGCAAATCTAGCACTAAATACTTTTGTACTCTTGATAAATATACATATATAAAATGCATAATTTACGACATATTTGCAAAAAATCGCTATTCGAATAGAGTAAAAGTGCTACTTCCGGTCTGAATTTTGAAATTTTGTTTTATGCAAATGATATTGAAAATTATGTTTTAAATACTTTTATACCCGTAACGTACCTGTCTAAAAAGCATGACTTGCGAAATATTCGCAAAAAACTGATTTTCGATAGGAGTAAAAGACCTATACCGATTTCGAAAAGCTTTTTAAATAAAATTGTTCTCAATTTTAATTTTAAGTATATATAAATACTTTATAAATTTATTTATTTAAACTTAGTAGTTGACGAAATATTGGCAAAATTAGATTTTTTCACTGAAGTAAACTGCTACTTCTGATCTACCGATTTTACTGAAAAACTAGTCAGATCTCGAGAGGGATATTATACACGTAAATACAAAATATGGAATTGATATCTACAGCGGTTTGACTGCTATCGTGGTCACACACACACACACAGAGAGAGAGAGAGCTTTTCTAAAAACCAATTTTTCGGTATCAGGGGACTTCAAAACGTGGTCATCTGCTAAAATCTCGAGGTCGAAAATTTTCGGCATCACAATACATACTTCCTTATACTACGTACAAGAAAGTAAAAGCAAACTACATAGGTATGTAGCAGAAATTAATTTATCTCAAGTTCAACATATTAATATTCTTTGATTTGCTGTATCATAAGTTACCTTTTGACAAAGTATGTCTGTCTTTTTATCCTCTTTTTGCAACTCAAACTTTCCTAAATAATTTGTTTTGTTTATGTATATTTTGGGGTTCTTTCACTTTGCCGAATAATGCTATTGTTATGAGAGATGTGGCTTTTCCAGTAACAGCAATCGTAAATGCAAAATGTTCTCCAATGAAAAAGTATATCTGACATTTTATCACTTTTTGAAACACAAACTTATCTAAATAATTTGTTGTATTTATGTATATCTGGGGTTCTTTCACTTTGCCGAATGATTCTATTGTTATGAGAGATGTCGCCTTTCCAGTAATAGCAATCGTAAATGCAAAATGATCTCCAATGCACCCACATTAACAATCCCAGTATTGAACATATTTCATGTTACTACACTATTATGAATAAACCAATGTACTTACTTGAATATCTAATTTGCTTAGAATCAGGCTAGAATAGCAAATAAGTTTGGATTTTTTTTTGAATTTCACCCTATTTGTTATATAGATATGCTTTGGTATTCTGCCAATAAATTATATACAAAGCATGTTGTTAATTAGTACTTGCGTTCGTAATTTTAATTCATTTATATACGAAATTATAGGTTATTATACCATTTAACAGTTACCCACATAATCGGCCCTATGCTGTATCATTTCTGTTATAAGTAACATGTACGTTATCCCCATATAACATGTGCCTGTTACTGAAATCCGAAAATCGTATGATGTTTCCTATAACGTACACTTTGCATAACGTAAACATGTTATGTGTATACGCAGTGTTGCCAACTAAATATCTTGTTTGGGCGCCACCACTTGTACAAAATTCCGCTACGTGGCGCTACGAAATAAAATTTTATGAGTAGATATGCATATTTTTTAGTTTTTCACGCAATTCTTCTTTAAGAGGGGCCTTTACCTACAAATAGAAACGTATGCAACTTATATTACTCGCGGGACGAGTCGACGCAAGGGGGTGTGAATGGGTGGAGCTACACGTTATGAGGTTCCGATCCGAACGCTTCGGTTTTATTCATAGATAAAGGAATACTATAGATGGGAAACACATGTATAAAGAATGAAAAACTTACGGAACTGCCGTCTTGCGGGTCTAGTCACGTATTACTTTCATATACTTATTCATATTTTGAAATATTTAATTATTATTTTTGGATGTGAACAAATTAAATGGGTTCATTTTCACTTCACTTTAATGCACATCTTAAAGTCGGATGAAAATTAATACATTCAATTTGTTTAGAATAAAAGAATACTCTCTTTTTAATTTATTTTCAGCCATCACAATAGTACAACATTATTTCTCATTATAATGTACAATTGTAATGATAAATAGATCTAGAAAAAAATAATAAAAAAGAAATTCTTATAAAAAAACAATTTCAGAAATGATGACGTTACTTTATTACAAATAATTGATCGATATACAAATACATACATGTGTATAACAAATAATAATATATAATAAATTATGTACATAATCAAGTATTCTTAATTTTTATGAAGAACTTCTTGTGTTTAATATATTATTTAGACTTATATGATTAGTACCATCAACAACTACAGTTAGAAGTGGAAACCCATCACTATCTAGCTCTCCTTTAGATATAGCTTCAGCCTTCTCCGCTTCTGCAGCTTCCGCCATTTCTTCCACGGCATTTTCTTTTATTACTTCATGAACGTGCTGCTTTTGTATATCATAATTTGCATCAGACCTAACAGCAAAAGCGTATGTATTAAAAGCGGACTGTAAGAAAGGCAATCCAAAATGAAAATTTTAATATACACATAAAATGAATCGTCAAATATTTAAATTCTGAAATCTACTCGCATATTGGTATTATGTACTTAGTTAAATTAAATCGAATTAACAAATATCAAAATAATGTAAATAAAATTGTTGACTAAAAATTACTTACCTCGTATTTTGATTTTTCATACGATTTGCATGCTTACTTCTTTGTATGATTGATCTTTTATGATAATCCAATTTTCGCTTGCCCATAACTTATATTATTGTAGCGTGAATCGTTCGTTAATTTAAAAAAAACAGAATACGCAGTTATAGGAGTAACTATTTAATATCACTAATTAATGTTATTTACGTATATTTATATCCAATTCATTAAATAGACACATACATTTATTTCTACAATTTCTCTATACTGTCAGTCATGTCAATTTTAGTTTTATTGACAAACCTTGTCTCCATGACACCCATTCGTATTTCGTGACATTACACTCGAATATTATATGACATTTCTTTTTAATTACAAACTGTCACTCTGACTTGGAATAGCCGACCGATTCCGATAGATTTTTGTCTTCCCTAGGACTGGTAGAGATACCGTATAGTGGGGATAGACGACGCAAAAGCTTCGAAAAACGACGTGTAAAATGTGTGTGACAATGTTTACTGTTTAATGTTTTTTATCTTCAAAAATAATTACAGAAAGTTTTTTTTTTTATGTCGTACATCAAATGTGCAGCTGGCGCGGGGAGGTCGTTTTTTTCTTTTTTTGTATCAGCCTTAGTTAGTAGACATTCATCAAATTCATGCAAAAAATATTCCAAATCCAACTTTAAATACTTTTGTACTCTTCATAAATATATATAGAATGCATAATTTACGACATATTTTGCAAAAAATCGTTATTCGGTAAGAGTAAAAGTGTTACTTCCGGTCCGAATTTTGAAATTTTTTTTATACAAAAGATATTTAAAAATACGTTCTAAATACTTTTATACTGATAATTTACCTGCCTAGAAAGCATGACTTGCGTGATATTCGCAAAAAACTGATTTTCGATAAGAGTAAAAGACCTACTTCTGGTCGGAATTTCGAAAAACTTTATTAATACAGTTTTTCTCAAATTTAATTTTGAGTACATTTGAATTCCTTATAAATTTGTTTAAACTTAGTAATTGACGAAATATTTGCAAAATTCGATTTTTTCACTGCAGTAAACTACTACTTCCGGTCTGCCGATTTTGCTCAAAATCTAATCAGTTCTCAAGAGGAAGATTATATTCGTAAATACAAAATTTGAAAATGATATCTGTAGCGGTTTGATCGCTATCGTGGTCACACACACACACACAGAGAGAGAGAGAGAGAGAGAGAGAGAGAGAGAGAGAGAGAGAGAGAGAGAGAGAGAGAGAGAGAGAGAGAGAGAGAGAGACATTTTTTAAAAACCACTTTTTTTGTATCAGGGGACCTCAAAACGTGGACATCTGCAAAAATCTCGAGGTCGAAAATTTTCATCATCACAATACTTCCTTATACTACGTATAAGAAAGTAAAAGTATAATACAAGAACGCTTACCCAATCTTTATAAGTTTCACCGACATACTGTTCCAGACAGGTACTGTTCATTGTACAGTTTGTTTTGAGGGAATAATAAATATAACACTACAGTTTGATTACATCTGACGATAAACGAAGTCCATTTTGCGTGTCTTTGACTTGCAGAACAGTTCTATCACTTTTTCATTAAAATTTGGGAAATCATTTATAAATTCAATTAAAAACCGGTGCTGCTTCGATGTGATCTCTGAGCGATTTATCTAATTCTGCCGTAAAATTTATCAATTCCTGAAAAATGCCCTTGGTATTCGACGTTTGCCGTTCATCATGACCCCGAAGTGCCAGTTCAAACGCGCCACAAAATCTAATGCAATTTATTATTAAATTTAACACATGCCTATTTTTTGTTACCTGTTCATTGTGTTGTTGAACTGCTTTTCTATATGATGATCTAAAACATTCTGAATGTTATTTTTTCCTAACATTCTTAGACTAAATATATTTTTCAAATGCCCTTCGGAATTTTCATGTTTCGTAATTTTAGCACTAAGATGAATTAAGTCTTTTATTCCGTTCTTTGACCAAGACGGTTCACCACCAAACAAAAGACACGGAAAACAAAACAAAGTATTTTTAATTTCACACCCACAAATCCAGTCATTTTTCTGATAAATATTCATTTTGAATTTTTTTATAACGTCTTTACTTTTAACAGATTGTTTATTTCCTAAACATAATTGAGGCATCGGCCGTTTAAGATTTTTATTACGATTTTTTCATCATACGTTAACCGCGAAAACGTGTTATTATGCATCGCAGACACGAAATTCATCTTACAACAGCGTTGACCCGACGGGAATCTTGCTCACATGCTATGTATTATACGATATGGAACTAGAACAAAATACAGTTCTCCCCACCTTCAATGTAATGTTTAATGGCTTAACGCAGCAACAGTAGCGCTTGCACATGGGTATGTTTCTCTCGGTGGAAGGGGTATTTCCATCCGTGCGCTGTTAGTCTTAGTCGTCATTATATCTATGACTACGATCGGTGCATGTAGGTTGTTTCGCGTGCCGTACACGCCACGTTCCTGTTCAATAACAATGAATACGTAATAAATAAATACTTCCACAGTTAGTCGCCGCTTGGTTTGTTTTGTTTCAAAATTCCAGGGGGTGCAATTGCTCACTTGCTCTCATTAAAGAGCCGCCACTGCTTTCAAGTCAACCTTCATTAAGGAATCACGTGTGCAAACTACTTATTTCTTTTTGAATTTTATGGTGTGTCTAAAGTAGACAAATATCGCTTAGGCGGCTTTAAACAGAATAAGTAGTAAATTTCGCTACCTTATCGTATGTAATTTTTCGTGGGTGTATCGTAGTTTCCGTCACCCTAAGTTTTGCTGATCCACGAGGTGGATTCTTAGTTTCTTTTTGCGCCATTGTGATTCTTGAAGTTTATTTATCGTGTTCTCCAAGGAAAAATTGGTGTAAGTCGAGGAAAAAAAATTACTTTTACGGGTTTCCAGAGTTTTAATTTCCGCATTTCTTTTTTTTTGGGTATAGGAACCTGGTGCAGGGTGCCTATTCATCGGTATCCGTCGCACGACATCACGGTCGTTCATTATTATTTGAGGGAACTCTGAACCCCATTAAGACGCATTACCTGTTGTACCTCATACAGGACCTGAAGGTCTCCGGCATCTCGTCTCCAGCTAGTGAGCCCACCTTCTCACATGTTTAGCCAGATAAGTACAACACCATTTAACAAACTACGACGTGTATCTCGATTAATTTGTCAATATCTTGTGCCAGTTAGGCTGGTCATTACACAAGTTTAAGATCTAACTAGTGATCTGCTAATTTTTTTTTTAATAAAACCACCATATCATGTGCTAAGTCTCAAATACCGTAGCTTACATTTTGTTTTTTTGTAAATTTGATTACGCTGTATACTGGGTGATTCCAGCAGCAGAATATTTGTCATTGTATTCACTGTTTACGTACCCTGGTACAACCGAGGTACGTTTCAGATTAATTTACTGGTATTAATCCCTTACTGTAGATTCCTTAATTTGTTATAATTTGTTAATCTATTCTAACAATGTTTAAACGTGCTAATTAAATATCATTTGTTTACTTAAAGTTCTTTTCAGTAATTTCTTTAATTCTTTAGTAGTCTATTTTACCTAAATCCAAGATACGCTCAATTTTAATCATTTGAAAACGTAAGCCTTTGCAATTCACACAGTTACCTAATACAAAATTTTGATTATATAAATCTAACAGTTTAGTTAACTTTAAATTTTAAGTTGTATCGCCATTGTTTGGCTACTTATGTAAATCGTTTGTACTAAAATTGTAAGGTCAAGGAAACGTTTCTGCTGCCGTCCTACCTCTAATAAATAGTGTGGAGGTTATGTTGAATTAGCTATCTTTTCTATTTCATCTTGCTAAGGTTATGACCTCTTTAATATTCACTTAATGTTACACTTAGATATATCTGCTATTAGTCATTTCATTTTGTTATATTGAGTAACTTTAAATTCTAAATTTATAAATATATAGTACGTTTAAAATCCAAATATAAACCATCACTAATTTCTTTTTTTGTTAACATTTTTCACATCAAAGACGTTTTAAATACATAGATTACTGTTTACCTATTCTTTTTTTTATTATTGGTTATGTTAATCCCATATCTTGTGTCGTAACTAGCGCATGAAGGAGGTTTGTATGACAGATCCTTAGGCAGGGTGATCCAGTAGTGTATCCCGCTGAAGGGACACAGGCAGTGGCGTTAAGTAGAAACCGCAGGTAGGTTACCTCTTATGGTAGCGTAGTGTCCTGGTGCGCGGACAACGTCGCTCGCGTCGTCGCCGACCGACGCTCGTTTCTTTATTCATATTTACTTGAACCGTCACGCCATCTGCGACTTGAGTTAGCTCGGCCCTGCGATTTTCTAATACTACCACCTCGCTCTCTACATCGTAACCTACCTAAGATTTATAATTTAGTTGCGACGTTGTTGAGCGCATAACATCATTCAACCAATTGTCCGAAAATAGTTGCTTTCGTAATTTTTTTTTTTTTTGGATATTTGTAATTCACCCTTATAAGCTCTTAGCTGTTGGTGTAGCTGCAGTACTTGGACCTGCCATATCATCGCCACTTAATCCGCTTTCGCTGGCCATATTACCTTTAGAATGCAATTATTGCTTTATATTCCTATACTAAAGTAAATGTACAGAACATTCACATTACTATGGACTTACTGTTTGCCGAATATTTGCAACTCTTTCTTTTAATTATTACTACACGTCCTACACAGCTGCACTAACTCAAGAATGTTATGGTGAACTGGCCTTATTCTCTTCTACACACACAGCGATATTGCTATACAGATTGTCGTATTTAAAAGTTAATATGCATCTTCAAATACACACACATAAACATGTACAATTACTTTCTTTAGAAATGACCGGTGTGAGTTTAAAAACGCTGCGCGTATCTGTCGATAGTCACATTCTAATTGTATGGATGTCAGGTCTTGAAAACACACTAAATAAATATCTCCACAGAATATTTATATTTGTTTGAATGCTGCTCATTGTATAATTTCTTATTTACATTCCTTTTCTCCACTTCCATGTTATTTCTTAAAATATATTCTGGATTATAAAACCAACTAGTTTATCTTCCAAAAATAATTTAAATAACAAGGTGACCATGATTTACTAAATTTATTTCTATTTGCTTAGTTCAACAGATAATATATACCCAAATGCTTTTGAAAAATATCTTTAGTTTTATTATTATAACTCCTACCTTATTTTTAAATTAATTCAAATAAAAAAAATTAGGTGTAGCCACCACACGACTTTCTTATACGTATGAGCGTTTCAATCATACAATTTTAAAAATTATTTTATACAAAAATTATTCGAAATCCTATTCTAAGTACTTCCAGTCTCTTAGTAAATCTCTACAGGATACATACTCTGTGAGATATTTGCAAAAAAATGCTACTCGCTCAGAGTAAAAGTATTATTTCCGGTCCGAATTTTGAATTTTCATCTATACAAAAAATATTTCAAATCCAACTCTAAATACTTTTATACTCTTGATAAATATATATAGAATGCATAATTTACGAAATATTTGCATAATCGCTATTCGATAAGGGTAAAAGTGTTACTTCCGGTCCGAATTTTAAAATTTTTCCTATACAAAAGATATTGAAAATTAAGTTCTAAATACTCTTATACTCGGAACGCACCTGTCTAAAAAGCATAACTTGCGAAATATTCGCAAAAAACTGATTTTCGATAAGAGTAAAAGACCTACTTCCGGTAGGAATTTCGAAAAACTTTTTTAATAAAATTCTTCTTAAATTTAATTTTGAGTATATATGAATTCTTTACAAATTTGTTTAAACTTAGTAGTTGACGAATAATTGGCAAAATTCGATTTTTTCACTGAAGTAAACTACTACTTCCGGTCTGCCGATTTTACTGAAAATCTAATCAAATCTCAAGAGGGAGATTAAATTGAAATTTTCATCATCACAATACTTCCTTATACTACGTATAAAAAAATAAAAATAATGAGTTTAACACCTTGTCTTGTGGTTTATTAATTCAAGCAATATTTGCCTTTATACTTTCTTATACGTAGTAAGGAATTATGATGCAGATGTCCACCTTTTAAGGTCGCCTGATACCGAAAAAGTGGTTTTTGGCAAACGTCTCTCTCTCTCCCCCTCTCTCTCTTGGTGCGCATGCGCTAAGTATCCATAACTTTCGGTTTGTAAAAGATCAGCAAACCGCTCGGACTATGTTTTGACAGTTCTCAAACTAGATCATGTTATGTTGGAACAGATTGCAATTGATCCCGGATTTGTCAGTTCGCGTTGTTGGAACAGTGATTATTCACTGCGCTTGCTCCGTACAATCACGGATTTATTCAAACGTATGTTGGAACAAACCTGTTCAAAAAATAATACATATATACATACAAGGTCTCATACTTGAACTTCTGTGTTCAATTTCTCACAAACTCTCAAAACGAAAAGTTTTAATTCAAAATAAAATTAACGTAGACGGGAGAGGACATTTAATAAAATTGTGAAAATGTGCGGTCACGTCACAATTTTTTAAATGGATTGTTACATTGTAATATGATGAATATCCAGGATGTTTGTGCACATGTGAAAGTATATCATTAGTATCATCGCAAATTTTTCTACAAATGATTAGCCGAAATAAATAGTTCTTTTAAAGTATGATATTCATTAAAGAAATCGCTGCAATCGTAAATATTATATCAGGAAATTAATAATCATACATCTTTTATCGAACATTTAGAAGTAAGAATACCTTAGACAAAATTTTATTAATTAAAATTAAAGTCTGGTATAGTTGGAACTATGCAATTAATGGGTAATCATGTAATAAAATTTAATTAGGGTTGTAATATTAATTTCTCTAACCTTTACCAGAAAAAATTAAAACAAAAATTGTAGCAGATATCAAGTTTTTAATAATTAATATATAATAGTAATTAATTAATAAAGAAATTAAAGAAAATGGTTATGTGATTTTGGTCTTATAGTTTGTTTCCTTTTCGCAATAATAAAAAATGAGGTGTGGCCACCACACGACTTTCTTATACGTATGAGCGTTTCAAACTATACAATTTTAAGAATTTTTTTATACAAAACTTATTCAAAATCCTATTCTAGGTACTTTCATTCGCTTAATAAATCGCTATAGAATGCATACTTTGCAAGATATTATCAAAAAAGTGCTCCTCGCTAAGAGTAAAAGTGCTACTTCCGGTCCGAATTTTGAAATTTCATATATACAAAAAATATTGCAAATCCAGTTCTAAATAGTTTTGTACTCTTGATAAATATATATAGAATGCATAACTTACGACATATTTGCAAAAAATCGCTATTCGATAAGAGTAAAAGTGGTACTTCCGGTCTGAATTTTGAAATTTTTTTTATACAAAAGATATTGAAAATTATGTTTTAAATACTTTTATACCCGTAACGTACTTGTCTAAAAAGCATGACTTGCGAAATATTTGCAAAAAACTGATTTTCGATAAGAGTAAAAGACCTACTTCCTATAGGAATTTCGAAAAACTTTTTAAATAAAATTATTCTCAATTTTAATTTTAAGTATATATGAATTCTTTATAAATTTGTTTAAACTTAGTAGTTGAAATATTCGCAAAATTCGATTTTTTCGCTGAAGTAAACTGCTACTTCCGGTCTACCGATTTTACTGAAAAACTAATCAGATCTCAAGAGGGAGATTATACACGTAAATACAAAATTTGGAATTGATATCTACAGCGGTTTGGCCGCTATCGTGGTCACACACACACACACAGAGAGAGACACACAGACACACAGACATTTTTTAAAAACCACTTTTTCGGTATCAGGGGACTTCAAAACGTGGACATCTGCAAAAATCTCGAGGTCGAAAATTTTCATCATCACAATACTTCCTTATACTACGTATAAGAAAGTAAAACCTTAGTACGACATATAAAATCCATTATCGTCCATATACTCTTGCATTCTTCATTGCATAGAATTTATTAAAGTTTCACATAAGTTTCTTCCTCTGAAATACCCCAATACAGATTGTGCATAGCACTCCACATATTTTCAATGGGATTCGGATATGGAGATTTTGCCGCCCAATCAAATATACTTCTACGTTATTTTCGTTAAATGAATAAAAAAAAATAAAAGAAAGTAAGAGTGTTACTTCCGGTCCTAATTTTGATTTTTCTTTTATATAAAAATTATTCCAAATGTGGCTCAAACAATTTTGTGTTCTTAATAAATCTGACTAGAATGCAAAATTTGTGAGATTTTCCAAAAAACCGCTATTTGATGAGAGTAGTCTTACGTCCGGTCCGAATTTTCAAATTTCTTTTATACAAAGTTGTTCCAACTCGGGCTCTAAATATTTTTGTATTCTAGATAAATCTGTAAAGAATCAATAATTTGTAAGATATTTGCTAAAAACCGGTTTTTGCTAAGATATTAAGGCCTACTTCCGGTAGAAATTTCAAAAAAAAGTCTTTCTAAAATTCTTAGTACTTTTGTATTCTTTAGAAATTTCTCTAAACTTAGTAGTTGACGACGAATTAGTAAATTTTGATTTTTTTAGTGAAGTAAACTAATTCAAAATATCAGTGTTGATCGGGAAAAATATAATTTTTAATAATTCTAAACATTCCCTTATTAGAGAATATAACAATTTTTACTTTTTACAAGAAAAACATGGATTGTTATAATACTAAATTGTTTAAGTATTATTTTAGTTTTCAGTTAAACGTTGTTATTTTAAATAAAAAGCTTCAACATCTAAAATAAATACAAAGCACTCCCAGAAAGAATAGTAGCAAGTCCAAAATTCCATAAAACCAAGATTTGAATGAAAAACAGTGGATCTCCCTGTAGAAATTAAATTAAAGGCTATTATCAAAAAGCCAGAGAGATATTGAGGAACATAAAAATGGTTTTTTCTAATAAAGCACCTAGCATGAACGTTATCAGACAATAAATTATTATAAATAAACACAAATATTTCAAATATATTGGCTTATAGTATATGGCCGATGTAGTTTCTTTTACAAAGCAATTTAATACATAACGTAATACAATCTTTTTCTTTTAATTGAATTTAACATTTAATTATATATAATTTTAAAAGCAAGGCATTCAAAATATGTGTTTCCTTCGTTACTATATATATGACATGTATATTTCGTGCAGATTGTAGAAAATAAATTATTTAAAAACTTGAGAAAATATAAACCACACTCATATTAAGTACAATGGCTTATTCATGCTATATAAGATTTACGACGCATGTTTTTTGCTTGTCCCGTTCTTAACTCGAACATTAGAATGTTACTATCGTAGAACTTGGGGATCTATTTTCAATTTACACCGGCCATTTCAAAAGAAAGCAATTGTACATACCTATGTATGTATACAACAGTTCAAGAGTGTGGCTCTCGTTTTACCCACACCACCATAAGAACGGTGGGTGGGGAGACCGAGAGCGCGAACACCATGCGCGCATGGCATTCGTTCCGTATCTTTAGAGCGGGAACTTACATTCTGTCTGAGCAAACTCGCAAATCGAAGCATAATTCGTACAAAGTCGTGCAAAATTTATTTGTATAGTTCATTATAATATTTTGTTTCATTTTAAATGTGAGAATTTTATTTTAGTTACAATTTTTATAGAGTTTTGTTTCAGTTCAATGTTAATACATTATACATCAATTACCAAAATAGCGGAGCAATTTCTTAAAGCAAACGTCCGCATACTAACTTTCAACGTTTTGCACTGAAGCTGCGATACTGCAGCGGTACCCGGTGTCCCGGTATGAACTCATCTCCCCTATTATCGTACCCCTCCATTTCATGTTTGCATGCACATGTGTGCGTGTCTGTGTTTCCCTATATCTACTTTTATTTCAGTCAAACGGTATGTGCTTAATAAGGTTCATAAAGTTTCTGTATGATACGGGAATGGGTACATCCCCAATTGAAAATACTTATATTGAGCGTTTAAGTAATAGAAACCTATAATATTAATATCACTCTGTGTAATGTTACACCTAGTGGTCGACAGAGGGCTGTATAATAACTTAATATTTGTATAAAATTTAAAGTGCCACGGAAAAATCAATCGTTAATTCCGCTACATATTACGTATTTTTCTTATCGGGCCGCGTTCGCGCTACAGCAACCAAAATTCCGCTACCGGTAGCGGAATTTCGCTATGGTTGGCAACACTGCGTATACGTTATTTTTTTCATAACAGCTCTCAAATAACATTCAGAAAAAAAACATGCGTTTTAAGTAAATGTACGCATGTTATGAATAACCTGAATGCAGTATAGCAATATTCATGTCAAATAATTTGAATTATTTGTTGATTGTTTGTGTCTAGTTTATAGCAGTTTATGTGCGTGAATACTGCGAAGAGAAGGTGAAAGAAAAATTTTTGTAATTATACAATTACAAATTTGAATATACTTTTTTTTATAAACTATTAAGCACATAATCGGTTACCATAAAGCAGAGCTATTAAAAAATTGACTCATCAGAAATTAATTTATTTACATTTGGGCAATTATATAAAATTGAAAAGTATCGTGAGGAAAGATTTGATAATTACTATTTGCAATTTATTTTTATTTAACTGAAAACCTAGCGTTGAACATTTTTTGCATGAAAAATTCAGACCGCATATATTTGTATAAGAAAGTCGCGTGTGGTGCCTACACCTACTGTAAAATTAAATGGAAGATAAAGTAGACATATTTCTGGAGCAAACTGCAATTTTAGTGTTCCTGCGTTGTCTTGTAAAACATTAAGTTACTTGTGTGGATAAATAAAAATAAGTTGTTTTTTAAATATGTACTATATCACTATCAGCTATAATATCCCAAGAGCATTGATAACAGTACGAAATAATTTTATCACAGTTTTTGAAAGCACGTTACTTGGTAACAGCCCGACGCCGTAGGCGAAGGGCTGTTAACCTAAAGTAACGTGCTTGAGAAGTTGTGATAAAATTATGAGTATTTATCAATGCTCGCGGGATATTCGGTAAGAAAATTTTTTGCGATTCAATGAAAATTATTTATTAAAAACACAATTATTGAAAGAACAATTCGAAAAATTATATTTCGATGATGATGTATTCGCTTCGGTTACTGAAGATGTGTTTCCACGCATACTATTGATTATTCTATTGTGATGTTCTTGATCGATATTTAAATAAGGTTTTATAGAATTTGCATTGTTGTGGCCTGTAATTTTTAACAACTGTTGTTCGTCAATTCCATTTTTAGCAAGTGTACTAACAGCAGTTGCCCTATTGGAATGATTGGTAATTTTCCTCTCTTTGGTATCCAAACCAACCGCTTCAGCAGAAGATTTTGTCCATCCGTTGATGGTATTCTTACCCAGAGGTACATTGTCGTACCACTTATCATTTTCTGTTTTCCAATGGCGATTCGGTTTTAAAAATAGTCTGTTTGTTTTGATATTTTTTCCTCTTTTCGATAATAATTTTAAAAATAATCTAACAGGGCAAACGTTGCTGTCACTATTTTGAACTAACCATTTACTAGAAGCGCAGTTCTTTGAACCTCCTTGGCAGGTCTTACTGAAAACTGGATTGTATTCGACCCTGTTAGTTGGAGAGCCATCATTGTTTTTCTCGATATGAAAATATTCAACCAAGCAAGCAACAGCCTCACCACCTCTCCATGCCAATTCCACCGCGGCGATATGATAAAATTTGCGTAGGAGACCTAGAGGGGTATTTTCATCCCAAAAGTTTATAATTTTGTTCATTTCGGTTGAACTTAATGGGACTGAACTCGTTTTACGTTTAGTGGGATCTATTTGTAAATTTTTTCGTGCTACGTCGCGTGCATTTCGGGCTTGTTTGAATGCAACACTGTTAAAGGGGTCTATCATGATATTATACTCGTTGTAATATTTTTCTTGTAGTAATTTACTTGTCACATTCCACATAGTTTTAACTGTAGCTTCCTTAAAGTCCGTGCCATCTCTCTTTTTCATATTAACTGCCCAATCTTTCAGTATTAAAGCAAGTTCTTCAATTGTACGATTTCCATCCAACTCATATTTCCTGGTGTTGCAAAAGTCTATAAATGTTTTCCATGTGTATTTTTTACTATTAATAGTATTTTTTGGTACATTTTCTTCAATGATTTTGTCAATTGACTCATTATTTTGAATACCAAAACGAGAAAGTGACATTTTGAAAAATTTTATACAATTAAATTAAATAAGCGTCAAAACCATTGCGTAGCAACCTCTTGATGACAGAAGTGAAAACTACCCTAGGGTTGTTATCAGTTAAATGATGAGTTTATTGGTTATTTTGAGACATGTGATCACAAATAGACGAATTTGATAGGATTCCATTTTAAGCAAAAAATTTTCATTGTAATAGATTCACTACTTGTTATTTGGCGCCATATATTAATTGTAATATAATATACAAGTGTATTATTTCTATTATTATTATTATTATAGGTAACTGGTTTATTTTACTAATTTCTGATGCCTTGATTTTCCCACTTAAAATTTTATTTTCCTCAACACGTTCTCTTCAAACGTTTCTTTCTTTAGCTACCATTTGGTTTTAAATTATAATCGAAATCTTTATGCTAAATGTTGAATATGTAGATATTAACCACAGCTAACTCAGAAAAAATTAATATAATTAACAACCAAATACTTTATGCCAATTTCTACAAGGAATTTCAATCTTCTTCAGTTGAAAACCTTTCAAGAACTGAATATCGATGTGCTGCTGATATTAGAGAAAAATAGAAAAAGAAGATTACATTTAGGTATAATCCGTGCGTTCAGGGAGTTACGGCGCCGCTAGCGCTGAGCTGTGCTAGGTCGAGCGGTGTCCTGAACGCAACTGCTGAATGTCGGCGCTGGAGCTAGCGGTCGCCATCTTGTCTAGCGAAAATAAATTTCGCTCGATGACCTAGCGGCGCTAGAAAGAAGTGGGGATAAGCGGTGAATATTCAAATATGAATTTAAAAATTCAAACCCCCGGATTAATAAAAACATTAATTTATTAATTGTAGTAGTAAATATCATTTTTACGGTTGCTGTTGTACTTGTTATATTTAAAGTTATGAGAAAGTTATAGGTAAGTTTATCATATAAAATAGATATTGATAAGTACTATTATATTCGGTTTACATATAAAGTGAATATTTTTTTTCTACTTGAAATAGATTATTTATTTCTAATAAATAAACAACTGTTAGTGAATCCTAAGTAGTATACGAAAATAAATTTGGCTCGATGACTTAGCGGCGGTAAAAGCGACTAAAATTCAAATTTGAATCTTTTGAATAATACGATTAATAGAAACATATTCAATTATGTTGCACAATAGATCTTCAATAGTGCCTAAATAGTTCTTTTTGATCTGTTTATATATTGAAATGTATTTTGAAATAGATATAACTATTAAGAAATATCAAACAGCACAATTCCTTCTAATAAACAGCATAATTCCTTCTAATTTGGCACTAAATTTAATCAAAAATGTTAACAGCTGCTACAGAAACTAATAAGCTATATATATAATGATGCTTGTTTTTTGGCCTTATCGTCTTATTATATTTTCGTGGTCTAAAAAACATTAGTACTGCCTTTTGTAAACTTTTTTCCTATGTATAAGTACAGATAGCGTTACAGAGTCTATTAGGTAATGTAACTTGAGACTTTTACACAAGATCTGCTCTCAGATTCCAATACGTTAAATGTTGGAATAATATTGCTTTCTCAACTACAACAATAAAACAAACACAATGTTATCAGTTTATGTCATATTTATTTATCAATTGTATACTCTGCAATTATACACTTGTTACAAATTAGCATTCATAAAATACATCAATTAATTAAAATTGAAATGACAACTATTCACAGTGCCGATAACTGCCAAAACTGCTAATATAATAGTGTCAATCATTTTCAACAAAAACCTCAAAATAATCCAACAAATTTGATCAGATTTACTGCAACATCATTCAGAAAATTCATCAACTAATTAAAATTGAAATTAATACTGTTCACAGTGCCGATAAATATTCCAACCAAAACCGCTAATATTGATAATAGATACATCATCTTCATCGAAAACTTTCACATAATTCATATAATAATCCACTGTAAAATGTAGTATAAAATATTTAGACACACTATATATTACAGTAAATAATTTACCATCACCTTGGTCTCAATTATAAAATAAGGATTTTATATTTGCTATCGTACACGGTACAACCTATTTACACACCAAATACGTTGACTTTATTTCTAGTTTAGATTTTAAAAGTGCGTATGTCACGTCTTCATACTTCAAACAACAATAATAATAATGGAATTAAATAAAAATAAACTTCAGAACGCCATATTGCTGCTGTCAGAAATTGTGATTCTTCGGAAGTAGGGTAAGTCCGGGAGAGTTCGACCACTTTTTGGGGAAAAAATTATAACTTGCTTGTGTTCTAAGATAAAATTTTCTTTACACCATCAAAGCATTGCCCAAAGGGTTTAGAGACTATATAAAATATAATTTATGATATCATAGCAAAATACATTTTTATTTTGAATAAAAAGTACAAACATTACACCCGGATATCTGGGTTAGACCGACCACCAACTACGGGTGAGATCGAGTTCAAACAATAACAAAACGTATATCTTCGAACAGTATAATAGTAATAATAGTATAATAGGAAAGTATAAACAAAATTAGTTTTTACGACTTTTCTTTTTCATTTTTCCGCTTAAATCGCAGAAATTCTCAAATTTCTGCGATTTAAGCTGCTGGTTTTCGTAGCAAAAATGGGATTCCAACTAATCCTTGGAAATGGTAGCATTGACATACGCCGATTTAACTGACATTTTTTCCTTTAAATATTGCGTAAGGTGGGAGAAACATCCCTCTGCATTGGAGCAACCTATGACGGAAATGGTTTCGCCCTTCTCGCCTGATGTCAAGGAAGAAACATTTTTTGAGGCTTTTGCGGCCAACACTTCAGTTGGTTTATTGTTCATCTGTAAACCGATTTCGTTCATGTTAAAAATATTAGAAGGTTTGTCATGGAGTTGGTTATCAGTGAGAATATTATCTAATAGGGTAAAATAGTGTGTCACATTGTCACGGTTCATTCTAGTCGTACAAGCAATCGAAATTCCTTCGGCTTTTCTAATTGATATATCTGGATGTCGTCGCAAAAAAAGAGTTAAGCCAATCATAGCCGGCTTTGCCTTTTTCTTTATTGAACGTGTGCTTCAATTTCAGTTGTTCGGCAAGTTGAAAGGCTCATATTCTGACGGACTACCGATCTGGTGCAAATCCAAATGTTTGCATTTTTTTAATATGTCGCACCAATTTCAGTTCTGCATCATTTACCAACACCGATGACGGACCCAGTTTCTTTCGTTTTATTCCCTCCGACTTCTTAATATAATCTTTTAGAGTTGTTTTAGGAATCCCAAACTCTCGGGCGGCTTCATTTACACCCATTGTACGATTTTGTACACATTCAATTGCATTTCTTAAAGAATCGGCACACGATTTAGCTCTTTTTTCATTTTTTCTTTTGTAAATTGTGGATATTTTAGTTAATTTGTAAGAATATTATTTTACAATATATTTAACTGTTTAAATTGGGCTTCATTAAATCTCTAATTTACTTCAGATAAACTTTTTAATTTTTTTTTTCGTGGTCGATCTCTCCCGGAGTAATGTGGTCGAACTCTACCAAAGTCACGGGAAAGATGGATCACCTTATTAACTGGAGCAAAAACGAAGAAGGACTACATTTTTGAGGTTATGTTACAGATTCTTGCATATTTTATCATCCAGTATCGAAATAGTTTAAATAAACTTACCCGTCTTTAAAATATCACTAACACAGTAAATAAGTCAAAAAACTTTCAAGTTCGTAAAAAGCTTAAAACTTAATTTATAAATTCACACTGATGTCACGGCCCGTGTTTACACGTTGGTTGCAACAAGCTCAACTAATTCCATAGAATTTGTGATACACAGGGCCCTCTCTTGCTTTTTTCTTGAGTTATCCCTACTGGTCAGACTGTCCCGGTGGTCGATCTCTCCCGGACTTACCCTAGTAAATGTACGCATGCGCAAGCTATAATTTTAAAATTTACTACTGTGACCCGTTCAATGACTTCTGGCGCTGGCCACAAGCTCTAGCGGTATTCGCTTCCAGCGCCGTAACTCCCTGAACGCACGGAATGATTACCTTTTTCTTGGTGTAGTAATAAAATATAATATTTAAAACGCCAAACAGAAACACCATAATCTTAGAACTTTTATAAAGTGCCATTAACATTTTAGGGTGCATTTTACAGACTTAACGGCCAGAAATTCAACACACACATTTAAAATTATATATTTTGGTAAAAAAATAGTAAGTTAACCTAAAAATAATACACAAAACCTAATTTCATTTCTGTAGTTTCCTGTAAAATACCGTCTTAAAATAATACATTTACCGATAAACAATCACTTAAATATGAAAAATATATAAGAATTACAACGATTTTAGATCAAATTTTAACTAAATACAAAAAATCACATAACATGTACAAAGTTAACCTAAAATTCTGAATATTAGACTGATGGTGGGTTTATGCAGCGTTCCCTAACTTAGTATTAGTATTAGTCCTAAGAATTAGTTTTAACCTTAAAAGTACACGTTATACAAACATTAAATTTTCAAATTACGCTGCGTGAATGGTACGTAGCTGTGTACGTATTACCTCATAAGGTTTAGATCTTGGCTACCGAGGTCTTAACTTAGTCCTAAGACTTAAAAATTACGAACTTTCAAGGTCGTGTCCTAACGCGGTCCTAAGAGGCTTACGACCATAAGATCAGCTGACTGAACGCTAACACGTATACTCAATGATCGAACTTTCTTAAGACTAATACTAATACTAAGTTAGGACTAATTCACGCTGCATAAACCCAGCATAACTCACTCTTACTTCATAAACTTTGTATTAGGTACTATCTTTCTCTTGCTGTGTACAAAAGTTGATTTTATTTTAACATCTCCCTTATAACAGGGTCCATAACGTATACACGTTATGAGGTGATATATCATACCATTATTTACTAAACATGTTATCGTATCTGTTAAATCGTGTATGTTATTTTCGAAATAATAGCGGCTGTTATTTTAACGTAAATGATACAGCATAGGGCCGAATAGCCGATTAGATTTCCCTGTATGTTCTATCTATTGTCACCACTCTCATTATAAAGTAACTCTAAATGAAACCATGGCCAACTGGATCTCGATATCGCTGCACGATATTAAGACGTAACGTAACTTCAATTTACATAACTGAAATTAATTCTGCTATCCTCAAAATATCGGCCCTTAAGTAACACCATCTAGTAATAGACTAATAAACTCTAATAATAATGTTAGAAGTTTGGGCTTAATTCTTGATGAAAATATGACCTGGAGTCCAAATCTTGATGTATTAAATAAAGTCATTTACTGCACAAAAGTTTAAAACGTTATTGCGAAAAAACAGTTCTCATGACTATTTACTATGAGGTATTTATTTCTAAACTAAAATGTAGTATACTTTTTGCGGAAATTCCCCAGATTCGGGCCGGGTTTTTGTATTTTAAAAGCAAATCTTTCGAGTAATTTTTGGCTTTCCCTTTAAAGAATCATGTCGTGGGAAATTCAGGTCTGCCGGTCTTCTTACTGTCGCAGCTTTGTATATTTTTGAATGTTTAATTTTTAATTTTAAAAACAAGGAGAAATTTGATAATTTCCTACCTAATCACAATTACGAGACTTGATCTCAAATTACATACAATTATCCAATACACAGACGTAGCATGTTGGAAAAAGATCCGTCCTATTCCAGCATAAAATTATTCAATAAACTTCCTCAACAAATTAAAGGTATAACAACTTTTAAAAATTTCAGAAGAATCTAGTTGATTTAGAGCCCTGCATAATAGGGGAATTCCTTGCTAATTTCCTTGTGATATTTTGCCTCAACAGATGTATGTACATTTCAAGATTATTATAAAGATAATGAACTATTTATTTATAATTGTAATTTAGATTTATGTAATATGTAGTAGAAAATATGAATGACTACTTGACATGTTTCAACTCACAGATGGATATACCATAGTCGTCAAATTTTAATTTCGGTTTGCACTTCTATCATATGCAGAAGATGACCTTATGATATGCAGCGATGCCTGCTTGCTAACAGTGGTGGGAGAGCAACGCAGTGGCGGGGGACCCCCCACGCCTTACATTTCATAGCAAACGTTTGTCGAGTGTGACAGCCTCGCTTATGTTTATCTTTAGTTTATTTCGTCGCGCTCTTTTCCTCTTTCTACTTTCGTATCAGAAATTAAAATATGTCGACCCCGGTATATGTATTACCTTTATGACTATTTGAAATGAAATAAATTATTATTATTATTGGTAATAATTACAGCGTTTCCCTAATTATTACAGCATTTAGTATACTTACAAAACAAGAATTGAAAATGTTGAAAATTCGTAATAAACTCATTTCTTTTTTGATTTCCTTTTTAAAATTATACTAAATCAACCCTCAAATAATAGAGTTTACATATTCAAGATGAATTATTAAAATTAGTGACCAAATAACGTCTAGCAATGCTGCTTCACTTCAGCCCGGCAATTTTTCCAATAGAATTTAAAAAATGATCTTATAGCACATCTACAAATATTAAAATATTTCTAATTTTAACCTAAAAATGCAAAAAATTATGGCTGTTTACCAGGATTTTTCCTTATACTACATTTCGGATAATCAATTATCATTTCTGATGTACCTGGAGAATTACTTGCGTTTAAACACAAAGAACTAAATGATCACAAAACCACATTTTTTTATTGGAAAAACTGTATATAGTTCCTATTGGTGCACGCCATAATTTCCAGATTATATTATAGTAATATGTAGCATACATTAAATGAAACGGCAGAATGTTTGTAGTATTAGAAGAATTTAAGTAGAAAAAATAAGCAAATAAAAGTCAAATCAGTCAATAAAAGTTAGAAATTAAGTGGGCTTGATATAATCCAATCATATTGCATATATTGCTTGTTTTGATAATGTTCCGCGATTACCAAGTAGATTATAATACTTTGAATAGATGGCGGGCGCCAGCTAGAGACCTGAATTTTTAGGTTACCAGAATCAGAAAAGTCACATTATGTGATGGCCTTAATATCGCGCAGCGATAGCGAAATCCAGTTTGCCATAATGACGTGTGTTAATAGCACCACTCGTTTTACATCTATCAATTTTAAATTCAGTTTCAAGAACTTGGTCAAAATTGACACCAAGTTTGGTATTTACCTCTGTCAGTTTCAAGTTCGATTAAAAATTCTTATATTTGACGCCTGTAAAACGCTTACGTAGTTTTAGTGCCCTCCAATTTTAAGATCAGTTTTAAATTATATAAATTGACGGGTGTAAAACAAGCTTTAGAAATAGGAGAAATAGTGCAGAACGTTCCAAAACCTTGGCTTTTGATAACACAAACAAATTTTTGAAGAATAAAATCTTAAAAAGCGGAAAGTTGAGAAAGAAATTTTATATAATATTCAAATGGTGTATGAAAGTATAATTAAATAAATTGGGGTGGTCACCACACCACTTTCTTATACTTACATATTTACGGTCCTAATTTTAAGTTGGCTTTTATTCCAAGTTTGACTCTATAATTTAAGAGATACTCGCAAAAATTGGTTTTCATTAAGAGTAGTATTACTTCCGGTTCTTATTTTTAATTTTTTTTTAAAAATTCGGTGAAAATAAATACTTTTATACTGGCAAATCCTAAACGTGACCACAATATTTTATCATACAAAAAAAAAGTTTTCTTGTATGTACTAATGACTCAAAATCTAATTTAATCAAAACTATGTCTCTTTTGAAAGGCAATATTATTTCAGGGAATGTTAGTGAAGAGCAATTAGATCGATGGTGTAAAGAAATTGAGGAAGAAGAAAAACAAAAAGAACAAGAAGCTTTGACGAATTCAAAATGGCTCAAGGAACGTGAATTGCGGAAACAAGAAATTGAGAGGGCTTGGAGACCGCTCACTCTTAAAACAATTACTTATAACAACAGTAATACTCAAAAACGGAAATCAGCAGAAGGTATTGACAGTATGATGGAGACAGAAAGCATTGAGGAAATACCAACAACTGCATCTTCAATCCACATTCCTGAACCTGGAAAATCTGCCCAGTCACCATTGCTAACGAGTCTTTTAAAATCTCCTTCACATGCTCAGAGTGTAGTAACCTCATCTATATTACACACAGCTATTACAAGTCAAAGACCAACAACTACAAATCCAACGATTGCTAGCTTACTAAATTCGTCTACTAATGTAACTGTTTCTGCCAGTTTACAACAATTAGTCAGTAGTGCGATAGGCCAAGAGCCAGTTACTTCATTACAAGTTATCGATCAGGAACCCACAACACCCGAATTACCAGATGACGCTGAGGATATTCTTCCTAATCTAAAAGTAGAAGACCTTGAAAGTACCCTACCGGAAATAAAAAATGAAGAAGTTGAAGGAATTATATCTGATTTAATAGAAAATGCTGAAATAGTAACTGATCCTGAAGAACACCTGGCGTTAACTGATAATATTGATTTAATGGAGAATTTAGAAAATGAACTGCAAGAATTAGTGAAAGAGGAAGAAGAGAACGCAGCTAAGGAATCACAAGCTGTACTATTAGAATCTAAACAAGAGGAGAACGTGCCACTACAAAAACAACCATCTATCATTGAGATAGACCCTTTTGAATTTCAGGAAGAACCTGAAATATATGTACCACCACAGGCACAATCCAAGGTCATTGTTGAAGAAAGACATCCTGTAATTGAGGAAGTTAAGGAGGAAGTGATTGTAGAAGAGGTTGATACAAATATTGAAGCTGTAGAAGAAATAAAGGATATTAATGATTTAAAAAAGGAATGTACTGGCGGTTCGGTCGAAATTGTTGAGGTGGTTGCAATGGAAGACGAAGAAATAGACAAAGAATTGAATAAATCTGAAATTGAAGATATTGTCCATTCTAGCAAAGTCGAATTAAGTGTTACGAAAGAAATTAATAGCGATGAACAGCAAATAGTGGAATCAAAAATAGACAAGGATTCCTGTGACGAATCAAATACTGAATCAGTTGATATGGAAGTCAAATCAGAACCGGAAGTGCTAAAGGAAGCCTTGAGCACGGAAACTACCGAAACGGATACTAATGAAGCTGCTGGAACTGTATTTACACCTGACTTTACTGGAGAATTATACGATGATAATGTCAGTATGGAAGTAAAAGTAGACAAATCGGGAAAGGCCAAAAGAGATTATTCCAGAACGAAAAAGAGAGATGAGAAAGATTTAGATATGTATTTTAATGTGGAACAGGTTCAGCTAGAAGAGGAACAAGAAACTTGTTCTGAAAAGGAATTTCAAGAGATAGAAAAGAAATTAGAAATCAAAAAGTTAAAAAACGATAATGAAAGATCTAACAGTCCTTGGACAGAAGAGGATGAGATTGCTCTAAAGGGAAAAAGACGATACTCTACACCTGCAACTCCTGTAGACTCGATTCCTAATTCCCCAGGTTCAACAACTACAAATGAAGACGAACGTGACTATAGAAACTGGAAAAAATCATTATTACTTGTATATAATCGCTTAGCAACTCACAAATATGCTTCACTATTTCTTAAGCCCATAACAAACGACCAAGCGCCGGGTTACCACAACGTAATTTATAGGCCAATGGATTTACAAGCTATTAGAAAAAATATTGATAACGGTACTATAAGAACGACAACTGAATTTCAACGTGATGTCCTTCTTATGTTTACTAATGCTATCATGTACAACAAGACAAATCACCTAATTTACAATATGGCTTGGCATATGCAACAGGAAAGTATACAGCAAATTCAGTTATTCCAACTAGCACAAATGGACACGCCCGCTAGGCGTGAAACTAGAACAAGCGAACCCGGTAATAAAAGAAAACGAGCTCCAGAAGAAATCATTAGAAATAAAAAGAGAAAAGAAGATTAGCATTACGGTATTTCCTTTTTTATTTAAATCACTCTTACTTAAATTAAGTACTGAATTACATTTATTATCTAACAATTAGATAGCTATTAGAGTGATTGTATATACAATTATGAATTATTTTATGTGAATTCCTTCTATTTTTATCAAATAAATATCAAACATGTACAGATTTTTCAAGACATCTTTATTTTCGTAATTGTATAAGCCCATGTATATATGTATTATTAAAAAGAATATATGAAATGTGAAGCACTACAAATGTATGTTTTATTAATTATTTACAACCCAATTATTCTGAAAAATATCAATATATAAAGGTTTCCATTGCGAAGAGTCACCTCAGCAAGTGAATTTAAGCTCCTCATTAGACTCGTGGAAAAGTACATAAATGTACGAGGTCTGACAATTAAGTGATTTCCACGACTGGAAACAATTTTGGAAAGCTTGTTCATCAAGACCGTCCATGACCCCTGTACATGCCTGTTTCATGACCATTTCAGTAGCAAAATGAGTCCCCTTGAGCATCTCCTTCGTTTTAGGGAAGAGGGAAAAATCACATGGGGCTAAATCTGGGCTGTAGGGTGGGTGTTCCAGCACAAGAGTCCCTGTGGATGCTAAAAATTCGCGAGTAAAGATGGCTGAATGCGCTGGCACATTGTCGTGATGCAGCAACCAATTCTTGTTGGCCCACAACTCAGGTCTTTTTCGTGCAATCTGGCGCCGCAATGTTTTCAGGACCTCAACATCGAGTATCGACAATCATCCTTCAACACTTGTTCGACTTTTTGCAGAGAGGTGGCGGTGCGAGCTTCAGCTGGTCGACCAGAGCGCGGAGCGTCATTGCACTCCTCTAGCCCCTCCTCAAAGTTCTTGTACCACTCATAGAATGACGATTTCTTCGCCATACACTCCTTTCAACGCTGTTAACGTTTCAATTCACGATTTCCTCCACTTAACGAAAAATGTCAGTGGTTACCCTTTGCTCAAATATTTTGGCGTAGATATCATGTACAGAATTGCGTAACACACGTTCACTCCTCCGGCATAACACGCAGACTGCTACGTGAAACGTGTTGAAAATTGGGTGGCATTTAGTTCAAGGTTCCCTCTACCACGCCTGACCATGTGGCGGATCGCAGTGTTGCCACGTGGGCCGCAAAAAAACTTTTCCGGATACTTAATTGTCAGACCTCGTATTATGTATGAATTCACTACAAAATTTAAGTATTTATCGGCTCTTAATAGTATTTTTTGTAGTCACCGCCTGTAAAGTGACATTTGGCGCATGCATAGCTCGACCAGCAAAGAGTATTTCCTGGTCGAGGCGACTGTAAGAATTGAAAAAAAAAACACTGGCTCTTTGGGACATTAAAAAAAAATCTAACTTGATGGTAATAAAATTTAGTCTAAAATACTACTTCTCTCGATTATTCTTCACTAAAAGTTTGAGAAATAGGTATAATAATTTAAAATTCTTCCAATAAATTTGTGGCGCATCTATTTAACTATTTGTCAAATAATATTGAAATTGACATTATATTGCAATCAACCCAAAAAGCGATGAATTTACTATAAATATAAGAATAAAAACGTCATAAGCAAGAATATAATAACTTAAACTAAATTTAAATGTGAGTAATAGGTACGTACAAGAAATGCTTAAATTAATTAGGTAATTATTTTAGGTTAGGTATGATACTAATCACTTTAATCAATAATATTTTTTTAATTTATGCTCGTGCAAAAAATATTGTACAAAGCACTTGCTTGAAGACATCTTCCACGCATTCGCGCAATTAAAAGTACTCGCTTCCCTTCAGTCGCTCGTGCTTTCAAAGTGCGCTCATGCGGGAAAATAGTCTTCCCGAACTTGGTTCGTAAATAACTATTACCATCTCAGGCCCTAATTATTTCGTTTGTCACATTTGACATTAACGAGAAGTGGCACTCATCCATTTTTCTGTTTTAATTCAAAATAAATAACAAATAGAAAACAGCACAGTTTGCATGATGCAAAGTAAAACATCTTGTTTTACTTGATACCACTTCAGGCATGAAACCATCTTACAAGCTACTAGCATCTGTGCAATATCCTTTTATTAATACATAAACAGATCATCTTAAAGGCAATTTTCGAACCAGGTACAAGAAGCAAACAGACAGAATATTTTTCCGATTTCGTTGATATTTGAGAGCCATCTAGCGGCCGCTGATTTTCTCCTATAATAATCATAATTATTTATTTCCCAACGGGCCATTGACCAATGACAGAGAAATTGCAAATTATGTTGTACAATGAGATCAATCTCAAGTGAAGTGTGGTGGTATTTTAAAATCCCTACATTAAGGTAGGTGTTAGCAAGAATCTTGTTAGACAGATACCTATCCTGAATTTTTCCATTTATTTCCAACACACGTTTTCTAAATGGTGATCGAAATGATTTCCTTTTTGTTATAGAAATAGAAAAACTTATTTGTTCATTTTCTTTACTAATATAAATATAACATGAAACATTTGTCGAAAACGTGCACTTTACTCAATGAACTGTATATACTAACTGGAAGGGAGGCAGGGTATTTCCATTTAAGTCGAGGCGCGCACCCAAATGGTACGTACGTGGCATGGAAGTGGCGTGGTTACTACGTGGCATGTGGCAATTTTTAAACGAGTGAAATCAGATGCGACAACGCGCATCGATATAGCGCTGTCGCAACTGATTTCACTTGTTTAAAAATTGCCACATGCCACGTAGTCACCACGCCACTTCCATGCCACGTACGTACCATTTTGGTGCGCGCCTCGACTAAGAGAGAAATGTGTCAGGCGCAATAGAAAGAGATAGTGCTACGTTGTGGTATATCCATCCTTAATTGTTGCATGTTCGTTTGCGGAGTTTATTTATACAGGGTTGCTCATTAGTGCCTCAAAGTCCAATATAGGCGTTATTAAATAGTACTGAAGAAATTTATTTTATAAAAAGTGGCACAGTAACAAAAAACACACATTTTGAAAATAATTTGAATTATACAGGGTGATACGTTACAATGACACACATTCGAATTTTTTTTTTAATGAAACAGCCTGTATATCTTTTGTTTTTCCTTATCTGCTTTAATTTGTGTTTTCATCGATATCTGGGGTTTTGGATGATGCATTGTTGAGTTATTAACGAAAATTATAAAAAAAATGGTCGCTACAATGTTTACCATAATAATTCTATGCGGTAGTATTACGATTATCTAAGACAAAATTATTTAGTAAGTATGCAGCCAAGGGATGTGTTGAACCTACAAAATAATCAAACATTAATTTTATTATACAGGGTGTTTCTTACGATGCAATCAATTTAGCTATCGTCAAAGAGCGTTTACTGACTTTTTTCAAATCGAACACCCCGTATATTATTAAATTTTTGGAATGATGCGTTAATTGCGCTTCATTTTTGTTAATAATGTCCTATACCCAAACCCAATAATTTCGCAGTTATTTTTAATTTTTCATTACAAACCGCTAAATTATTTGTTTTCCATTCGATTTAGTGTGCTGGGTAAACGATTTGACAAACAAAAACAAATAAACGTAAACAAACATCAAAAATTAAAATCTTATTGTTGCTGTTAATTAGGTGTAATATTAGTGATTTCTTAAGTTTCTGCGTTTAATATGGTCATTGTGTTATTTATTGATTGGATTAGTGGGTAGGTACGTACTTTTTTTGTATATTTGTTGTTTGCCATATATTATTATTACGGTTTTTAGTTAAGTCAAAATGCAGTTTGAAAGCAACGAACTCGTTCACATGATTTTGATTATGGGATCTGCCCAAAAGAATTGTCTATTAACCAAGCGAATTTATGCGCAAAGATATCCTGACAGAAACAACCTTCAGTTACAAGTTTGGAAAGACCTAAGGAAAGATTCATTAGAACAGGAAATGTGAGTTATGAAAAGCTTGAAAGGACAAAGAGGACAAGTGACGAAGATAAATTGAAAGTCTTGTTATCAGTAATTGAGGAGCCCTCTACTAGTTCGACCAAAATATCAACAGAAACTAATATACCACGATCGACTGTTAGCAAGATTTAAAAAAAAAACAAATATCATCACTACAGTATTTCCTTTCATCAAGAACTGTTGGGGCCTGATTTAGAGACTAGAAGGACGTTTTGCGAATGGGGATTAGAAATTGAAAGAATAACATCTGGTAGCCCAAACCGTCATAATCTTCATCATTATGCAATAGACAACCCAAGAATATCAAGAGCGATTGATAAGCAGAGGCAATGGACTATAAATGTTTGGGCTAGTATTATGGGCAACTTTATAATTGGACCACATTTCTTTCACGGACATTTAAATAGTGCGCAATATTTGAATTTCTTGCAATATGACTCGCCTCAGCTTCTGCAAAACGTCCTCCAGTTCTAAGAGAAAATATGTAGCTTCAGCACGACGGTGCTCTAGCACATTTTGCACTAAATGTCCGACACTATTTAAATCAAGAATTCGAAGGTAGATGGATCGGCCGCGGTGGTCCCATTAGTTGGCCACCTAGATCGCCAGATTTGACCAAACTTGATTTTTTTCTATGGGAGTACATAAAAAATATTGTATACCAGACACTTCCAACTACAGCAGACGATATGAGGCAACGTATAATACGTGCTTTTGCCATTGAGAAGTTGCAACACGTAAATAGGTCCTTTCTGTCAAGGCTGCAAATGTGTTCTATTCAAAATGGGGGTCACTTTGAAAATTTATTATAAATAGTGCTTCTAACAAAATTACAGTTTGATACTTTTAGTCATTTATTCGGTTTTGTTTGTCAAATCGTTTACCCAGTACACTAAATCCAACCGAAAACAAATAATTTAGCGGTTTGTAATGAAAAATTAAAAATAACCCCGAAATTATTGGGGGGTATAGGACATTATTAACAAAAATTAAGCGCAATTAACGCATCATTCCAAAAATTTAATAATATACGGGGTGTTACATTTGAAAAAAATCAGTAAACGGTCTTTGACGATAGCCAAATTGATTGCATCGTAACAAACACTCTGTATAATAAAATGAATGTTTGATTATTTTGTAGGTTCAACACATCCCTTGGCTGCATACTTACTAAATAATTTTGTCTTAGATAATCGTAATACTACCGCATAGAATTATTATGGTAAACATTGTAGCGACCATTTTTTTTAGCCAAATTGATTGCATCGTAACAAACACTCTGTATAATAAAATGAATGTTTGATTATTTTGTAGGTTCAACACATCCCTTGGCTGCATACTTACTAAATAATTTTGTCTTAGATAATCGTAATACTACCGCATAGAATTATTATGGTAAACATAGTCGTGACCATTTTTTTTTATAATTTTCAATAATAACTTAACAATGCGTCATCCAAAACCAAAACCGCAGATATCGATGAAAACACAAATTAAAGTAGATAAGAAAAACGAAAGATATACAGGGTTTAATTTAAAAAAGAATTTCGAATGTGTGCCATTTTAACGCATCACCCTGTATAATTCAAATTATTTTCAAAATGTGTGTTTTTTATAACTGTGCCACTTTCTATAAAATAAATTTCTTCAGTACTATTTAATAACACCTATATTGGACTTTGACGCACTAATGAGCAACCCTGTATATACCTTAAAACACGATAATTATACAGGGTGGGGCAGAAAAACCTATCCGATTTCAAAACGTTATAAAATTAAAACCAGTCAACTTGACAAAAAAATTTTTTTATTAACATATCGCAAATTTTATGCCATTTTTAAATTTAAGTTTTGAAAAGCACATCACTTAAATGTCGTCCTTGGGAGCGGATACACTGATTTAGGCGCTCGCGGTAGCTTTCCATGACTTTCACCGTCATTTCCACAGGAATTTCTTCAATTGCCCGAGCAATTTCCCTTCGTAAAGCAAGAAGGGTCCTTGGTCGATGCTGGAATACCTTCGATTTGAGGTAACCCCTAAGGAAGAAGTCACATGGATTGAGATCCGGTGAGCGCGGCGGCCAGCCAAGATCACCTCTCAGAGAAATGAGGCGCCCGGGAAACATTTCCCTGAGAATGTCCATTGATCGTCGCGATGTGTGGGCGGTTGCACCATCCTGTTGAAACCACACATTTTCCACGCCAATTTCTTCCATTTTGGGTCGAAGAAAATTTTCCAGCATGAAACAATAGCGCTCGCTGTTGACCGTTACGGTTTGCCCATTTTCTTCAAAAAAGTAAGGCCCCCAGACGCCTAGGCGGGAAAGAGCACACCACACAGTCACTTTTGGGCTATGGAGGGGTTCCTGATGGATTTCCCGAGGATTTTCGTCACTCCAATATCGAAAATTTTGCCTGTTTACGGCGCTACAAAGGTGAAAATGGGCTTCGTCCGTGAAGAGCACAACATCGTCGTTTGGGAGTTCTCGGAGATCGCGACAAAGGTTCGTACGGGTTTCAAAATCCCTTTCACTTAATTCCTGTGCAACAACCATTTTGTAGGGATGCATTTTGAGGTCCCGGTGCAAAATTCGCCGAATACTGCGGTAGGAAATCGCCAAAGCGAGCGAATGTTTTCGCGCCGAACGACGCGGGGAATGTTCAATCGCGGCTCGCACACTGGCCACGTTTTCAGGTCCTGTTGCTGTCCTGGGACGTCCAGGCGACTTCTTTTTCAATGCTGATCCCGTCTGTCGAAAATTTGACACCCACACTTTAATCGTAGCGTGATGTGGAACAGGATCATGACGCCCGAGTCCGAAATGAATTCGAAACGCATGTTGTGTAGCAATTATCGAACCGCCGTTTTCGATAAACCGCTCAATAACAAACGCGCGATGTTCACCAGACCAAGGCATGTTGACTACTGACAAATGGCATAAAACCGGCCTTCTAACGGTTTTTACCCCACTACTCTACCTGTTCCCTCTCCTGAGAAAAAGGGATTTGAAATCGGATAGGTTTTTCTGCCCCACCCATTATATAAAAAGCATTCTTTGGATAACTTTTCTCCTTTTATAACACCTACAACAGATAATAATGTATAATAAATACGCTAAAGTAGATTTATTTAAAAAAAATATATTTAAAACGGCGGCGGCTGATTATGCAGCCGTTAGTCAGACAAATATGAGAATACCACAATGCAGCGGGTTGCATATTCCATAATTTTGCGTCAGTCATCGTTAACTTACCCGCCATTCCAGTTATATGTATATATATACAGTGTGCACGGGGTCTACCGGCGGATGAGTATACTAGACAAGCTGGTCGACTCTAAGTGGGAGAATGAGAGGGTAGCCTCTGTTACTAACATTAGAGCTACGTTAAAGTCGACACCTCAAAAAGCGTTACTGCATTAGTCCGTGAAAATTGCTACTGTTACAGTTAATAACAAATTCTTAACCAAGAATAAAGTCATTTACTGTACCGCTTTAGAGAAGAATGGAAATAATATTAATCAATAAAAAGTCACTACCTGGATAATTTATAAGTAGAAACTTGTTGAAGCATCAAATAATCGCAGTAAACAATTTTAGTAACGGATTTCATCACAGCTTGCCAAATTGTATGAGAAAATAAAAGAAATGATCATTAATTCTAAAAAAACTTAAAAATAATAATTTGGCGCGTAATTGATCTAAATTAGATGGACAAAACGCGATTTGAAAATGTACTGTTCACTGAACGTATAGAAGGTGTTTTCGGAAATTAAACCCGGTCATTAGGGTTACACCACGGTTAGCACGAATGCGTTCGTTAATTCAGTCGGGTAAAAACAACAGTGTTCGTAAAATCGAAAAAGTAATCGGGTTCAACAACCCGGTTCGATTTTCATAACCCTGGTAAGTGAGTAGGGTAATGCGGGTTGTTTTACGCCCTCCCCGGTCCATTTTTTCTGCCGTATTGCCAGCAGTGGGATTCTAATTGCTATCGTTTCAGTCGATAGTATCGTTTACGCCATTTTTACGAGTTCGTGCGATTCTCATTGCTATCTTTTCATCCCGATAGTCACGTCACAGTATAAACCTTCCCAGTAGCCTTGTTTATAAATACTATAGTTATACAACTGAGGGTTAGTTCGGGTAGGTAGCCACCAGAGGGGTTGGGCAGTAGGATGTGCCCATTCATAAATTTCTCCCGCTAAATTTGTTATAGTAAAAGCAGTCTTGTCGTAGTTGTAAAGAGAAGCCAATGGGAGCTTAAAGGAAGTGACGCAATTATCCAATTACACCAATCGTGTTTGTTACAATTTTATAGGCGTTTTGCTCTAGATTTAAATATCTTAAAATATTTTGAATTAAGGGATATGATAAATCTACTGACTGTAATTTTTCAAATTCCAAAAATAAGTGATGATGTGATTGTGGATGTTAAATGTTATTCTAAAATACATATTGCAAGACGATGTAACGAAGAAATGTCATTTTTCCTATATATTTTATCTTATAATTGACAATGGATATTGCAGTACAAGCTTAAAAAGGTTCAAAGTACTAACCTTTAATAAAATCTTTGCTTGGTTATGTTATGAATTAGTTTGTTTGTATAACTTGTTGGGTATGTACTATCCTCAACAATAATTGATGATTATTCATTCAGACTTGTACCATGGCAGTTGTTGTAACGATTCAGGCCTAGATAAAATAAAAATAACTAGAACCATAATAAAATAAGTAATGTCAAAGCAGAGTACATTTAAGTGTGTATCTAATTAATTTTTATGAAGTAATATACCTTACTTCAACCAGTATGAAGGCTAAAATTCTACATATATAACACAATAAAATCCATGAAGATTTCAAACAATTGCAATTAAACGTGGGTGAAAGAAAAATTAAATAGTAGAAATATAAGTAAACTAGTTTGATAATGACATGTAATGTCGAAACTGCAGTCACATAGTGATTAAAATAAAGTGAAGTTATTCAAATTTAATTGAGTGTTTTATTTTACTTATATCCAGTATCATGAATCTTCACAAAGTAACAGCCGAAAGTGTTATATATTTTAAACTAGTTTTGTTTGATAACCCCAACATAATTTCAATTATTAGGAATTACTATTATTGAAAGCAATTTTTAAAATCGCAGGTAAATATATACAAATTGAAGAAACGTCCATATACAGAGCACGTGTAGGCAGTACTTACTATATTGATAATTACCAAGAATGTAAATGTATAATGAAAGTTGCTGCGACTTCCCTGATGAGATGAAGTATTGTGGGTGTAAAAGCAGGATTAATTATAACACTTCTACAATAAGAAGGATAGTGTTTCTATTATAATAATAAATTTATTATATCAATAATAAGATATACATACAGTTTACACAATAGCACATCAAGCAAAAATGTAATGATAACGTCAACACAGGGCTAATTTATGTCATTGACATTGTAATGAGAATGTCCTGTATTTTCTCTTTAGATACGAAAGTAGAAAGATGTCTACACATAACTTTGATTTTGTTAAATAATTACCAGTGACGTGTTGTACTGAAGTGGCTTTTGTCCTATGTAATGCGGGATGTGCAGCAAATGGTTATGAGGGGTGGAGACTTCTGTAATCTCACCCCTAGTCATGAGGTGTGACAGCTTTTTCAAAGCCCTCCTTAGTTGTTGCACAATATGTGTCTAGGCTAATGGACTTATCATAAGTTCTCTGAAGAGAGGTTTGCAGCAAATAGTTTGTGAAACACAGACAATTGCTCGAACAGCCTTCTTCTGCAGGATGAACACCTTTTCTACATAGGTCTACTTACCCCACATTGGTTAAACATTGTTGATATGTGATTTGATAGTCCATAGTATGTCGTTATTCCAGTAGACTATCAGTTATAAATCTGATACGTCTAATTGCATAAGTAGCAGAAGATAAGTGTTTGACTAATTCAACTATCTGCGGCTTCCATATTAATCTTGTGTCTAGTCTAATATCAAGGAACTTTCAATTCGTAGAATATATGTTTGATCTATGTTTACTAGTAAAATAAATTGTCTCACATTTATCCTGGTTAAGTGATAAATGATTGGCTGTGAACCATTTAAATTTCTAAATTCTGAAGATACCAAAACCTTAAAATAATGTGGTGTTTATAATGCATTTTCTTTGTAAAACGTACTACATTACTGGTTTGAAAGCCTCACATAAACCAGTCAAGTTGATGAAACCATGCAAAGCAACTTAACAAATGTTGTGATTCGGACATACCTGTTGAACACATAGAAACAAATTAGAATAACCCAAACTCTGAACCCGAAACAGACTGACATTTCATGTAGGTGAGTACCTATTTAATAAAAATGCAGACTTTTTAATACCGTTTTCTTGTTTAGATTTATTTCTTTAAAAAACATGAATACGTTTTTTAAAAAGCCTTTTGTATGTCTTTTTTTTGATTATGTTATAAAAGGGTAATTGTGAGTATAATAAGGGAAAAAAATAGTAATACTACGATTCTTCAATAAAACATTTACTTAAATCTACTTTATCACAGTTAAGCTATATAGGTTATGTTGATACGTAATTCAAGGGCAAACGATGTGAAAAGCAAATCAAACAAAATATACTCTTATGTAAAACTTAATAGAAAATATCAAAATATATTTACATTTTTTATAAACTTCCGGATTAAATTGTGGGAGTGGGGTTGAGAATATTTCATTGGGTGAGCACTTTCATTCATTCGTATTAATCCATTTGAAAGATATCAGAGGACGACACTTTACTACATAAGAAATAATTACAGTTTTCTCTAGGTTGTATAACTATAGTATTTATAAACAAGGGTTCGTAGTTTTGCCATGTTGGTTGCGAAAACGATCCGACTATATATTTAGGACAGCTGACTCGTCGGCCATTTTGGAGATAAATGTCAGTTATTTGTCATACGTAGAGGACAAGGATTGTATAAGAACATAGGATTGCTCGATCCCGCAATATTTTCGCCGCGTAGTGGGGAGCCATGACGTCACAAACGGACCAGGTTGAACGCGCTCACTACTGTAAAGCACCTTATAAAATGCGTTTAGCTACTACAACAATTAATTATCGAGTTATATTAGTGCTATTATTATGGTATATAATATTTCATTAGATAATAACATATCCGTCAGTGTACTGTTATAAATATAATACACGTTTTTATTGCCATAAGGTTATACTTTGGGTTATAATTTAAAAAAAAAACTTTTCCAACTTCAAATAAACACATTTATTAGGTACATAAACATAAATAAAGAAAGCCGATGAGCATGTATTCTCTATACAAAGCAAAAAATATATATTTTTCAATTAAAAGAGTCAGTATATAGCAATGTTTTATTACGCAGTAATTAAATAAAAACGAATCAAGTAGTGGTTTTTCGCATTTTTTAGCTAGTGTTCGTTGAGTGTCTGACGGTGTACTAGTAGAAAGCTTACGTTTACTCGATTTTTTAGCATTGTCAAGGGTTCTTTTTGTATTTAAATAATTCATACGGATAACAGTTCTTAATTTACAAAATAATTTTATAATAACAAAGCAAAAATTTTGTTTAGAAGAATAGAAATTTGATTTTCTGTTAAGAGTTTTCTCAGTATTTTTACCGTTTCCTGTTTTTGTGCAGGTTTATCTTGCTTGTTCTTTCTTCTATAGAATAAAAGTTGTTTTCTCTGCAAATTCAATTTGCATTTCATAATTTCCATCTCTGTAGATAATTTAGTGGGACTTTCACGAAGCTCCGCATATTGTTTAGATAATATATTTTCTGCTGGGACAGTTAAAGGCTTATCGGTTTTAAATTCTGCTGTTGAAGACCCTGTTGACAGCTCACTTGCCGCTAAATATGAAGCTATCGATTGTTCGGCAATCAATCTATTTACTTCTTCTTTCCTTCCATTTTCTTTTTAAATATGCTTCCCCTCTTGTCGCAACATTCTTTATATCTTTGGACATTTGTGGAAGATTTACATTAGGCACAGCAGTGTATTTAAGCTGTTTTCGTACAGGTAACCCTAGCAATAATTACTATGTATTAGAATAATTTATCTCATAACGTATAAATACATTTATTACCTAATAATTCGTTGCGCATATCACGTTCATAATCGTTTGCATTAAAGTGGATTGAGCAAATTTGGCTAGTATTTGGATTCCACTTATCTGCTCGTTTGCAGCGCCTTATCCATTCTTTACGGACAGTATCGGATACGAAGTTTGTCGCCTTTGGAAAGTTGTGATAAACGATTTTTCTATTGGTAATTGTCGTAGAAATACGACTGTTATTACAGCCAACTACCGCACAACTACGTCCCGGCATTTCGCTAATTTACAAAGGGTAACGGCGAAAACTAAATTAAAACACTTTACTTTAAGGTGCGACTGGTCCGTTTGTGACGTCACAGGAGGCGGAGTCACGGCTCGATGCGAACAACACTGCCGGTATAGGGATCTGGCTATCCTGTGTTCTTATCAGAGAAATAGAGTAGGGGAGAACGCGCTTAAAGATGCGCCAACTAAGTTAAATTGAATTCCCCCATTTTGAAGGTTGCTCACATATACCTAGCTCAACAATTCGCATGTAAAGTTCATTGACCTAGAAAAATGTAAACAAACTTACGTGTGAAAAGAAATGCCTTCCTGCAAAATGGCGACCACAATAGCGTTTGCTTAAAACTGGATGCGCACTCGTCGAAGCGCGTTCTCCCCTACTCTATTTCTCTGGTTCTTATACAATCCTTGCGTAGAGGACAGCTGACTTCTGACTCGTCCGCCATGTTGGAGATAAATGTCAGTTGTTTGTCATACGTATACGTAGAGGTGTTCTAATTAACGAGTTTTGTTGTTATATAAAATGCCTGGATGGCGCGGCACCTAATTGCAGCAATCAATCAACAAAAGGCTTT
This sequence comes from Amphimallon solstitiale, assembly GCA_963170755.1. NCBI lineage: Eukaryota > Metazoa > Arthropoda > Insecta > Coleoptera > Scarabaeidae > Amphimallon > Amphimallon solstitiale. The sequence goes on from OY720676.1 coordinate 131,920,407, forward strand.
AAGTTGTACCTGTAGGTAATTTGTTTATAATTCCATACTCATAAAAAATTAAAATAATATGTAATAACGCCACACTTTGTTTTTACTATATGCTGTGTGAATTTTTGTTTGTTTTCATTATTTATTCCACTTTTCGTATATCGATGCCTATGCAAATGTGATTGTAGGTTCCCCGCTGATTTGGAAAGACGCAAAAAGTGGCTAATAAATTGTAGAAGGTTGGAATGGAAACCAACGCAAAATGATCGTCTGTGTTCTGTAAGTGACCCAATTCAAAGACATTAAAATAAGTATGTACTCTGTCTAATCGATGAACTTTACTGTATACAGTAAACCACAACATACTACGAATATATACTGAAAGGGGAATGTAGTGGGGATTGATACATTACATCTTACTTGATCTTACTGACATATGTCATTCGCTTATGTGAGTTGTTCGTGATCTGTCAAGTGTCTGTTATAGTAAAATTATGGATATGGTGTATGCAATTGATGAAAAGGTTCAGATTGTAAAATGGTATTTTCAAGGCCACTCACTGATGTCGGGATACTTTTGAAAATCGACCTATTCCTTGTTTGAATACCATTCATCGCATCAAAACTAATTTTGAAAAATTCGGTTGTGTTTTGCCATCGTTTCATGTGAAACCTCAAAATAATGATAACCAGGATCTCAATGTAATGATAAGTGCTAGCGTGGAAAACAATTATACTCTGACAACATCACAAATAGGACAAGAACTGGATGTATCACGTGAAACTGTGAGAAGAGCCTTAAGGAAAAACAAATATCACTCTTATCATGTTCAGAAGATAAATGAAATTTTTCCACAGGACAATTATGACCGCATTCAGTTTTGTTTAAACATAATTGAAAAATGTGCGCTGAATGAAGGTTTTACTTCGAACATCCTCTTTACGGATGAATCTACGTTTTTCTTACATGGCCGGCATAATCCAGCGATACTACGATATTGGTCCAGAACAAATAAACACATTGCGTATACTGCTCACACACAATACCCACAAAAGGTAAATGTATGGGTTGGGATATTAGGCAATAATATCATTAGCTCATTTTATATTGATGGCATGTTGAACGGACAGAAATACTTAGATCTACTGCAACACAGTATTATTCCTTTTATACGCGGAATACTTAACATTGTAATGGAAGACATTTGGTATCAACAAGACAGATGTCCTGCCCATACAAGCAGGATTGTGCTGCAATATCTAAGAAATACGTTTGAAGACCGAATTATTTCAAAACGGGGCACAATCCATTGGCCTGCCAGGTCTCCTGATTTGTCACCAAATAACTTTTTTCTGTGGGGTCACATAAAGTCACAAATATACGGCTACGAAGAACAACGTGCAAATAATTTAGAAGAATTGCGTATAAAAATTAGAAACTGTTTGTTAACAATCACCCCCGAAGTCTTGTCCAATGTACGGCGTAACTTTTATAATCGAATTGCGTATTGTTTAGAAATAGAAGGAGGGCGATTTGAACATTTAATGTAGTATAATCAACCGAGAATTTTTGTTTATAAATTATTATTTTTAAGTTCTATTTATTTACTTAATAAGTATTTAATACCTTTATATTTTAACGCCCACCACTACGTCATCAGCGTGACCTTTCTACCAGATGCGTGCGCTGCCGACCGCGCAAATTTAACAACAAGAATAAACTACAAACACGCTATCAACACAAAAATCAGGTAGCAGTAAATGTTGGTATTATTGGTCACTGTTGGTGGTAAGGACAGCCGCGAAGTTTAAAAATTTTATACCAAAGCCGTCTATTGCCCTACTTTCTCTTATACCGAAATACCGTTGCTGTTTCTCTCCCGCGTAAAATATAAAAGTCTATTGAGTTCGCCCCACCTTTCCCCTATTATTGCTAAGCGCCAATGACATCACTGTGCATTTTCGTAGTTAACTGTGTAATACTGTATAACAACTCAGGTCCACTTTGAAGAATTGCAATTTGAACAACGTCGAGCAGATGGGAAGAAACGTTTAATGCCATTTGCTGTGCCCACTTTATTTAATGTCTCTAACTCTCCAAAGCAACTAAGCGTTGCAAAGAAAAGTTTTTATAAGGTACATTGAACGGGATTATTTATATCATGAATTAATAGAGCTCATTTAATTCCTTGCAGAGACCGATGACTGAAGTTACATTAATTGATAATGACTTACTGAATTCCAAAAGGACAAAATTAGATAGTAAATTATCAGACAACTTGCCTTCGATGTTTGAAAATAATTTACCAGAGCATCTAAATAATGTAAGTTGTAAACTTATAATTAGTGAGGTAATTGGCAACAAAACATTATAATATTTTAGGAAATTAGTGAGGAGAATGCTAAGTTGCAAACTCGCATTGTTGAGTTGGAAATAGATTTCAACCGTTTAAAGGAATCACTTTCGACTTTTTTGACCAACGAGCAAGTAACAAACTTCAGATTGAAAAAAATATATTAGAAAATGGAGTTCAGAAGCAATTGTCAAAAGTTTGAAATTAAGATTTACTCTGGGTAAAAATGGATACAATTTTCTGCGTGAAACTGGTTATCCTGCACCTGCGTACAGCACCCTCAACAAAAGAATTTCTTCTGTTAAGATTGAATTTGGACTTTTTCATTGTATCATTGACTTATTATCAAAAAAAGTTGAAACCATGGGGACTTTAGAAAAATATTGTTCCCTGATGGTTGATGAGATGGAAATATCTAGTGATTTGGATTTTGATAAATCAAAACAAACTTTTGTTGGTCGTGTAACATTAGGCGATGTAAGTAAGCAGGGAAATCATTTAACAGTAGTTGCCATTCGCGGTCTATCTACACCGTGGAAACAGATAATTGCCAGTCATGTTACTGGCCCTTCAACTACTGGAAGTGACATGAAGTGTTTAATAACTGAAGCCATAAATGCCGCTACTTTATTGGGACTGCAAGTTGTAAATGTATGCTCTGATATGGGCAGTAATAATAAAGCATTATGGGCTTCACTTGGTATATGCGTTAATAGAAATCGGCGAGATACAACCTTTAGAGTGGACAGGGAAAGTGAAGAAATCAGTGTTATGGCAGATGGTCCTCATTTATTAAAGAATTGGAAATCAGCTATTCAACATTCGAAGATCTTCATTCCTGAAAAGGTTGTCAAAGAAAACCATCTGCTAACAAATGTAGTGAGTGGTGAATATGTGACCACACTTTGGAACAAAGACATGACCAATGTAAAACGGTTACGGTTTTTGCACCACCTATCAGCAGAAATTATTAATCCTGGGCATTTTTCTAAAATGCATGTGGGTTATGCAATGCGATATATATCTGTTAAAACTGCTGCAGCATTGGAGACAGCTGTAATTCAGAAAATTTTACCACCAACAGCTTTAACTACTACATGGTTTTTAAGACTACTTCGTCAATGGTTTGACATTATCAATTCACGAAAGAGGGCTGCTTCAATTACTGCCAACAATTTTGAAAAAAAAGCAGAATTTATGAATTACTTTATATCGATTGTGGAAGAGACAGTAATTACAAAGGGGTGGAAGCCACTCAACACCGGAACAATATTGACTTCTTATTCATTCTTAACTATTGCTAGCAGCAGCTTTCAAAGGAACTTTAAATTTCTGCTAGGATCTCGTTTAAGTCAAGATGCGCTTGAAAATATTTTCTCGCAAATAAGAAAAAGAGCAGGAAATAAACCAAAAGCTTTAGGAGCCCTCCGAGCAATAAAACTGATTTGCTTATCCCAATTTATGTCAGACGTGAAAAATAGTAACTATTGTTCAGATACTGACCTTCATCTTTTAGATTATTCTGATATAGGTGATTGACTCTCATTACTTTATTTAATTTTTAATTAATTTAAATATTTCACAGATGATGTTGATAAAACTGAAGCAACACCGAATGTGAACATTGCAGCTATAAGTTTTACGGAAGCAGATAAAACTAATATACATTATATAGCAGGCAGTTGCGTTAATTTTGACACGCAAAAAAATATGCGAAAATTGTAGAAATTTTATCACAAGTGACGAAGAAGAGAATGAGCCATATACTCAGTTAACAAAATGTCTTGATTTGGGAGGTTTGAAAAAAATTCCGTCCAATATATACCTGATGTTTAAAGACCTCGAAGCTATAATTCAACAAAATATTTCTGCAATACTTAATAATTCTTTTTCCCTCTCTGTTCCTGTCAACATGTTATTCAATACATATAAACACTTGTTTCCACAATGTTGCAGTATTTTAACACATCTGCTAACACATTATTCTACAATTAGGGGTTTAGGCATTAAAAGCTTTGAGATAGATGCTCGTGTACGTACAACACCATCTTATGAATCTAAAGCAGTTAATAAAAACCATTAACTGGACACAGTTATTAATTATATGCTTATTTGTAGCTATTATTATGTATCTTTTATTATCTTTTATTTTATTTTATATCATTGTTTCTTGATTCATATACAGGGTGTTATAAATTAAGTCGGCACTATTGCTAACTTTGTTATTAATGAAGCTACAATATCGGTTAAATTAGCAAAGTAGTAGTATTTTTATCGTGAACAATGATGGCAGAACCGAAAAGACAGTTGAACTTCTAATTATCGCGCTATTTACAAAAGTTACTATTTCTTAAATGGAACACCCAGTATATTTTTGCATATATTGAAAGAAGGAATTATTTTAAAAAAGAAAGCTTTCATACATTATTGACAAAAATGAAGGTTACGGCAGTTATCCACTATTTTGTACAGCAATTCATATCAATAAAATCAAGATGGCTATCACTAAGGACGCGCACTCAGAAGAGTGGGAGTGGTTTTTGTATGTTTAAATTTTTTGTTTCTTAGGTTAAGTTATTAAGATATTGTTATAAAATATTAAATTGAATATAAATATTTCATGAAGATTTATTTTTTTATTAGTAACCTTATCCTATTAGATTTTTAAATAAGAAATGTTGTTAGAGAAATAAAGGAAAGATCATTGCTAGAACCTACAAGAATAATACGAGTGTTAGTAGGGTTTGAATTTATAAATTTAATAAAGAATTTTTTTACATGTTGATTTATTTACTATATCCATAATTTTGTTACTTTCGAACTAAAACAATAATAGAAAAACAATAATTCAATTCAGTTCTTCTAGGTTCTATTGTTAAGGGCTATTATAAATGTTCATAGAAAATGGAGTAACTCCAATTAATAATTTAGGATTTAAATTTAACATTATGAAGAAAATGTTGTACGTTATGTAATGTAATGTAAATATTACTTGTGTATTTTAGGAAGAATTCGAACAATTGTCACTACTTGTGCTGCTATAGAATAAACTCAAAATAAAAAAATACATTCAAAACAATATATTTTTTGCTTGGAAATCTCGTTTTGTATGTCGGTGCAAATAGGTACTGGGCTCATTAAACTTGCACAGATGGTAATCCATACTACGTGTGCCAGAACTGTGATTCTGATAATGTAGATATTTAATAATTACCTACTTATTTAATTACAATAATTGCATTTATTTCATTAGTGACAAATTACCCCAAGCATTGCCCGTTTATTTAAGTATAACGGAAAAACGTCATTAACATACTCACGTCTTCCTACATTTGCTTTAAATATAATTCCTAACATATAGAATCAGGTATACTCTTTCTATGTAACGTAAAAGAAAGTACATACCTCATAGAAATTACAGAAAGAACTTTGCGACAATCAGCCTAGGTTTCCCTTACATAATGCTTAATATAGGATTTGTCACATACTGTAGACTTTAAGACTTGACGTTTAATTGATTTGACACTACCTGACATACGATGGCATTTAGTAGTTTTTAGTGTGATGATAGGCAGTTTGCTTTGAAAAAAAAACAAGAACTCGTTGTCAATAGAGAGGTATTTATTTTATTTATAAATATGTGAAACTAACACATACAAATTTTATTTTCTAACTGTCTGTTTGTATACTTACTCTTTTTTAAAAATTCTTTGTGATTATTATGTGTGGGAGTCGAAGTCGAAGTCGAGGGCGAAGCCGTCATCGTAGTAGCAGTGGCGGCAGTGGATGTAAGAACAAAAAGTGGAAAAATTACTGTAAAACAAAATGCAGCAAAGGAAGATCAGGTAGTCGGAAACGAGGAAAGAAGGGTCGAAAAGGAAAATCAAATAAGGGAGGTAAGATAACCAGAAACCCTTTCTTCAATTTTCTTCGGATATTTCGAGCAAAAAATAGAGGATGGGATGCCTGCAAAGTAGCAGTAGAAGGGGCAAGAAAATGGTGTTGCCTTTCCGACCGGGAGAAACAGAAATTTCGTACTCTCGCTTGCAGCGCGCCCAAGATGAAAAGACGATCTCGTAGCAAACGTCGCGGCCGTAGCCGTAGTTGTGGCGGTCGTGGTGGAAGTCGTCGTCGCAAACAGGGTGGTCGTCGTAGTAAATCGAGAAAAATGAAAAGCAGGAGGCGTCGTGGACGTAGCCGCAGCCGCAAAGGAGGAAGTTGTGGCGGGAGCCGTAGAAGGAAAGGGAGTCGAAAACATAGCAGAAGTCGGAGACGTAGCAGAAGTCGACGAGGAGGTGGAAGCTGCAGAAGCAGAAGTCACAGACGAGGAGGTAAAAATCGAGGAAAAAAAGGCCGTAGTCGTCGAAGAAGCAGCAAAAGGAGCCGCAGTCGATGTGGTGGCAAAAGAAGTAGAAGAAAAAGTAGGAGCAAATCTAGGAAAAGGAGGGGTGGTTGCTCTACTCGAAGAAGTAAACCAAAAAGAAGAAGGAGTATATGTGCCGCTGCTTTTGTTTAGTGATATTGCGTAAATCTTATCAAAGACAGTTATAATTTTCTATATTTTGCGATTTAAAAAGAAACATTCCAGTATTAAATTATATGAATATTTTTCTTTGTATTTCAAACATAAGGCTGCGTAAATCTTATCAAAGATAATCAAACATTTACCTACCCGATTTACATCATTTTATTTCCAAAAGGATAAATTTTGAAAACACATACATACATAATATGTATGTATGTGTTTTCAAAATACATAATATGTATGTATGTGTTTTCAAAATTTATCCTTTTGGAAATAAAATGATGTAAATCGGGTAGGTAAATGTTTGATTATCTTTGATAAGATTTACGCAGCCTTATGTTTGAAATACAAAGAAAAATATTCATATAATTTAATACTGGAATGTTTCTTTTTAAATCGCAAAATATAGAAAATTATAACTGTCAAAGTAAAGACATGTCATTGCTGACTAGGTTCAAAATTATTAGTCTTCAAACTATTTTTGTATGTTATATGCAAATTTGTATTATTCAAGTAACTATTATATGCACATTTTGGGTAGTATCAAGCTAAGTGCCTGGACACCAAAAAAAAAACTGATTAAACTTACTTCAAATGAACATGCATTATTATTATACCGTGGGTTTTTTTATCACTGAACATAGCACACGATAACACCTATGTTCAGTTTTAAAATAAACGCGTCAATGCATGGAACATTATGCAACCAACATTGCGTTATGTAACTTACATCGGTCAATTATTTGTTTCGACAAACGTCAAAATCAATGTCATAACAGAAATGACATTTTGAATATTTCACATTTGTATTCACCTAATTTAAAAAATGTATACAAAAGATGATAAAATAGAAATTTTAAACTGGTATAAAGCTGAAAACAGTTTAAGGAAAGTGCGGGATCTGTTTTCTATCAAATATCCTGACAAGCCCATACCATCTACCGGAACAATTCAGGCGATTAGTAGGAAATTTGATTCTGATTGCTGTATAATAAATACCCACAGAAAGAAAATTAAAACTCCTCACATCCTAACAGAAGCATTAAAATTAAATGTATGTTACATTGAAGAAAGCCCCACTACACCATTAAGTAAATTAGCACAACAATTTAATATTTCGAAGACATCTACATTTAAAATTCTCAAAGAGTACAAATACAAATCTTACAAGTTTTTAAATCACCAACAATTATTTGACGAAGATAAAATAGGACGTGTTGATTTTTGCGAAACACTATTTAATTCATTAAATGAAAATGATATGTTGAAGAAAATACTTTTCACTGATGAAGCGCCTTTTACATTAAATGGTTCTGTTAACTCTCAAAATTATCGGTATGTTATAAACAAAGGGAAGGAAGGAGAAGCAAAAGAAAGGAGAGAAACAGGAGATGGAGAACTAATAAATGTAGACGACATACAGGAAATAATTAGCAATATCAAAAGAGGTAAGTCAGCGGGGCATGATAAGATAACCCCGGAAATGTTAATACACCTGGGCCCACAAGGCAAAGAAATGATAGTTAAATTTCTTAATCAAGTATGGAAAACAACACAAGTACCACAGGACTGGAAAACTGGTGCAATCGTCCCTATACATAAGAAAGGAGATACGAAAGACTGCGCGAACTACCGGGGAATAACCTTGCTAAGTATAGTATCTAAAATATACGAAAGTGCCCTGGAGAAAAAACTAAGACCAGAAATAGAAAGGCAGTTGGAAGAAACCCAGAGTGGGTTCAGGAAGGGCAGAAGTGTACAAGATCACATCTTTACAATTAAACAATTAATAGAGAAAGCTAGGGAAAAAAACGAACCAATATACATGGCATTCATAGATATTGAGAAGGCCTTCGACCGAATACCGAAAAGCATAGTCTGGAACAGTTTAAAAGAAAGAGGCATCCAGGAGCATTTAAGAACAGCAATAAAAAGCCTGTATGATAAAAACACCAGCTACGTCAGGAAGAATAACATGGAGTCCGAGGAGTTCGAGATCCAAGATGGCTTAAGACAGGGTGGTGTCCTTAGCCCTCTGCTATTCATAACAGTGATGGACGACGTAATTAAAGCCACAAATGACAAAACTAAGAAAGTAACCGTAGGATACAAACGACTGAGTCCAGTTACAATTTCGAACTGCGCTTTTGCCGACGATATAACGCTATGTGCACCAAGCGGAAAAGACCTCAAGAAGAACATCACAGTATGGCATGAGGAGTTATCCAAAAGGAACATGAAAATAAACACAAATAAAACAAAAATACTAGTCATCGGCAAGGATAACGAAGAAATTAATATACAAATTCAAGAACAACAAATAGAACAAGTGAATAGATTCAAATACTTGGGAGTCCAAATAGAAAGGAATGGTAACATGGAACAGGAAGTAAATGAAAGAATATCCAGCGCGGCAGGAGTGTACTTCTCACTTTCTGGGTGGTTTCTGAGCAACAAGGAGATCAGTCGCAAAACAAAGATGGCAATATATAGAGCAGTGTTCAGACCAGTATTAACATACGGCAGCGAGAGCTGGGTGACGACAGTCAGAATGAAGAGCAGAATACAGGCAATCGACATGAAATACCTAAGGAAAGTAAAAGGGGTCACACGCAAAGATCGGATAAGAAATGAAATTATAAGAAAAGAACTGGAAGTAGAACCAATATTGGGCAATATTGAAAACCAGCAACTAAGATGGTTTGGACATCTAAACAGGATGAGCAACAGCAGACAAGCGAAAAATGTATGGGATGCGAGGATAACCGGCAGGAGGAGCAGGGGCAGACCTAAGAAAACGTGGAACGGGGAGGTAGCAGCAATACTAGAGAAAAGGGGCAAAACGTGGCAAGAAGCGCTGAAGTTGACAAGTGATAAAAAACAGTGGGCAAAGTTTATATATGAAAATAGTAAATAGACAAAGTAATAACCTACACCTTCGGGTAATTTGGTTTATCGATTATATATATATATATATATATATATATATATATATATATATATAACAGCACCTTATTTCACTAAATCAATGACTTCATTTTACATTATTAGGTACTGGTCACGGACGATTTTATTGATACAAATTTTAATTCCAACAAGTTCTTGGAATTACTTCGTACACGAATTGTTCCTCGAATTGAAAATTTAAACATTGAGAATCCCTGGTTTCAAATGGATGGAACCCCAATTCATTCAACTGCAGCAATTACAAATTTTCTGAATTCAAGTTTTCCTGGTCGATGGATAGGGAGGCGTGGTCCGATTGTTTGGTCGGCCCGTTCGCCAGATTTATCGCCAAATGACTTGTTTCTTTGGGGATACCTTAAATCTAAAATTTATAATAATGTAATTTAAACTAACATTGAAGACTTAAAAGCACGCATAAGTACAGCCTGCGACGAATTACAAACCAAACCGGAATTTTTAACTCGCTCTTTGCAAGAATTTCATAATCGACTCGCATATTGTATGGAATGTGAAGTTGGAATTTTCGAACATATATTAAAAAGTTAAAGCATTTTAAATAAAAATAAATCCTTTTTTTTCAATGTGCCTTAAAATTCATTATAATAAGTGTTAAAATAATTTAATATACTAATTTTTACCCTTTGCTGACACTGACAACTAAAATGCCTTATTATGACAAGTGATGACACTCGCAATTATCGCAATGTTGGTTGCAAGGGCGTCGCCAGCTTATGACTAGGGGGGGGGGGCAATGGGGCAGAAGGCAGAAAGAATTGCAATGCACACACGCACCATACCTACCTATAGTCAGATTCAAGAAAGATGATCCCTGCGTCATTTTTTAATATCGTATGATTCAAATCAATACTTCGCCATCATGATAAGTACTGTAAACTATAAAATGAACATGGAAATTTTAATGATGACATCCTACGTTTTCCGGTTAAATTGATCGATCTAATTTTAGGTTATGTATAATTAGATAACTTTAGTTAGTTAATCGCCTTTATCGTTTATTAAAAATATGTAATATAAACTCAATAGTCTTTTAATGTACTAAATTTAACATATGCCAAAATACAAATGATAATAGAACTTTATTGAGAAATAACGTGGGTACAAAACAAACAATAAATACAATTTATTTACTTCAAATAAATTGACCGAAATTGTATACATGTTTTACATGAAATAAAGTTACATCCTATAAATATAAGAGGTCTGTCTGTTTTAGCTTTTATATGGGGCCTTTTCTTCCCTGGACTAGATAGAACAGGACTATTTAGTGATCGGGCTTTTATCCGTTTTACTGTAGCTACTCCTACCTTCAATGCATCTGCTACTCGCTAAAAGATATTCATTAGAATTTGTAAAATGTTAAATCTCACAATGTTTACATGTTGTAGAGATGTAAGGGATATTAGAGGATCACCATTAACCTTCTCTTGCTCGAAATATTGTAATAAATTTAAAACGAGTCCTTGAGCTTGTGACCGTAATGTTTTCCGCGTCGTGACATTCTAGTTTAATAAAGATTGAAACAACAAACAAATTGTGAAACGAAATGAAACGATCAAACTACTAGAAATGTCAAAGTCAAAACGCTAAACGGAAGTGTATGAAATAATACAGCCCATGCAATCACTCCGTCTTTGTCTTGCTCAAATAAATTCTATAAAACGTATGTCGTGCTTGCATCGCACTGAAAACACATGCATTCGCTTATGCTATCCTTGTTATACAAGTTGATACTATTTCTTATTCGGATATAGACATAATTCTTTGATAGAATTATATAGTAGTGACGCAGGGATCATCTTTCTTGAATCCGAGGTACATATGTTTACACTGTTTAATGGCCTTGCGTTTTGGCAAATCTGATATAGTCGTGATGAAAATGGCGGTGATTTTAAAAACGGATGTCAAAATCTTAATGTTATTCTGAATATTTCAATACTTTCTACAATATACATTAAACCTTGTGAATTTATTTACGTTTTGTCATGCGATGCGGAATTTATTAATAGGAAAGGAAGTCAATTGCTCGCACTTTGGTCGCTTTGCGGCTAGCTCTCTGGGGGGGGGGGGGCAGTTGCCCCCCCCCTGTCCCCCCTTGGCGACGCCCTTGGTTGGTTGCATAGTGTTCCATGCATTGACACGTTTATTTTAAAACTGAACATAGTTGTTATTATGTACTATGTTCAGTGATTAAAAAAACTCACGGTATGTCATGTTAAAAGCTTGTTGCATGATATTAATTTTAACAATGATGATAAACTGTGTTTTTATTTTGATGGTATTAAAGTCTACGTAGCTCTACTTGCGGCTTCTTTAAAATCTACTATTGAAGTAGCTTCATTTAAATTTATATTATCAACAATTTCATTAGTTTTATGGTATGATAATTATTAGTAAGAACATGCAAGTATAGATACATACATATATGTTTAAAATATTTTGCTTTAGTCTATTTAGTGCTGGAAATTTTACGTTATTCTGTTATTCAGCATTTATAGAATCGCTATGGAACTTATACAGACCTAGGTACAAGAAACGCTTCGCGCAACCTCGTAAAAGTAAACTTAAGGGCATATTAAAGTCGATTTGTATTTGGGAATTGACTATAATTGCTCTTGGATGTGTTGGCCCGTAGGAGGTGCCGAATGCAAGCCATCTCATTCTCATATATTTAAAATGAATGTGTTGTTTTCCGTCACTCGAATATAGAGAAAAAATACAGCTGAAGGCGCTGCTAAAATATAAATAATTCAGTACCGCACCATTCCGGAATTTCTTAATTTAATTACTCAAATTAAAGTTTTTTCCGCAATTCAAAAAGCTATATCTCACAAGAAAACATTGGTCTACACGGGAATTACATCCGTTTTGATCAATTTCATTTAATTATTTCAGATTTTGACCGAGAAACACACGTACATTTTACTCTAATTTGAATTTGGAATAAAAAAAATAGATGGTTGTGATAAAAAATTACATAATCTGACAACCTTTCCGTGTACTCATATCTATATTGGAGTTGTACAGAAAATTTCACATTTCTATCTTGAACAATAGTAAAAAAAACTGATAAATTCGATATCTTGCTCTCTCGACCGCTTTAATATCCCCTTAAGGAAACCCGCACAGTAGCACTCACGAAATAGAAGTTTCCGACGATCGTGGCCAAGTAGATCGATTCTGAAAACTCATTTTTACATCGGCATCATAAAATGTCTTCGTCTAATGTTTGACTGTGAGATGTCATTTTATAACTTCGGCAATGGGAATCGGGTCAGGTTATAAACAACTGGAGGTTCTACCACAGATAAATATCCAAATGGCCCATGATTAACAAATTTTTGTAGCCCTACGCCACCGTCGCCTGGTTACTACCACCAGAGGCGCTGAATATTTGATAAATTTATATAATCCACAGTATAATCTGCAGTTTAGTTGTAATTTAAGGGTGCGTTTCATGGTGGGTTTATGCAGCGTGAATTAGTCCTAACTTAGTATTAGTATTAGTCTTAAGAAAGTTCGATCATTGAGTATACGTGTTAGCGTTCAGTCAGCTGATCTTATGGTTGTAAGCTTCTTAGGACCGCGTTAGGATACGACCTTGAAAGTTCGTAATTTTTAACTCTTAGGACTAAGTTAAGACCTCGATAGCCAAGATCTAAACCTTAAGAGGTAATACGTACACATAGCATTCACGCAGCGTAATTTGAAAATTTAATGTCAGTATAACGTGTACTTTTGAGGTTAAAACTAATTCTTAGGACTAATACTAATACTAAATTATGGTGGGTTTATGCAACGTGAATTAGTCCTAACTTAGTAATAGTATTAGTCTTAAGAAAGTTCGATCATTGAGAATACGTGTTAGCGTTCAGTCAGCTGATCTTATGGTCGTAAGTTTCTTAGGACCACGTTAGGACACGACCTTGAAAGTGCGTAATTTTTAACTCTTACGACTAAGTTAGTCGTAAGAGTTAAAAATTACGTAAGTTAAGGAACGCTGCATAAACCCACCATTAAGGAACGCTGCAAAAACCCAGCATCAATCTTGACAAATCCATTTCGGTTCGTATCTAAGATTTTAGCGTTTCTTAAGTACTACTAGTAATAATTAGATGGTGCCACGATGTTAATTCTAATAAAGTCACTAGATATATAAAGTACCGCAAACCTCCGCCATTTTTGGGCAAAAATTATTATAAATTTGGCGCCAAAATTGAATTGCTGTGTTAAATAAAAAATCAATTTAGTACTGTATTCTTAAAAGAACGCAACTGTATGAACATGCGTTAATAATTAAACCGCAGATAGTAAGGCAATTAATTAAAACAAGCAAGCACCGTTTTCATTATTTATTATTGTTGGTTTACTAAAGCACGCATTGCAACGCTGCGAATACTTTTTAAAATTGACCTGGTAGCCCCTTTGTTCAAATCGGACAAAACAAAATATAATCTACTTCGTATAAATATAGAAATAATATTATCTAATATATTATGACAATTTGGTATGTCAGGAGTATCAAATTTCGTCTTAATAATTGCTTTGAACTCATTTAATGATAAATCATTTTGTATCAATGAATTCGTACATTCACGGAAGTACAGTTCAATTTTTTTAATATATTGATACAAATCATTTGTTGCGAATTGGAGAACGTCAACTTTAAACTCCTTTAATTTCGCCTTTTGTCTGCTCTTGATTGTTCAAATTGGGAATCAGAAAAATGCACCTTACATAAGTAACTAAGTGTTATAACATGTGATCTGCTTTTACATATGTAGGTACTCACCTCACAAATCTTCGCATTTACCGGCACATTGTCTTGATTAATGTCACATAACCACACTTTTCTTCTGTCTGCATTCCTTTCACCACTGGGAAATGCAAATAAACGGAAACCTTTGGCGACACTGTTTTTGCAATTGATAATACAACAACCAGTCATAATTACACTTTATGTTGCCAACGGTGGGTTTATATGCAACGATGTCGCACGCTTAACCAAACTGAACACTACGTCTACGTTTTCGAACGATTTGACAAGTGATTTGACGTTTGGCGGCCATGTTTGGGCAAAAGTAGCGCTTTCTCTCTCGCACTCTTTGGCCTTATGGATTGCGGTACTTTATATATCTAGTGACTTTAAATTCTAACAAGGCCAACTGTATCTGACATCGCTGGCGCGATATAAGGCCGTCACATAACGAGATTTTTCTGATTCTTATAACTTCAAAATGTTTATCAGTATGTGGCGCCATCTAGCCAAAGCACAATAAAATGCTTGATAATCGCTGAGCATTTTTAAAATCACGTGATAAAAATATGCAATATGATTAGATTATATCAAATTACTGTTCTGTTCATGTTCTGTTATTGACATTTGACTGATATGACATTTATTTAAATACTACACATATTGAATCCTTTCATTTAATGTGTGCTACATATTTACTATGGTAGAAAGCACCAAACAATCGACTTTCGTCATCAAAATCCATGATGTAACAGTTGTAGTATGTCAATGTTAGTATTGTGATCGACGAATAAAATTTACGATTTCTGAAGTTTATTTTGAGGTTATATTGACATCAAAATTTACCGAATTATCTGAATGTAAATTAAGGACTTTTTGTTAAAAATAAAGTATTCTGTGAGTATAATGAAATAAAACTACATCTTGAATACACCATTTCATTTAATAAAATAGTAAAAATAAAAAACAAAACTTTTCATACTTTTATTCTGTGTAATTATTTCTTAATACTTAAACAATGGTTATATAATGTGTATATTTTAGGAAGCAAGCTCTTTTAATAATTCTTCATTATTTAAAATATCTTCTTAAACCTGACTTTAATTTATATTAATGTCGTACTTTACAATTAACTTGTATCAAAGTATGTTACAGCAACACAAATTAACTCGTCACTTATTCAAATTTGTAATAAATTATTACTAATAACACTCTTCAACTTAGAACATAACAAATCCAACAAAAAGAAAGTTACAAATGCTGCAGGCAAGTAATATAAGGTAGATATTTATTTTTATATTTAGTGTTTTTTCTTAGAATCGATAACATTGAGTACAAAATTTAAATTAGTACACATTTTTAAAATCAGTATATCTAGCCAATTTATTGTCATATATTGTACATTTTCTGTTTATGTATTTATCTTACAAATTTAATTGGTAGTAACAATTATATAAATTAATACATCTTTGACTTGAAACTAAAATTCTAGTGAAAATATGCTCAAAATATTAACATATTCTTATACATTTACGTAACATATTATGAAATATGCCATTCTCTGTCATAAGTAAAGACGAGCACATAAAATAATAAAACTAATGGTAATATGTAACTTTTTTAGTATACCGGATAAAAATAAGTAGTAATTTTATATGTTACACAAACAATATATCACATTATACTACATCATTAATAATTACATGTTATGGATAAATACTAAACTAACTCTAAACGTCAATAATTAGATTATTAACGTCTAAAATACACACACTCACTATTGTACAATAACTACATATGGCTAAAATATTTTACTTTTGTAAAAAAAAGACACCATATGTCTTTTTTATTTCAAGTTATTAATTTTCAATTTTACAAATTAATTGTAGTAATATATAAAAAATTTATCAAAAAAGAATAATAGAAAGAATAATTTTACATTCTTGTTTATTATCACTGTTTCTACTGTCTTTAGATTTTGAACATTTATAATAAATGGTATTACTTCTTCTCTGCCAAGCAACAATTCTCGGTCCCATCATTTTTTGATTTCACTGCTAGTGTATCTAAGAGTATTTGTCTAAATTTCAGGTATCCTCATTTCTGGGTCTGATTCCACATCTTAACTGCATTTTTCCTCAAAATCCTGCTCTCCCATGTCCTTATTATAATATATTTTGGATATTGCCCAAATATGCTCTATCGGGTTGAATATGTAGTAATATGATGATAGTTGACCAGACGCACACAACTGTGTGCATCTGGTATATTATGGCTCTTAACCATTCTCTTATTTGACCTTTGTTTCAAGAATTATTAGGAGATTTATCATATAAATGCTATGATAACTTCTAGCGTACACAGCAGTTCATTTTCATACTAATTTAAGAAATTGTTTCTATCTATTTCGTGATGGTAATCAGGATTACAAGTATTTGAAAAAATACTAAAGAGGCACTGTTAATAAAACCATTACATGTACCTGCATAAATGACTATAAACCTAAAACCAAAGCAAAATTTGTAGTACTCGACACGTGTCAATTTTAATGCAGAGTATTATCTTAGCCGTCAACTTTCATACACTCTTATAACTATCATCCTGCCATGATCTGGTTACAGTACCATTTTCAAAAATCCAAGTCTCATTTAAATAGACACATTCCAGTGGACTTTTAGATTGTAAATTATTCATATATTTTTATAGAAAATTAGTTCGAGAAAGAACAACATGTGTTTTTTCCTTAATCTTCTCTATGGACAGTCTTTCTTATATTTGAAACCGATATCTACTAGTACTCTACCAAAAGAATCAACAGAGCCATCAAAGATATGATGGTCCACTGGCAGTGATAATAACTAAGCCCATGTAAAGTGTTGTTCTAAAAAACACCATTAACATTATAATATTCTTTTTATTTTCAATGAGTTGTATAAGCAACATAGCGTTTTTACACATATCGTATTGCGTATTGTTGCTTTTATTGCAGGAGTAATCACATACAGTTTCCTGAAACGTTTTTTTAGGACTTCGGAGAGCATCATTTTGTTTACGTGTCTAAAAATACTACTCACAGATTCAATGGAAATATTTAAAGCTTGTGCAATCCTCTAAAATGATAATATTAATATTTATTTGATATCATTACAACAAATATGTATACATACCCCTCGCACACTTGTCAACGGTAATAGTTATTCAATTTACGTTTTAAGTAATCAAAGAGCTAATGAGCGCCTTTGACTGACTATTGAATGGCTTAAGCATCGTTAGTTTTAAAATGGACTTTGAAAATAATACTACAATACAATAACAAACATAAAGAACAGCAACCAAAACCTATAATACTGTCAAACAATACTGTCAAATGTGTTGTCAAATGACAGCAAGGAATTCAAAATTCAAAATACTAGCGACGTGTAAACGATGTTTCATGTAAGCCAACATCCGATGTTAATATTTTTTTTAAACTGGCTAAAATAACGTCAACATTATCATTTTTAATTAATATTAATAATTAAAATAATCCTGTAATTATTATTATATACATATAATGTATTCTATACCATTGAAATTCTAAATTTAGTAATATATAAAGTAATTATGTTCGTTGTTATGAAATTGGCAATGCAGACGTCATTATTTTTCCTTTATGACGGAAGTCGATTGATTGCTGCTTTCTAGTATATCAATCATTTTAGAAGTTACGTCGAGTACATTGATTATATATAAGGAGATATATCAACGCAATAAGAAAATCGGCTACGCTTAAAACTCAGTTTCGGGATGAGGCCGCTTAAAGTCGCTAGTGTTCCTACATCCCAATATATATATGTATATCAAATTGAAAAGGTAGAACATCCAGTAAAATGCTGCCTATAATTATACTTTTCAACGCTAGATGACAGAACTATCGTAAGTAGGTATAATAGAAAAATATTTTTTTAATTTTCTGGGCGCCAACGAAGCCAGTGTAGTTGAATTTGCATATTTTCTTTTCAAACGAAAAATATGGCTGGTAATAAGTGTCAGTATTTTAAATGTGAGAACAACCGAAGAACTGTTCCGAATCTAAGTATGTTCTCATTTCCTGTGCAAGATTTGGAACGTGTAAAGCAATGGATATTAAATTCAGGTAAGTTTCATATTTAATATCAAATATTTACCTTTTGGGTTTAATAATAAATATACTCATCTTACTGCAGGAAGAAATTTTACCCTTTATAGACAGCGGAAATTAGACAGACACAGAAATAACACTAACAATAATAATAACCATAATTGTCCTTATTTTAAATATATAAGTACATATATTTTCTTCATTGTCTATTACTCTATTATTTACTAATTTGAATTATAAAATATATTCCGAAATCTGTTAACTGCTGTCATTACAAAATAGATATATTCCCAGAAATAAAATTATTTGAAATTATGTATTAGAGATACATCCATATCAGAATTCAAGGAAAAAGCCTAAGCATATTTGAAACCAGATGGGCTAGAACAGAAACAGCTATTGATAAGTGTGTTTACATAATATATCAGTTAAGGGCCTCTAATTTTTAACATCCATGAAATACCTACCTTGTCTCTTTAAGGTTAGAAAGAGATAACAGAACTGGAATTTTGCGTTAATATTTTCATTATTTATTACCCTAATAATTATGAAGAGCTGAGGGATTTTGCGGGGTGCCAGGATAGTATTCAGGTAAACGCACGAATATAATGACCTTGTTTCGATCGGTGATGCATGCGTGATTTTATTGCTTTACATGCATTCCCTATTTATATCACTTAGGTATGTCAGTTATGTCGTTATAAAGTTTATATTTAGAGAAATACTAAGCAAAAAAAATTAAATTCTTAACATACATAACATAATTTTCTACAAAAAAGACAATTTCTCGGTCGTACGTATATTTTAGTAACTATGTGTACATTTTAAAAAAGAAGTCTATGCCTACATGTTTATACAAAAAATAAATAAAATTTGAGTTTATAATTAAATAATATATTCAGGTGAACGTATTTTCTACATAATTTAAATTGCACTGAAAAATAAAACAATCCTTATATTAAGTAGAAACACCATAAAAAGATCTATTGACAAAGCACAATGTCGCCTATTCATACATTTATACATAAACTCGATGCCGCTCTAGTACATAATGTATTATGTTTACATAATACATTATGTACTAGAGCGGCATGTATTATGTTTACATAATACATTATGTACTAGAGCGGCATCGAGTTTATGTATAAATGTATGAATAGGCGACATTGTGCTTTGTCGATAGATCTTTTTATGGTGTTTCTGCTGAATATAAGGATTGTTTTATTTTTCAGTGCAATTTAAATTATGTAGAAAATACGTTCACCTGAATATATTATTTAATTATAAACTCAAATTTTATTTATTTTTTGTATAAACATGTAGGCATAGACTTCTTTTTTAAAATGTACACATAGTTACTAAAATATACGTACTACCGAGAAATTGTCTTTTTTTTTGTAAAAAATTATGTTATGTATGTTAAGAATTTAATTTTTTTTGCTTAGTATTTCTCTAAATATAAACTTTATAACGACATAACTGACATACCTAAGTGATATAAATAGCGAATGCATGTAAAGCAATAAAATCGCGCATGCATCACCGATCGAAACAAGGTCATTATATTCGTGCGTTTACCTGAATACTATCCTGGCACCCCGCAAAATCCCTCAGCTCGAATTATGATGTACTTATATTTAAATATTTAAAGTTCTCCTTTATATTGCCCTAATTTTAAGAACAGTATTTTACACATAGGTAGGTATCTCTATATGCAGATAATAAGGATATATGTATGTTGACATACATATGTTAACTCACTAAGCCATAAATTTTTATTTATAGGTAGTACATACATATATAATTTCAAATATCTTTTACATTTAAATGACAGAGTTTAAACAATTTTTTATTCAGGATTATTATATTAACTTAGACCTATATATACAGTGTGTCCCGGATTGACCTAACTATACCCCTAAAATCTTTTATTTCTTATTTTTTGAGAAAGTCATTCTTCATAAAGAGTTTCGCTTGTTCTGAAAAGTCGATAGCTATAACCAGAATGTCGGTATAACGTAAAGGATGTTTAAAAATTAAGGAAACGTAAAATTATATCAAGAGTAAAGTACTAGTTATTTGAGATAAAATTAAAAATCGCAACCCTCAACTTTCTGTGCTAATTTGCAAGGTTTCTGAATATTGTGTTTATCATTGTATAAAAAATTACCAATACTAACACAACAAGACTTTCAAAAAAATGTTGGTATAAGATCAAGTTAATTAATAAATTACATTATTTTGTAAAGCAAAAGGTATTAAACAAACAAGTATTAATGATGATAGAGTACGGATTTTTCACATAATAAACATTTTAATTAATAATTATAGTTAATAAAGTAATAAAATACTATTTAAGTGAAAATTGGTATTAATTCATCTCCAAATCTATAAATGTAAATTTCTTTGGTTTATAGGAAACTCTTCCTTAGCCACCACACCCCTGGAAGACCTAAAAAGGTATCAAATTTGCCAAAGACATTTCGAGAGTGACAGTTTTGTTAATCAAATACTGAAGAATCGTTTAACAAAATCAGCAGTTCCCCAACCATACGATTCTAAAAGAAAACGGGAAATATCTGAGCCGCAACCAGGCCCGTCTAAAATTATAACAACGTATGAAAGAAAAATACGAAGCGATGAAAATATAACTTTGGAAGAAGACGAAGGGGAAGAAGAGGTAGAATTAATGGATGAATCAGCGGATATGGATTGGCTGCGTGATATCACAAATCTTCCTGTTGCAGAAGTTTCAACTATATCTGGAAGAAATACATCTCGTGAAAAAAAATTAAAGAGCAATATTAAGAGTCAAAGTAAATTGCTTTTACGAAAACGAGCACAAATATCCAAATTAAAAAAAAAAAGTGAGATTCTCAAATTTACATCATCAACTGAATACATATTTATTTAAAAAACAATGTAGCAAAACATTAGTGAATATGCAATTAGGACAAAATAGTGTAAGAAAGTGGCCATTAGATCAGAAAAATTTTGCGTTGGCATTATATTATAAATCACCCACAGCGTATAAGTTCTTGTTTGAAAAAATTGTACTACCAGCACCTAGTACAATAAAACGATGGATTAGTGGGTCTAGCTTTTTACCAGGACTTAGCCAAAAGCTCTTTTGGCAAATTAGCAGAAAGATAGAAAGTTGGAGCATTGTAGAGAGAGCTTGCGTGATAAGCTTCGATGAAATGTCACTTAAGGAAATAAGTGAATACAACAAACATCTGGATCTTATAGAAGGTTTTGAGGATTTGGGACATCTTGGAAGAACTAGCCGACCAGCAAGGTATGCGTTAGTCTTTCTTGCTAGAGGGTTGTTTTCAAGATGGAAGTTGTCACTGGCATACTTCCTTAGTCATTCTGGCGTGCCTGCAAACAAGCTTGTAGTACTACTGCAAGATATAATAGAAAGATGTTTAGAGAATGGATTACTCCCTTATGCAACAGTTTGCGATCAAGGTGCTTCGAATCAAAGCACTTACAAAAAATTGGGAGTGACTGAGAAAAAGCCCTTCTTTAATATTCAAAATCACCCCATTGTAGCTGTCTATGATGTGCCACATTTAATAAAGAATTTTCGCAATAATCTACTAAAGGCCGATTTTATTATTTCAAATAACACCGTTATTAGTTTTCAAGATATACGTAAAGCCTATGATATTGACAGCACAAAACCTTGCAGAGCAATGCCAAAAATCACGGAAAAACATATAAATCCTAAAGGATTTCAAAAAATGTCAGTGAAGTTAGCTACACAAATTTTCAGTCACTCCGTGGCAAGTTGTATTCGGACTTGTGTAGCAACAGGAGAACTAAGATCAAATACATCTTTACACACTGCAAATTTTATATCTACGATAAATAATCTTTTTGATACACTCAATAGCAGCACATTTCATGATCCTAACCCATACAAATGTAGTTTACATCATAGCCATCCGCTAGTAAGAACAACATTAGAAGAAAGTTTAGTCTTTATTCAAAATTTAAAAAAAAATAACCAAACAAGAGCACCATCAAGACCACCATGTTTTGATGGACTCCTACAAACAATTCGAGGAATATTAATGTTGTATGACAGTGAAACAACCAAACATCCTGATGCATATATTCTTACTAGAAAAACCAACCAGGATGTTATTGAGAATTTATTTTCCATTTTCCGTCAAAAAGGAGGATACAACCCTAATCCAAGCGCGCGAACATTCAGAACCACTTTCCGTTCATATGCAATAAATTCTCTTTTAACACCTTCGGAGGCATCAAACTGTGAACATCAATCAAGAGAAATAGAGACTGAAATAGATCTATTGGAGCCAATTTCTTTAGATTCTACAGCGCAAGAAATACTGCACTCTTCCAGTAGCTTCTCCACATCTTCTTGTGATATTTTATCAGGAGGGACTGTTGAAACACCTACAAAAACCGAAACTACATTACAAGAATGCAGTATTACATATTTCGCCGGCTACCTGGCTAGAACATCGTTTGAGCAATCAAAATGTAAAATTTGCTACCACTCTTTTGTTGATACTACCTCTACACTTTCCAATAAAAATGAATTACTCATATTAAATAAAATGTATGGATATATTGAAGAAGGTGCATTTAGTTTATTAGCACCAACAGATCAGCTATGTGAAGCAATTAAATTGACTTTAGATACATTTGAAAAATATTTTGATTGTACAAAACATAAGAAGAAACTACGCAAAAGGATATTAAACAAAGTTACAAGAAATCTGGAAAGAACATCGTTTTTAACTGACGAACCTTGTAAACAACATAAGGTGCAACTATTAGAACGTTGCATAACATGTGTCATTTTTAAGAGATGTAAATTTACTTCTTCTAAGCATGTAATTGGCAAAGAAAGCTTGAAATTAAAAAAGGTGAAGAATCTATAAATTATTTGTTATTTCTATTGATTTCTGTGCTATTTATTATAAAAAAATCTATGTAAAAAATCAAATAAAGTAATTTCAAGCATGTCTCTTGTTTTATCCTTAATAATATGTAAAATTATACATTTGGAATAAATCAATTTTTGTAAAACATTGGAAAGTACCTGAGTACCTATGTATGTAATGTAACACCTATGTCAAACAGATTTTCTATTAACTGTAATAAATATTTTCACTTCCTAATACATACAGACAGAAAGCATCCCTCTAAATAGCGAACGCGATATACTTAATGAATAATAGAGTAAATCACCCCTATACAGTAAGCACACGAATAGTTTTAATTATGGCCAGAAAATAAGAAAGTAAGGCAGGAATTAAATAACAAATAAAACAAAGATAGTTCAGATTCAGATAGATAAATATACTGAGTTGTCCAACAATAGCCAACCTACTTACACTTTACAAACGGCTAACTTAGAATTCACTGGCTCAATTCCAATACACAGAGATTATCTTATTCCTGCGATTATATTAGCGATCCTAATTAAAACATTTCGTTTACATTTCTTCAATAATTGTTTTGATAGGACACATCATTATAGATACATTCATTATCTATTTTAATAACATTCATCATATCCTTGTTTATATAAGTATATTATAAAAACAGGGATCATATACACACACATTGAACAAAAACTGAGAAAAAATATTGTGCATTTGCAGGGTCATCGAAATCTTAATATGTTTTTATTGAAACTTAAAATACCTTATGGGGCTTGTGTAGGAACTTATTAAGTCACTAAAGGTAGGAAAATAAGAATTTTGGTCTTCAATATATTGCACATACAGACGTATATATATATTTAGAAAGCATGACAAGTCAAAACAAATAATAAAAATATCACAATATATATCTAAAACAATTATGTGAGGTGAGAAAAGCAGGAAATACTGTTTCTTTCATTTATTTCAAGCAACTTCCCTATTTATATTCATTTTCCGTAATAATACAAAGGAGCATTTAGAAAAAAAAATAGAGGATGATTTTTTGGCCCTATATTATGTCGATTTATACAAATGTAAACAAAGTGTCAAATCAGTAGGATTTATTACATATTTACAAAGCAGGCTGTGAACCAAGTTTTAGTACGTCCAATAAATACCAGAAAGCGCTAAATCTACAATTCCCAAATTGTGGGAAAAACTGCATAAGATGGTAATTTCTGGTTTGCTCCGACACCTATTGAGAATATTTACAATTTTTGTGAAAAAGTGCTCGTTGATATATCTCCTTATATATAATCAATGGTCGAGTACCAATAGAAAACTATATATCCAGTTTTATCACGGAAAAAAACGTGGCTGTTCTGGGTCATTTAGCATTGAATATTCGAAATGTAATATAAGGATAATTCTTGGTAAATAGCTATAATTTTTTGCATTTTTAGGTTAAATATATATCTTAATATTTGTAAATGTATAAAATTCTAATGGAATAATTGCAGGGTTGAAGTGAAGCAGACGTTATTTGGTCTTTAATATTAACATTACGTATGTGAACTCTAAGGTATTTGAGGGCTGATTAAGTACAATTTTAAAAAGGATACAAGTGGATTTATTATGAATATTTGAACATTGTCAATTTTTGTTATGTAATTAGACTTGAGCCTGTTGAATAAATAAAGATGCTATAGTAATTTTAAAATGCTCTAGCTATTTAATTTTTACCAATAATGCTCCTTGTTATCATCGTAAGGTTGAGAAGTGCCAACAAGAAACTGATTAGTGTTATAAGCAAATTTTGGTCTGTCTTGAAGTGTGTGTGTAGAAATACTAATGGATTTGGTATAGGCAGCACCAAAGAGTGCATCACTAAGTAACTAAATTAGCAAATTGTAATAGTATCAAAATGGAAAAAAGTACATCAAATATATACCGAAATACACAGAAAAAAGAGGTTACTGAATATTACCTTCTTAACCAATGTCATTTGGAAATATTCTATATTTCTTTTAATAAATATTTTATAAGGCAATAAATATTGCGATGTGTAATAGTAAAACTTCAAAATCTTCCAAGACTATTGAAAGCGGCGATTACGTTAAACAAACACTTTACAACGTAATTAAATCTTAATTAGTGTTCCCCTTTGAATTGTTATAAAAAGTTAGAAACGCAAGTAAAATTGTAATTCTTGACACTACCCAACAATTTTATTATCAGCAAAACTTTTTTTAATTATTTTAAAATTATTAATATTAATTGTCCACTTTAAAGTTAATGTTTAAAGTGTTATTTTAATAAAAATTCAGAAATCATTTCTTTTGGGTACTACTAGATGGCGCAACATACTGATAAAATTTTGAAGTTACAAGAATCAAATTCCTCAATGTAAATGGAAGTTATGTTACGGCCTTATATCGCGCCAGCGATGTCACATACAGTTGGCCTTGAAAATCCATATCATTTTTAGTTAGTACCAACCTTCAAAAGATACGTGTATAAATTTGACAGCTGTCTGATTATTAGTTTGTGAGATACAGCATTTTGAGTGAAGCAACTTTTGTTATTTTGAAAAAAATGGGTAAAAAGGAATTTCGTGTGTTAATGAAACACTATTTTTTGATGAAAGAAAGTGTTACTGATACCAAAAAGTGGCTTGATGAGTGTTATCCGGACTCTACGCCGGGCGAAGCAACCATTCGTAAGTGGTTTGCTAAATTCCGCACAGGCCATATGAGCACCGAAGACGATGAACGCAGTCGACGTCCAAAAGAGGCTGTTACGGACGAAAACATGAGAAAAATCAACAAAATGATTTTGGAAGATCGTAAATTGAGGTTGATTTGTATAGCTGACACTCTAAAGATATCAAAGGAACGTGTTGGAAATATCGTTCATGAATATTTGGGTATGCGAAAGCTATGTGCAAAGTGGGTGCCGCGCGAGCTCACAATCGACCAAAAACAAGAACGTGTCGATGCTTCAGAGCAATGTTTGGAGCTGTTCAACTGCAATAGAAGTGAATTTTTGCGTCGATTGTGACAATCGATGAAACATGGATCCACCACTACACTCCGGAGTCCAGTTGGCAGTCATCTGAGTGGACTGCACGCGATGAACCGAATCCAAAGCGTGGAAAAACACAACAGTCGCCCGGTAAGGTTATGGCGTCCGTATTTTGGGATGCACATGGAATAATTTTCATCGACTATCGTGGAAAGGGAAGAACCATCAACAGCGACTATTATATAGCGTTATTGGAGCGTTTGAAGGACGAAATCGCGAAAAAACGGCCCCATTTGAAGAAGAAGAAAGTGTTGTTTCATCAAGACAATGCACCGTGTCACAAATTGAAGAAAACGATGGCAAAATTGCATGAATTGGGTTTCGAATTGCTTCCGCATCCACCGTATTCTCCAGATTTGGCCCCCAGCGACTTTTTCCTGGTCTCAGATCTCAAGAGAAAATACAGGAGACCAAGTATAGACAATAATAAAAAAAATAGTTGACATGCGATCAGCACATATATCGTTATAAATATATGCAAATCGTAGATGCTAGAAGAACTGAACATACACAAAATTATTTTTCTATTTCGGTGCTATAAAGTTCACTTTACGACACCTGTTACTGCCCAACTATGGAGAAAAGCAGTATCTACAAAATTATGAAATGGTGGAAAAATTGCAAATACTTTTGAGCTGTGATTTGACGAATTTCAAAAGCATAACTTGTTGTACTATTTATTATTAGAAGTAAAAACATTTAAAAATATGTAATCAGTGAAAATTACTTGCAAATTATTTATTTTTTCTAAGTAAAAGCAGATACTGCCTTTTTATATTCATATTCTATGATGTAGAAGGTAGTCAGATGGCAGTAAGTGGCACCTACTGCTTTTTAACTCTTTGATTGGAATATACTGCTTATTTATATTGGAAAGCAGCGCAAAACAATATCAGAAAAAAATCGCAATATAATTTTTAATGGAAAAAATTATTTAAGAATATAATAAATCAAAAATCACAATGATGTGAAACAAGATTAACCTCTAACTCGCAGGTTCAACCAAAAATCGTTTCTATTGTCTTTCATTAATTACAGAAGGTTTTTTTTATAATGGTCGATTTTCTATCTTCTGCTATTCCGCAAGGTTGTACGTAGCAGGTTGGTTCAGGAAAAGCTTTGTTCTTTAAAACATGATTTTTCAAAAAGTCCAGTTGCTTTGTCTGTTTGTCCAAAAAACTTGTCTTATATTCCAGCTGAAAAGATCCTCGTACGGTTTTTAAGTAAACAATATCTGAGAGAAATACTTTGGTGCTTCCCTTGCCGTTTCTCTTACTTGTTACCGAAAGTATAGAAATCAATAATTTTTGTTATCATCTTACCGCTGTTCGCTTTTTGCACTGCAGTCACAAAATCATTGAAATCGCAAGTTTTCTTCCGACGACGTAAGGATAACTCTATTTGATGATGCACAGAGTCCGCCGACATAAAAGTATGACCTGGCTCAAAATAATGTATCTCTACAGATTTAGCTGCTACTTTTGCAGAATTAACTGTGTAAACCAAAAAAGAGATGAAGGCCAAGTTTTTATTTTGCGCCGCGCAGTTGTCGAGCCAAAATATAAAATTTTCCGCATCTCTGTTTTGCAAAAAAAAGCATTAAATGTACTTATCAATTCCTCTTTTCCTCTACCTCTGATTGCTTCATGCCATAATGCTGCGAAAGGGAGTGGTGTTTTCTTTATTGTATTTCCTCCTACTGGCACGAAGGTTTCATTGTAGGATATAATTCTTGGGATAAACAGCACTTTTTTGATATCTTCCATCCGAGGCAACATAATATTTTTCTAGATCTGCAGACACACAGACAGTTTTTGGATCGAATGTTGTTTCTGCATGTTTTCTGTACAAAGATCTTGCAATGTTTGCTCTGTCTATTTTTTTTCCATTTCTGACATTGATCGCAATCCGGGTTAAGGTTTTTTTTTCCATGATCAGGATTATGTAGATGCATAACCTCGCAAGTCTCGCATTCTTCATTCCCGAGTTAAGTAAAATGTTTTACACACATTAGTTAACTTTTCATTATTTCCTTTTAATCGGAATATAAAAGTAGCATTTCTTTGAGAATCAGTTGCCGTGGTTCTTCTTTTCACAGACATGCGAGAACAGGAATTCAAAATGAAACTTCTTTGTTGCATCCATGAAAGTGACCAGTATTTTTCATGAATTGCCTGTCGAAAGTTCTCTCAATACACTCACCTATTTCATCGGCAATTATGATATCATGTTCCAAAGCATCGTCAATGAGTGTCCTAGGATTTTTCTGATCCTGTATTATATCTCTTTCCGAGTCGGAATGTTGTTGCTGTTTCTTCGCTCTTTTTAAAATACGCTGAATTCTTGTTAACCTAAAGGGTATTAAAACAGTATTTGTTAATAATCAAAAGCTATATTTGACAAATGAAATAAATATAAAAAATATCTACAATCTGTCAACAACATCTAGACAAGGTTAGCTGTTAAATAATTCCCTGGTGTCGATGTGTGGCATGTTTCAAAAACGCACAGCTTCATTGTAAAAAAGCAGCATCTACGACGGTTTTGACGTATAAAAGCCGTAACTACTGTCTAGTTTATGGTTACTGTATATTTCCATTGAATTTCTTCTTCTGGTTAATAATCAAATAGAATGTAAAAAAGGAGTAACTGAACCTGGTTAGATAATTGCTGCTTTTTTTCATTGTAAAATATACTTACTGCCATATTAATATGCAAATAAGATTTTTTACACAATTAAATGCATATTACAAACGGAGTATCTATTGATTCGATATCACATACTGCCTTTATACTGAGTATTGTGCACCTGCTGCTTTTATTTATTGTATTATTAGGAAATTTGATATTGGCAGTAAGTGTTTTATGCATTTTTTATCTATTTCTGGTTACATTTACAGCTTTTTTATGTTGAAAATAGATTCAAAATTACCTTATCAACCCAAAAATATCAAAAAGCAAATTTTCAATTTTTTGTTAGTTACTGCCTTTTTCCAGAGTTGGGCATAAAGTATTACTTTATCGCACGCTAATTTTATTTTTTTGAAGTTGGTAACAAAAAAATGGAACCAAATTGTATTTAAATGTCAAAATATTAGCCTCTAAAGTAACAAAAATGTGCAATAAAATTGTACAAAGAATAAAAAGCACACATGCTAACATTTCACTTACTAATTAGCAATATAAATTGTTAAGCAGAGTTGGATGATAAGTTTTCGGATGCTACTATTGACATTTACTTACCATGTTGAATAGTATCATACAACTGTTATAAAAGTTTGTTTTGATAAATATGTAGAGAGTTTGTGGACGACAGATTTTGTAAATTGTCTTCTGCTATTTTGCGAATCTCTGGGGGCGTACAGTTATTTATTTCGTCCTTTTTGTTGATAATTTGAAATATTTGAACATTGTCAATTTTTGTTATGTAATTAGACTTGAGCCTGTTGAATAAATAAAGATGCTATAGTAATTTTAAAATGCTCTACTTATTACCAATAATGCTCCTTGTTATCATCGTAAGGTTGAGAAGTGCCAACAAGAAACTGATTTGTCTTATAAGCAAATTTTGGTCTGTCTTGAAGTGTGTGTGTAGAAATACTAACGGATTTGGTATAGGCAGCACCAAAGAGTGCATCACTGTAAGTAACTAAATTAGCAAATTGTAATAGTGCCAAAATGGAAAAAAGTACATCAAATAGATACATATGTACCGAAATACACAGAAAAAAGAGGTTACTGAATATTACCTTCTTAACCAATGTCATTTGGAAATATTCTATATTTCTTTTATTAATATTTTATAAGGCAATAAATATTGCGATGTGGAATAGTAAAACTTCAAAATCTTCCAAGACTATTGAAAGCGGCGATTACGTTAAAGAAACACTTTACAACGTAATTGAATCCTAATTTGCAAGCCTCACTGGCTTGTTAATATAAATGAATATAAATCACCATTATATTACATTAAAACAAAATATATAGTTGTCAAGTCGCCATCTTTTATTCAACTCTAGTTGTACAATACTACCAACTACATCATACAAAATATTTCTGTTTACAACTCGGCCTATCCTGACAACACTGATCACCCGATCAGGCCGCGCTAAATTCAAAAATGTTAAACACTAGTGGATGTGGATGGATTAGTACTGGTCCACGGTTTAATACGTGATGACTCGTAAATACCCTCAAATGGTGTATGTGCTAACTGAAATCCATCGACATCCTTTACAACATATCGGTCATTACCCAAACACTTAGAAATAACATATGGTCCCTTACATTTTGGTAAAAGTTTTCTGTTAATACCTGGCGTAGTGACAGTATTAGCCAAAACGACATAATCACCAACAAGATACTTATGGCTATCTACACGCCCCTTGTTATAATACTGAGTGTTATATTCCTGGGATTTCCCTATCTTTTCGGCTGCGATTTTTCTTTCATTAATCAAATCTCTTCTGATCTCTTCATCCTTCAGTAATTCTCTTAAAGAATCCACTACTTTGCCCCTCTGGTCAACGCCAAAGAATAACCTACTAGGAGTGCTTCCTGTAGATGCGCTTACTGTGTTATTAATGTTAAACTCAACTTGGTCCAATACTTCATCCCATCGATCAGGACAACCAGTAATCTTTGCTAACATAGGCGTTATTATTCTATTGATTCTCTCAACCTGTCCATTAGCGCGAGGTGTACCTACAGCTACTCGAATGTGTTCCACTTGCCAGTCATTCATAGCTTCTTCAAACATCCTCGATGTGAAAGCTGTACCTCTGTCTGAAATAAGTCTATTTGGTCGACTATAGCTTCTGAAATACGATTCTATATGTTTTAACGTTTCCCTCGTATCAACTGACTTGCAAGAATACAATCTTGTATGCTTAGTAAAAGCGTCTATTATTACTAAAATATGTTTCTTACCATTCGTTGTTTTCTCAAGTGGCCCCAAATGGTCAACATGAATTGTATGGAAAGGTATATTTCCCTTTGCAATTGAATGTAAAAAACCCTGCCTTCTCCCTGTTCCAGGGGAATACACAATACATTTAAGACAATTGCCAATATAATATCTTACCTTTTCTTTCATCTTTGGGAACCAATACCTTCTTGTAATAAGTTCAATAGTTTTATCTAAACTAAAATGTCCCATCTCATCATGATATTTGTTCATAATGTGATACTCCATCATTTCAGGCACCACAAATAATAAATCATCTTTCAATTTTCTGTAGACAAGTCCATTACGAAGTTCGTAAAGTGAACTCTCTTGTTCCTCTGGCGATTCTCTTATATTTCGGATATATGGATCGATATCTTGCTTATATGATAAATTTTGATCCAATGTATTCTCCTCTACAATCAACACTTTTCTGACACGGCTCAACGCATCCACATGTCCCATGCACGTACCTGGACGATGTTCTAAATCGTAAGCAAAATCCTGGAGGTATAAAACCCAACGCATTATCCTAGGAATTACATCTTTCTTGGCAAATGTCTGTTTTATACTATTACAGTCAGTGACAATTTTGAACTTAACTCCTTTCAAGTATATGTCAAATCTCTTCAGTGCATTCACAATTGCCAAACACTCAAGTTCGTAACTATGGTACCTCGTTTCACATTCGCTTGTTCGTTTACTGAAGTAACTTATAGGGTGCATTTTACCATCTGTCTGCCGTTGCAACAGAATAGCTCCATATCCATGTGTACTAGCATCACAGTGTAGCTCTGTTTCTGCATCAGGGGAATAAACTGCCAACACCGGTGATGCTGCCAATTTTGCCTTCAATAGTTCCATTGCTTTCAAATGTACTTCACCAAACTTAAACACAGCATTCTTCTTCAAAAGGTCATACAAAGGTTTAGCAATTACGGAAAAATCCTTAATAAACTTTCTAAAATAACTTGCAAGACCAACAAAACTATGTAACTGTTTTGCATCCGCAGGAACCGGATACCTAGTCACTGCAGCCACACTAGCTGGATTGGGTTGAATTCCCTTTTCGCTAACAATGTATCCCAGATATTCTATTTCAGACTCCAAGAAACTACATTTATCTATCTTCAAGTCAACTGCAGATTTAACTAAAATTTCGAAAACTTGTTTCAAAACATCCAAATTTTCCTCGACTGTTTCAGTAGCTATGAGAATATCATCGAGATAAATCATCACTTTGCCCTTAGTAATTAAATCTTTAAACAACTCGCTAATAAACCTGGCAAATATTGCAGGGCTATTGCAATATCCAAAAGGAAGTTTTAAGTACTCGTACTGACCCTGAGGAGTCACAAAAGAAGTAGAATGTGTACATTCCTCATTCAGTTTTATATTGTGAAAAGCATCTTTCAAGTCCAACTTACTGAACCATTTTTTGCCATGCAACCCATCAATTTGATCAGCAATATTCGGTATCGGAAAACGATCCTTAACAGTAATCTTGTTTAGATCCCGAAAATCTACACACAAACGTTTAGTTCCATTTTTCTTATTCACCAAAACTATGGGGGAAGCATAAGGTGATGAACTTTTCCTAATAATACCCAACAAATCATTAATAATTTCATTAACAGTATTTTTATCAACAAAAGATAATCGACGCGGTCTATAAAAGAAAGGATTGTGATTGTGTTCAACTGTAATATTCGCAACAAAATCTGAATCAATACTGTCACCACGCTTAGGCTCAACATAATTTAAGTTAAACATATTAATAAATTTCAATCTCTCTTTAAAACTAGTATTACCAATAATTAGTTTTGAACCACAAACATCATTATCATGCAGATCAATAAACAATAATTCATTTACAATCTCAGAACTAATTACATTCACAACAATAACACTATTGCCATTAAACTCAACATTAATTAATGAACTAGAAATAAAATCTCTGCCTAGTAGACAGTCATAACTCAGTGAATTATTACTAACAACATGAAAAGTAATAGGTACAGAAATATCATTAATTTTAACATCATGTGTATACAGACCCAAAACATTCAGCTTTGAACTGTTAATACCAGTAAAACCAATCGGACACAAATATGGTCTCATATGATTGCCAGGAATATATTTGTCTTTTATTAACGATATCCCACTACCACTATCGAGAATAGCAAATAATTTGAATTCCCCATTACCAAAATTAAAACTAATAGGCACCTGGTAGGCAGGCGGAATTTTCGGTTCTTGCTCCACCAATAAAGTTGTACTATCAGGTTCACGCTGGTTTGTTTTCTTCTTCGGGCAATCACTCTTGAAATGTCCCTCCTCATTGCATCCAAAACATAACTTCTTCTTAGCCTGCTGGCACGCAGATGCATAATGACCTTCCTCCCTACAATTAAAACACTTCACAATCTTCTTTGAAACACTGGGTTCAGGAACAACATTTGAACGGGAAATTGTGCTTGACCTAGCACAATGTCGCTCATTGCTTGACAAGTTTTTCATCACATCCAATAGATCCGACAGAGATGTAAACCGTGCCATTCTTGCCTGTGCTTGCAAAATTCCATTGTCAAAACCATCAATCATATAGGAAATTAAATCGCTTTCACACATATCTAGTTTATTACCTAACATTACTTTGTCCTGGTAATAATTGAAGAAAGGTTCATTCCTTTTCCATTTTCTATTATCAAATTTACGCATTAATACTATGCGATTTTCTCTGCAACCAAACATTGCAGTAACTTTATCTTTAAGTTCTGCATATGTAAAAGACACATATTCTGGTTTGGAATAAAACCATGATAATGCAACACCATTAAACTTGCTGATAAGGATTGGCATTATTACCTTGTCACCCACATTATGTGATTGCTTAATCATCTATATTCTCTGGAACCATGTTGATACATCCTCCTCTCGACACCACCTTCAAATTCCGGTATCATTGCAGCTATTTCCGAATTAGACAATCTCAGTGGCGGCTTTTTAATGAGAGCAAGTGAACAATTGCACCCCCTGGAATTTTGAAACAAAACAAACCAAGCGGCGACTAACTGTGAAAGTATTTATTTATTACGTATTCATTGTTATTGAACAGGAACGTGGCGTGTACGGCACGCGAAACAACCTACATGCACCGATCGTAGTCATAGATATAATGACGACTAAGACTAACAGCGCACGGATGTAAAGACCCCTTCCACCGAGAGAAACATACCCATGAGCAAAGCGCTACTGTTGCTGCGTTAAGCCATTAAACATTACATTGAAGGTGGGGAGAACTGTATTTTGTTCTAGTTCCATATCGTATAATACATAGCATGTGAGCAAGATTCCCGTCTGCTCAACGCTGTTGTAAGATGAATTTCGTGTCTGCGATGCAGAATAACACGTTTTCGCGCTTAACGTATGATGAAAAAATCGCAATAAAAATCTTAAACGGCTGATGCCTCAATTATGTTTAGAAAATAAACAATCTGTTAAAGGTAAAGACGTTATAAGAAAATTCAAAATGAATATTTATCAGAAAAATGACTGGATTTGTGGGTGTGAAATTAAAAATACTTTGTTTTGTTTTCCGTGTCTTTTGTTTGGTGGTGAACCGTCTTGGTCAAAGAACGGAATAAAATACTTAATTCATCTTAGTGCTAAAATTACGAAACATGAAAATTCCGAAGGGCATTTGAAAAATATATTTAGTCTAAGAATGTTAGGAAAAAATAACATTCAGAATGTTTTAGATCATCATATAGAAAAGCAGTTCAACAACACAATGAACAGGTAACAAAAAATAGGCATGCGTTAAATTTAATAATAAATTGCATTAGATTTTGTGGCGCGTTTGAACTGGCACTTCGGGGTCATGATGAACGGCAAACGTCGAATACCAAGAGCATTTTTCGGGAATTGATAAATTTTACGGCAGAATTAGATAAATCGCTCAGAGATCACATCGAAGCAGCACCGGTTTTTAATTGAATTTATAAATGATTTCCCAAATTTTAATGAAAAAGTGATAGAACTGTTCTGCAAGTCAAAGACACGCAAAATGGAATTCGTTTATCGTCAGATGTAATCAAACTGTAGTGTTATATTTATTATTCCCTCAAAACAAACTGTACAATGAACAGTACCTATCTGGAACAGTATGTCGGTGAAACTTATAAAGATTGGGTAAGCGTTCTTGTATTATACTTTTACTTTCTTATACGTAGTATAAGGAAGTATTGTGATAATGAAAATTTTCGACCTCGAGATTTTTGCAGATGTCCACGTTTTGAGGTCCCCTGATACCAAAAAAGTGGTTTTTAAAAAATGTCTCTCTCTCTCTCTGTGTGTGTGTGTGTGTGTCTGTCTGTCTCTGTGTGTGTGACCACGATAGCGATCAAACCGCTACAGATATCAATTTCAAATTTTGTATTTACGAATATAATCTTCCTCTTGAGAACTGATTAGATTTTGAGCAAAATCGGCAGACCGTTTACTTCGGTGAAAAAATCGAATTTTGCAAATATTTCGTCAATTACTAAGTTTAAACAAATTTATAAAGAATTCAAATGTACTGAAAATTAAATTTGAGACAAATTATCTCAAAAAGGTTTTTTGAAATTCCTACCGGAAGTAGGTCTTTTACTCTTATCGAAAATCAGTTTTTTGCGAATATCTCGCAAGTCATGCTTTCTAGGCAGGTACATTATCAGTATAAAAGTATTTAGAACGTATTTCTAAATATCTTTTGTATAAAAGAAATTTCAAAATTCGGACCGGAAGTAACACTTTTACTCTTACCGAATAACGATTTTTTGCAAATATGTCGTAAATTATGCATTCTATATATATTTATGAAGAGTACAAAAGTATTTAGAGTTGGATTTGGAATATTTTTTGTATAAATGAAATTTCAAAATTCGGACCGGAAGTAACACTTTCATACGTATAAGAAAGTCGTGTGGTGGCCAGACCTCATTTTTTAATTTTGAAATTATGCACTCCCTATGTGAACCACCCCGAGCCGCCACTGGACAATCTATTTGTGGCCTGCTCGCGCAAAGCAGCCACAACTATCTGCACTATTTCCTGGACAGTTATCTGACTACTCTCTGTATTTGCTGATGCACTCTGTCCCAACTCTGCATTTGTATCGCTTATTCCTTCCATCTTGGTAGCTTCTACGACTTTACCGACGCTACCCAAAAAACCGTAAAACTATCTCCGGCAGTACCACAAGAGCCGCCTAGTCACGTCCGACCTAACCCTAGGCTATACCGTGGCTTTACCCCACACCTGAACGGCAAGCCTCACTGGCTTGTTAATATAAATGAATATAAATCACCATTATATTACATTAAAACAAAATATATAGTTGTCAAGTCGCCATCTTTTATTCAACTCTAGTTGTACAATACTACCAACTACATCATACAAAATATTTCTGTTTACAAATTAGTGTTCCCCTTTGAATTGTTATAAAAAGTTAGAAACGCAAGTAAAATTGTAATTCTTGACACTACCCAACAATTTTATTATCAGTAAAACTTTTTTTAATTATTTTAAAATTATTAATATTAATTGTCCACTTTAAAGTTAATGTTTAAAGTGTTATTTTAATAAAAATTCAGAAATCATTTCTTTTGGGTACTACTAGATGGCGCCACATACTGATAAAATTTTGAGGTTACAAGAATCAAATTCCTCAATGTAAATCGAAGTTATGTGACGGCCTTATATCGCGCCAGCGATGTCAGATACAGTTGGCCTTGAATTCTAAACCCCCAACTAAACTAATTCTAAAGAAAAGATCTTAAAACATTTCAAGGTCATTTTACATGCATATTGAATTTCTAGCTACAAACGTAGATTTGGTCTGGCAGGCTTTCTTTGCAATTTGATTTTATACGTATGAATTTAATCGATACTTGTCAACTTTCGTGCTGAAGGGAGAAAGACGCGCGAACTTTAAGCATTCATTTGAATTTATTTGTAAAAATTTAAATTAAATTACGTTTCTTTTATTTATAAATTAAGTTATTCTTAAACATATTCCCTAAAGGTAGGTGATACTCATCCATTCGACTTTCTTATTTTCTTTTTTCATATATATTTATATTTTCTAATTTATATTAATACAATGTTGTTCTCTTATTTTGGAAATAAACTATTATTATTATTATTATATAAAACTACACAATAAATAAACAGCACTGTGTTTGTGTTATGCAAAATAAAACATTTTCTGTTACTTGATACGTTTCGTACGTAACCTGCATCTTTGTTGATCATGCCTAATAATAATATATTATTATAATAATATGCAAAACAGAAATATAGTCATATTATTATCTTCATAACGTACCCATTAGTTCAACATTCTAATAAATATGTTTCACCTGCTAAAAATACGTGTAAAGTTAGTATTTGCAAATCCCAAATGCCAGTTTGACAGTTGATCAGTTTTTTTCATGTTTTTATTTTATTTCTATTTTGTATTTTGGCTCCTGGACAGTTTTCAGAATGGATTTTTTTTTGTGAGTTTACTAAGTTCGAATAAGAGCAATTCTATATACATATTTTAAGGCAAATTTGGTCATAGGTACGTTGTTACTTTATATTATAACTTTTCAATTCAAATATCGCGCCAAAACGGTACCATTTTTAACAGATTGTATTGGTTCCTATGTAAGTTGCCGGTCTGGAGTAGGGATGGGACATCGGTGGGTAAACATCATAATATATAAAGGTGCGAATAGACCAAGCAAACATTGTTGTGCAACAGTTGAACAACACTTAGACAGCTGTTGGCAAAGCTGTTTCGGTGGGGAGAAAACGTTGTCGACAAACTGTTTGTCAACATCGACCTGCAAGTTTCTCCAGTGTTTGCCCGGTGTTCGTTTAGTCGGTGCCAATGAGCGATACGCGTCGTCACTGCTTGAAATGAACTACACACTTATTATATTTCTGCAAAAATAAAATTATACCGTATACAAGTCTACACTAGCGACGCTGTGTGCGCACTGTTAGACAACATCTCTTTGATGTACCGCATCGGGAGCGAACACCGGGCAACAGATCGGCAACAGCTGCGCAACACGTACACAGTGTGTGAACTCGTGTGTTGTTCGACTGTTGTTCAACTGTTGCACAACAATGTTTGCTTGGTCAATTCCCACCTTAATACTACCACAGTATAGAGCTGTATAGACACAGTAGTTTCTCTCGCCGTCGGCACCTTTGATGTTTGTGTCCCAAAATGGTACTGCGCATTCACGCACGCGCAACCAGAGGCGTAGTCAATTTTTCTATTCAGGAATAAACCAGTGGCGCAGAACCAAATCGTTTATGAGATAATTATGTTAATCTATTTTTAAAATTATGAAAAAGCTATATCAATAGTACAAAAAACGAGGATAAAACACTGCTTTTTATTAAGTACATATTACACACGCATTTAAAATGTAATACATTATAAGTATAACATAAAAAAAGTCTACTTTAACCTAAAGATTACTTAAATTTCTTAACATAATTCATCAATGGTGTTGTAAAATTGTTATTTTATTTGAATTGCCACTAACTTTGAAATTTCTATTGCAAAATTTCAAAGTATAAAAAATTCTTACACGAATAAATTGCTTTATCAAAAATTCAGTACGAAAATTTTCGCAGGGATGTTTATATGATATTTCCTCCAACTTCTGTTTTAATTTAAAGCTAACATTTGGTTCCAAGGAAAATGAAGACAAAATTCACAGAAGGCGTTTTCCTAATGCGGTATTTATATACAGGGTGTTTAAAAAAGATGCGGCAATATTAAAGGAGTTGATTGTCCAGGTCATTTTATACAAAAAAGTTTATAATAAATAAGGTCCACAAACGCTTCGTTACCGATCTACAGCGTGTTGAAGTTTAATTAAAAGAAACAGTAAAAATTAGATTTCTCCAAGACGGCATTTAATGAAATTTTAGGCGTGTTATTTTTCAAGAAAAAAATAGGACGCCGCTGATTTCTCTAAAAATAAAAATATGTTTCTATTCTTTGTTTAATTGTGAAGAAAAAAGCTCTCTTAACTTTCTATCATACGACGTACCGTTTTTTAGTAAAAAAAAACACATTTTAGTGCATGTACAATTGCGGCCCCTACAAACTCAGACAGTGTGACAAATAAGAAATTTTGGCTTTGTAACATGGTCCCAGAATTGAAGTTAATTAAATGTCACTTTAAAAATCGTGCACGCTTGTAACTTACAATAAACTGACACTGACATTGTCATACTGGATAAAAGTCAAACTCACACATAACAATTTTTTTGAATTTGGCAGAATATGTCAAAAGTCGGTGTCTGAGTTTGTAGGGGCCGCAACTGTACATTTATTACAGAAATTTTTTTTTAAATAACAAGAGTTTTATTTAAGGGCAAAAACAAATATTTTACCATACCAACAATTTTAGCAACCAAAAATTACAATAACTGTGCAAAGTGACCACCTCGAGCTCGGATGCAAGAATCCAATCTTCTCCTCATCGACTGGCGAACTCTCTCAAAAACAACAGGATCGGTTTCAATTGAGTTGCACCCAGCAATGATTCGATTTCTTAAGTCTTCTACGTTTTCCAATGGAGTAGCGTACACCAATGACTTCAAATGGTCCCACAGGAAAAAATACAGGGGATTTAAGTCCGGGGATCGTGCAGGCCATAAGTGTGGTCCACCTCGGCCAATCCAGCGATTTCCGTATTTTGTGATAAGAAATCACGAGTTACGTGACTAAAGTGGGCTGGTGCGCCATCGTGCATATACCACATTGCATCTCTAATTGCTAATGGTACGTCCTCCAGAAATCCAGGGAGCGTGTTTTCAAAAAAGTTGCGATACGCCTCTCCGGTTAGTCTCCTTGGTAAAAATACCGGTCCAATTAGGCAGTCACCCACAATCCCAAACCAAACGTTCAAAGAAAACTGATGTTGAAAACGATTTTCAACAATTTCATGTGGATTTTCGTCACACCATACATGGTTATTATGGAAATTGCGTATTGCATTTCTTGAAAAATTCGCTTCATCGGTGAACAGAATCAACATCAGGAATTGAGGGATTTGAACCATTTTCTGCAAAAGCCATTGACAGAATGCAATGCGAGGAGGAAAATCAGTAGGAAGTAATGCTTGAACGAATTTTCCTTCAGAATGTGCCAAATAGTCCCATTACTTACACCCAAAGCGTCAGCAATTTTTCGAGTAGAAGTACCTCGATCTTCTTCAATCATGTCTAACACATCCTCTTCCAGCTCTACCGTTCTTGCTGTCCTTGGTCTTCCTGCTCCTCCATTTCGTCTTAATGTGCCTGTTTCATAAAGACGCCGATGAATACTTTCCAAAGTTTTTCTATCAGGAGCAATACGGCCAGGAAATCTCTCAGTATACAACCGCCTAGCTTCTAATGCATTTCCATCAGCAAGTCCATAAATGTAGTGCATGTCGGTCATCTCTGCATTTGTATAGCGATTCATGATAAGGAAATTCACCAAATTCGACACATGCAAAATTATTAATCATATGTCATTCAATATCAGTCAGTGAATAAAACAGGACTGTTTAAAAATATTTTTGTAAGCATGATAAATGTACATGCACTAAAATGTGTTTTTTTTACTAAAAAACGTTACGTCGTACGATAAAAAGTTAAGAGAGTTTTTTTCTTCACAATTGAACAAAGAATAGAAACATATTTTTATTTTTAGAGAAATCAGCGGCGTCCTATTTTTTCTTGAAAAATAACACGC
This sequence comes from Amphimallon solstitiale, assembly GCA_963170755.1. Classification (NCBI taxonomy): domain Eukaryota; kingdom Metazoa; phylum Arthropoda; class Insecta; order Coleoptera; family Scarabaeidae; genus Amphimallon; species Amphimallon solstitiale. The sequence goes on from OY720676.1 coordinate 131,961,861, forward strand.
CTAAAATTTCATTATGATCTTTAATGCCGTCTTGGAGAAATCTAATTTTTACTGTTTCTTTTAATTAAACTGCAACACGCTGTAGATCGGTAACGAAGCGTTTGCGGACCTTCTTTATTATAAACTTTTTTGTATAAAATGACCTGGACAATCAACCCCTTTAATATTGCCGCATCTTTTTTAAACACCCTGTATATACTGAAATTATGGTCGGGCGTTGCCAAATTAGTAAAGCTGTTTTACAAAGTTAGGACATGCCTTAAAATAAGTGTAAAATTTGAATTCATTCAGTTTTGTGTTTTAAACGTATAATTGTTGGAAAACTACGCTTTTCAAAACATTTGTGTCCCAAATAACCTACAAAATAAGTGAAGGCATTTTGTTCAGTTATATTTTCCCATTGTCGGTAATCAATCTTCGAAAATTAAATTTTGCGTTGGTGGTGGTGGATTTGTCATGAAGTTTGAGTAATTATTTACAACTACAATAAACAATATGCACATTTTAACAGTTGAGGACATTTTAATGCACGTGGGGATCTTACCGCATTGGTTCTTTCGAAAAGCTGATAAGCTTAATTTAGAATTGTTCGAACTATTCTTGCACCGAGGTGCACAACAATAATGGGGCATTTTTGTTCCAAGTATTTGCGAAACGAAACACTACAATTATTGATAAAACGTTATGCTACGTGCACTCTATATAATTACAAAAACAATTTGTTTGTCAAAAATGTTAGAAGTACGTCAGCATCCATTAAAATTTATGGAAATGTTTCAAGAAAATGCACAATAATCAAACAAAAATTTGTGACACATTTTAAACACAAATTCTAAATTAATAATGTGTTAATAAATTTATTTGACATTAATTATAAATGCCAAAAGAATGTATAATTTAGTATTACATATACCTTGTTTAATTTGTAAAATTAGTGTTCATAATAAATTGTTTGTCAAAAATTTTGTACAATTGTTGTACACCCAGCATAACTTACATTAATGGCCATTCACAAACCGCATGGCGAGCAGTCGCATCAAATAATCCCGCCAACTCAACAGCTGATGGCTGACTACTGCGCAGTCACGCACGCGTCGGTTTGCCGGTGGACAATTATTTCCCTCGAGAGAAACTACTGTTTCTATTACATAGCTATAATACTGTGATACTACTATATCGCGTGTAGACAAGGAAAACTTCGCTCCAACATTGTGAAATAAAACATATGGTGCTATGCCGTTTTACAGTCGCATTGTCCAAACTGCGCATGCGTTATAAATAATTTTTCAAATTTAGGTCTGTTTGTTTATCACATAGATTTATTACTATAAATATTTGATTAAAGTTTGTACATCGTCAAACAAGCATAAATAGTTTTAAAATCGACAAACCTCTCTTTATAATTAATAATTCTGCCTTGTTAAATTTGGAAAAACAATTTAATTTCCCTTAATGAATGAAGAAATATCGTCGTAGCATCATGCGCAAATCATAGACAAACAAACGATCATACTGCAGACAGTGGCGTAGATAAAAAATTTAGGCCCCCCGCAAAATTTTTAGGGGGCCCTTCCAAAATACTTGTTTAGAGATAGTAGCATATAGAATGTGAATATCGGAGTAATTATAATAAATTTATTTTATAATAAAAAAATCTAAATTATATTAAAGTCCTTAATAGAAGATTTTTGTTTAATTTCATTATACAAAATAGTCTTAAGATTAATTAATTGAATCGGCAAATCTTCTGAAAAATCAATTCCATATTTGCTCAGAATATGTCTTCCGTATTCCACTATTTCTTCATTCGTTAACTTAACAAATTTTGAGGGATTAAGAAACGAGAAAAGGTTTACAACTTCATTTATGGAGTAAAATCTTCTAGATAATTGGTTGATAATAATATCAAGTGACTACTATTAAAAACTTCTACTTGAATTTTTTTTATCGGGTTAGGCATTACACAGTCGTTTTCACATTCATCAAAAAACTTTTTAATTCTCTTCTGGCGTTTATATTTTATCATAGGCTGAATTTTCCAAGATTATGCTAGATTTTTAGCTTCTTCTTCTAATTTATCAAAACTTTGTCGCAGTTCTGTCAAGTTTTCTTGACCATTATTGAGCAATTTGGACGTCTCTTCTAAATCACATGAAGGGCTCTGAAGTTGCTTTGAAATTAAATTATCAGTTTCGAGAATTTTACTCTGGAAAACTAGCAATAGAATGAACTCATAATTATCCATTTTATTCTGCAGAGACTTTGCTTCATTTCTGTCATTTTGCTTTTTGTACACCAGAATAAAATTAGACAAACATTGCATTACAGACTGATAATTATATTTTATTGACAGTAAGCATTCAAATCTAGAAGACCATCTTGTTACGCATATCTTTTTCAGTGTGTACTTAATTTTACTTCCATGTAGTGCAGCTTGATGAAGGACTTGCCAGCGTGGCAAGCTTTCACAAAAAAACACATAAATGCTTTGCAAAAGATCATAAAAACTCTGTAGTTTAATGATGTTTTTGACAGAATCATTTAAGACTAGGTTCAAATTATGAGCTGAATAATGAATATAATCAGCTGTAGGAACTCGATTCTTAATTCTGGCTTGTAAACCATTATATTTTCCAGACATATTAGCAGCCCCGTCGTATCCTTGCCCTCGACAATTTTCTATTTTAATTTGAAAACTTTCTAAAGTAGTTAGAACAACAGCTTCTAAACTCTGTGAATCTTGTTCGGTTAGCTCTATAAATCCAATAAATGATTCCTTTATTTCTAGAGTGTTTTGTTTATTTGAATTTTTCTTCATACTTGTATACCTTATAACGAGACTTAGTTGGTCCTTCTTGGATATGTCTTGCGTTGTATCAATTATAAGGGAAAAAAGGAGCTTTATTAATATTTTGCGTTAATTTTTTTAAAACGGTTTTAACCAAATGTACAATAATTTCATTTTGAATATCGGGGCTTAAGTATTTGTTTCGAATATTAGTGCTTGACAAATGAGCTTTTAGAACAGTATGACAATAAAGTGCTATCAAGTCAATAATATTTAAAAAGTTACCACTAGTTGCTCCAATTTCTTTAACATTTTCTCGATGTCCTCGTAATGGCATATTGCAAATTGATAATGTTCTTATCACATCACATATTCTTATTAAAACTTCTTTAATTTTTTCATGACCACTTATGTGACTATCAATGGTTTTTTTTTTTTTCTCAAGTACTATAAACTATGCATGCTTGCAAATGAGCATCACTTCCCTCGTGGATTTTAATTTTTTTAGTTAAACCCTTCCAGTCATTAATTGTGCCCTTACACCAATTTACTGATGCTTCATTACTAGAGAACATCCAATACGGTTGACAGTAAACACTATTCAACTTTTGGGAATAACATAACCAAAAGCGATCGATTTTTTGACCAGTTTTAGTTTTAATGGTATAATAATCACTACTGAACGCTCTATTATCGTCTTTATTCCTTGGAAACGGTCCCATAGGCTTATTTGGCCCTGCAGTAATAATTTTTCTTTTTAATTCGTCGGAAAGTGATTCCGAAAATAAAGCTCTGTCGGTGTTAAAATATGTTGAATCCTCCTGATTGCAATCGATTTCATTTTTTTCCAGAACTATATCTAATTTTTGTTCGATTATAACATTTTCGTATGGTTCAACATTTTCATCTGATGCAGATGTACTAGCTGTTGAAGCACTTTCAAAAAAACTGCTAATCTTCGGTAATTTACGCAATTTTACAACATTTTCTTCTTTCAATATTCGTTTTTGTGCACCACTCATAGGTATATTTTCTTTCGCTCATCTTATTTTGAATACCTCGAACTATACACTTTGGTACACGATAATTTACTTAGTTAAATTTTGATAAAATTAAATTAGTATACGTACATATGCTAATCACTAATTCGTCACAAAAGTTAATGCACTAATACAAATAAAATTTATTTTCACAATTCGAACAAACTCGCTGTTAAAATAAAACTGAAGGAATGAAAATAATTTTTCGTATTTATTCAGTAAAATATTTTTTTACAACTAGGTCATTAAACCAAATGTGCAAATGCAGTTTTATGAAATAAACGTGCCTTTTCATAATTTCGTAATTTCAAGTTTTATGTATTAGTTTATGTACCTACAATCTATATGCATAACATAGTCATATAACTTCATAGTACATGTAAAATGCAAAATTATTATCGTTGTCTGTCTCTAATGATTTGCAATTTTTTTTTAGCTCATAAAAGCATGGTATTTTATACGGACTATATATTACCTACTTGTTAGAAAGCATTTGTGACATCTGTTGTAAAACTGTAAGACTGTGCAGGCCAAAAGTTAGGTAAAAACATGAACCTTTTTTTATATGGACCTGTGTTAAGGCAGAAAACGTAGTCATACTGTGGGTTTCTATATAAGTAGAGATATTTCATTTCTTTTTAAGAAAGAGCAAATTGTCAATACCAGATGTGATATTTTCTTGGAACTGAAAGAGAAATACGAACAATAAAAAAATAAAACTGGACGAACGTTATCAGAGTAAAAAATACAAATACACGTACTGTTATAATTTTTAATACTAGAAAACAAGTACATATAAAATAACATACACATTTTTTATACATGAAGGATAAAACAGAAATAGTTTTGTAAATTTCACTACTAGTGCGGGGCCCTGAATTTTTGGGGCCCCCTCCGCATTGCGGGTTCTGCGGGCGCCTTATCTACGCCACTGCCGCAGAAATATATTTGTCAAAAATTGTAGGAATTGTGGTTATGTTATAGTAAAAATTGTAAATTAATTAACTAAAACTCGCAGTCAGTTCAATGGCATTGCAATTGTGTTTCTTTGAAGATAGAAAGAAAAACACCTCTATAGGTACAATAATTTGTGATATAATAACAGCACTAAAATTATTCAACTCTACATGCAAGAATAATAAAGAATTAGATAATGTGGTATTCTAATATTCTAGAATTACTGTCATCTACATCGGAGAAATGTACGCAAATAACACAGTAAATTGTACTTGAATTAGGAAATTTTAATATGTATGTTACATATTAAAATATTTGAATTGCGCATATGTAATAAATAGGCTTTTATTAAACCTTACAGAGTTGCACACCCATCTTTTTGCCATGACCTAATTTTTTTGGTATATGTCTAATAGAACATACATGTGTTCATAGAAAGTTGAAGAATTTTGATATGTCCACCACGGAATCCACAGATCCCATATGATATGAGATAATAATATGCCGAAATTGGGTATTTTGAGAAGAGATTGGGCCGGCTATTGGAATTTATGCTATGATGCATCACTGATTGTGAATATAACTTGAAGGATGAACACATTATTTATAAGATAGTGAAGTGTTTTTTTTTAATTTGTACTTTGCTAAATATGTATCGTAATTTCTGTCACTAAATTATAATCAAGCACATATAAAATGTATTTTATATTTAAATTTACAATAAAATATATTTTAGTTTGAAACAACTTGTAGATGGTAAATATTCATTTTGGAATTTGCCAAGACAATGTGTGATGAGTTCTTCTGAACTTTTCCCAACATTATGGAAGTAAATACTGCAGTGTTATGAACGGCAAGGTAGGCACGACATCAAATGGTATTCCTGTTTTTATGATATTGTTACATTCTCTAAATCTTTTTTATCATTTTATAAATTTGTATGTATCTATTAATTCATACAAATATTTATACTTCATAATAATTTTTTGTTGTTTTAATTCCAAGAAAGTATAAACAAAATAAATTTCCGAACATAAATAAAATAAAATTTAATTTTTTACTTCGTAAGTAGAAATTGAACTTTGATGTAATTATTGAATCAAATACAACATCAACATACCTTTTTCACAAGCAATAATATAAATTATTTGCAAGTCTCAATTCTACTCATCTCAGTCTATGAGACATAGGCATCAAGAAAAATGTATTGATTATGAATGTGCTATTAGATACACTACAAAAATTCTAGTGTATCAGAGTAATTGTTTGTTTATATTCTTTGCTACCATATGGGCGTAAATTACGCTTCATCACCTTTTATTTTCATGAATGGCTTAATCATTTTAAATTAAAAAAAAAGTTAACAACAATAAAAATTATATTCCACAAAAATGTAATCCTGATTAATTCCACAACTTTTTCTAAAACATTCATGCTTCAGTGTATATCTCGATACACAATTAAATAAAGGAACACAACAGGAATTTAATTAGTTCTTTACATTGTTGATTACGCGATATTATATTGAATAATGTACGTAGACAAATATAAAATAGATGTTATTTTATTCTTATATACAGGCTGTCCAGAAACTCTCCTGACAAACGAAGACCGGAGATTCCTCAGATAATTTTAAGACAATTTAACCCAATCCACTCTAGACCGAAAATGCTTCCTAAGGGAGCTAGAGCTCTTTGAAGATGGCGCCTTGTAATTAGTTTTTTTTTTAATATCTCCCGAACGCTTCTATTTAGAAAAACAAAAACTGGTATGCTTATTTATCCTCCAATCGATTCCATCAATTGCGAAGTTCTAGTAGCGGTCATAGGCGTCCGTTTTGGGTAGGTAAACGGTTATTTTAACGCATAACTTTTTTGTCTTTAACTTTTAAGCATTTGTGACATCAGATTATTAAATTTTCAGGTATTCTAGTACTAAAAGGTACTCTTACTTTAAGTCGGTAGGATACACCGTTTTCTAGAAAAATCGATTTGAACATTTTTCGTTTTTTCGTCATTTTATCTTTCGTCATTTCAACTTCGCGAACTGACAACAATTTGACAATTGAAAACGTAGGTTTTATTTCTGTTGACAGTTCAGAGCGAACTAGTGCAAAAAATAATAAATTGAATTTTAATGACGAAAAAACGAAAAATTTTCAAATCGATTTTTCTAGAAAACGGTGTATCCTACCGACTTAAAGTAAGAGTACCTTTTAGTGCTAGAATACCTGAAAATTTAATAATCTAGTGTCACAAATGCTTAAAAGTTAAAGACAAAAAAGTTTTGCGTTAAAATAACCGTTTACCTACCCAAAACGGACGCCTATGACCTTAGGAAGCATTTTCGGACTAGGGTGAATTGGGTTAAATTGTCTTAAAATTATGTGAGGAATCTCCGGTCTTCGTTTGTCAGGAGAGTTTCTGGACACCCTGTATAGCCAAAGTACTAAATACAGTAATTTAAGTAATTTTATTTGCATTATTAAGCTTCAATTACATTGCAAAACTATATGGTGAAATATAATACAATCTGACATATAAAACATACCTGAATCTATTCGATTGTGTATGTCAAACATTAATTTATGCGTTTTCTGTAAATCAAAATGAAAGAAGCAGTATTTATATTCAATAATTTCACATACACCAATAAGCATATACAATCAATGTACACAAGATTTTCTGTTCAAAATCTTTTCAATAAGACGAAATGAAACGATCGGTATTTACATTTAATTATATAATTTCACATATAGGTACTAATAAACACGTACAAATCAATGTATTAGTTGTAAGTTCACAAGTTTTTCTGTTCAAAATCTTTTCTGTTAATCAAAATGAAACGATGGGTATTTACATTTAATAATATAATTTCATATATTCCAGTAAGCACGTATAAATCAACGCAGAAGTTATAACTTCACAAGTTTTTCTGTTAATAATTCACTGGAATCAGGCTTCATATCGTTTATTTATTCTACTGCGTATTTTCTGGGTAATTCTACAAATTCACCGATGAACTAAACTTGCACAAAACTGAATTCAATAAAATAAAACAACCTTGCGTATGCTTTCAGTAATACCATAGTTATAGATGTCAATTTAAATCAGAGGTTATAATTATGTTTTTTGTTTATCTGTCATTTCGTAAATTTCAAAATGGACAGTTTGAGTTGACGCATGCGTAGAACATGCAATGCGGTCAATTCTATCTCTTTTAGTTGGGACGAAAAATTACACTATCAAGATACAACACACGCAATATAGTAGTACCACGCGATCATTTAAATTCTAAATTATAGCAGGGGGGATTTTTTTTATTAGGTTGTCCAGAATGTCAATTATTGATTAATTAACATTTTGAAACGTCACTCAGACAATTCAAATTGTAAATTAGTACTTATATACCAACTTAATTTAAATTTCACAGCCTGCTCTAATTTAGAATTTAAATGATCGCGCGGTATTATATACACCGCTGGTCTGTTTACTATTAGAATGCGGGATAAAATACATGTATTTCGTACATATGGTAGCAAGCGAGGTTGCCAATATAATTTAGTCCGGCATCATAACTATGACAGTACTTAATAATGACACAAATGACATTTAATAGAAAATCGTATATTCACGCGGACAGTTTTCTTTGATTTCGAGTTACTGACACTGTCTAAGATGTTGTACACTACGGAAGAAAGAATTCAAATAATTAAATGGTACTATTCAGGTAGTACAGCACAGGAAGTAGTTGGTCGTTTCATATTTTCATTTGAAAATAGACCCGTCCCTGCCGTTCAAACAGTTTTGAACATTGTTCATAAATTCGAATCTGTTGGATGTATTACGGACTGCCATAAATGCATTGAGAAGAGCAAAGGATGTCGTATACGGATACTGAGCGAGGAAAGGGAACAACGGGAAGTTAATGTATGTAGTGCTGTTGAGCAAAATGAACCATGTTCATCACGGCAAATATCTGAACAGGTTGATATCCCAGCGCGTACTGTTAGAAAGATTTTGAATAGGCAAGGGTATCGTAGCTACAGCATACAAAAACGCCAGGAAATTTTTCTTGGAGATCAAGTAAGGCGCATTAACTTTTGTGAAAGTGTAATGGCACGAGTCGTCGAAAATGATAATTTTATACAAAACATTTTATTTACGGACGAATCTGCGTTCTATTTACATGGTCGTTCTAATCCAATGATTACTAAATATTGGTCAAAGCAAAATAAACATCTGTTTTTGCCCCTTCGTACCCAATATCCTCAAAAATTGAATGTGTGGGCCGGTATATTGGGTGATCATATTATTGGTCCATTTTTTTATTGATGGTACACTTACAGCAGCCAGATATTTGCAATTGCTCGAAACTAATATCATGCCGGCCGTTCGTGCTCTCAATGTTAATGTTGAAGAGATTTGGTTTCAACAAGATAACTGTCCAGCTCACACTGCACGGATTGTACGGCAATTTCTTCAACAAACTTTTCTTAACCGTATAATAGGTTCAGGCGGCACGATAGAATGGCCACGTCGCTCGCCCGATTTGACGCCGTTAGATTTTTTCTTTTGGGGCTGTATCAAGGAAAAAGTTTATACATATGCGCATGAGCGAGCTAGAAATTTGGAAGAATTACGGCAAAAGATTGTCAACACTGCCAATAGTATATTGCCTGAAACACTTGCCAACGTACGGAATGAATTTTACTACAGGCTTGGTTATTGTCAAGAGCAAGCAGGCGGTTTATTTGAACATTTACTCCATTAATATTTATAGAATTTTTGTACTAAATTTTATAAAATAAAATCTTTCCTTTTACTAATTAGTTTAAAAAACATTTTAGTTTAATTCTAATATACGGTAGTTTAATTTTGTAATTTAATTTTTCAAGAATATTTTAGTTTAATTTTCTAGCGATCTTTTTACATTAATACCATTGCTTACGCAGAATTATTCCAATTTTATTAAAACGTTGGTACCTCGTAAACTGATTATTGTGTTCTGTTTGTATTTTTTCACTTCTCTCCAGTATGATATTACTTATTTTCGATAAAATATAAATTACCGTTAACAAAAGCGCGCTATACGGAAGCATTAAATGCACTCGTAACGTTTACATGACGTTCACTGACGTTTATCTAGCCTGACCTAACCAATGCACAACAACAAAATGTTTAATGTTTACATTACGTTAGTGCATAGTCTATAAGTCGATACCGGGAAAAATGTTTCAAATACATAAGGCAACACTGTGCGCGTTTTCTACTGATAGCCGCATTCCAGATCTGCTCAGACCAGCGGTGTATATGGTAATATACATGCTTTAATGTCGGGATGATCGGTTTGCCGATTACTATTAATTCTACCATGATTCCATAGCAGAATTGTAATAGCATTTAAATGGTGAATATATACCTACATCTAAAGGCTGCATTTTTGCGGATGTATGAGGATGTAGTGTCAGAATTATAACACCGTTATCTTGAGCCAGATTCAGCGCTTCAATGGCTAGATGGGACTCGTGGTTATCCATTATTAAAACGCTTGGATTTTCTTTAGAACTGGATGTATGTTTGATAAAGTGCTTGATAGTTTCCAGGAATAACTCACTATTCATCGATCCAGATAGCGTTGCTAAGCCTAAAAATCCAGGAGGCGCACCTTTCATCATGTAGTCCTTAAAGTTTTTCCTCGGAAATATGAGCACTGGGGGTAAGGATTGGCCAGAGGCACTTATGATGCAGCAAGTAGTGATCAGTGTACCTTTTTCACCGCTAGTCACTTTTCCGATATTTTTTACCGTAGGACCTAAAATCTTCTGCGGTTTTTGAACCGTCGTAGTTGCCGTTTCGTCTAAATTGTAATTCTTGTACCGTCTGCAAATGAAGTATGTCTCTGATAAATATTTTCCAAATTATCGTAAAATACTTTTACGGTCTCCATATTAAAAGCGGTTGCCCTTGCTTAACTGCAAGCTTCTGGTCTGCGTAGTGACACATCTGGATGACGTTTACGAAAATCTTTAAGCCAGTCAATCCCAGCCATCTTATTTTCAGTCCACGATTGAGGCATTTTGATTTTATTAACTGAAGCCATTTGATATGCCACTCTTCGACAATCCGTTGTTGTTAGTCCGTAGAATATAAGAGCACAATGTCGGAAATATTCTTTCAAAGCCTCTTCCTGTTCAGCTGAAAAAACTTTCTGTACGTCATGATGTGGCACAAGTCTCATATTCTACAAAGAAGAATTTTCTAGTTTCCTGACATATCGGCGGAGAGTTGAAAATGAGATTTTTGTGTCTCTACCTACTGCACGTATCTTCTGCCCACTACTAATTCGTCTCAAGGCTTCTTTCATTTTTTTTTTAACTATAATTACCTATTTTTCTGGTTGGCTTTTGCTTTCTCGGCATCCTATTAACAAAAAATATTTACTGTGACTTGAAGATTTAAAATGGAGTGAAGAAATTCACAGTACAAAGTGAATCGATTCTTCTTTTTAAACGAGTACACTGTGAACCGATTCACTGTGTACTGCTTTAAGAAGATTCACTGTGTACTACTCCCGCCATTTTTATTTTGCTCACATTACCTAACCTTAGTCATCGACTTGAGTAGTGAATATATCACAAAAATTAAGCTTAGACATTGGGTAATACAAACGAATAATAATACAAAGAATATATTCAAAATCTACGACAACTACAACTGATAATACTTACCTAGATTTTTCTTTCGAGTCACGAAAAATCAACATTCACTCCTACAACGCGTTAGCGGTACAATGGTCGCCCCTACACAAAACTGAAATCGAAGACATCTAACACGTGAACTGTGGTGAAAGACACAGCACGATTACGATATTCTTTTATACCAAAACGTTACTGTGTACTGTTGACTCACTGTTCCCACAGTGACCCTACTCTATTGTAAATTGAGCTGTGCACGTGATGCAGTCGTGGACAGGTCGTAATTACTCTATACGTTCAGAGAATGAAGAGTAGTCGACTAGAGATCGAGCGTGAACAAAATTCTAATGAAATGCGCAAGTACAGCTGCTATCCTAAACGCGAGTCAGTCAAGGTCAAGTCTCACTACACTCGACCAATAGAATAGTTTGTATATTGCTTTCTCGTACTAACTCATACAAACTCTCGGTGTCGTCGTTTTATCACACAGTAAAATGCCGCTCGCCTGCAAGCACTTGGCATATATATATATATATATATATATATATATATTTCACTGACTTTACTACAGCTATCTACAAGTATTTCCCAATACTACCAAATAGACAATTTTGCCAACTTAAAAATTTGCAATGTATGGCGATGTTTATTTAACTTGACGCTGGTATTTAATCTTTCCTTTTCTTTGATAAAAGACGAATAAATGTTACTTGATTCGTCATTGAAAATTTATTATATATTACAAATTAATTAAAACAAATTCTGTGTAAACTTGTGTTATTCTTTGGGTTTGTTGACAACAGAATGAAACACTATTTATAAACTTGTATTTTGAATAACTTTAATTGTGGACTGTATTACAATTGTGTACGTGCACAGCGTGCATCACATGATTTCTTACTTGTCTATTATATGCGCACGCAGTGTGCATCTGTTTTTACTTATTTCTATGTGTGCGCACGCAACCCGCACATGCGCACTCACCATGTATAGATGGCGCGAGAAAATCAAATATAAAATTATGATCATTACCCAAACAAATTCGTTATCAAGTAAAATTTTCAAACGAAATTTTTAAACTCGTACAAATATAATTTAGTTAATAGGAGTGACTGGCTACAAATTAGGTTTGGAATTGAATTTGTAACGTTTTTTGAGTCATTTTTTGAACGTATTATTAACCACCAGTGAATGTAGATGTTCTTTAGGTATAATTTTTTATCTAGATTAAACAGCCACATTTTAAGATGAACTTCACGAGAACAGAATAGCTTTCAAGAAATCATAAAAAGCAAATCGGATTACACAATGCAGTCCAAATACTTTTCTTACACGTCTTCCTAAATGTCATATTAGCAAATCTGAATGTATTCAGATGTTCTATCTCGTATCCTGTTTTTCCAATCATTTCTATCCTGCGTCAATCGTCTAGTCTCACTCGGCTGGATCCCTCGTTTCTGAACCTCTTGCCGTACTTATTTCTTCCCTTTTAATTATGGTCATCCCAGCTTGTTCTTTCCTTATACTCTGGTTTCATAGACTATTTTGCTAATCTATTTTCATTCATCCTAAGCTCTGTCAAGTTGGCCCCCTCCAGTTACAATTTATATAGTATAAAATGGGTGTTAATTGTGCTCCATTTGTGCTCAATTGTACCGATATTACTTTCATTTGTGCTCTTCTGTTTTCAGAGATTTTTAAAAAAATCAAAAGGGGCTAACTTGACCATTGCCCCCCCCCCAAAGTTGAATTTCTTTCCAAAACTCGGTGCCTTCGCAAAACACGTCAATTGTGCCGTATAGCATTTTCCCCTCAACCACTCACTTCCGAAGTTATACCTAAAAAAAATCCGAAATTGACAAAAGTCTACTGTTATAGTGTATATAGTATAAAATGTTTTTTAAATGAGCTCCATTTGTACTCCATTGTGCTATTATTAATTTCATTTGGACTCCACTGTTTACAGAAATTAGAAAAAAGATCGAAAGGGGGAGAATGTCAATCAATGACAGTAGTAGAAGAATGTGATAATTTTAGGAAGCACATACATTTTGAGAATAGTTACTTACCAAAGAAGTACTTGAGTTATTACAACTTTAATAAAGGATTATTTTGTTACTAAGTAAGATGTATCATCAGCATAGAGACTACTCTGTTTAGGTGTTATATTTTTTGGGCGATCATTAATATACATCATAAATAAAATTGGTCCCAGTATTGATCCTTGTGCTGCCCCATTATGAATTGATTTTATATTGGATATTTTTCCATTTAAATCCACTCTTTGGCGTCTTTCTTTCAAATAAGGTGCAAGTAGGTCATGTACTATGCCTCTAATTCCATAATAGTATAGTTTCTGTAGTAAAATTTGGTGATTTACTCTATCACCTACAGAATTCCAGTCACTGTGAATTTGTTTTTCCTATATCCATGCTGTTTATTAGATATACAGGGTGTAACAAAATAAGTGTAAAACATTTCAGGGGGTGATTCCTTAGCGAAAAAGAGATAGGGTCTTTCATATAAAAAAACTTCAATGGAGCATCCCTTGTTAAGATACAGCCCCATAAAGGGGGTACATAAAATTTGTTTTACAATTTTTCTCACAAACACTAAAAATGTAATTTATTTCCAATGTAACTTTTTGTCTGATTATTTGTTTACCATTTAAAAATCTATTTCCAATACCTTGTTTCATTCGAAACAAAAAATGTCTCTTGAATTTTTTGCCCAAAAGTAATCAGTTCGCAGCAAAAAATTATTTTACGAACAACTACAGAGATACATCGTCATAAATGCGAACTGGATTAGTATTGTTACTTTGTAGTTACTACCTGCATCAAAATACATATGATTAAAGATGAATAAACAAAACTAATTTATTAATAACAAAACATAAAACATGTAGAAATCATAGTAAATGTTCAATATGTCCACCTTCAGTCATTACACATGCGTCTAGACGTCGGCGCATTAAGACACGTATTCGCTCAAATATTCCTGGATTTTCTCTAATTACCCTGCACGCATCGATGATGCGGTTTCTTAAGTCCTCTACATCCCGAACAGGAGTAGGATAAACCAAAGTCTGTAAATGGCCCCAAGTAGAGAAATCGAGGGGATTGAGATCCGGGGATCGAGCGGGCCAATTCTGTGGTCCTCCTCAACCTATCCAATGATTTGGATATGTTTGGGTTAAATGCTGACATGCTGCTTGACTAAAATGGGCGGGAGCCCCATCATGCATAAAAAACATATCCCTTGTGATGCCCAAAGGAACTTCCTCCAGCAGTACTGGATGCACTTCTCTTAAAAATTGAGTGTATGCCTCACCATTTAATCGAGGAGGTAGAAAATGAGGGCCAATTAAATAATCCCCAATAACTCCGAGCCACACGTTAAGAGAAAAGTGTTCTTGATGGTTAGCTTGTACAATAACGTGAGGGTTTTCATCAGCCCATATGTGGTTATTATGAAAATTAATTATCTTGTCCCGAGAAAAAGTACATTCGTCTGTGAATTCGATCGTCTTCAGAAAGTCAGGATTTCTTCTAATCATTTCCAGCATCCAATTGGAAAATTCAAGACGGTTCGGAAAATCTCGCTGTAATAGTGCCTGTACTCGTTGCAGATGGTAAGGGTATGAGAGTTGTTCCTTTAAAATTCGAAATACCGTCATATGATCAACATTTAACTCGAAAGCAATCTTTCTAGTACTGCTAGTAGGTTGTTCTTCAACCAAATTAAGTACTGCTTCTTCAAGATGTGTTGTTCTAACTTCTCGATGGCGACTACAATCCTGCGTTCTTTTGTCGAATGAACCATATTCTCGTAATCGTTGATGAAGTCGGGCAAATATTCTATGCGAAGGAAGCTGCCGTTGAGGATACATTTCAGCATATCTTCTAGAAGCTTCTAACCCATTCCCCTGCGACAGACCGTAAACGTAATGCATATCAGCCATTTCCTCATTTGTGTATGCCATTTTAATAACAAGTGAATTATTGAACTAACAAATTACGAACAAAACAACGACACACAATTAAGTATTAATTCAATTTCAAAAATTTACAAACTGACAGCGTGATACCACTACTAGCGGCCTACTAAATAAATTAGTTTTACATTTTCGTTTTATGACGATGTATCTCTGTAGTTGTTCGTAAAATAATTTTTTGCTGCGAACTGATTACTTTTGGGCAAAAAATTCAAGAGACATTTTTTGTTTCGAATGAAACAAGGTATTGGAAATAGATTTTTAAATGGTAAACAAATAATCAGACAAAAAGTTACATTGGAAATAAATTACATTTTTAGTGTTTGTGAGAAAAATTGTAAAACAAATTTTATGTACCCCCTTTATGGGGCTGTATCTTAACAAGGGATGCTCCATTGAAGTTTTTTTATATGAAAGACCCTATCTCTTTTTCGCTAAGGAATCACCCCCTGAAATGTTTTACACATATTTTGTTACACCCTGTATAGTTGTTTCTTTCAAAGTATTTTATTTCTCAAGCTACTACATATTTTAATTTTGTTCGATTTTGTTAAGGTCCAGGATTCACAGTTATATACGAGTTGATGGCCGGACCACTTTCTGGTATACCTGTGTTTGGCTTTCCCGTGGTATCTCTTACCAATAAATGTTGTTTTTTTTCTTGTTATAGAATCTCCCTGCTGGTATTAAAAACTAGTGACCTGTTTTAGCTCTTGTCCTTCGATTTTAATTTCATGCCGTTTTTTTCTTTCGGGACACTAACTTAGTTTTCCTGTTTTCGATGTTTATTTTCATGTTTATATTCCTGAGTTCCTATTTTCGTTTCTAATTCCTGTAGCTAATGGACTAATCGGTTATTGAAACTATAAAGTGACACTACAAAAGACTACTACTGAGGAAGCTTGTGATAGAAGACGAAAATGATGAAGGCATTGTGGCTCATTACCAAAGAATTAATTTAAAAGATTGCTCTTTTATGGTGGCGGAAGCTCGCAATTTGGAGAAAACACGTACCTACATTAAAAAGAGCTTGGAACAAACTAAAAGGCTCTCCGAATGCAGTGCAGAAGGTGTAGGCGATTGGCTTGCTAGTGGTTATTCGGACCTAACTCAAATGGACGAAACTGACGTGGGACCATCAGCTAGTGAGGCGTTTCGTATCTGGAGACTGCGTTATCATGGATGGAGCGGCAGTCTGAATGTGACCATATGCTGCTGCTCGCCGTCAAGTGAATATCGGACTTGGTCGCACGCAAACGATTTAAGACGTCCAAACAGCTGACTCTTGCCGAAATGTTAAGGAGTCATACTAATTATGTTTATGTAAGTACTGTATTTTAGGAAATATAAATATGTAAGAATTTTTGAAGTGTAAACTTCTTTGGGCGCGTTGCGTTGATTGTGGACACTGAACAAGACTGAGCCGTCACGCTCGGCTATGTAACGCTCGTTCGGGTAAAGTCGGCTCGAGTCGACTAAGGGAACGAGAGAAATATATCATATAGAGGTATTTAATTTCAGTTAAATTGAAATTTAAATGAATAAATAAATTCATGTCCCCGAGCAAATTCGATCCCGAGCCACACGTGTGAGAAGCCGGCACGTTAGCATAAGATCAGCGCGGGACTCGTAAGCGAGTATTCATATCGTCCATTTATATATATATATATATATATATATATATAAATTAAAATAATATTTCTTGGGTTTGTGGTACTTACTGATTAAATAAATAAAACTAAATTTGACGTTTCGACATATTTAATGTCTTTCTCAAAAATGTGGAAATATAAAACAAACATGCCTAAAATTAATACATAAAACAGTGTCAGATGTTAATACAGTTAATATATTCAGATATTACATGCAAAATACTATATAGAACTTTATCAAAACATAAAAAATATATAAATATAAAAAACACATATAGCAACGGACAACTCACCAGTAAAATTTCGTAAAACATCCTTTATTATACATTTAAATTTTAAATGTATAATAAAGGATGTTTTACGAAATTTTACTGGTGAGTTGTCCGTTGCTATATGTGTTTTTTATATTTATATATTTTTTATGTTTTGATAAAGTTCTATATAGTATTTTGCATGTAATATCTGAATATATTAACTGTATTAACATCTGACACTGTTTTATGTATTAATTTTAGGCATGTTTGTTTTATATTTCCACATTTTTGAGAAAGACATTAAATATGTCGAAACGTCAAATTTAGTTTTATTTATTTAATCAGTAAGTACCACAAACCCAAGAAATATTATTTTAATTCATGTACTTGTGGTAAAGACATCTAAGTTTATATATATATATATATACATATATATACATGCGTCCGAACCGACCTAGAAGCGTATCGGAAAATCTCTCCGTCGAGGAACTCTTTCAAGTTGTTCGTACACCCACGCGATTATATTTCGCGGCCACTGCCATAGCAACGGCCGCGAAATTGTATTTCGCGGACTGTGTTGCGTTCGCTAATTGGTAACTTCGCGGACGGTGAACCAAAAAATTTGTTGTGTGTGTATGAGACATCTCTATAATAATATTTCGCGCTGAGGCAAGTTTTAGCATTTTTATTAAAATGATATGGATGACTCGGAAACTGATCAGTATATTCCGGGTGTTAAATAACGTCCACACGCATTTACTATAATTTTTATACCAATGCAAAACAGAAACGTTGAGAATAGAGCATTGCTTTAATTGCTCATTATATATGAATTTATAAGCATTTAATTCTTTTCTGTTACACAGGATGGATGAAGAAAATCAAATCGATGCCAAATTAAAACGAAAAAGGGAATTGTCTAATGCGCGCGTGAAGAAATATCGTCAAAAGAAGCACACTAAATCTCAGCAACTGAATTCGTCGATGCAGGATGACCCTAATATAATGTAGAACGAAAAAAAAGTTGGATTTCGTATTATTAACCTCGCCTTGATGAAGTTTTCACTTCTGCCGTGTGGTTTTAAGCATGGCCATTTTCTTATTTTCTTATTAAAATTAATACAGTAAATTTTTACTGTACATATTCTCTACAATTATTTTGCGTTTTTTTAAAGAAATTACTGTCTATCCATTTTCCATTATTATCTAATTATTCGGAATATTTGGTCATCCGTTCGGAGCCGGTTTCAATTAATCCGGTTAATTGGAGTTCTACTGTAATAAGTTCAGACAAATTTATAAAGAACACAAAAATGAATTTTAGGAAGATTTTATACATAAAATTGTAGCGGAATTCCTAC
The DNA here is from genome assembly GCA_963170755.1 of Amphimallon solstitiale. NCBI lineage: Eukaryota > Metazoa > Arthropoda > Insecta > Coleoptera > Scarabaeidae > Amphimallon > Amphimallon solstitiale. Next base: position 131,980,607 of record OY720676.1, read on the forward strand.
CGGAAGTAAGTTGCTTTGTCTTACGAAAAACGGATTTTTGCAAATATCTCGCAAATTATGCATTCTATACAGATTTAGTATATTCCAATAGTATTTAGAGCTCGATTTTGTATAAAAGATATTTTAAAATTCGGACCGGAAGCAATACTTCTACTTTTATCAAATAGCAGTTTTTTTGCAAATATCTCGCAAATTTTGCTTTCTATACAGATTTATTACGAATGCAAAAGTATTTAGAGCTACATTTGAAATAATTTTTGTATAAAAAAAATTCAAAATTCGAACCGGAAATCATTATAACACTTCTACTCTTATTGAAGAGTAGTTTTTTGCAAATATTTCTCAAATTATGCATTCTATAAAGATTTATTAAGAAAATAAAAGTACTGGATTTGGGATAATTTTCGTATAAAAAAATTCCAAATTCGGGCAGGTAGTAACACTTTTATTCGAACGTTTATTTTATTAAGAAGATACAGAATTTAGAACTTTAGCACAATTTCGAAACACGTATGTAAGAAGGTCGTGTGGTGCTCACGCATAACAACAAAGAGTCACTGACGAATAGTGAAAAATATGCTTATTTCAATATTGCAAAAATGCCTATGGGGATTTTTTAAAAGAACAAAAGAAGATAGAAGTACACAAAATTGTTAAAACATGCACAATTTAAAGTCAAAGAACTTTTGTCTAAAACACTTTTTTGTAGCGTTTCGAACTAAAGGTTACAACAAGTATATGATACTTTTGGTACACCTTGCCCTTTGCTACACAGGGTGCCTTTTATGTTCTAGGTCGATTTTTTTTGGCCGCCATTTTGGTTTGGATGACATTTGACAGTCGTAGACAGTGGTCGAAAGCAATTTAATATGGAGCACCTAACACTGCAATAGCAAGTTGAAATTATTAAAAAGGAAAAGTTATTCAATTGTGAATACGCGGAGAAAGTTAGCTGTTAATCATGAGCAAGTCGACCATTTATCGTGTAATGAATAATTTTGAATATCTGTATACAATGAGAAATAAAGTAAAGACTGGCCGACAATTAAACCAACGTATACGAGAAAAGATTGTAGCAGTGAGGCAGATAATTGCTGAATATCCACGTACCTTTCATCGACGTCATGCACAGGAATTGGGAATGTCTCCATCACGTTTGTTAAAAATTTTCAAAGAAGATTTGCATTTTTACCTGTATAAAATTTAACTGACACAACAGCTGCAGGAAAATCACCATAAACGGCGACAAGATTGGAGTACTCGAGTTTTATAGCTCGGTATACATCACAACTATTTTTGGCAAAAAGTTATTATGAGCCCCTTGGCTGGTTTTGAGAATAAACAGCATAGCCGCTATTGGAGCACAGAAAACCCTCAATTAATACACCAAAGACCACTACACCATTGTAGAGTAACCGTATGGTGCGCCATTTGGGCCGGCGGAATCATTGGGCCATATTTTTTTGAAGATATAGAGTGCCAATGCTCTAACAGTTACTGGTGGTAGCTATGGGGGTATGTTGGAAAACTTTCTTGTGCCTGAATTGCATCATTTAGGCTACAAAATATGTGGTTCCAACAAGACGGTGCCACATACATACAGTTCGTACTACGATGCAAATTTTGCGAGATATTTTTCTTGGCCGAATAATGTCAAAAAGTGGAGATATCGACGGACACCCCATGATCCCCATTTCTTCCTATGAAGGAAAAGTTGTACACCAACAAATCAACCACAACCGCGATTCTAAAGGACAGCATCCGAAACGAAATTGCTGAAATGCGAAATTTGATAAATTGTTATGAAAAGTGTGCTTAAAAAAACTAGTCTTTGCGTCACGGCCAGATACGGCCACTTCACCGATATATTCCATACATAATGTTAAAGATCATATAATTAATCAATAAAATATAAATTATAAAATTTGTAAATATCTTGTTATATCATTAATTTGCAAATAATTTTCATAATTTCGTTGTGTTCATCTGCAGAGCACTGGCTTTATCGGTCTTATCATATTATTGTGCGATTGACTCTGCATCTGTGTAGGAGTAGGCTGTTACTTGATTCACTATTATTAAAAATTAATGTGGTAAGATTTCTCACCACATAGTTTGCCTGTTTAACCTAATGACGTCTTATTCTATGAAGCGTTAAATTTTCATATATTTTTTCTAGAAAAAGCATTAATAGCACTAATCAAATTAGCGTGTTAATTACTGTGTTTCTGACTACTAATTTGCCTGTACACTTAAGTTCGTACAAGAAAATTATACTGTTTGATAAGAATATATAACATACATAATTGTAATAACTGTATGTGCATATTCATCGAAAGCAGCATGGTAGATAATTAATAAGAACACTAAAAATAAATCAAATTTACATGATTATTCGTTAATTATTTACAATGAATTAATTACTGATACTGAAACCTTAACAAATAAACAAACATCATGGAAGAGGGGAGGGAGATTTTTGATGATTCAAATATTGTGGTGAATACAGATATGTTTCGTCTTGATCCAGTAGATGAATATGAGGTGGCTGAGATTGTAAAGAATCTTAAACGTCTGATTTCTTTGGATGTGATGTTATTACTAGGGGGCGGACACGAGCGGCCGATGACTCATCGCCCATGGGTGCACTATTGAGATTTTCTAATTTGAAAGAGGTTTTAATTTTATTTATATAATTGGATAACAAGTGGCTGGTGATCTATAAAATACAAAATACATTATTATTTGTTCATTTTATCTTCTGTAAGACTTGTTCTCTTTGAATTAAGTACATCCTTGTAGATAGAAAATATTCTGGAAATATTCTTTTATTTCAGCGTATTTAGCATACATAATTGCCGCAATGTTATTAAATCTGGATTTCTATTAAAAACTGCGTCTAACTTTTGCCGAAGGCCACATCCGAAGTCACTTGGAATACTTTTGAAATTATTAATTGCCACATCTAATATGGTTAGTCCATCTTTTAGTTTGAGATTTCGACTTTCAAAATATGTCATTAGTTTAGGCAAATATCCAAAGTGTTCCTGAAGGAATAACAACTGATTTTTTAAATTTAGGATTTGTGTTAGTTCCTTGCACTCAGAAATATTTCTAGCATCGTCATTTAAACATGTAACAAAATTTTGCAAACTATCGAAATTCTCTGCATAAAGACTAGTAGCTTCTAGCCATGTTCCCCATCTAGACTGGCGAGGGTGGCAGTGACAAAGATAGAAGTTTTTCCCTGTGAAAGGCCACTCTCGATGGTACTTTTCTGAAAACTTTTTTTAAAAGCGGATACAAGTCTATCAACTTCCGGATAGTTGTCTCTGATATATTCCCAGATTCTGTGGAGAGCATGTGCTACACAGGTAATATGCAGCATATAAGGATATGTTTCCTTTAATGATCTGCCTGTTTTTAACATATATGCGGCACTGTCACTAACAAATAAAAGTAGTTTTTCCCTGTACCTGTCGTCCGAATGAAGCATGTTGTTTCTCGTCAATGGTTTTAGCAATTGTTTCCCCATCAACCGTATTTATAACTTTAGATGCTATTACATATGCGTTATATGGAACAGTTGGATGTAGTACACCAGCTACAACATTTACCACACAGCGTCCTAATATATCGACAGTTTCGTCGGCACTTATCCATAGGTATTGATTAGATGTTTTCTAATGCATTCTACCGTTTTCGTGAAGCACTTAGAAACATAATATTTGCCTAAGGTGGATTCATCAGGAACATTTCGACCAGTATATTTTTTAGGAAATGTTTTGAAAGTGGGATTACTAAGTTTCTTTAATGGGATATTAGCCGCCATTAAAGCTTCACAGAGTTCTTCGTTAAAATTGTCGGCTTCCGACGGGTCCAATTTCCGTGTATGTTTTAGCGATGCTAAGTGACGTTGTGCGTGCGATTTTTGGCATTCTGTTACGATATTTTACAGACTTTGCAATAAATATCGGAATCACTGACAATGGACATACAATCAGTATGACCCTCAATCCAATTCGCCATTGTTTCACGATGTATTTCTCGATGTTCTTCCATATCATATCTGAAAAAGTAACATAAACAATGTTCTAGATCTAAATAAATAACTAAAAATGTACGCGTATGTTATTGAAACTAAACGAAATCCAGTGCACACTTACGTCTAGATAATTGGGAGAAGTCGATTCAATGAAACGGGATTAAGCAGGAACTATTACATAAATTACGAAGTACGTAATTAACAGTCAAAACAATGAAAAAACGAAACTAGCGTAAGTATGAATAGGTATACACATATATAACTTTATTTATCATGTCAAATATAAGGTAAATATAATAAATTCTGACACTCCTATATCTACGCCGATGAAAATAGGATATTTACGAGTTAAGTGGAGTTTTTTTGTGTCGTTTTCCCGTCAACATGTGCGTCAATAACAGATGTAACAGTTCACCATATGAATATTGCTATTCAGTAAATGTGTGTTGTTTACATTATTTCTTTGCTCCATTGTAACTCCGTCGTAGTTTAAACTGGGGACGTCCGCCTCCTAGTTATTACTACTAATATACTGAAATAATACATTGCGGTGAATCGAGAGTTATTTCACGGACAAGACACATTATGTAGAGTTGGTGGGGAAGAAATAATAACAGTTGTCTTACACGTAAACAAGGTATGTCATAGGGGGGATGTATCCTAGGGCCATTTCATTCGTAAGCTCTTCAAGATTTGTCGGCGTCTGATGTTCAAACTTGACAACTGGTCGATCAAAGTGTATATTCTTACTGGATAGTCTTTCGTATTCCATAACACATCTCCCTATTATTATAAATGTCCATTTTTGATATATTCATTATTTAATGTTGTTATTTCGGAGCATTTATCAGTTGACAAAACACGTTGTATTGCACGTCTGGCGTAATTCCTTCTGTAAATTTTGACGTTTCCTGCAAGTGTCATCCTTAACTGAAATTGATCGCGGGTTTTGACAGTTCATAACGTGCAATTGAATTTTCGTGCGACTGCCAACGTTTCTTGTAAATTAACTTCAACCTAACGTGGACTTTGCAGTGTCATTGTCAGCTGTGCTGAACGACCTCCATATTGAATTTTGAGTACATTTCAGACGCTATTGTGTCCGTCAATTTCCGTTTCCCGGCAAGTCTCATCGCGAACTGAAATAGCCTGAGAACTACTCAAAATAACAAAAAACCTTAAATAAAAAAATTCTAAATTTGGCTTCGTGGTGCATTTAGTCACCATTACGACAACTGGTGTGCCAAATTTTACTACTGTAAATGCGATAGATTTGTCTGGACATCGCGCACACGCACGAACGCACACAAACACTTCCTTTTATAAGTATACATTAGTACAGTTTCTTGGTTTCTAAGAAATTATCATATTATATTTAATGGAATACCACAAAGTACCGGCTTCCCGTATTCATTTATGATATGCCCCAAAACATTAACTTTACCTTCCACCGTTATGACATTTTCAAAGCAATATAATTTAGTGTATGTATTTGAATGTTTTGGGGTCTGGAATGAAGTTATTTTTGATATCCACCATAGAGATTCGCATCTTATACCTGTATATATTTTCAGTTATCTATTATTTTTTCTATTTATTTATATGTGTGAGCTTTTATGGGAAAGTTAAATAAGAACAAAAAAATAGGGAAGTTAGCTATGCTAAATATTTAATAGACTGACTGACGAATACAAAGTATTTTGGCATATTACTTCACTGACTTGCTGAATGGATTCCTGTTGTTAGTGTTATGTGAATATTAAGACGTTATCTGACTAAAAAGTAAGTAATGTAAGCCACGTATGGATAATTAGCAACTTTTTTATTAATGCATATTTATAAATAGCAGATGTGACGTATACTTAATTTTATTGTTGATAAGATGATTAATTCAAATAATATTATTATTGAATTCTATAGCTAACAAGAAGTTTAATACTTTTAGATCTAAATCATTAAATAAAAGTGTGAATAAGTCCTATGTATATGTCTATATGAAGATAAATATGTATTCAGTTCTTGCTATTCTTTAAGTGACTAACATAGAAAAGATATATTTACCTTGTTTTATTTTTTGCAATATTGATAGGTAGGTACAAGGATGATTTCATGTAAGGTGAGATTTAAAATGAAACATTTGACTTACAGTGTGTTTTTTATTTTTCAACATATTTCGCTTTTTCATTAATACACTTGTATACGGCCTATAATCATCAGCGTCAAAAAACTCCTTCTGCAATAATTTAATTTGCTGTCTTGATTTTCCTTCCAGAGAGAAATAGCTTGAGTTTTGAGAATAGTGGAAGTCTGAAGAGACCAATCCCAGCATAGGGTAGTTGGAGCAGAACAAAAGAGTTTTTCTCGAACAATGCGACTGTTGTGCGACTAAATGAAGGTCAAAGACCTTCCAGAAAAGTTTCAAAAACAACAGAAGGAACGATATGAGAAATAATATAAATAAGTGATAGAAAATTTAAAAGAAACTTCACAGCACGGAAAAAGCTGGTATAAATTGTTTGCCAGTATTTTGGAAAACAAAGAAGCAGAAAAATACAAAACTTTAGTGATGGGCATGATAATGGAATGATGATTTATTTGCAAAAAAACTGCTATTTGATAAGAGTAGAAGTGTTACTTCCGGTCCGAATTATGAATTTTTTTTATTCGAAACGTATTCAAAACCAAGCTTCAAATACATTTGTACTCTTAATATATCTGCCTAAAAAGCATGACTTGTGAAACATTCGCAAAGAACTGTTTTCAGATAAGAGTCCGGTATGAACTTCGAAGAAATTTTTTTATAAAAAAAATACTTTTAAGTACTTTCGCATTTGCTAGAAATTTGTTTCAACTTAGTAGTAGACGAGATATTGTTAAAATTTGACTCCTTTACAGAAGTAAACTTCTACTTCCGGTCAGGTCATATGAAGAAAATCACACTATTAAATACAAGGTTTGGTATTGATAGCTTAAGCAGTTCAAGTAAAATTCGGAAAGCACATACATACGTATGAGAAAGTCTCGTGGTGCCCACACCTTGTGACGACGAAAATGTTTAACCTCGAAATTTTTGCAGATGGCTACGTTTTGAAGTTCCCTGATACCAAAAGTAGTTTTTGAAAAAAAAAATTGTGTGTCTGTGTCTGTCGCACTCTGTGTGACCACGATAACGGAGAATTGCTAAAGCTATCAATACAAAACCTTGTATTTAAGAGCCGCTGTATTCTTAAGAGCTGATTATATTTTTAAGAACCGGTAAGTAGTAGTTTATTTCAGTGGCAAAATCAAATTTAAACAATATCTCGTCAACTACTAAGTTTAAACAATTTTTAGAGAATATGAAAGTACATACTTAAAAGCAAATTTGAATTTTTTTTTTATAAAAAAGTTCTCAAAATTCCTACCGGAAGTAGGTTTTTTATTCTCATCGAAAATCAGTTTTTTGCGAATCTCGCAAGTCATGCTTTCTAGGCAGATACAATATGTGTATAAAAGTATTTACAGCTTGAGTATGAATACTTTTGCAAATTATGCATCTATAGAGATTTATTAAGTGAATAGAAGTACTTAGAAGAGGATTTTGAATAATTTTTGTATAAAAATTTATTCAAAATTCGTACCTGAAGTAACACATTTACTCACAGGTTTATTTTTTGAAAACGATTAAAGTATTTAAAACTTAATTTGGAACAACTTTTGTCATTTGACACGCTCATACGTATAAGAAAGTCGTGTGGTGCCCACATCTCATTTATTTTGTATTAGAATAATGTGGTTGCTCTAAATATTCTTCTTCTGTAGTTCCATATTAGGACTTTTACATAAAGACAATTGTCGCACCCATTGCACCCTGATAATATATAATTATTAACTAAACGTGTGCAGCATGTGTTTTATTCCTAAAATCCAGCTAGCCTCATCATTAATGGAATGATAGTGAGGATCTATTCTATAATAAATAAGTTACTTACACAATGTCAACTTCTACAAGCCAGTTATATACCTATATATATATTTAATACATGTGTTATGTATGTACATGTAATGTGTTATTCTAAAAACAATCGGGAAGTACATACAGAGGCAGACCTTTAGGTAACCTGACCGGAATACAAACATTTCAATTATCTTCCAAGTATTTACATCAAGGCTTTCTAATAATGAGGAACATGTAGTGCTAACTATCTGGTAAATATATTAACATGACATTATGTTAGCAAAATAAAGAATGAGCAATTGTTTAAGTATAGAAACGTCATTGCCAAACACACATGTTAGATGCATATTGACAGAGCCTATGATAAATAAACAATAAAAAGAGGGGATCTGGGTTCCCTACTTAAGGCCCATTTTTACAAGTAGATATAAATCAAATACACACCGTGTATTTAAGCATTGCACAATTTGAAAAGCATTACAAAATAGTAATAGTCGAAGATGAATAATTTATTGCTAATTGGTGTGATTTTCGCCGTGGTAATTGCGGTCACAGCAGAAGAAAAGTACACTACTAAATACGACAATATAAACATTGATGAGATCTTAAACAACAAACGTCTGCTAAAGGGATATACAAATTGTCTTCTCGAAAAAGGTGCTTGTAGTCCTGATGGTGCTGAGCTCAAAAGTAAGTGTTATATTTGAGTTTTATTAATATATTTATAGTACTACATTTAAAAGCATCGAATTTGAGAGCGAGCCGATTAAATGGGTCGTTTTTTATTAACCACTACAACCGATACTTCCAATATTCGTTAGCCGCGTGCATATAATAGAAAAAATATTTTCTGTCCAATAATTCTTTGCCATTTTCAATTTGAATTTTATACATACGAATCAAATCATTTGAATTTATTTGTGAACTATCAAAACGTAATAATATGAATTCAAAATTTAAAGCACTATACATTTACAATCGATTGGATATAATATACAGGATGTACCACTTAAAACTCCCAGGTCAAATATCTCGGAAACGGATAAAGATAATTGAATTTTGTAAAAAGTAGTTACTAAAGAATTGCTCTCACAATTGTGTTTTATTATGTGAAGATATAGATAGCGCTGCGATGAAAAGGATTTTTTTGATCGCCACAATCTTCATTTGTTTTTTATTTGAAAGAGTATTAAAATTAATGTAAATTTTATTATCTGTGTTAGTTTCCAAAATTTAACGGTTTCATAGATATTCGTGTTTAAAAAAAGTAAGATTAATTTTAAAGTTTTGTCTATATTTTGCTTAAATATTTAATTTGTAGGGAAAAATAGCGGTAAACATATTCACAATTCTTGCAATTATAGTTACTTCACAATTTAAATTATATAGTTAGTTCCTTTTTATAAATTCCACTTCATAGGCACCCATAGGTATGAAGGCAGAAAAGCATTCATGCCTATGTTATATGTATGTATGCTTGCTTTGATTATTTAGGAAATATTTTGACATTATCACACATTAGTGACAATTGCTTGATTATTAATTGTCTTTATAATTAGCTTCATTCAAACATTACTCACATTGCGTTGAGTTTGTATTAAAAATATGGTTTTACACACAAATGAAGACAAATTGAATATGGTTTAATTTATGGAGAATCCCATAGAAATGCATCCGAAGCAATGTGATTATATGCTCTACGCTTTCCAAACAGGCCTTTACCAGATCACAAAACATTTATAAGTCTGTCTGCAAATCTCAGACATTACGGTAGCTTCAAAGAACAAAAACAATTAAGGCAGAAAAGAATAAGAGATGATGAAATTACGGCAGCGTTTGCGAAAGACAACTAACTAATAAGGCGATATACGCAAAAATTTTGAACATCTTTGTTTGTTATATTTGATCCCTTTTAAGTATTTAAACAAAGTAAAGACAAAAACTAAAGTTACTCTTACTTTCTTTAAACACGAATATCTATAAAACGGTTCAATTTTGGAAACTAACACAAATAATAAAATTAATATCAATTTTAATACTCTTTCAAATGAAGATTCTGGCGATCAAAAAAATTCTTTTCATCGCAGCGCCATCTATATCCTCACATAATAAAACACAATTGGGAGAGCAAACTAAAATCAATCACATTCTTTAGTAACTACTTTTTACAAAATTCAAATATCTTTATCTGCTTCCAAGATATTTGACCTGAGAGTTTTGAGTACACCCTGTATACCTACTTTGAATCATTTATTTGGATATTGAAAACTGTACTGATTTTTAGCGAATTATGTACATTAGAACGTGGATGATCAATTATTAGCCTATGAAGGCTATTTAAAAAGTAATTCTGCTGCTCATTCTCTAATCGAAATTGTGAAGCATTTTAGATGTGGGGTCAATGTGATTTTTACATAATATTGTTATTTAAGGTTGTCTATAACATTACATTTTCAAAAGCAATTCAAATACTTTCAGTGCTATCGGTTAAAGTATCTTCCTAATTCGGACGAAATAATACCTCTTAATTATGCTGAATAGACACTAAGTAAATAAAATGTTTAACACGCATTTAAAACAGTTTTTGTTTATTTTTGAGTATTATGCCTACAAACGTATTGTTTGCCTAACAGTTTCTACAATTGTTGCGCATGCAACCTAACTTAGCTGTTTTGTCTCATAGCCTATTCGATATGTTTTATCTTTTATATTTTCCTACGAATAAAAATATAGAGAGTCGTTCACGTCTTCTTTTAAAATTGTCGCTCATATAATAATAATGTTAATCCCACTATACGTGATAGTATTTCTAAAAACTTACTTGGGTTTAAATGTGACTTTACATTTTCTTTTGGCAGGAGTACTACCTGATGCTATTGAAACCAATTGTCAAAAATGTAGTGACAGACAAAGAAGTGCTTCTCGGACAATTTTGAGACACTTGATCAACAATGAACCCGAAATTTGGAGTGAATTAGAAAAGAAATATGATCCTACAGGTGCATATAGGCGCAAGTACAAAGAAGATGCTGCAAAGGAGGGTATTCACTTGAAGGTATAAATGTGTATTAATATTTTATGGAAAATATGCGTTATACATGATATATTTAATAAAAGCTTAATCAGAATGATATACTGTTTTTTTTTTATGTATGAAAATACCTGTAACATATCATAGCAGGAAAAAGCTTAATTAAATAAAACTAGGAATTATCTTCCGTATTTAATTTTCTCTCTCTCTCTCTCTCTCCCTCCTCTCTCTCTCTCTCTCTCTCTCCCTCCTCTCTCTCTCTCTCTCTCTCTCCCTCCTCTCTCTCTCTCTCTCTCTCTCTATCTCTATGTCTATCTCTGTTTTCTAGAAATATTAAATTACTGTTATAAAGCCAGTGGCTATACAGCACGTGTCAATTTTCATTAGCCATAGGCGATTAATTCATGCAATACGTGACAACATGGCACCCCACCTTTCCTCTTCAATGCGAGCGCGAGGCCGATACAAGCTCAAGTTAGCAGTAGCTGTTGGACTATTGACTAGGGTGTTTGTACTGCGCTCAGAAATAATATTTACGCATTGCAAGGATTTTTCTTTTTCCTTTCAATAAATGCAGAGAATTATTAAGCTGCGTTCACGCTGCATGTCACAAACAAAAGCGTAATTCTAATAAAATTAAAAATAAGGTAAATGAAAAAGGATTCTGAAAATAATAATAAACTACTAGATCGCGGCGGCCATTTGATTATGACGGCTTTTATTGCAGACTAGATCACAACGTGTTCGCAGCTAAACATTTAATGTAGAAGTGGGAAGATCGGAGGAAGTCGTTGTGATGTCGATTGTTGTCGGGATTGGTGACGGATAGTAGGGGTGACACACGTTGCCACATATTATTTGTATACGTATAAATCGCATGTAAACATTGAATCCATATACCTAATGAAAATTGACACATATATGGATATAAGACATGGACCGTAATAACATAGGACATTTTCAAATTTACATAAATACTTCATTGTATCTCCTAGAGTTTCCTATAAAGAGGATCGATAAGTTAAATATTTGAAATTAGAATAACTTAGCGCACTGAATGCCTTTACATAGTAAGATTAAGTGAAAAAGTAAAATAACAAATCAATTGAATACTTTACGCACATGTAAATACACTATAAAACTCCAGTAGTTCCGTACCATTGGCGTCGTAATAAATTTTAAAAAGGGGTATAAAATGTAAACATAAATTGCAAAACCTAGAAAAATTAAGCAGACGTACATTATGGTTATGAGTTAATTATTGCCTTTTGAAGTAATCAATAAAAATTTGTCAATGTTTACTTCTTGAATTGCGTATATTCAATTTTTAGTCTGTAGTGCTTAACCAATAATAGTAGAATTCATTAATATTAGTATTTCTTTAATGTAGACAATATTAAAAGTGTTATTTACACATTGGCATTAACTTTGTTAAAAAATTATTTGTAATACGAAATGTAAGTAACAATGGTCAAGGTTTATTACAGGACTACAAAGAAGTTAAAACAAAATTTCATGTTTGCTTTTATAATTGCTATATTGATGCTTAAAATGATTACGACATGCACACCATAATATGTATTTATTTATTTTTAGTACGAATTAAAAAAATACAAAAAATATATACAAAAGCATGGATATGTTTCTTAAAAGGGTACAGAATTTATTAAACGAATAAAGATTTTTATTATAATTTATACATCTTCGTCTGATGATTCTTCATCGTAGATATCTTCATCTTCGGATTCCCCAGTATTTACCATAAATTCAATAGTGTCCATGATATCATCGATGAGATGCTCTTTTTGCATATAGTCTTCTACAATTTTATCCACATGGTGACAAATAGATGCCCACTCATCTACAGAGATTGCTGAAAATTTTTCTCGAGCTAAATTTTCCACGTCAGCCATTTTGAACGTTACATTTCTAGCTGCAACCCAATTCTTCACTGTTGCCCATATTTTTTCAATCGGGTTCAACTCGGGATGATAAGGAGGAAGTCGCAACACATTATAACCATTTTCCCAGAGTAAGGTGTCTAATTTATATTTTGGATTAGCTGTTTTGTGTGCTTTTATAATTTCGTACAGTTCTGGCTTAGTGATGGCAGGGTCATGAGTTATGTTTCGTTCCAGAAGCCACTGTATCATATCATTTTTTCTTGTGTTTGAATTAGGATCCTTTTCAAGTTTAACATTATGATATGACGCATTATCAACAACTAACACACTTCTAGGTGGAAGATTAGGTAGTAGTTTTGTTTTTAGCCATGTCGCAAAATTCTCCTCGTTCATATCATTGTGATAATCACCAGATTTTGTTCCTACAGACATAAATGTAATTAATATTAACGTTGTATATAGTATGCAACCAATTACCTGATGGAAATATTAATAATGCGTTTGGTATAAAGCCTTCTCTTCCACCTGCGTGAATCATTATCAAGCGCTGACCTTTCGATATAGGTTTCTTTAATCCCAAAGTGGAATCATCGGCCCACTCTTTAGTCTGTGTATGCGAGCTATGAATATAGGATAGAACAACGGATCTGCCCTCCCGCATATACATCTGAAGCTATCGTAGGTACTTTATTCGTTTGCCTCGAATATCATACGATTCGACTAATATCTGACTCTTATCAGTACTCCTTTTCCATCTTCAAAAATACCACGTAGTACAATAATATAAAGATCAAATATTCATACTTACTTGAATCCTATTCTTTTTAACACTTTCGAAAGAGTTGATAATCCACCTTCAAAGCCAATATCGTTCTCCTGTAATTTGTTAAGGATTCCTATAAAAAATATTTTAATAATGTCGTAATATATAAACACAAAAGTATACCTTTCAAAGTAGGCCTCCTTTGTTCAGTTAAATAAAAATTATGCACAAAGGTTCGAACTATTTGTGTTTGCCATTCCATCAAAGTGCTCTTAGGACTTGGTTTATTTCTTTTTTTATGAGGGCTTGAAAATGAAGTAACAGCTCCACTGCTAACGTCCTTCATTTGTTTAACGACAGACCTGTAGGTTTTTTCGCTATCCTTTGTTTTTTTTTTTTTTTTTAATGGCCTTGCGGACATTGTCCATGTAGCCAGACCCTAACTACAAAAGAGATGACTTTGAAGATGCCACAAGGTTTGGACAAAAACACTTTTCACGCCTAGAGGCTCATCAAGGCGGCTTCAGACAAACAAAACTGAGCCGTGGATAGACAGGATTTTCCAACAAAGGTATTACAGATATAGGATCGAAGCTAAATTTTTTCTCCTGTTTTACTAAAGAAAATTATTAGACGTCTCTCCTCTTCAGGGTTAGCACATGTTGAAGATTAAATGGTCTTTCTACGTTTAGTGCAGCTATATCATCATAAACTTTCCGGCAATCTTGATAGTGTTTCTTACAATCAAAAATGATATGGTCCAGGTCGCTTTCGGTATTGCAGATAGCACATTTATTATCATCAATAATTTTTAGTTTTGCTAAGTGCATTGGGTAGCATCCATGTCCAAACTTTAATCGACTAATGATCGAAATATATTTTCGTGGAATGCTATAGCTAGTAAACCACACGCTATTAGGTAACTCAGGGTGTATTGCTGCATATCTGGACTGAGAGGTTGTTGTATATTTTTTCCACTGGAGTTTCCACCTTGATCTTTGTCTTTCTTTGGCAATACATATGGCATCTTCCAATGTAATGTTTTCCTCTGCTAAATGGCCAAGTTTACAGCTATCTTTAGCTAAACTGTCTGCGGCTTCATTATATTCGATGCCCACATGAGCCTTGACCCACACAAAGTTTATAGATATATTTTCCTCCGTTAACTTGACTAATTTAGATTTTACCTGTTCAATTATATTATTTATTCTTTGTTGCAGCTAAGAATCTTTCTTTGAAATGTGCCAGGGGAATTCCGCATGCGTTATTTGTAGCTTCTTCTTTCATAAATTGCATCACATTAACAAGGATTTCTCGTGCTTGGCTGTGAATAATGTGACCTTTTCCTATCTTTGTCGTCGAACTTGCCGCCATTTTTCTAGGTTAGGTGAAAACACACGATTTACAACATATATATGAAATTATTCTATTTACATACCTAGTAAAGAAATATGCGGCTCAATATAGTTTTTAAAAAAACTGGACGTAAAATAAACTTGAAATATAGAATAGAAAGGAAAATAACGGAAAACTACTACAAATACTAATAACACACAAAATCCAATAAACCACACGACGGCTATGAGAGCAGACCTTACCCACAAATTTGCAAGCGACTCGTCCGAACGCGCTTTCGTTCATAGCGCATTATGACGTACATGTACTTCTTATAAAAATCGGGCAAGTTATGTGGAATCTTCAATCTAGCTTCACAAAATTGTAATATATAGTGCCAGTAGTTACTGATAAAAGAAAGAGCATAGGAGTTCATGATTTGTCTGTAGGACAAGTAAGAAATGGTACTAAGTCATATGTGTGTGTTGCAGTTCTCTTTATAATGTCCACTTTCTCTCATTCCTGAAGCATAGCTCTAGTTGCTTTTTGTATTGTGTGATTAATTTTGCCAAAACTGTATAGCCATTGATAATATGGATAATGCATAATTTAATTCTACATTACAATGAGAGAAGAAAGTATAAGAGTATTTCATTTACAAAACTTACTTCTGGACAATGAAAGGCAGGCATTACAATTTGATGTTAAGTTTTGAAAGCTGTGTAAAATCGTATAATTATAAACGGTTTCAGGAGACATAAAGATCTATCTTCTGTCAAAAAACATATTTTTTATTTTAACAGAGCCTTCGGTAGTATAATTTTTGGCAATCATCCATCTTTGATCTACCTGTATTGAGAACTCCAACGGTTAATTGTATTCTTGTATTTTTTTCCTTATTTCTATCATATATTCGAGATTTTTTATTTTAACTATGATGTTTTTTTTAGATTTAAGTATATCATATCTTTCATTTCTTTTTTTTTGGTTGAATGTAATTACAGCTTCTCTCTTGGTGTTTGTAGATATCTGTTTTCTATGTATTTCCTTGCACATATTTGTAAATGTCTTCTGGTTTGCTACGTGTGTCATTTTAAATTGTTTTTAATAATCCTAAATATTTCGTGTTATTTTATTTTATTTTATTTTTTTTTTTAAATATCGGTTGGTGATTTTTATTGAAGAATATAATGATGATCATGTGACTAAGTTATTGTAGCACCAGTCTCCAATTACTTTCGAAATTCTGTTAATATCTTGCTAGATTACATAATAAT
This sequence comes from Amphimallon solstitiale, assembly GCA_963170755.1. Lineage (NCBI taxonomy): Eukaryota > Metazoa > Arthropoda > Insecta > Coleoptera > Scarabaeidae > Amphimallon > Amphimallon solstitiale. The sequence continues at coordinate 131,996,899 of OY720676.1, forward strand.
ATTCATTTTTTCCTAAATATATGATGCAGGTGTCATCCGCTCAAAAATACTACCTGTGTTATAATATATACAATGTGTGTACCTTGCGGTATGCCACTTTCAATATATTTCTTTTCGCTTTCGATACCATTACTACTGTTATTTTTCGTCTGTTTGGGATGGAGTTCTTAAGAAGATTGCATTCTTTTCCTGTTATTACATTTGTTCCAGTTTTACAATTAATTTGGTTTTTGATATTGTAACAAAAGCCTTCTCTACCTCCAGGAACAGGGTTACAACATTTTTCTCTTCCTAAATGCAATCTTTCTATTATTTCTTAATTCTGTTCCACATTGTTTTTGAAACGCAAATTGATTCTTGTTTATTTCAATGTTATCTTTAAGATGATGCTGTTTGTACATACATTTCTCCAATCTTTTCTATGCCTATAGGCTTCAGCTTCTTTCCTTTCTTGTGCATAAGAATAATTACAGTCCCTTTTAACATTTCGGAATATTTTCCATTTATTTATGATTTTGTTGATTCAACTAGAACATAAAATATCTCGTAAGTAGGTTTAGGCCATAAAGCGCATAATAAAAATACTGTCGTCTTTAAAATAACAACATTCATAATTACTTCCGGTATAAATGCATGTGACATCAACAAAAAAGTATTTTTGAACGCCTGTTGTTTGTTTTCATAGACTAACAACCCGGCACAACTGGTCCTGCATTTCCTTTCAATATATCTCCGGATGGTAGGGTTATATGAAAGACATGGGTTTCTTTGACATTCGTCTCAATTGATGACTGGAATAATCTCACTTAGGGTCGGATTCTCCAACACCAATTAAAATTCCGGCTAGCACTTCTAGCTGGTCTGGGCTGGGTTGGGATAAGGAGTGTACATACTTGTTAAGTTGACGAGCAGTTGCATTCTACACTAAGAATGTTTACCGGCACTGTAAAGCTCACTCCAATTTTTTTAAACATATTATTTAGATTGAAATCACGTATATTAATTTGGAAACTAGGTTTACTCAATCAAGCTTATTTGATTAAAGGTTTCGGAAATAAAATTAATGCGAATGTAATGTTTTTTTTTTGTAATCTTTCAGTAACAATACCTTTATTCATCCTACAGAAATTTGACGCAAGTTAAATCGCCTTAGATATGACAATTGAATATGTAATATCTTATACCGTTAGAATGTACTTAAATGATAGTCCAGCTTGAGACTACAGATGCAGTCCTTTCTTTTTCAACAACTATTCCTACTTGTATGATTTTGTTACATCTCATATATTTTACATATTTTTATGTAACTGCGTTAATTTCTATAAATATATGTTATATTATATAGTTTTTTTTAGTTTTTATAATACTTTTGTATTTAACAATAGGAGTAATCAATAAAGTTGTTTCAGTATCACTCAAGCTTCTCGCACTTTGCCGCTTCATTCATATTGCAAATCCTCAGAGGCTATATTTACCTAATACTTTTTACAGTTTATTTACAAAAAAAAAATTAATTATATAAACTTTAAAAAATTAAAAGAAAAAAGCACAGAGGGTAAGTTCAAATGAAGAAAATGAGTCATATTTTATTAGAACGAAATACAACGGCAATGTGTAATTTAGGTCAAATGCACTGGCATATTTGTTGCTAACTTTATAGACTAATCCATAAACACTGTTTGGATGACCGAAGTATTTCTTCGCATTGAAAACAGCCGGTTAGGGATATAGCTTGGTTAATATCTGATGGCACCCAGGATGCGCTAGGCGTGGTTAAAATATTTGTTATATGCGCTAAAAACATCGGTATCGAAATTAATACACTACGATAGACAAAGTGCAATTAAATTAAACACGGACTAATGTTTTCAACTCGGTTCTTAACCCTTCATATGTAGCGAAATATGTGTCTATCTTTCACGTTTCATGCTACGTTCTCCTTTTTGTCTTAAAATTGTCATCCATTCAAGTGCCATCAGGTTTTAACCGAGCTAAATGATAAGTCTTAGGGCCGGTTTTTCCAACACCGATTAAAATGCTGGGTTAGCCTAATTATTTATTATCTCTAACCCGCGTTTTTCAATGCATAGAAATACGCCGGTTATCTAAACAGTGTTAAAAGATTTATTGTACAAAGTAGCCAACATATTTGCTAGTACATTTGATCTAAATTATTATATTTTATTTTTTTTTAATTATATTCTTTGTAATTAGATATTTTATTTTTGTAAATACACTGTAGGCATTTATTTTGTGACTATTGCATATGAGAATTTCTATCTACATAGCACATATCTATAATTTGCATTATGGAATAAATAACAAAGTGCAACAAACGTGAGTGATATTCAAACAAATTTATTGATTATTTATTGCTATTGAAAAATACAAAAATGTTGTAAAAAATGAAAACAAACTACCTTTATGTCCTTTAAACAAAGATGGTTGATTGAGGAAAACTGCATTAGCTGTTAATGTAAACCTGTCAGCTTCTGTAGAATTTCGTCCATGTTTCAATTTCATTTGTAATTTTTCAATATGGTTTAATATGTCAAGAATTTATAGTAGAATTAAAAACTTCCTAAACTGAATCTTCTTCATCAGAAAAAAAAATTTATTTGTTGTTATTTTTATAATTAATTATACTGTTCATTAATTTATACAATGATGAAAATAATTATTAACTAATTCCAAAAAATACCTTCTTGCAGCAAACAAATACGTAACGCTGTCAATAATACATAATAAAATTTTCTTAGGTTATACGCATGTGTTAGTAACCCTAATCACTAGGGGGCGGACACGAGCGGCAGATGACTCATCGCCCATGGGCGCACTATTGAAATTTTCTAATTTTAAAGAGGTTGTAATTTTATTTATATAATTGGATAACAAGTGGCTGGTGATCTATAAAATACAAAATACCTTATTATTTGTTCATTTTGTTGTTCAAGTCGAGTAAAGGAGTATTAATATTTACTAGCATTACTTTCTCAAGGTTCTCTTCTGTAAGACTTGTTCTCTTTGAATTAAGTACATCCTTGTAGATAGAAAACATCGCAACTGGTTATAGGTGCGTACTGGAAATATTCTTTTATTTCAGCGTATTTAAAAGTTTGATTTTGTGTCATTGTCCCCATACACAATTGTCGCAATGTTATTAAATCTAGATTTCTATTAAAAACTGTGTCTAACTTTTGCCGAAGGCCACATCCGAAGTCACTTGGAATACTTTTGAAATTATTATTAGCCACATCTAATGTGGTTAATCCATCTTTTAGTTTGAGATTTCGATTTTCAAACTATGTGATTAGTTTATGCAAATTTCCAAAGTGTTCCTGAAGGAACAACCACTGATTTCTTAAATTTAGGATTTGTGTTGGTTCCTTACATTCAGAAATACTTCTAGCATCGTCATTTAAATATGTAACGAAATTTTGTAAACTATCGAAATTCTCTGTATAAAAACTAGTAGCTTCCAGCCATGTTCCCCATCTAGTTATTACTGGCGAGGGTGGCAGTGACAAAGATGGAAGTTTTTCCCTGTAAAGGGCCACTCTCGATGGTGCTTTTCTGAAAACTTTTTTTTAAAAGCGGATACAAGTCTATCAACTTCCGAATAGTTGTCTCTGATATATTCACAGATTCTGTGGCGAGCATGTGCTACACAAGTAATATGCAGCATATAAGGATATGTTTCCTTTAATAGTCTGCCTGTTTTTAACATATATGCGGCACTGTCACTAACATATAAAAGTATTTTTTCCCTGTACCTGTGGTCCGAATGAAGCATGTTGTTTCTCGTCAATGGAATTGTTGGATGTAGTACACCAGATACAACATTTACCACACAGCGTCCTAATATATAGACAGTTTCGTCGGACATATCTATAGGTACTGATTTGAAAGATGTCTTCTAATGCATTCTACTGTTTTCATGAAGCACTTAGAAACATAATATTTGCCTAAGGTGTATTCATCAGGAACATTTCGATCAGTATATTTTTGAAGAAATGTTTTGAAAGTGGAATTGCCAAGATTCTTTAATGAGATATTAGCCGCCATTAAAGCTTCACAGAGTTCTTCGATAAAATTGTCAGCTTTGAACGGGTCCAATTTCCGTGTATGCTAATTGACGTTGTACGTGCGATTTTTGGGCATTCTGTAACGATATTTTACAGACTTTGCAATAAATATCGGAACCACTGACAATGGACATAGAATCAGTATGACCCTCAATCCAACTCGCCATTGTTCACGATGTATTTCTCGACGTTCTTCCATATCATAGTAACATAAACAATGTTCTAGATCTAAATAAATGATAACTAAAAATGTATGCGTATGTTATTAAAACTAAACGAAATCCATTGCACACTTACGTCTAGATAATTGGGAGAAGTCGATTCAATGAAACGGGATTAAACAGGAACTATTACAAAAATTACGAAGTACGTAATTAATAGTCAAAACAATGAAAAAACGAAACTAACGTCAGTATGAATAGGTATACACACTATACACATATATAACTTTATTTATCATGCGAAATATAAGGTAAATATAATAAATTTTAAAAACCTCTGACGCTCCTATATCTACGCTGATGTAAATAGGATATATACGAGTTAAGTGGACTTTTTTGTGTCGTTTTCCCGTCAACATGTGAGTCAATAACAGATGTTGCAGTTCACCATATAAATAATGCTTGAATAATGCTATTCAGTAAATGTGTGTTGGTTAAATTTTTTCTTTGCTCCATTGTAACTCCGTCGTAGTTTAAACCGGGGACGTCCGCCTCCTACTAATCACTGTTTAATATTTTATCAAGTACTCCGAACGCCGCTTAAATTAAGAAAGTTCTTAATCAATAATTACGCTAACCGATGTTGGAAAAACGCAAATTTGTACTAACCGGTGTTTTAATCAATGATTACGCTAACCGGCGTTTAAATCGGAGTTGGAAAACCGAGTATTTTAATAGAAGTACTCCTCTGAAAGAGCTCATACCCATCAAGTCAAATTAAGATTAGTATACATATTTAAGATTATAAGTAAAAGGCCCAAGGCCTAACTTGAACAAAACAACAACAAGAAGAAGAGGTTAATAGAAGTTGGAAAAACCGACCCTTAAGCGACGATCATTATTGTCATATAACATATAAGACGTTACGTATTACGGATAGAATGTAATATTTATCATTCTCTGGAATAATTGACCAAAAAAACCATTAAATAAATAACTATAGCGTCAATACGTCAAACACTTATTGTATATATTCACTTCAATTCAAGGCAAACAATAGGTATTTTTAAATGAGTTTACAAATTCCACTGAATTTGGAAAATTAATACATCATAACTGTGGACGAAAGCACATTAAATGCACTAATAGTCTTTTAATATACGATAAGAGTAACATCATTTTAAATACAGGTCTCCACTTTACTATATATTTAAGTAGGAATGCAATAATAATTGGATTATAATTTTTAATAGTTTAGTTTTGTCGAGTACCTTTTTCTTTTAGAAGTATGAAGAATGTTGTATTATTATTTATTTTTGCTAGTGTTGGGATTGTATTAGCCGAAGATATGTACAGTACTAAATACGACAATGTTAACATAAGAGATATTTTAAAGAATAGGCGGTTATTGAGGAGTTATGCCAATTGCCTTCTGGATAAAGGCGGTTGTAGTTCCGATGGTGCCGAATTAAAAAGTTAGTTACAATTACTCAAGTAAGATATTATTTTTTTTAAGATTAGTTGTGTTATAAAATAGCCTTTACAATAGATATAGCGTGCTCACTATTGGGATCCTAAGTGATAATACTCGTATATATAGAAAGTTGATTAAATGAAACAAAATGCCCCTCATGTTATATAGACCATAACAAGATAAAGAAAAGAATTTTAATAAAGTCGTTGATATGTATGCATATATCTTGAGAAAAAAACTATAAAAAAGAAATTGAATCAAAATTTGTTTTCACGTAAAAGATAAATACGGCAATGAAACTGTTCTAGATTTTAAATATTTGGAGGTTTGGTTGGCAATATATGTACTATGGAAGTTTTTAGGTAATTATGCAGTAGCTCAATTAAATGTTGTAATATCTATATAAAATAACTTTCCTATTTAGCAGTGATATTTTTATTTAATTAAAATCATCAATTTAATTTATTGGAATTTATATTTTATTGTTAGAGTTATTGGTTTTCATGGAATAAATTCAAGTAGCTACTAGTAAAAAGAGAGAGAATAGATTTCACAATAAAGGTACAAACTTTTAATTGTTTTAAATCGATCGTATGCTTCCACGGTTGTCGTTGATACCGTCTTGGTTTCTGGGTTGAAAGTGCGTTGTTGTCGTCGTCTCTGCTTCTACTGCTGACGTTTAGAAGCCATGAAGATGTCCGTTAGGATATTGGACGAAAAGTCGGCAGTAGAAGCAGAGAGCACGACGCTGTTTTAACTCAGAAACCACAAAGGTATATACTACTGTTAGTTGACAATTTTTTGCAATTACTGTATTTCTGACCTACTGAGTCTTAAAAGAACCAGAAGTGAATTATAACGCAACCAATTTTATTGCTGCAATGAATATGTATGTATTTACAGTAATTAATATTTTTCAGGTAAAAGTTCAATGAAGCAATATGTTGACTAGCACTATATATTGCAATTTTACCAAAATATGAAACTAAAAATGTTTATGGTACAATCGCTCAACATAGATAACTACATTCTACAAGAAAATTTAATTTAATCCGAATTTTTGATATAATAGTTTCCATGACATTTATTTTTAAAATTGCAAGTACAGTAGTTCATTGTAGTTTGTAGTAGTTTCCCCTAATCAAACGACTTCTAAGCGTTTTCGAAGTGACGTAAAGATGCTCATGGCATATACGTGAAATTATAGCACTTCAGCATAAGAACATACGTAATAAGTAGGGAGCGGAATCGAGCGAGCTAAACTACCACGGAGCCACAACCGTGAAAAGAAATAATGTAAACAACTGCGTGTTGTTTACATTATATCTGAATAGCACTAATTCATAGGGCGAACTGCAACATCTGTTTACGCCCGAGAATCAGAGAAAAAGCTGCCACAAAATAAGGAATTTTATGAATAAAATCCTTTCTTCATCGGCGTAGGTACAAGGGTGACGAGTTTTTAAAATTTATTATATTTACCTTATATTTCGCAATATAATATGTATGTTTCAATAAGATTATTTTATAGATCACCAGCCACTTGTTATTCAAGTATATAAATAAAATTAAAACCCTTTTAAAAATACAACATTTCAATAGCGCGCCCATGGGCGATGAGTCATGACTCGCTCGATTCCGCTCCCTAGTAATAAGCTTCTATATCGCTCCTCAGTGAACTCTTATATCGCTCTGTTGGTGTCATTAGCATCATTTAAGCAAGTACCTCTACAAAAAAAAAAAAGCACATGCTTTGCGCGCTAATTAGTACGAGAAACTCGAAAACTGCTTATTTTGGAATCCCTATCTGCAAGTCTACAACAAGATTGACCTTGAAAAAAAAGCTTAAAAAATTATCACTATCCCAATGATGAGCACTGTAACTGGGACACATGCTTTCCCTATATTTAAATTCGTTGTGTTTATAGAATTCCTTCCCGATATCATCGAAACTGGTTGCTCAAAATGCACTGAAAGGCAGAGAAATGGTTCTGCAATTATTTTAAAACATTTAATTGACAATGAGGCGAAAATTTGGAAAGATTTGGAAGAAAAATACGACCCTAACGGAAGTTATAGGTTAAAATACAAGGAGGAAGCCCAGAAGGAAGGCATCAAATTATAATATTTGTACTATGTACACAAATCATAATGTATACCAACAAAAGAGTTATAAATCTATTAGAACAAGATCACGAAACTGACAAATATATGTGTCTATTTAACTGCTTATATGCGCATGAATATCTTTTTCTTTTGTGGTGAAGTGAAGCAGTATTCCCATCTTGTATATTCATTAATTATATATGATCATATCCAATAGCAAAATGTACAAAGCAAGACGAGCTAAAAAAACATTTTAATAAACTGTTACAAAATATATTGACTTTCTTGTTCATTTTCATATGTTATATGAGCTTGAATTGTATACTATGTAAAACAAACTACACTAGAAAAAAGTGGCGACAGAAAAAAATAGGTGAAGGACTAAGTCTTTCACACTATTAACTATATGTGTCTATGTAGGTTTAGTTTAGTAGTGATTTTTTATTATAATTAATATTTTTATCATGATTATAGATTTGCTTTATCAGAGGAGCCGTTAAACGCTGATACTTGATCTCGTTGACACCCGGTATAGCGGAACTCTCTATAACAGTTGAAAATTCAGCCCATGTTTATAAGAAGTTTTCTTACTTATTTTTGACCGAGGAGTCACTATACAAAAACCTCGAACTACCTTGAATTTATTGACTGTAGGTACTTAGAATAAAGTAGTAGAAAATTTGCAACTTTATCAGAAGTACTTGTGTAGGTTTACAATAATCACATTACAAGAAACAAAAAAAGATTATTAACTAATTACTCATAACAAGGGGGTTTTCTGACCACTTACACTTGTATCTTAATCATTAGAACAATATAACACCAAAAATTAAAAACACATACAGACAAATATAGAATATCTAATGGATGTGTATATGGTGATGGCAGGTTTGTTTGTTGAAATAAAACTGGACTAAAATGTATGGTGATTTTCATACATTATCTTTGTATTGGCTTTTTTTTTTAATTAGAACAAGGAAATGAATATAATATCGTTTTAAATGAATAGCAATAAGTAAACAAAACAAATATCTAGCAAATTATAATAATATACAGCATGTGTAAAAAATGTCGCAAAAGCTACACGCATCTACATTCATCGTTCGATTCTGAATAAAAGATGTTATTGTTAAAATGTCGTGCCATGCTTCGTATGGGTTCTGGGACCATTTGAAAGAAACATATATTTGGCAACACTGTAGCCGCATACTATTGTAATTGTGGATACCGCTATAATTTCCGTTTTCGATCTTAGAAAACATTTTACTCGTAGTATTATAGACGATACCTCGTAAATTGCAGCTATAATCTACGAGGAGTCATCTGTACTACTTGTTCAAGTCTTTCTGGTGTAATTTCCAATAAGACCGCCGCGACTAATCAATTTGTTTGGGTAGTGCTCATCTAACCATTCCCATAAATTACGGGCATAGTGTGCAGGTGCTCTATCATGCATGTACATAAATTATGTTATTGCGTATTTGCAATGGCATCTCGTCAATAACTTGTTCCAATAGTAGATAGTAGTACAACAACTAATCAAAATAATACAAATTACCACGAAGGACCAGAGTTTGCACAAAATGAAACACAATAGGCAAAATAAATGCACAGGTAAATGTCAAAATTTGACGGTAATGATTGAAATCACACTGAAATACAAACTCATTGTTCTACAACGTTGTCAAATGTGTTTTTAGTGAAAGTACGTTAATGTTTAAAACGTTTACGAAATAATACCAATAAAAATTATTTTTTAAACTAAATTGCAGCTATCTTTATTGACATATATCGAAGAGGATGGCTTAGTTACACACTAAAATTCTGATCTTCAAGAACCTCGTGATAACAAACAAAGCATGACACGACATTTTAACATTAAGATTTTTTATTCAGAACCGAAGAAAGAATGTTGCTGCGTGTAGCTTTTGCAACAAATTATACATACGTTATTTAACACTGCACGTCAGTTTTAAAATTAATAGCTTTATCACTCTTTTATATTAATCATCTCAAAAATTATCTACTCTTATAATTGCTTTCTATGTCAATAATACTATTATTAAATCTAAAACAGTGATTATATTCTTTAGTGTGCACTGATAATGCACATAACTCTTTTTCACCCTGCAACCGCTTTTGTGTTGACTGATTCGCTACTTCATAGTATGGATGTTTCGCTAACGCATAATCCGTAATCCAAGCAAAAAATTTTGTATAAAACGTTATACTGGTTGACCAATGGTGTTTTGTCCTTAGTTTTTGTGAATATATTACTTAAAGTAAGAGAACTGTATTTGGCTATTGTGATATTAGGGTGTGGCTTAAAATGCTTGGTAAACTGTATGTATGGAAGTTTTTTTTATAAGTTATTCATGTTTTGCCATTTAACTCCTCTGTTAGTCTTTGAAAAAAATTGTAATTGTAAATTAATTTGTTTAGCACATGTTTCTGATATAAGTTATTTCTGAAAATATTGAGTAATTTGTTTAATTCTAGAAAAGTACAATGATTGATGTGTGTGATTCTGTTGTTTTCTGTAGTTACGGTATTATATTTTGCATGAGTGGGTGATGGGAATGAAAGTTAATGAACCGATCTGAAACCGTAGGTCTAGTTTTTGGTCGGTTTATTCATCACGGGGGCTACATGTACTGGTCAACTCTATTGAACATCAGCCGTCCAGGCTTTGGCCCCAACCTGCTGGAACTATACTACATCCATATTTAGAAGGGATTGCGAAAAAAATATCTATACATAATAAATTACGTAGATGTTTGCGGGCCTTTTGGCGCTATGCGCCGGCCCCGATCACATCGAAGCAGAATCACGTAGATCTAAACGAAATTCACTCTGCCCTACGGCCATTGATCAGCCTCTTCAAAAATAAGGTTCTTCTACAAACGCACGGTGGTTACTTTTTTAACCAAAATATTCTGATGAGTCAAGAGCTGAGAAGCGAGAGTATATTTTCGTATTGGTTAATGTTTTGTGTCCCACTTTCATATCATCGAATTTGAGTGATAAAAAACCAATTCACTACAAGGACATGGCATGGCACTGGTCGCAATGACGCCTAACAACCAAGCTCGCCTCTCTCACCTAAGAAATAGGGACACCTTTTAACGTCTTTTTCACTTTTCGTTTATCGTTGTTCTCTCCCAAAACTTGAATTTTTAATGAACTCGTTATGAAATAGGTTGAACTATCTCATACAGATTTTAATATACAGTGCGGCATATACAAGGAATTTTATTTTTTGCAGAATAATAGTAATCTAAGTCGTATACGTATATTCTTATATTCTACTAATACTTTTAAGGTTTCTTGCAATAAATAAATTTCGTAAGAAATGGAAGCTTGTATCAGCAGACAGTAATATTTTAAATGTGAGTCAACAACCCCACCGACCTTAGCTATACAACGCTTAAAGTCCATGGAAAGATTTGGCACACCCGTTATTAACATATTACAGGCATAATATAAGAAAAATATGTTATTTCTAGTTACGTCCTTATCTTAACCTTGGTCTGTGGGGACAATATTTAAATACCTGCTACTGAAGAACGTGTCATTAAATACGTACCTAATATGATTTATGCACTCGTAATATTTAATTTTCTTGTAATTACCATGTATATGGTTGCAGTGAATATTACAACAAAAGGATAAAATTCGTAATCATGTTTACCAAAACCTGGCCAGCAGAAACCAGTTGCGTAAACGATGCAGTTTTGTGTAAAGAAGAGAAAGTTTCATTACACTTAACATTAATGCTATGTTTCGTATATCTACTCATTGACATTGTAGTGGAGGTTGAATTAAGTGTCATTAACATGAGAAGGTTAATAGTTGCGATGTAAAACTGAATATATTCATATTATTTTAATGCTGTGTAATTATTTCGTTAAACATTCTCCCACATAAAGTATAGACCAAACTTCTTAATGGAAAATCTATTATTTTCATGCTATTTTTAATTCCTTATATTTTGAATGTATAAATAATATATTTATTTAATATATTTTTTATTTAGCCCATAAGTAAGCGATTGGACATATTCGTTATATCCATATAAAAAAATCATACAATGAAAATTTTAATTATTGAAAATTATCTTTGCGATTAGCATTGCCCATATTTATTAGCATAATTTTAAAGTGATATTGGCATTGATTTTTAATTAAGTTATCTAATATGAATGCCGTCGACTGCATTTAGAATCTTTAATTGAATGTGTTAAATTAGACATTAGTATTCTATAACAACTGTAGATAAAAGTTTCTGTATATTTCAAATAATCAGTAAAGAATATCTGATATTACATCTTTGAAATTGGAAAGCCTTTATCTATTGTTTTTAGTCTAGAAGAAGCGCAAAAACAAATTTTGATTTTGTTTTTACTGATTATATTCCATAGTATAAGCGCCTCTATAAAATTAAGTATCAGAAAGATATTGTATTAAATGTTAAAAAAAGACTAGATTAGTCAGTGAGTGAACATAATTGATGAAATATAAAATCAAATTTGTAATTTAGGCACAATACCAAAACGAAATGCCTTATCCATAAGAATTCACCAGAGAAACTAAAGAGATTGTTAAAAGAGTAATATAAAACAGATCATACTATGCAAAACATGTCTGGAAGTAGGCAAACTGTCAAAGGAAGATAAATAATAATTTCCAGATAACAATGCTTACTTTTTTTTCTATTACTAAGCAATTTTTTAACTTTTTAACTCCACTTTACTAAATACATCTCAAAGTAAATTCATTCATAAACCAAAACTTATATTTACTTCTAGTTTAATTATTAAAAAAAAAAACTTCGAAAAGAATTTTGGATTTTTATATTTTGACGCTAAAAAAATGTAACAACGCTAACTCAGGTTTACAAATATTTAATTTTTTAATGCAAATTAGTATAACTTGATTTCTTGCTGTCTTTAAATGTTAATTCCTTCTTTCTTGGCCTGCTCCTTGTACCTGATTTTGTAAACTCCTTTTGGATCGTACTTCTTTTCCAAGTCAGTCCAAGAGTCTGGTTCATGGTCAACTAGATGACGTAATACTTTACGACTTCCATCCCTTTGTTTTGGGCTGCACTTCACACAATCTGTTTCAATGGCATCAGGAAGAACTTCTGCAAATATAAATGAATTTGTGTAAATATTCATAATTTTGATTAACATAAATCAATATAATTTTTAAAAAGGTTTCAGTTTTTATATTTTCGGAATGACTCAAGTTTCAAAATCTAGAGAGAATGAATAGTATCGTAAAAAAAGATATCTACCATTTTAAAAAAATCCCAATTTATTATTTTTCCTCCGCCTACTGTTCATAACAAACATAATTTTAATTATTCATTTAATGGAAGGCGGAGTTCTTCTCTAGTAAGAATAAGGACACAAAATAATAAATATTTGCTATAAATATATAAACTATAATAGACGGTACCTTAATAGTAAACAATGCTGGAAAAGTATCGCATGAATTTAATTATAAACTTAATAGTTGGCCAAATTGCAAAATGAAAAGTGTATGTTATATACCAAGCGTATAAAGAATGCCACATAACTGAACTCGCACCAAAGGCATATAATGAAGTTGTAAATAATTCAACGGAAGCGAATCGCATAGGTAGTACCTACCTACTAAATTCAAGTCAAGTATCAGGAAGTCGAGACGAACAGAATTTTGTCGGGTCCAATCGAATGATACCAAATTTATAATATTGTAAACAAATCACCAAGTCGATTCAAATTCAATAGTATCCAAAACTAGGAGTCATACTTGGTCTATGCATACATTGCAAGTGAATTATCTTGTCGAAAGCAATTGGACAGCACCAAATGTATAAAAATATGCTTTTGGCTTTTGTTATTTACTTGTAAAACTAACCGTCACGGCAGATAAACCATACAGATCAAACGAATCAGCAAGTCGAGAAAAATCAAATTCAGTCACATTCATAATTCCAATTCGATTGATTTTTCACAAATTACTGATGTTCCGAAAATCTTCGAAAGAATTGGCGAAAGATATTTTATGAAGAGTACTAGGTCACTAAAACATCAGAAGCTGTGAGAATACTAATTAAACAGCACAAGAAGGAACATCAAAAATACTAATTATCTCAGAGTTAACTTGTGGTTTTAAATACAGAACCACGAGAAAGGTCACCCATCCATGGATAAACACATTCCTATAATTTTTTTTAGAGTTATCCGTTGTGCAGGATTGAAACAGAAACTGCGTCAGTTTACGAGACACCTGCATATAGTAAGACATCCGAATACAGTATCCAGGGCATATGGAATGGACAACAAAAATGTGTTTTAGTTTGATACCCGCACACAATAAACTTGCTTTGTACTGGTGAAATCGGTGAAGTAGTTGTAAAAAGCTTATCAGCAAAGACCTTTAAATCGCTACGCTGCTTATAGACCAGAGGGCTGCAGGTCACCAGAAGTAAGTCGTTTACTCTTATTGAAAAGCAGTTTTTTGCGAATATTTTCCAAGTCATGTTCTGTAGACATATATATAAAATATAAAGATATTAAATACTTGATTTACAAAATTCTTTTTTCAAAGAAAGTTCAAAATTCGGACAGAAACTGACACTTTTACTCTTATCAAATAGCAGTTTTTTTAAATACCTCGCCAATTAAGTATTCAATGCAAATTTATTAAGAGTGTTAAGATGTTCAGAACTGGATTTGAAATAAATTTGCATAAATAAATTGAAAATTTGGACGAAAAGTAACATTTTTACTTTCAGGTTTATTAAAAGAAAAGTATCTCTCTACTCCCATATTTAAAATACAGTTTATCGTATTTGTTTCCATAACGCAAAGTTATCTTTTAAATGCACTTCGGCAATTTGTGACTTCATGCGCGTTAGTCACGGGCTCTTTAGTAACGGGGTGAAGTAGTTCTAAGTTTTTTAATTGCAAAAATCAATTGAAATGCAATCACGTTGGTGGACAGTTGTTATTAATCTGTCGAAATAACCCGACTTGGATTTTCGACTCTTTAGTCTCGTTTTACTAAACAATCGTTTCGCTCGTGGTTAGCAAAATTCGTGACTTAAAAAAAGGTTTATAAAACTTGATGCATAATACATGTACTATTTAAAACTTAATTTAGAACTTTTCTATAACCAATTCAGAATGCACATAGGTACATACGTCTAAGAAATTCGCGTGCTACCAACACTTCATTTTTATAATACATTATTTATTAACAAGGTTAGGTGTCGATGTTCACTCGTTATTTTTTATAATTTATTACTCTTACTTGCACACAAGTCGAATAACATATCGAAGAAGCAATAACATTCCAATTCTTCGTTTGTTTATTGTCTTCGTTCATATAATATAAATATTTTTCACTACATATTTGCCATTACGTAAATGTAAATAAAATCGCTTGAGTTTTTTCCATTATAATATATGCAAAAATTGGTACATAGGTGGAGTATATGTTAATTAATAATATTCCCTTCTAAATCGATATCAATGACAATGTAAATAAAAACAAATGAGACTTTTAAAAGTAAAAGTTTTATAATCGAATCAGTCAGTAATTGTAAGTAAGGAGATTAAGAGCCTATTATGTATACATGCATCTGCATATGAACGTATTCGTAATCGTCCTTGATGAATATTTATCCAATAAGTTAGTGTTAATTAGTTTATTTAATGACATGTCAATATATATGTTGCAAGTAAATTTTTCCATTAGGAAACAATACAAATAACAAAACAATAATTATCATATTTATATTCTGCATGATATAAGTTTTTATTATAAATTCTTTTGTCGCACATGCGTTAGGATTCTATTGCGGTCTTTATGTAAATTTGTACATACGTATATCTTTTTGTCTACTTTACGTACTAGTTTTGTACAATTATGTATTACATATATGTAATTAACGCATATATGTCAGGAAACTAGGTTTCATTACGTACACACTAATCACCTGAAAGTCCATAATGACATGCATGAATGTACTTTGAAAAAGAAGTCTTTAAGATATAGTTAATAATACAACTGCAAAGTTATGACATTGTGTTAATTGCATGTTAATTTATAAACATTTACAAACATAGCTTTGTTCAAAGGTTATATTCGTCTACGTTCCCTTATTCTATACACAGTATTTCATATTACTCTTATGATTAATATTGAGAAAAATTAAACAATTCCATGTGACACATAAATATGTGTTACACATACAAAGGCTCTTGGCTATCTCAAATATCTTATTAGTTTGTATATAACCCGACCAGCTAGACCTGAGTCCGACAAATATTAATATCCGAATTCACCGATCATTATCCTATCATCCGCCGATCTTCAAGTTCGTGTTTCAGGGTTAACTACAGTCCGTATCTGTTGTTTATTTTTCGTTGGTTCTTGGGTTTTGTTATTTCGTATATATATAGGTATATTTTTATGTCCCCGTTGTTCTGGATTTGTGAGACTTGTAAATTTAATTTTATAAGTTTTACTAAGTATCAGCTTTCATTAATGCTATCACTTTCATATACTTAATCATAATAAACTTCACTTTCTGCATCTATTTTATAATCAATTACTGCTTAATTTTTGTTATCGCTGACATCATGGCTATTTCTTCAAAGACTCAAATTTCAATCATGTTAAAGAAAATTATATAATATTGTGAATAGGAAAAAGTAACTGGGTCATATCTATTCCTGTCGATAAAAATTAACTATGTTATTGCTATCACTAGTAGTCCAGTCAAATTATACCAAAAAAACTCGAAATATTACATCAATTAGGGTAGTTCAGATTTTTCGATATGTTGAAAAATCCAAATTTTCTAATTTCCTCCATCAACACGGGCGCCGCCATCTTGAAAAGACCGCTAAATTTTTGGACTTATCCCTGTTTGTTTAGAGTATTGGTCTGAGAAAAATACCTTTTACACTTTTATTAAACTTGCGAAAATCGTCTACAATTTGATACAAAAAACGAAATTTTTAGCTTTAATACTTTTCGAGATAGACTTCTTTGCATTTCTAGTATTTTCCTTAAAAATGTATTTGCTCGATAGCAAGTAAATAGTGTATCCTACGCTAACGTTACGGGATGCAATCTCTTGAATATTTTTGTAGTTTTTTTTTATAGGAAAACACGTAATAAGTTAATACTGAAAAAATCAATGTATTTATTTAAAAAAACAACGGAGCAAGTAGCAGAAGCAGGAGAAAATGTTGTTTTGTATGCGGGAGATCCAGCAACTCAAAACCTTTAATGAACTAACGGTACCACTCATTTGTTAAAGCTGCAGCTAAAACTAAATTTAACCCCGCTAGATTGCCAACAACCAACGATGCTGCTAAACTGCAGGCCACGAGAAATTATCACCACTGCAAACATGGTTGGGAAACGACAAAGATACCTAAATGGAATTGGTTGGATAATTCATTAGGCCTCTTCCCAAGGAAAGCAAAGAAGGATCCAACACCAAAGTCCTTCCTTCAATTCATTTCCTATACTTGCAAAAAAAAAGGATTCACGAATGCATGCTATCACTAGTAGTCCAGTCAAATTGTACCAAAAAAATATCGAAAAAGTAAAACTACCCTAATTAATGTAACTATTAATGCCAATTTGACTGGGCAATAGTGGTACTTGTTGTTTAATAATAATGAACATGACCCACTAACAAAATAATATGTTCTGGATGATGTCGATCAGTAGTACTTAATGAATACTTTTCTGTTTGTATTCTTAAATAATGTTTATATGTACATTGAAATTGCAAGTGGTTTCGTACCATTATTAATTATTTTGCAATCCCAGATAACAGTATTTAGTGATGGCAAAGAAACACATAATAAAGTGGTGATAGAAAGAACAAAAAACCTGTTGTATACTTTGATGATAATTAAATACAATCGAACTAATTTTGAGTATGGTTAAAAAAAACTAGCTGCACGTAATATAAACTCTAGTAGTGATACAGAAGTTTTACAGTGGTACGCTTTTGAAAAAATAACATCATATGTATGGCTAAAATCTAAACGAATTGAGAAAGAATATATTATTCATAATTAACATAACTCTATTATTCAATTAACTAATTCAGACAGTGATGTGGATTGGACAGATTGAGAACTATAGAAGTAATTTATTTTTATATATAGACCATGTATGTGTGTACATATATTAAGTTTTTAAATATGTTGTATTAAAAAGTAACTCTTTTCTGTTATTATTATTATAATTATTATTTATTTCTAGTTTATATTGAACAGTAACGCAAAACGGCGCTTCCTAATGATATTATGTTTCCTGAATAACACTTGATAATAAATAAAGTAAACCCTAATGGACATGAATGGTTTATTTATTTTTTTTTACTTTTACTTGCAAATACTATATTTATTTATTTTGCATTTCTACGAAGAAATATCAAGATACTTGATTTTCCATGTCAAAAATGTAATTCTTACGTTAGAATAAATGTAAACGTTACGCTATAAAAGTTTTGTTCTGAAATATATCATTTAAAACACTTATAGTTCGATGGACTATATATAGATACTTCGGTGAACCTGTGTTAAAACACTTTAATATGACAAAAACTAAAATAAAAATTTTAGTTTTAAGTTTGGTATTTCTGGGTTATCTTGAATATTGAAAGAACAATTCTTAATGTAGCCATTTGTATTCTAGCAAAGTCATATTTTTATCAGAAAATTAAAGAGGACCTTGAAACGAGTTCAACGATATAACAGAATATAAGTATGATTTGATTAAGTGAATTTTCATTTTTAATAATTTTTAAATGGTTGGCATATACTGAACGATGGTATTATAGTATCCCTTCACTTTTTCGTATCCACTTCCTTGAAACAAAATATTCATATCTAACACTTCAAGGGCGACTAGTTATGAAGTACTATATAATTATTATTTTTACACCGTGCCACAAAGTCTAAGGATACATATTAATGATCATCACTACCTTATTGACCGAGTCAATGTCAAGGTACTATGGTTCTGTTAAATAAAAGGCCTTTGTATCGTGTTTTAAAAATAATAAATACTAAATTAGGTCTAATAACATCAATGTATTATCCATTAAAATATATAGAAAAACCTCGTAATCTTTTGTTTCGTTAATGGTTTTGATTAAGAAGGATTTTTGTTCTACTTTAATAGTAAATGAAATTTGCTATAAATGTAATCAGTTTGGCCTGCTTATTAAAATATATTTGCAATTTGAACAAGAATTTTTGAGAATTAGAAATTAAACTTAGTTTACAATGTTCTGCCTCAAGGATCTGTATTAAAGATATATTCTATATAACATAGATATTAAAAGTTAAGTTATTTTAGACATCTTCTACATTTTTATCGTCGTATATATATTTCATCGCATATATTTGTAAAAAAATACATATGGTACTAAAGATTTATTATATTGGCAAAATATATCTAATTACCAGTGGGTAAGTAAAACCTTTATTACAGTTGTCAGAATGTACCAATTGCGGTCAAATAGTTTTACATTTCATATAGTTCTTCCAGGAGTTTTGAGGTAAACTAAATCTACCACCATCATAAATACTTGTACAGATGCGAACTCTTCTGATATTATCATTCGTGTAATCAGGAAAACATCTTATAGAATTTAAAAATGCCGCATCGAATGAATGTTCAACATTAAAACTGTACTGCATAGTTATAGCTACAGTGCTAGAACACACGAAGACGAAAAGAATTTTCCAAAAATTGATGGACACCCGGCGACTTTAAGTAAAATTGCACAACTTGATATGCTAGTAGTAGATATTGAAGCCAGTTCATATTCAGCTGATAGCAGCAGGACTTTACACCTCAACATAAGCCACACTTCAGTTACTGAATGTTAAAAAGTTTGCAAATATAAGCTGCAATTGAAACTAAATTAAACATTGTTTTACACATTCAATCTCCCCAGAATATCGTATTGTTACTATAAGAAACATTTTCTCTAAATGGAAAATAATTCTAGATACTGGGTTAAAAGAAATCCTCATTGAAAACATGAAATTCATGCTCAATATCCTCCATTTGCAATTTTTACATTTTTAATTGATATTTGTATTTGTTGTATTATATACCAATACAAATAAGCTCGACCTATCGAATAATTATATTTGGTTACAACAGGATAATTCTCCGCCATAATACGTAATAACTGTGCGGATCTACTTAAACCAAGTTCCAGAAAGATGGAAGACGATTAGGTGTCCAGATCAAATGCTGTTAAACTTTTTCCATGCCAAGCAAAAGGACATGAGATTAAGTTAACATTACTTGAATTATTCAGAATGTGAAAAATGAATTGTCAAATATCTTGATACAGTATAGTTAACTATGAGCATTTAACATAACCACAGATTCATATTTTGAAAATTGTTATTTGTATATTTATTTCTGTTATTAATGTTTGCAATAAAATAAATAGATATACCTATCTTGCCAATTTAAAGAATTTTTTTACTTGAACTTTTCTGTTTTCTAATGTAACATATTAAGACTTATCCAATTAAGAATAAAGTATTACTAAAATCAATAATAAGAACTGGTTCTATGATGTCATAACTTTAAACACAAATAGCGTAACAACTTGAAAATGAATATAGTCATGTAATTAAAATCGAATTCGTTCTACTTTCCAAAAAATGAATATCGAAGGAGTTATTGAATTTATCCGTGAATGTACACATTCTATACAGGCATATATCTTTTACCGTTATTAGTTAAACTTTTGTTGCCTTATATACATAATCATTATATTAATTTAGATTGTCCTAAGAAAAGTAACAAACAAAAGATGAAATTCATTTTTACAATTTTATTAAGAAAGATGTTTTAAAATCTAAATGAAAAACCAATATCAATGACTTCACTTTTATACGGTGATTATATTATACATTTTTACAGACATAAAAAATACACAAAATAATATTAAAAAGCTCCTCCATACTTACTCTTTAATTCAGCACCATCGGGACTACAAGCGCCTTTCTCTAATAGACAGTTGACATATCCCTTCAGCAAACGTTTGTTTTTCAGTATGTCATCTAAATCAACATTATCGTACTTGGTTGAGTACTTGTCGTCGGGTTTACCAACCACAGCAACCACTAACGCAAGAAAACTAAGAAGAATGAACTTATTCATGTTAAGTTACTTCTTCTGAACACGTCGAAGAATTATGTAGAAGCTGGAAAATGAGTGATTATATATACTCTTACTTTTACGCGTAAAGACAGAGTAGGGGGTGCAAGCTTTACCTGCACTCCTTTGTTCTTCAATATATCAAAATAATTAGTAAACGAAACGTCATTATTGTTATCTTAACTACCTGTATTATTCCTTGATTGTTTTCGTCTGGTACCTATTAATTACGTACATACGGTTATTCATCCTTCCAAATTTTGTAAACACATCTATTTTCGTAATAAAGCCCATTAAATTAATACATGACGAATATATGCATAAAAATTAATTATCATTTTATAATCATATGTTCATGCATAAGTGCAACTATATTATTGCTAATGTAATGAAATAGCATTAATAACCTATAATTTTAAATTCATATCTGTTAAAGAAAGTTGATTAGTTTACGTCATTAAGTTTTAAATTTTAACGTCAAATTTGACAATTAATTTGAATTCAGGCAGGGGTGAAAATTGTAAAACGTAAAAATCGCTAAAATGCAAATGGCGTTGGCATAAATCAATTACAGACACATTATAAGTATAAGCATATATTGTGTGCATCTATTATCATTATTTTAGGACAAAGTTTTCTAAACAATTTAATAAAACAAATTTTATATTTTATTAAACGAGAATTTAAATAAACTTAACTACTAATAGTTTCAAGGTAATAACTTATTATAACATTTCTGTTGCTGTGGATATAAAAAAAATTAAAGATACCTTTATAGATATTTTAATGAAAACTAACATATATTATTACATTTGCCGTTTTGGAAATACAGCATTTGAGTTTGTTAATGGAAAGCGTAGTAGATGATTAAAACGCTTTACTCGTAAGTATAATTTTCTTGTCAGAAAATTTTAGTGACTGTGTATGTAATAGATATGATGTGAATCTTCAAGTTAATTTCTCACGTATTTGCAAAAAAATGCTTTTCCATAACATTGAAAGATCAAATTTTGAAAATATTGGTATAAAAACTTGTTAAAATGAAGGTGTAAATACTTTAGAATGCATAATTTATGGGATATTTGCATAAAAGTGTTAGGGTAAAACGGCTGCTACTGGTTTTAATTTTAATTTCCTTTTTATATAGAAAAATTGTTCACATCAAAATCCGCAGAATGCAAGTTGCGTATATAAGGCCACGACACCCATACCTACTTATAAAATAGGTGAAGAAGATATAATGAATGACTTCATGAAAGCTCTTAAGGGATTACTTTGATGCGTATACAGCACGTGTCAATTTTCATTAGCCATAGGCGATTAATCCATACAGTATGTGGCAACATAGTATACCCCTTCTTTCCTTTCCAATGTCAGCGCGACCGATGCATGCTCGTAAGTAAATACAAGTTAGCGTGGTTAGCAGTATCTCTTCGACCAGCGGGTTGGATGTTTGTAATGCGTTCAGAGATATTTACGAGTTACAAGGATTTGTTTTTCTTTTTCCTTTTAGTAAATGCAGAGAATTATTAAGCTGCGTTCACGCTGCATGACACAAACAAAAGCGTAATTCTAATAAAATTGAAAATAAGGTAAATAAAAAAGGATTCTGAAAATAATAATAAATTACTAGATCAGGAGATCGCGGCGGCCATTTGATCTTTCCCGTTCCAGTAATAAGACGGCATTGCAGATTAGATCGCAACGTATTCGCAGCTAACATTGAATGTAAAATCTGGTCGGGAGAAGTGGGAAGATCGGAGAAAGTCGTTTTGATGTCGATTGTTTCCGGGATTGGTGACGGACGCTGTGGGGTGGCACGTTGCCACATATTACTTGTATATGTATAAATCGCATGTAAAATTGAATCCTTATACCTAATGAAAATTGACACATACGGTATGGATAGGGCATACAATAGAAAAGGCAGTCGTACATTGCAGCAGTGGATGAAGTTACATATATCGAACAACACCACCTATTTAAAAAAAAAATAAGTGCCACCACAAAACGGTGTTTTGGTGCAAGTCTTTTATACAATCCTCGTTCCAAATTAATACTTTTGTTCTATTAATAAGTCTGTGCGTGATGCATAATTTGCAAGTTATTGGAAAAACACTGTTTTTTGAAAAGAGTGTTACTTTCATTTCAGTGCTAATTTTGAATTTTCTTTATAATAGTTGTTCCAAATAAAGTGCCAATTAGGGGAGGCCGGTCAAATACCGCGCACATCCGTTTCTAATCTGTGAACATACCTTTAGAGCGGTGTGTATGTGCTGCCATCAGTGTAAGGCATTTTGAGCCACCGCTATTTATTTCATAACCCCAGCAGTCCTTTGATGGCCGCCGCGGGAGTTATAGTGATTGTTGACATTCTGATCTAATTTCTAGCAATATTCAGGTAAGTGTTTGAAAAATCGTGGAAATTAATTATTTGGATTATAGTGCTATATAAGCTTGTATATACCAATACAATTATTTTGCACAGTTAGAGTTTATCAAAAGCCTTTTTGTTTTTCGTTGATTTAAGGTTAAAATTCAACACATTGTTTGTGGGAATACCGCGCGTCAATAACGGGGTAACATCGCGCGGGCGCGGTCTTACCCCATGCTAGATTATATGGTAAATACTTTTTGTTTCTTTTTGTTGCAGTTAATAACCGTTAATATGACCCGAAAATATAAGCGAACTACAGAAAAAGGAAAATGGTCCCGTGAACAGTTGCAGGCTGCAATTGACGCTATACAAAGTGGGCGAGCTGTCCGAGAGGTAGGAAGAACTTTTCAAATTCCTGAGCCCACACTGCGTGACAGGCTAAAATCCAATAAATTCGATGTTGCCCATTTGGGAAGAAATCCAGTGTTCAACAATGAACAGGAACAAGCGTTAACTCAACATGTCCTACAATTAGCAAAGGTTTTTTTTGGAATTACCCTCTTAGAACTGCGACGACTAGCATACAGCTTTGCTGTGACAAACAATTTAAAGCATCCTTTTGATAACGAAAGAAAATTAGCTGGGGAAGACTGGTTAACCCTTTTTATGAGGCGCAATCCCAACATTAGCCTTAGGAAACCTGAAGGCACTAGCCTTAATCGAATAACTGCATTCAATAAAACAGAAGTTAGCAGTTTTTTCCAAAATCTGATGACAGTTATGGATAAAAATAAATGTTCAGAAAGTCGCATATATAATGTCGATGAGACAGGGATATCGACGGTTCAAAAACCAGTAAAAGTTTATGCGCCCAAAGGACAAAAACAGGTGGGATCGGCAATATCTTGGGAGCGTGGGAAAACAGTAACAGTTGTTTTCTCCATGAGTGCAGTCGGACACTATGTCCCACCCATGTTTATATTCCCCCGCCAGAGAATGAATCCTAGTTTAGCAAGAAATGGCCCACCTGGAGCTATATACCACTGCTCTAAAAATGGGTGGATAAATGAAGAATTGTTCTTGGAATGGATAAGTCATTTTTGTAAGAATGTTAAACCTACCCCCGAGGATCCAGTACTTTTAGTGCTTGACAATCATTCAAGCCACACTTCGTTAGAAGTTTACAACTATTGCAGAGAACATGGAATTGTTATGCTGTCCTTACCACCTCACACTTCCCATTGGATGCAACCGTTGGATCTTACCGTTTATGGCCCTCTAAAAAATGCGTTTAATCGTGAATGTGAATTGTTCATGAAAACTCACCAGCATCAAAAAATTACACACTACGATTTGGCAGAAATTTTTGTAAGGCATATATAAAGGTTGCAACTATGGACAAAGGTATTTCTGGATTCCAAGCAGCCGGAATACGGCCATTAAATCCAGACAAATTTTCTGAAGATGACTTTTGTCCCACTCTCGAAAATACTCCCACACTTCAACCAAGTTGATCTTAATGCCACAATGAAATTAAATGATAGTATTGCACCAATAGAGAACGAAAATGATACGAACATTGTCACCCCAGAAAATAAAGACGAAAACCTGCCAAATGCAAACCAAAATAAACGCAAGCATGAAACCCGTGAACCTCAACCAGACTCCTCAAGGGATTGCGACTCACCTGCCTTAAAAATAAAACTAGAGGAGCTAGCCCCAATTCCAGGATCGTTTCAAAGACAGTTACCAATAACTCACGGCCAAAAAAGCATTCAGAAATTCTCACATCCACCCCTTCAAAAGAACAGTTGGAGATCGCTCGAGAAAAACGAAACCAGAAGGAAGAGAAGCAAGAAAAAAAATTAAAGGGGCTAAAGAATGTAAGAACAATGAACAAAAGAAAAGGAAATTGTCTCTCACTAGAAAAACATCGAAACAAACAACTAAGAAACCATGTCATGTGAGAAACTTGCACTTGACTCGGACTCTAACTCCAGCTATGATGAAAGTGCGCTATGCGATGACGACTAACTTGATGACGTCGACCCTACTAACACCGACATATGCTTAGTTTGTGGGGAGTTCGGTCAAAATGGAGAATTGTGGTACCGATGCACTCTCTGCGCAAACTGGTCACACGCTGAATGTAGTGGATGGAACTCACCCAAGGCATATATTTGTGACACGTGCCTTGGTAAAAAATGAGTCTTTCTTTTCTTTATTTGTGTTCCAAATTATTTTTAGCAAAGTTTGTTTAGAGTCGTGATTTATGTTTTCTTGTGCTACATATTTGAGGAACTTCAACATTTGTATTTTGTTTTTAAAACCATTTATTTAATAAACTGATGTATAACCATTGAAAATATTTGCTTTGACTGCTTAAGATTGTAGGTGATCAATTCAGCTCAAAATTACTCATATAGCTTGCTGCGTGTTATTGGCCCACTTGATGCGCGGAATTACCCAGTAACCTGGCTAAATCCGCGCAGTAACACTTTTTGCAAAATCTAGCATATCGTCAAAAATATACCTTTTAAATAACTTTCAAGTGCCAGAGAATGTACTCAAGACGTGTAGGTACATGTAAACGGAAGCTGCTTCTGAGCATAGCTAAGATGTATTTTTGCAAAATAGATTCTCTTAGGTGCGCGGCATTTGACCGGCCTCCCCTACTCTTATCCTACTAATAAATCTGTGCAGGATGCATAATTTGCTAGATATTGTCGTCCAAAACCTTTTTCCTGATAAGAGTAAAATTGTTATTTCCACTCTGAATTTTGAAGAAAAAAATGTAGTTCAAATTTTCATGGACAGGAGTTGTTATCTACAGATATAAAATGACAGAAAAACGAATAGTAAGAAAATAGCAAAAAAAGGAGAAGAAGAATACTAAAAGGAAAAAGACATACATTTTGATACACATAATATAATTTTTGTACCTTTATTATCAACATTCGAAAACTATTTCCTTTGAAATTTGAATGAGTTTGTATAAATTGATTTTAGTAATAAAATTCTATATAAAACAAACTGATTACATTTATTCAAACTTTTAAACCCCTGATGTTTTTATAATGCAAAACAAATATAAATTTTTTAATGGAAGCCATAGTAGTCCATTACACCATTAGAAAGCGTCTTTAAAATGCTCTTTATTAATTTAAATTATTATTTAATTAATATAAAATGCATTATATTTTAGTTAATCATATTTAATTTATTAAAAAAAAAATATTTGCATAATTTAAGTGGAATATAAAAATTTAGATTTCGCAAACATAATATAATTAAGATAATTCATTCATTATTTATTTATTTATTTAGCTCAACAGATTTTGCAATCTAACGACAGGATAATCACAAAAAAAAAAGAAAACATGTACCTACACATTAAATAAAATAAGATATATAAATATACTGAATGCAGCAAAGCAAATGTTGACTAATAATTGTAATGAATGCAGAAATTCTTTTTTTTTATTTTTATTTTTGTCTAATATACAGATGAGTTTAATTATTATGTAAAAATGTAATATAACGACCGCCATAATATGTAAAATACCTTAATTTTATTTTATAAATAATTGTTATTTAAATAGTTTTAATTACATTTCAAGTTAATTGGAAGTAGTGTAGTAGAATCAAATATAGAGTTACTTGGATTAAAGTTAATCAAGAATCTTTGCAACATCGATCATTCAGAACAAATTAACATTTGTAAAGAATGAAATAAATAGCTTGATTGTACATACTAATATATAACAAAACCAATAACAAAATTTTAAATAAATATTAATTACACATTAATGAACAGCAGTGCAAAAATGATGACTAATGGTGTCGTGCGGTCTACTATGGTTTCCGTTTAAATAAAAAGCTCTTGTATCGTATTTTGAAAATAATAAAAGCCAAAATAGATCTAATAATATCAATGCATTATCGATTAAAATACATAAAAAAATCTCGTAATCTTTTGTTTTGTTAACGGTTTTAATTAAGAAAAGTTTTCGTTCTACTTTAATAGTAAATAAAATTTGTTTTAAATGTAATTAGTTTAGCCTGCTTATTACAATATAATCCAGTTTGAGAAAGAATTTTTAAATAAAATATAAACAAATAAATTATTTTATAAATCTTTTACAATTTTATCATTTGTAAAAAACATTCATTTACTAAAAATTGGATATATTGGCAAAATGTATCTAATTACTAAATTAAATTTATACAAACTCATTCAAATTTCAAAGGAAATAGTTTTCGAATGTTGATAATAAAGGTACAAAAATTAAATGTACTAGTGCATAAGGCAAAACCACTATTACGGTTGTCAGAATTAACCAGTTGCGGATTTTGTACAGGACTCCGGACTCTAGAGGTTTTTTAGCAAGTTGATTTAGTTCTTATATGCTTTAACCGTAACCAGTCAATTGTTGATTATTGCGGGTGATTTTAATATTGATCTTCAAAGTAATTCAAACACAGCGCAACGATTTGTGTCGTTATTAGAATCCTATAATAAAAAAATAACTATCGGTACTTATACTAGAGTCACTGCTAATTCCAAATCCGGTTTGGATAATATTTTGACTAATATAAACTATGAATTTTCAACAAAAATACTTGTAACCCATATATTTGGCCACTATGGTCAGTTGCTGAATCTTAAAGCACAAAATATCCAAAATTATAGATATGCAAGAGTAATTAATGGAGACAGTGCCGAATAATTTTCCAATAATGGGTGGAGACTGTGGCTAAAAATCTGAAATAAAATGCAAAAGGAAAAAATCCTTTACCACAAAAAAATATAGAGGGTTATTTTCTTAAATCTTGACATAGGCTAACTTTTTTATTTGAAAAGATAGACCTATGGTTCCTGAAGCAAAGTTTTAGGAATTAGTCCAAATAAGAAAAATGTGTGGAAAAAATAAACGCGTTGTTGCCACATTGGGCGCTATTTCCGAGAAACATATTTTCTTAAATGGCAACACCGCATTTTTTTAACAATTTCTAATACATCTTGAGATCCAAGACAAAACAAAAAGAGGGCAAGTTTTTGATTAGAGTGGTGGTTTACGAAGTAACAAAAATGAATTACCTAACGTTTATATTTTAAAAAAATGTTCGTACTAATTTCCTTGTTGGGTTCTGCAGCAACAAATACATTCAACAAAATTTCTATTAACATTATGTAACATTTGGGGGGTTATGTTTTGAATTTTCCTTTGTATGGCTAGTTTTAATTCATCAATTGACATAGGAGCGTGAACATAAACTTTATTCTTCAGATGTCCCCAGAAAAAAGTCTAAAGGAGTGAGATCGGGGGATCCGGGCGGCCACTCTACTCGTCCTCTTCTTCCAATCCAACGCTCGGGTAGCAGCTTATCAAGATAGGCTCTAACTTCTAAACTAAAATGGGGTGGTACACCATCTTGTTGAAAATATATTATTCTTCTGTGGTTTAGAGGAAGCTCTTCAATAAAGTTTTCTAATTGATTTCGTAACAATGTCAAGTACCTTGGACCCGTTAAATTCCTTTCTATGAAAACAGGATCTATCACTCTGTTGTTAAATATGCCACACCAAACATTATCTTTAGGATTGATCTGTCCCCGCCTATCTTCAGCTCAACAAGGATTATTATCAGACCAATATCTGTCATTTTGCCGGTTTACCAAACCGTTTAAATAAAAGGAAGCATCATCGCTAAATAAGATATAATTTTGAAAATGTGGTTGTACTCGTTTTTTCTCCGAGAACCAATCGCAAAATTCCAGTCGCCGATCACAATCATCGTCATGAAGTTGCTGTACACTCATCATTTTATTTATAGGGATGGAATTTATTTGAATTTAAGGTTGTCTAAACTGTAATCTGAGAGCAGCCCACTGCTTGCGCAATCTTATTTGTAGATCGGCTTGGGTTTTCAACACTTTCCAAAAGAATATTTTCTTCTACCGCAGTATTTTTACTTCTTTGTCGAATCCTTGGAAGCACACATCCTGTAGCTTTCAACTTAACAAAATTTTGTCTTAAAACTTCTGGACTAGGACGAGGTTTGTTGGGATGGGTAACATGGAATTCAGTGAATGCTTTTCGCAAAGTTAAACCACCAACATACAAAAAAATTGATTCAATTTTCTCTTGAGGTGTAATACGATCCATTCAAGATTACACAGAACTTATTGTCATGTTATAATAGTAGGGACAAACATAGCCTCCTTGTTATTCCTTTAATGTTGGAAAATGTATTAAAGTTTA
This sequence comes from Amphimallon solstitiale, assembly GCA_963170755.1. NCBI lineage: Eukaryota > Metazoa > Arthropoda > Insecta > Coleoptera > Scarabaeidae > Amphimallon > Amphimallon solstitiale. The sequence goes on from OY720676.1 coordinate 132,026,584, forward strand.
GGCACTATTGGCTCGTAAACCGCCACTCTAATCAAAAACTTGCATCCTCTTTGTTTTGTCTAGAATCCCAAGATGTATTAGAAATTGTTATAAAAATGCGGTGTTGCCATTTAAGAAAATATATTTTTCTGAAATAGTGCCCAATCTGGCAACAACGCGTTTATATTTTCCACACATTTTTCTTATTTGGACTAATTCCTAAAACTTTGCTTCAGGAACCATAGATCTATCTTTTCAAATAAAAAAGTTAGCCTATGTCAAGTTTTCAAAAAATTACCCTGTATAAAATCTAAATACGTATTTCGGCAACTAAGTTACCATCTTCAGTGGGATAACAGTGTTATACCACTGGTGATTTGGTGAAGAGAATATCTTCTAAGGTTACACATTAGCCAAAAATACTACATTTAACCCTTTTTTTGTTTTATACAGATATCTACTGAAGATATTTTTTGTGGTAAGGAATTTTTTCCTTTTGCATTTTATACCGAGTTATTTATACAATCACTAAATGAGGTCGATTGGGACATTGTGGGCCGTTGTAAAATGGATGATGTAAATGCTCAATGGGACCTCTTCATTGATATCTTCTTGGGGGCGTATGTCAACTCGACCACGGCTAAGAATATTTCAGGTAATTCGAAAATTTATGGATTAGTACTACCAGTCAGCTCGACCAGAGATTTAATCCGCTTTAACTCTAAATTCTATATTACTATATCGGCATAATTATAGGATTAAATTTGTTTACATCCACATTAAAATAGAGTATAACCAATAGTATATAATATTGGAGAAAGCAATTTTCTCATTAGTTTTTACCCTAACCGGGTTTATAATATAACTAGTTGTCTTTGCAATATCTTCGAGCTTGAATCGCCTTTTTCGCGTCCGTTTACAGTTTTATTACAGTTTCATGTAAAACGCAAAAAAATCTTTTTGAATTTCTAAACTTTTGACACACCTTATATAGACGCATACTTCTTTTAAACGAAATGCTGTCACAATGATAGGTGGAACGACAATATAATTAAACATATTTACATCAGTCTGAGTTTTCATTGTTGAAGTTTTAAGTTTGGGCTCTATTTAGCGCAAAGTAAGACTTGCAACTAAAAGATTCATACAGACTGACATTGGAATATCTGTGTTAACATTTTGCTTACATGCATTGCAAAAAAAAAGCACTCTATAATTTCTATTTGTTGGATTATTACCCTAATCGGGTTTATAATATAATATATAGGAAAAGAAGTGAAAAGTAAGTAACTATTTACGAATAACTCGTGCTATGGTGTGTTCCTTATTGTGTTTACCATGGAGATGGCAAGTCAAAGAGGTGGTAAACTACTTGTGGTAGAAAATCATAAGTTTTCAAAAAGTAGCATTAGTAAATGCGGAAGCTAAAGAATTTTTTAACACTGAATTATACTACTTAATGGCAGAAGATTCTAGAGTAATACAGTTCAGAGAATATTTGTAACAAACTTATTTTACAGATGCCAGTTTATTTCCTCCTAGATTATGGTGTAGTGAAACTGATTTTGGGTACAGGACTACCAACAGCTTCGAATCTTTTCCTTCACACTTTAATTCTAGTTTTTATCACGGCCACCCAAACATATATCCATTTACTAATGTATTATTGAAATTTCAAACAGAAATATATGTAAAAATTTATGTAAAATAAAATTTGGTTTAGTATGTATTAATTATTTATTTTATGAGAATATATTTTTTATTTTTGCATGGGTGTTTTGTTAATTTATAGTATAAGTATTAAGTATTATAAATATCAGAAATATAATTTATATATGTATATATATTATTGCATTATTATTTACGTTAATTGCGATAAGTCATTTTGATTTCTTAAGCTGTAGAGCTTAAATTTTGTGGTCGAGTTGCACGGTCCTTTTTCCGATTACCTGTATTCATGGTCGAGCTGACAAGCGCCGCTTCTTGGGTATATTTAATAACTGTTTTCCATTTAGAAAATTTCTAATTAAATCTAATAGTAGTTTTCAACCAATTCCTCCAGAGATAACAAATTGTACGAGAAATCTTAGTACTTTATCAACTTTGTCGAGATATACAAACACTTTTCAGGACTAGTACAATAGTGAAAAAACACGTTTAAATCAACTTTTAATTGGCTCTAAAAAAGATTATTGTGAAAACAATTACAACATTCTGAGAATCTCCCAAAATTTATTTGGCATGTTGCCAGCTCTGTGGCGGGTGGTCTCAAACAGAGAACAAGTAACAGTTTTAACATAGACGGCAACCCACAAGAGGTCGTAAATTCAGTTAATAAATTTTTTGTAAACATAGGCAATGACTTATGTGGAATTACTCCTAAAATACATTTTATTCCTGACTTATCGTATACCCCCGAAAGTCTCCAATTAGATATGATAGACGAAACTCAAATCATGAATATAATTAATGGCTTGAATAGTAACTGCAGCCCAGGTGACGATGGAGTTGTGGTCTCGGTTATAAAAGCATTCGTTCATGTCATAGCGGAGCCTCTCGTAAAAATAAAAAATAACTCCCTAACGCTTGGTATTTTCCCAAATCGTTTGAAACTGGCAATAGTAACTCCTAACTTGAAGGGCGGTGATGACAATCTGATACATAACTACAGACCCATTCGTGTAATTTCATGCTTTGCTAAAATCTTTGAAAGAATAATGAGTGATAAGATTATAACTTTCTTTGGCAAAAATAAACTGTACGGTAATAATCAACATGGTTTTCTGAAGGGAAAGTCAACCGAAAGAGCACTATTTGAATATATAAACAATATTTATCGTGCCCTCGAGGATAATAGCTTGGCGCTGGGAGTGTTCCTGGATTTCTCGAAAGCTTACGACTGCCATTAGTCATTGTAAGTTATTGCTGAAACAACAGTGCTGCGGCATTAGAGGCACTGCCTTGAAGTGGGTGGAATCATCGTTGCCAATGGAAACATTGTGAAATCAAATCTGCCTTACAATATGTGGCTGAAACGGTTTTACACAAAATTAAACTTTGGACAATGCAAAACGACCAAGTCCTAAACACCGACAAAACCGCTGTGCTGAATTTTGGTCATTTCATAAGTTTCACTAATATTAGCTGCCATTGAAACTGAACTTGAATATTGTTTTACACATTTAATGTTTCCCCAGAATATCGTATTTTTACTATAAGCAATGCTTTCTCTAAATGGAAAAGAATTCTAATTAGATTGTGTTTTTATCACTGAAGGAACCTACTAGTTCCATCTACCGATCTGACAGGACATCTGCTCGGATCTGGAGAAGAAGATTATACTCTTGAATATAAACTTTGGTAATGACATCTGTAACAGTTTGGCTATTATCACGGTCGCATACTGTCTCTGTGTGACTATAATACAGCGTGAAAGTGAGGGAGAGAGAGAGAAGGACGAAAATGTTTGCAAAATCACTTTTTTATTTCTCAGAGGACTTCAAAACGTGGACAGAAATAAAATACCAGAAAAACGAATAGAAAGAAAATAGCAAAAGAAAGGAGAAGAAGAATACTAAGAGAAAAAGACATAGATTTTGATGCCCATAATATAATTATTGTATCTTATTATTAAACTTTTTTCCTTTGAATTTCAGTGAGTTTGTTTAAATTGATTATTGTTTAAAATTAGCTGACCCGAGAGACGTTGTCCTGTCCAAATTTCAATAAAACCGTGATCGTTTTGTGACAAAGAAAAAAATGAGGTGTGGGCACCACACGACTTTCTTAGACGTATATGCTTTCCATATTATTCAGAAGTTGTTCTAAATTAAGTTTTAAATACTTGTATCTTCTTAAAAAAATAAACCTGAGAGTAAATGTGTTACTTCAGGTTTAGATTTTCAATTTTTGTATACAAAATTATTCAAAATTATATTTTAAGTAGTTCTAGTCTCTTAATCTCTACAGAATGCATAAGTTATTTGCAAAAAAATAGTCCTACTTAATAAGACTAAAAGTGTTATTTCCAGTCCGAATTTTGAAATTTCTTTTATACAAAAATTATTCCAAATCAAGTTCTAAATATTTTGTTCTCCTGATAAGTCTATATGGAATGTATAATTTATGAAATATTATATTTGCAAAAAATAGTCCTACTTAATAAGACTAAAAGTGTTATTTCCAGTCCGAATTTTAAAATTTCTTTTATACAAAAATTATTCCAAATCAAGTTCTAAATATTTTGTTCTCCTGATAAGTCTATATGGAATGTATAATTTATGAAATATTATATTTGCAAAAATCGGTAATCCATAAAAGTAAAGGTGTTACTTCCGGTCGGAATTTTAAATTTTTTTTAACAAAAAAAGTATGTATTAAAAATCAAGTTTTAAATGCTTTTTTGTACTCGCTTATCAAAACCTGTCATTTCACGATTCGATTTGCGTGCGTAAAAAGTCACTTTAAACACGAGTGCGTAAAAGTAAAGTTGGTACTTCCTAGAACTTGATTAATTTAGTGACATTTTAAAATCATAAATCCCTAACCTTAATAATATGCTACCCAGTTCGTTGTTTTTCTATGAAAATAAAAGGAAATGAAATAGAAATTGTTATATTTGGAAGGTATGTAATTCGATGTCAGAACAGCAACAAATATTATATAAATTACCATTATTCATTCTTTGCAGAAATTGAAACGGAACAATTATTAAAAATTTTGATTGGGCAATTTTGTCAACCAAAGATACCCCAGGGATTAACTGGTTTGTTTGAATTGATCTTGATTGCGAAGGTAGAGTAACGTTGATTGTATTATTACATATATCTTGTATTTCAGATGTCGAACAAGTTGCAGGCGGAGTCGATATCTCTAACGGGGGTCATTGTTTTAGCCAATTGAATTCTACTATGCAGAGAATTTTCGATATATCCTTCTGCAACCGTAGATGATTTCCATCCACCTGCCTTTTAATTGAAAGCAAGTCAACTCCTTGGTTTGCCAACAATGTCGCTGAACTCCTTCGGAAACAGTGACCTGTGAAGTTACTTGCGCTATCAAGCTGAAGGTACTCAGCTATTCGCATTGGAATTTTGCCAATTGTATTAAGACCAACAGGTGAACAAACACACTTGCCATTGCGATATGTTAAAAAGAATCGCCGCTGGCTGTCCGGTCTTAAATTTGCATATTGCCGAATTAATGCAATCCATTCGGGCTTAATGATTGCAAATGTACGGCTGTTACCTGTTTTAGTTTCTGGAATTGTTACGATAATTAAATTCGATTTAAATTCTATGTCTCGCAATGACATTTTGCAAAGTTCTTCACGTCGACACGCTCCAGAAATACCCAGTATTAATACAGCCTATAAATACATATAGTGTTGTATGGAATTTAAATATACGGAAATGACTTTACCTTCATTAGTAGGAACAAAGAATTTGGTGCTTTAACAATAAATTTAGCAATTTGTTCTTCGGTTAATACTGCTGATTTTTTAGGCTGATGTTGCTTCGTTATCTGTTTTAAATACGCTATGAGTTTTGCATATTTAGATATATCCGTATTATCATATATTATTAAGCATGATTTTAACATAGAATATGTGGACCATAATGATTTATTTGATTGTAAATTTTGAAAATAAACTAATAATCAATTTTCGGAGTATTTTTGTATATTTTTAGATCTAGCCCAAGTTACGAATTTAGTATAAGTGTTTTTGTATACGTTTTTTGATTTTATGGGTAATAAATTATCCACTGCAATATTGGCCGCTTTGCGAATTTCAGGCGGTGTACATTGCAATTCATTATCAGAATTCATGTTGTTGGTGAGGTTTTTATTTTGTATGGAATTTTTTGAATTTGATAATTTTAAATTAAATGTCACTTCAAATAATCAACACTGCAAACTCAAATTTTTTTAATTAATATCAAGAGATTAGTAGTGTGTCATATACGATAACGTATTTAACAATATGTATTATTATCATAGTTCTCGTACAAAAAATATTGTACAAACTTCGTGCGTGAAACATTTCGCGAATTCGTGTCCATAAAGCGCTCGCCTTTCGGCTCGCGCTTTAAACTGGTCACGAAATATGATTTCACGGAGTTGGTTCGTAAATAACTATTATACTCATAATGCCTAGAAAGTGTAACTTACGAAATATTCGAAAAAAACCGATTTTCGACTAGAGTAAAAGATCTACTTCCGGTAGAAATTTCGAAAACTTTTCTAATAACATTCTTCTGAAATTTACTTTTCAGTACATTTGAATTCTTTATAAATTTGTTTAAACTTAGTAGTTGCCGAAATATTGGTAAAATTCGACTTTTTCACTGAAGTAAACTAGTATTTCCGGTCTACCGATTTTACTGAAAATCTAATCAAATCTCATGTGTGATTGTGCATTTGGAATTTATACCTTCAGCTGTTTGACCGCTATCCTGGTCACACACACACACATACAGACATTTTTGAAAAACTACTTTTTCGGTATCAGGGGACTTCAGAACATGGACATCTGAAAAAATCTCGAGTTCGAAAATGTCCGCAATCAGCGCAATACTTCCTTGTATTACGTATGAGACAGAGAAATGCGAAAAAACATATTTCTGAGTGATCTTTGCACCTGTTAATGCCTAAATTAAAATAACTATATTTGTTGGACAGATCGCGAAACAACACAAAAGTAAAAACAAATGTAATTTTATTTTAATTTAGGCCGAAATGCGTTTTTCCAGAGTTTTTTTCAGAGCTTCCAGATTTTTTCAGTTGAAACCATTCAATTGAGTTATTTAAATCCCGGGAGCATAACGAACATAACAAAAAAAGAATCAGCAAAATATGTCGTTCCTATCGTCAGTTATGATCGAGAGTGCATACAAATATTATAATTTTTGTAGTTTGTCCGAATTTTCAGACTTTCGTTTATTTGTCCCGTATTTTTTTTTCTGAAACTTTTCCACGATCACAACGAAACAAAACAAAAAAATTACGCATATCCATCGTTCGAATTGTGAGTTATGGTCTTGAGTTTATACAGAAATCCTATAGAAAGAAGCACTTCCAAGTTTTCCCGAACTTTCCAATTCACCGGGCATTTTTGTAATTTTTCTCTCCCTAAAAACCCTATTCGGACTATTATGAACATTTTTTTTTAAAAAAATAGCCAAATCGGAACTGCCGTTATCAAGTGATGCGGTTACTAACAAACAGCATTTAATTTTTATTTATATAGATGATCGTAAATGAAATATTGTTGACAATGTCAATTTCAAATATACTAAACTGACAGTTTAATTGGCTTCTCATATACTTGAAGTACGGCACAAATTGTGAAATTAATTGGAAAAGAAGTTCAAATTAAAGAGGATAGAAGTAGAAGGAATAAATCGAAAATTGTTATTAAAATCGATCACTTTAACATGATTTTAATAACCTCCTTTTATACATATTTTGAAAGTCTATTTTTAAACTAAGAGGAGGGTTTCAAATTATCTGCCTCAAAAGCTGCATCTGTGATTGGTTGTTCCGGAAACAGGTTTATACAGGTCAAGTGTGCTATAAATAGCACAATTTAAGTATCTATATCATGTTATGAGTGAATACTATAATGTATGATGATCAAAAACATTGTTAAGATTTAGAAATTCATCTGGAATATCTGGTAACAAGTCCCAATATCTTAGATGCTGAAGAACTTAAAGAAAGTACCTACATGTTCGTTAAAGGTCAGTTTAGAATCAGAAGGCACTCATATATTTTGTACCTGTAATAATATTCGAATGTCCTGTAATACAGCAGAGTAATCGTTGATAACTGAAAAATGAAATATGTTATTTATTGTTATAGGTTATTAACCCCGAATCAATTTTTTACCGTCAAATGTTTTACAAAGATGTGTATGCAGCATGAAACCATCTTCTTCCTAGTCAACTACGATAATATTTCTAAGTAATTCACATACCGCTCTTGATTATAACATAAATCAAGGGCTTAAGCTCAAAAATCTCAACTGAATGAAAAAATGAAATGTATAATTGTATAAGTCAGATATAATCTGATTAATAATTTTTATAAAAGCGGCACTGAATTGTATAATAGAATGCAATCATAAACTTCAAACTTCAAAACTCATGAAATCTATGCAGACGAAGATTAATTGATATCTCTCGTTTCGCTAATAAATTGCATAATGTTTATCAAATTGGTATTTTTGGGTAGAAAGACATATTGAGTAATGACAAATAATGTCCAATATTTTAAGATATATTAGAAGGTCACTAATTGTCCCAAGACTGGTGGGATAACCTTTCACAATATTTATCAACTTCTTCATAAAACAGGCGATTTGCAAATAAGGAATAACTAGGAATGCCAAGTTAAATAGATTGTTTCTGCTCATTTCTAGTGATATTCTCTCATTGGTTTTAAAAATTTCGACTGCGGATTTATGTCGTACTTGTTTCTACAACTGGATGATATTAAAGAAATGCAATTGCATTGTTATCGTAATTACCAGAGTCACATCTATCGTTAATGATCCATTCATTTTTAATTATCTGAATTTCGTGCATTTTTCTTCGTGTCTTCTAATTACATACGATTTGAACAATAACATGATTACAGAAGCCTTAGACCAAACAATAACATAGCTCTACTTTGGTCTACTATTGATGCATTTTGTTACCACTACCATCAAGTGATATTTAAATCTCAGTTTTGAGGATTATGGTTCTGACCGACCTCAGAATCGGTTAGCGAGGGGGAGAAAACTCAATTTATCTCAGTCAGTTGATTACAAAAGGAACACGTGAGGTGATATTATCTGATATTTATGGCAAAAAGATGCAGAAAATATCGACGGTAGAATTGAAAGAAATTATTCTGTACATGGTAGAGAAAGATCCATGTACTTCTACCAGAGAAATAACAAATAATCTGCTACAGTTTCTGTATTTATCCCACATTTAGCGCATTTAAATTTAGACACCAAGTCGTCCTACTGATTTTTCTTCTGGTATTGCATTTTGGTTTGTGTATACATTGACTCAAATTTCTCAGCTATTGGTACCTACTGATATTGTTCTATCGATTAAAAACATTTTTTTAAAGAATGCAATTAAAATTAAAAGCTTACATAATAATCATATGTGGGCTGATGAAAATCCATATGCATAAAAAAGATCGTTGAGACTTTCAATTTTTCTTAAATGTTTGTGTTGAAATCGTAGGTGACTGGCTAATAGGACCGATGTTTCTACCAGGTAGCTTGCTGGTGAGATGTATCGATATATTTTGAAAGAATCAATAATAATCTAAGTGGAAGTACGAGGACGTATTTTTATGTTATCTACCTAGCCATGAAACAGAAGAGTGGCGATGTCAAAGCAAATTATTGAAAAATTGCTGTCACTGTTAGAAGTACATGTGCTAAGTTGTGTTTAGTTTATGCTGTGTTTAGAGATTTGAGACGGTCCATTTCTCGATAAAATGAGTGAAACTAAAGTTGAACATCGCAGCATAATAAAGTTCCTGAAAAAGGAAGGCAATGGTCCAAAAGAAATTCATGAAAGAATAGTTGCTGTATATGGGGAAGATACACCATCTTATTTCCAAGTAAAATATTGGTCCAAACTCTTTCGATGGGGCCGAGAGTCAATCAATAATGACCCAAAGTCCGGACGATCCGTTGAAGCTCGAACTGAAAACATTGTGCGATAAGTCGAAAATTTGGTACTGAAAGATCGGCGTGTAAAGATCTCTGTCATTGCCAATGAAGTCTGTATATCCGAAACAAATGTTCTCAAAATTTTGCATGACGATTTGGGTATGAAGAAGGTGTCTGTGATTGCTTACACCTGAACAAAAACTGTGCAGAAAAGAAGTTTCTCAAGAAAATTTGGACGAGTTGGAGAGGGACAAAATATTTTTATCTCGAATTATTACCGGGGATGAGACTTGGGTATATTACTGGGACCCTCCTACTAAACAAGAATCCATGCAGTGGGTTCATAAGGGCTCTCCACCACCAAAAAAGGCCAAGACACAATTTTCTGGAGAGAAAACTGATGGCAACTGTTTTCTGGGATGCTGAAGGAGTTTTGTTTATTGAATGTATGCCGAGAGGGTCTACCATAAATGGAGAGGCCTACGGAAACACAATTAAAAATTTAAAAACTGCTCTGGAGGAAAAACGCCCGCATTCTTATCCACAAAAAAACTTGTTGCTGCACGACAATTGTCGGGTTCATAAGGCAAACAAAGTTCAGCAGATAATCAATGACTGTGGGTTTATAGAGTTAAGGCATCCACCTTATAGCCCCGACCTAGCTCCGTCAGACTTCTTCTTATTCAAAAATTTAAAAAAGCATCTCAGAGGAAAGCGTTTTGCTTCTGATGAAGAACTCAACGAAGCTGTTGAAGAATATTTTGCGGGGTTACCAAAGCAATTTTTTTCTGATGGTAATAATAAGTGTAAGTTCTGATGGTAATAATAAGTGTATTAGTGTTAAAGGGAGTTATGTAGAAAAATAATTTTTTTTTGTTCTCTTATGTGCTTTTTTTCATGGCTAGGTAGATAACATAAAAATACGCTCTCGTATCCATATAACAAATTTTAATCCTGAGTTATCGTATACTTGAAATTCTGCAGTTAGACATAATAGACGAAAATGGAATCGCATATGTATAATATAATTAATGGCTCTAAACATAACTGGAAAGAATAATTAATAACTTTCTAGCTATTGGCATTTCCCTAGATCGTTTGAAACTGGCCTTCGTACCTTTATTTGAAAGGACGGCGAGACAAAACCGAATGAAAAACTATAGTACATTTCTGCAATAATCATCATGGTTTTTTAATTTAACTATAACGGCATTATTTGATTATATAAATAATGTTGATGGAGCTCTACAAAAAAACATTTTAGCGCCATAAGTGTTTTTGGATGTTTCTGAAGCCTACGACTGCATTGAACACTATAAGTTGTTATTAAGACTACAACATATTAGAGGCACTAGTTAGTACAGTCATATTTACAAGATCGAAACAGACAGTAAAAGTATTGCCAATAAAATATTGTTAAATCAAATTCAGAAGTTACAATCAGAGGCTTGTCTCAAGAAAGTGTACTCGAGATCCTCCGTTATAAGATATTTATATTACTGATCTCATTAATATAAATGTTTGTACATTATTACTAAATACCCCACATACACATATTAATTACGCTGATGATAATTCCTTTTTAATAGTTGCTAAAAATGATACAATATGAGGCTGAAAGAGTTTTACATAAATGCCGTGGCGAAATATCCGCCAGCGGTCTTGGCCATACAAACTGTAAGATCCGCCGGCCGGCGGAATCTCTACGATTGTAGTAAAGGGTCTTCCGATAAAGGTAGTGTTTTGTACAGACACTGCGGAATATGCGTATATTAATAAATATGGGATTTCTAATTATTGATATTTTCTGGATAAAATATCGAGGGTCGATATATCTATAACTTTATCAGTATATCGTATATTCTATCTCTAATGTAAACTATTTTACAGAAATAGTGGCGATGTTATAATTAAGTTATTATCAATTGGGTATATTCCACTATATTTTCACTAGATAATACACTGGTACCTATATTATTTGACAAGCGAGGCCAACATATTTTTTCTTTAATAAAAGAATATCAAGAACATTCCTCTGATAAAGATACACACAACAAATATAATTGATTTGTAATTTAGTAGAAGTGATATTTTATATTTCTACTGTGTGTACTTCAAACACATTCCTCCTCTGTTTTAATAAGTAAATATTTGTAAAAATGAAAAAGAAATATGTTTATAAGTTCATGTTTTTCTTTATAAATTATTCCAAAGTACCATAGCAATAGCACGGAGGGTTTTTATTGGTAAAATGATACAAGTCACAAGAAGCTTCGTTGAATAGAAACCAATAAACATCTAAATAATTTATGAACAATTATAGTAATTAAACTTCAATGCATATAATTGCAAGATAATTATTCTAATTACATATGTCATGACTTTTACGTTCACAAATTTAATAGAAGGTCAATTATGTACTATTTACTAAGTTACATAGTTCATGTCATCTGTTCACTTTTATTTGAAACTTTACAAGAATTATTGGGCAAATAATTCTTTTGTTGAGTACCTAATACGCGTTATTTTATTTATTAATATCACCTTAGAAATGAATTCTGTATATAGCAATTCAGAGAGTAGTTTTACTGCGTCCGTCAAAATTAATTTGCGTGCGTCAGATTTTTACCCTTAAAAAACATATACAGATGTCAAGGAAATAGTCTGCTGGCGCTTATGAAACTGTGTTATGATGTTGTAAATTTTGCCAACTTTGAGAGTGAAATGTAGGAGTAAATAATTTGAATTATAAGAAAGTACTCCCAACGAAGCCTTAATTAATCCTTTGTATTCAATTTAATGCAAAAACATAATAAGAAAAACAAATATATCTGCTGTTTGTTTTATTTTAACGAATACGTTACATCGGCGGAGTTTACATTAGCGCATATGGCGCCACCCCCTTACGTCCTACTTCACGGCAGTTAGTCGGCACCTCTGCGTAAGCACCCTTAATAAATCTGTATAGAATGCATATCTTGTGAGATATCTACAAAAACTGTTATTCAATAAAAGTAGAACTCTTACTTTTGTTCCGAATTTTGAAATATTTTTGTCCAAAAATTGTTCCAGACGAGCTCTAAATACTTTTGCACTGCTGATAAGTTTATATAGAACGCATACTTTGCGAGATATTCGCAAAAAACTGCGTTTATGTAAGAGTACTAGTTCCGGTCCACATTTGAATTATATTACAAAAAAAAATTGGAATATATGAAAACTGTTTTAGATAAGATTAAAAGTTAGGAATTTCGAAAAATTATTTTTGGAAATTTTTTTTTCAAATTCACTTTTAAGTTCTTCTCTATTTCCCAGAAATTTGTCTAATTTTCTTTTATTATTTTTTCTCAGAAGTAAACTGATTTTAAGTCGTGGTCATACAAACACTGATACACACAGAGAGGGAGAGAAAAATACAGGAAGAGAAAGGGAAAGACGTTTTTTAAAGACCAATTTTTACTTTCTTATACGTAGTATAAGGAAGTATTGTGATGACGAAAATTTTCGACATAGAGATTTTCGCAGATATCCACGTTTTGAAGTCCCCTGATACCGAAAAAGTGGCTTTTAAAAACTGTCTCTCTCTCTCTCTCTCTCTCTCTCTCTCTCTCTCTCTCTCTCTCTCTCTCTCTCTCTCTCTCTCTCTCTCTCTCTCTCTCTCTCTCTCTCTCTCTCTCTCTCTCTCTCTCTCTCTCTGTGTGTGTGTGTGTGTGTGACCAGGATAGCTGTCAAACCGCTACAAGTATCAATTCCAAATTTTGTATTTACGAATATAATCTCCCAGACCGGAAGTAGTATTTTACTTCAGTGAAAAAATTGAATTTTGCCGTTATTTCGTTAACTACTAAGTTTAAACAAATTTATAAAGAATTGATATGTACGAGGACGTATTTTCATGTTATCTACCTAGCCATGAAAACAAGCACATAAGAGAATAAATTTTTTTTATTTTTCTACATAACTCTCTTCAACACTAATACACTTATTCCATATTTTTTCCAGTTGCCCCATACCCTCAGAAAAAAATTGCTTCGGTAACCCCGCAAAATATTTTTAAACAGCTTCTTTGAGTTCTTCATCAGAAGCAAAACGCTTTCCTCTGAGATGCTTTTTTAAATTTTTGAATAAGAAGAAGGCTGACGGAGCTAGGTCGGGGCTATAAGGTGGATGCCTTAACTCTATAAACCCACAGTCATTGATTATCTGCTGACTTTGTTTGCCTTATGAACCCGACAATTGTCGTGCAGCAACAAGTTTTTTGTGGATAAGAATGCGGGCGTTTTTCCTCCAGAGCAGTTTTTAAATTTTTAATTGTGTTTCCGTAGGCCTCTCCATTTATGGTACACCCTCTCGGCATATATTTTATATGCAAAACTCCTTTAGCATCCCAGAAAACAATTGCCATCAGTTTTTTCCAGAAAATTGTGTGTTGGCCTTTTTTTGTGGTGGAGAGCCCTTATGAACCCACTGCATGGATTCTTGTTTAGTAGAAGGGTCCCAGTAATATACCCAAGTCTCATGCTCGGTAATAATTCGTCTTTATTCAGGTGTAAGCAATCTGGGTATCCACCGTGCAGACACCTTCTTCATACCCAAATCGTCATACAAAATTTTGAGAACACTTGTTTCGGATATACAAACTTCATTGGCAATGACAGAGATCTTTACACGCCGATCTTTCAGTACCAAATTTTCGACTTATCGCACAATGTTTTCAGTTCGAGCTTCAACGGGTCATCCGGACTTTGGGTCATTATTGATTGACTCTCGGCCCCATCGAAAGAGTTTAGACCAATATTTTACTTGGACATAAGATGGTGTGTCTTCCCCATATACAGCAACCATTCTTTCATGAATTGCTTTTGGACCATTGCCTTCCTTTGTCAGGAACTTTATTACGCTGCGATGTTCAACTTTAGTTTCACTCATTTTATCGAGAAATCGACCGTCTCAAATCTCTATACACAGCATAAACTAAACACAACTTCGCACATGTACTTCTAACAGTGACAGCAATTTTTCAATAATTTGTTTGACATCATCACTCTTTTGTTTGATGGCTAGGTAGATAACATAAAAATACGCCCTCGTACTTAGAATTAAAATTGAGAACAATTTTATTTAAAAAGTTTTTCGTAATTCCTACCGGAAGTAGGTTTTTTACTCTTATCGAAAATCAGTTTTTTGCGAATATTTCGCAAGTCATGCTTTTTAGACAGATACATTAAGGGTATAAAAGTATTTAAAACATAATTTTCAATATCTTTTGTATAAAAAAAATTTCAAAATTCAGGCCGGAAGTACCACTTTTAATTCTATCGAATAGCGATTTTTTGCAAATATGTCGTAAATTATGCATTCTATATATATTTATCAAGAGTACAAAAGTATTTAGTGCCAGATTTGCAATATTTTTTGTATAAACAAAATTGCAAAATTCGGACCGGAAGTAACATTTTTACTCTTAGGGAGTAGCACTTTTTCTGGAATATCTTGCAAAGTATGCAGGGTGTAGATAAAGTCTGGAACAAAATTAATATTTCTGTTATCTTCGGTTTGATGGAAAAACCCTGAAACAGGTCGATTTTGTTTTTATCCCGTGCACTTTATAACATCGTGAATTTAATTCTGTCGTCATCTGGTTGCGCGCGGGCGTGACGTCATTAGTTTTTTCAAATGGTAACCCGCCACATTTATTACCCCTTGTCGTTAGGTATTCCATTGTGCATGCAACGGTATAAAAAGTTTGGTACCTTATAATAACAATTTTTGGGAGAAAAATATTTTCGAATTTCAAAAAATTAAAATTTTATTTCTAATGAAAAACTAATCAAAAATTATTTTAAAAAATCAGATAAATTATAATCCGAGGTTTATCTTGGATTGTCGTCAAACAAGACACCAAAAAAATGTCAACGGAAGTGTTCAAATTGTCCGCCATTGGCCATTTGACACTGGCCGAGACGGACGTACACGCTTTCTACGACACGTCGTATTGTCTCTGCACCAATATTTCGCATTTCCTCGCGGATACGATGTTTCAGATCATCCAAGTTATTTGGCTTATTGGTGTACACCTTTGATTTCACATGACCCCATAGAAAAAAATCAAGTGGTGTGAGATCTGGCGAACGGGCAGGCCATTCAATTGTTCCCCTTCGTCCGATCCATCTCCCGGAGAAAATTTCGTCGAGGTAACTCCGAACACGCCAGCCAAAATGTGGAGGTGCTCCATCTTGTTGAAACCAGATTCTGGGGCGAGGCTTGTCGGGGGTGTTTTCATCCGGAAATAATTCTACCAATGTTGGCACTAGCGTAAATCTTAGGAAATGTAAGTATGTTTCAGCGTTTAAATTTCTGTCCAGAAAGAAAGGCCCCACAATGCGATCTCTATTCCCGCCCATACATTAACTTTTTGCCGGTGTTGGGTGTGCTCCTCTCGAACCCATCGAGGATTTTCGCCCGACCAGTACCTACAATTGTGGCGATTCACTTCACCGTTCAAGGTAAAAGTTGCTTCGTCACTAAAAACCACATTGTCGACAAATCCGGGATTCTCATCGCACCGTAGCATGATTTGTTCACAGAACTCGAGTCGGCGGTCGAAGTCATCTTCATTCAGTTCCTGAACCCGATTGATTTTGTACGGATGAAGTTTTTCCTTCTTCAGCAATTTGGCTACTGTGGTAAAATCGACTGCATGATCCCTGGCAATGTCCCTTGTTGAAGTGTGGGGGTTGTCCTGAAGTTTCAAGAGAATATTGACCCTTCTATCTTCCTCAATTCTTGGTCGACCTTGACGAGCCCTGTCTTTTACACTACCAGTTTCAGCAAATTTTGCGACAATTTTGCTCACCGTTAACCGCGAAATCGGTGCGCGGTTTGGATTTTCTGCATTGAAAAACTGACAGGCTTCTTCATGGCTACGTATTTTATCACCACAACCAACAATAATGAGAATTTGAATCCGCTCTTTTTCGCTCAAATTCGCCATTTTCGCAATGCACGTTCAACACTACCAATGGAGCAAGTATTGTGAATGGATAAGTTCAAACACCAAGTAATGAACTGTCAATATGACGTGTCGTAGAAAGCGTGTACGTCCGTCTCGGCCAGTGTCAAATGGCCAATGGCGGACAATTTGAACACTTCCGTTGACATTTTTTTGGTGTCTTGTTTGACGACAATTCAAAATAAACCTCGGATTATAATTTATCTGATTTTTTAAAATAATTTTTGATTAGTTTTTCATTAGAAATAAAATTTTAATTTTTTGAAATTCGAAAGCATTTTTCTCCCAAAAATTGTTATGTAAGGTACCAAACTTTTTATACCGTTGCATGCACAATGGAATACCTAACGACAAGGGGTAATAAATGTGGCGGGTTACCATTTGAAAAAACTAATGACGTCACGCCCGCGCGCAACCAGATGACGACAAAATTAAATTCACGATGTTATAAAGTGCACGGGATAAAAACAAAATCGACCTGTTTCAGGGTTTTTCCACCAAACCGAAGATAACAGAAATATTAATTTTGTTCCAGATTTTATCTACACCCTGTAGGTATTTATTAGGAGAATAGAAGTACTGAGAATAGGGTTTTGAATAATTTTTGTGTAAAAAAGTTCTTAAAATAGTATAGTTTGAAACGCTCATACGTATAAGAAAGTCGTGTGGTGGCCACACCTCATTTTTTGGTATCAGGATACTTAAAAACGTAGACAGACATATGCAAAATTCTCGAGGTGGAAAATGTTCATCATGACAATACTTTATACTATACCGGGTGGTTGGTCATACGTCTGAACATATCCCTTTTACATGGGAAATCATGTATATGCATATTCCTGCTCCCCATTTTCACCGATACAAATTGTAATGACATAAGGTGGAAGAGAATAATAAACCGCGTCTTTTGGTACTAAAATCTTCTCTTAATACCTTCTAATTACTTCTTTATAGAGCAATTAATATTACTATAAAACATGGAGGGCCGTGCTTTCTTCGACACAATTTACAATCTATCAGATTTTGACAACTGGATAATAGATACGAAATCCATTTCAACTGAAGTATTATGGTACCAATTATCCAGTTGTCAAAATCTGATAGATTGTAAATTGTGTCGAAGAAAGCACGGCCGTCCATGTTTTATAGTAATATTAATTGCTTTATAAAGAAGTAATTAGAAGGTATTAAGAGAAGATTTTAGTACAAAAAGACGCGGTTTATTATTCTCTTTCACCTTATGTCATTACAATTTGTATCGGTGAAAATGGGGAGCAGGAATAGTATATACATGATTTCCCATGTAAAAGGGATATGTTCAGACGTATGACCAACCACCCGGTATATAAGAAAGTAAAATGAATGCCGCCCTAGATATTTCTCTAATATTTTGCAAAAGCACTGGTTTCCTAAGATACAGTTCCATTAAAAATTAATCAAATATTCTGTAGTTTTAATAACATTAAATAACTTTGTTAAAGCACGGACAAATACGAGAAAATTAATAAATACATATCAAATTAAAGAAGATTAGGCAACCATTTCAACAGTCTATCTATTATTTAAATAAATATTATTGAAAAAATATATCCGATATTCAGATCTTGGTGGAAATAGTGTACTAAAAATAAGGATTTTGAGTACAGTAAATTTTGAAGTATTTCATAATTTCCTAAATATTTTGTTAAAATTCTTGTCTCCTAAGCAAGGATTGAATTAAAAATTAACACATCTCAAATTTAAGAAGTTTAGGCAACCATTTCAACAGTCTAGCATTTATTTATTTACATATTTAAAAACAGATACTTCAAAGGAAAACATTAGAAATATTTTGAATTTTAAGATTTCAGTTATTTGAAATTATAGTGAAGTTGGCATAAATAACATTATTTATATGAATGTATTAGATACCAATGCTTTAAATCAATAAAAATAAAAATAAATGATAATTCCATTTATTAATAATTGTTATAATTTAGAAGTTCAACATAAGAGTACTAGATGTCCATATTAACATAATAATTGTATTAAATGCAAAACAAATTTACATCGACTTTATATACAATAATTTTTAATTACAAGTTTATTAGTTCTAATTTTGTTAAACTGCACATACCGATATAATTATATTGAGATAAGCCATAAATTTAAATAAAACTAGCTACACAATTGTGTTTGTAATTTGAATTTGTTCTAACGCTCTATCTGTTAGAGATTGCCAAGACATTGTTTAGAGTTTAGGTGTATTAGGAAAGACTATCAAGCAGTTAGATCCAACATTGCCATATTTTACAATGGTTAATAGTATTATCTATTAAGAAATCTTAAATATTTACTGAACAGTAAAATTTATAATTAACATTATTGTTAATTCAATTAAAATTTTAAATTACCTTTTTTTTTAATAATATGTCAGTAAAAGAATAAAACGCCATCAAACTAAATTAGACATCTTACGAATCAAAAACAAACTTGTTGTTCTATTTAAAAAAATATTTCTAGTGCCAAAAACGTGGAGGTATATCTTTGAAATAACCAGCGTAAAATACCTATAATAAATACTGGAAATCATAACTCATTTTTTTTATGGAGACATACTTGAACATTATTTGTAGAGGCGCACGAATTATATCTACTACAATATCAAAAGAACAAAAATTCCTTTATCCCAGAATATTTATGCATTTGTACCCGCCCTCTAGACAAACTATTGGATAGAAGATGAAAGGAAGGGTAAGATCTTTTCTAGAATGTAATGTGGGCTCCTTAATTTTTATTTATTTATATCAAATATCTGAGAATATATCAATTTTGAAAAAGATATGGCTTAATAGACAGCTAGAGTTTCAAAGGCACTACTAAACAAAAAAAGTTTAATCTTCTATGTTAAGAAACAAAGACAAAAAAGTAAAAAAATGAATCCAAATACTCTCAAATATTAAGAAACATATAATAATATTGATTTATTTAATACAGCATAGGTACTTATACATATATGTCAATAATCAAAATAAGGTGTGGGCACCACAGGGCTTCCTTATACGGAAGTATGGTCCGAATTTTTATGTGTACTTTTTTTTATACAAAAGTTGTTCTAAAATAAGTTTTAAATACTTATATCCTTAATATCGTATGTCTGTATGGAATGCTTGCAGAATATTTGCAAAAACTGCTTTAGCGTTACTTTCAGTTTGAATTTTGAAAGTTATAAGACTTTTCTAACTACTTTTGAATCCTTTAGCAAATCGTCTAAACTTAGTAAGTAAACTACTTCTTTTGGTCGAGAATTTTACAATAAATCTAATCAGATTTCAAAAGGTAGATCAATCTTTAAATACGTTTCTACTGTTAATATATCTGTCTAGAAATCATGGCGCCCGAGATATTTACAAAAATATATTTTTCGATAAGAGAAAAAGACCTACTTTCGATAGAAATAACGAAAAACTCTTTTTATGCGGCTTTTATCAATTTTAATTTTGAGTACTTCAGTATTCAGATATTGAGAGGACGATTATACTCTTAAATATAGGGTTTAGTATTGACATCTGTGACCGTTTTCCTGCTATTGTGGTCACATACACAGGCACGCAGACATGTTTAAAAAACAGTTTTTTTGTTAGGAGAGTTCAAAACATGGATACTTGCAAAAATCTCGAGGTCGAACATGTTCGTAATATAAGTACATTCTTCATTAACGCTGGATTACAGGAGCGAGTTTACTTGCTACAACTTTTCTAGGTGTTCTAGCGTTAAAACATTTAGTGGAAAGTGAATAATTTGTTTAACGCTTACCAGCAGTACTCTATGTTATGGAATATAAAAGAAAAACAAAACTTTCCATTCGCTCAGTAGCTAACTACCTAACTAGTTAGTTTAAACCACGTGTTGTGAATTCATTGTTGTTTATTTTCTTTCATTTATATTTAAGGCTGCGTTTGATAAGGTTTTGGCGGAAGAGAAATGTAATGAGAGAAATACCATTTGTATTTCCATTTTTAGGGGCGTTAAAAGTCAAAACAAGTAAATTTTACGCATTAAGCATGAAGATAAATATTAAACGCAGTGAACTGTAGTACATTTTTTCAAATTACGAATATATATTAGCAGTAAATAAAATGGAAAGTCAGTGGTTTTGCAAGTACTAGAAAAAATGCCTACAATTAAAAATTACACGGTAAATTTATATGTAGTATAGCTACTACATTCGGTATTTATATTTTGAAGATAAAATAGTAACAATAGCCAAATGTATGTGTAAATTTTTAAGTGGTCCATGAAATAAAATTTATTTACATTTTTGGGGGCCATTACATGTTTTTACAGATATCTGTTACATTTGCGTCGCATTACAGTGTAGCACATATAGTATAGATGGCGCTATTATCTTGCAGTTATTTAGAGGTTAATTATATGTTATATGATAATTTAATTATTCATTATAATTTAAAATTATAATTTACAGCAATTTTTGCGGTTACTAATTATAAAATTTAGTATGTTACGAGTTATTTGAAAGTGCGTAATAGACGATGAGCAGTTGGTTGGCATCACAGGTTGGCGCCACAAAACCATCAAAAGTAACTAACATAGTTTAATTTGCGAGTTTAATCAAATTGTAATATTTTAAAATATGGAGTTTTCTGTAATCTTTAATTGAAAGATGCCTATCCTTTTACTAATGAGATGAATTATGCAAATCAATTAAACTGGGATTTTTACGCCGATAAAAGTCTAATAGCCGTTTTATATTTACGAAGTGGCGAAGAAATTGTTGACCAGAACGTTCTATATTTTCATTAAAAAATTTTTTTAATGTTGGTGCTAATTACTTAAAATATAAATATAGGTACATTTTATTTAATAGCAATTTTCAAAACTTTGAATTTTCTTTTAAACAGAAACTGCACATAATTTTGCAGTAAAATTACACCTATTCAATTGCGCCCAGTGCACACTTAAAACACCCGCGAAATTCGAAAAATGCTGCTGAGATTTTCAATTTTGGTTGTTGTAGATTTAAAATTTTTGTACATATCTTCTTTATTGTGCCAATACTTGACGCTGTTTGGGTGATGAATTTCACAGTTTGGTTAGAAGCGCCTTATCTAATGTTTGTGTGTTCATAGTAAAATATAATAAATCCAACAAAAATGCAAGAGAATGTTCACAGGTTATTGCTTGGTTATGTTATAAAATGTAACAGATATCGCATATACTTATATTTCCTTGTTGAATTTGCTTACCCAGGAACAAGTACAATCTGTAAAAAATAGTACCGTTTTGCCGCGATATTTGAATTGAAAAGTTATAACACAAACTAACAGCACGATTAAAAGACAAAATAATGACGGACATAGCCTTTACTAATTGCTTGTCATTGGTAATCTCATTGGGCTTACAACGTATCTATGACCAAATTTGCCTTAAAATATGTAGAATTTCTATTATTCAAATTTACAAAAAAAATTCATTTTAAAAACTGTTTAGGAGTCAAAATATAAAATAGAAATAAAACAAAAACATAAAAACACGGAAAATTCAGATAAATAAATAAAATGAACGGGCAAATTCACATTTGGGATTTGCAAATACTAACTTTACCCGCATTTTTGGCGAGAAAAACGTATTTATTAGAATGTTGAAATGATGGGGTACGTTATGAAGACAATATGACTATATTTCTCTTTTGCTTATTATTATTATTATTATTATTATTATTATTATTATTATTATTATTAGACATGATCAACAAAGATATGATATCGCACAGATGCAGTAGCCTGTAAGATAATTACAAACGTATCACGCAAACACACTGCTGTTTATTTATTGTATAGTTTTGTATGAAATAAGAAAGTCGCATGGATGAGTATCAGTTAGAATTGAATATGTTAAAGAATAACTAAATTTATAAGTAAAATAAATGTAATTTATTGTAAATGTATAAAAAGTACTTTAACTTAAATTATGTATTTAGTATATTAGCATAATACAATCAACATTTTATTGAGAATATGTCAAAATATATATACATTAATTTTTTCAATTTACAAATAAATTTAAATTAATGCTTAAAGTTCGCGCGTCTTTCTTCCTAAATCAGCACGAAAGATGACTAGCAAGTATGGAGTTGATTCATACCTATATTATTAATTGCAAAGAAATACATTGAAGGATAGGCAGAGAAACACAGACATAAGAGAGAAGTGCCTAACGGACGACGTGGTCACTGTGGTCAGATGGTCGAGGAAGAGAAGAAGAGAATGGAACCACCATGTTAGCCGAATGATCCCCGACAGAATGGTCAGGATAGTTCGAAATAACACACCTCATGGAAGAAGACCTATAAGACGACCACCAAAGCGATGGCGTGACAGCTGGCAATCAAAATCGCAAGAATCACCATTGCAAAGAAACCGGAACTAAACAGGCGATACGCCTATTAAAAGAAGAAGAAGAAGAAGAAGAAAGAAAACGCGCAACAGAATATACAACATTTGCGTATGTAGGTGTAAGGGTACAAATTAGGTAAGCAGGTAATAACCTTGAAACTTTTGAGGTCATTATTATTTTCTATATACTTAGTTTAGAATTGATATCGTGGCGCCATCCAATTATTGCTAGTAGTACTTAAGAAACACGAAAATCTTAGATCCGAACCGAAATGGATTTGTCAAGATTGAAACCCACGGTTATTCAATATAAAAGTAAAATATTAAACTTTCCTGTGTCTCTATAATGAACTTAATGAAAAACAGTTAATTGGGGGAATGGATGTGAAGCAATTGAAGACCAGAATCAAATCAATTAAAGATGTCTACGGGCAAGAACTACACAAAATAAAAAAACAAAGTAGCTGTGGTACTGAATAAGTTTATTCGCTAAAGCTAGCCTGGTTCAATTAAGCAAATTGTTTTGCAGAGGTTTTGGTTACAAGAAAGAGCAGAGCAAATTTGGTGAGTAACATATGTTCATTTTAATTTCTATTTATTTACAAATGAATATTTTACAGATTATTATAAATTTATTATTAATGAGACAATTATTAAAACTTTCTCTCATTACCAAGGAAAAGGATGATCGTCTGGTTTTCTCAGCAGCACGTTTATAATTATTGCCACCTTTATTATTAATAGGCTGCAGAACATTGGCATTTTCTCTCCAAAACCCAGGTGTTATATTTCCAATACTTAAATCTTCTCAATCTACTACTTGTAGACGTAAGTAGTTTCCTGGATCAAGTCATTGGTTGCCAATTATGAAGATTGCAAGCAGCCCAAATGACTTTATAAGGTTTTTTACCCAATTGGCCTTGAAAATACTTCAAATCGCAATACAAGTATACCTAAAGCATTCTCTACAACCCTTCTGGCACGGGATAGACGATAATTATATATTTTGTCCACATTACTAAGACCAGTTTTATTGTAATGTTTCAGAAGATTTGATATTAAAGGAAAAGCATTATCTCTAACAATAACGGCACATTTAATCGGCAGTTTGGGGTACATTGCCCTGCAATATTGCTTTTTGAAAAGATGTATTTACTGTTACTTGCTAAGGACTTGTATTTCTATACTTCCAAGTAATAGTAAATATATCTTCTCCAGAAGCAATATTGCAGGGCAATATATCTATTCCTGACTACTGATCAAATGTACCCCTGACTGCCGATCCCTAGTTTTCACAAAGTAGTAATAAAATGCAACATTCTTCAAAGAATATTATAATTGTTTTCATGTAAAATACTATATTTTTCTAGAATTCGATAATTTAATTAATTATTTGGTGTATGTATGTACATAGTGACATTCAGTTTTTCTCAAAAACGAATTTTTGTCGGCTCTGAACCACTGTTCATCGTTGTGAAAAATGTGTATTATTTTCTATATTACGTAGAAAAGTAACGGAGGCTTGTTTTTACAGAGAAGTACTTTTTTGGAAAAAATTAAAAGCTTTTGTACTTGAACAAATCTTTGTACATATGAGCTTCATAAAAAAATCCGTGAATATCTAAATACGAGTAGAACAATAAAATATCAACAAAACATGACTCTATTCATGTACAATCTAAAAATTTTAATACTTACTAGAAAAATATAATTAATTGATAGCCACGAATACATAATTTTTTCTTATGATGGCGATTCAGTTTTGGAAGTTTTTTAATTCTAGTATAATTCTGGGACTTTATCTGCATTCATGAAGATCCTGTGGCAATTTATGCTGGCTCTTTTTTTCTTTGTAATTTAACAGCACCTAATTATAACATCATTTTAGTCGAACATATTTTGGACTCACTCTAGATATGTCATAATATATTAAACTATGTTGAAAAATTATACATGAAACTGAAAACATGGAAAAAATTCTACAGAAGCTGACAGGTTCACGTTGAGACCTTATGCAAATACTTTAACTACATTTGGCCCCACTAAGTTTGAACGAATAATGTATATGCTTGTAAAGATGACTTGCAGTTAAGTTGACGCAGTTAAATTTTACACTAATAATTATTACTAGCACTGTGGAGCTCACGCCGATTCCTCCAGAACACATTTTTAAGTTGAAATCGTGTAAACCAATTTGGAAAGAAGCTTTGCTCCATCAACCTTCTTTGAGTAAAAGACATAAAATTAGTTAGATTATATTGCTTTTATTAAACAGCTGAGATATGATATTTCAGTAAAAGTATCTGGCTTCAGCATACAGAAATTTGGTGCAAGTTAATTCTACTCAGATATGGTAATTTAAAGTGCAATATACCATAGATGTGATAGATAATCCGGTTTAAGACTCCAGATGCAGATTTCTCTTTTCTAACAAACTATTTCTACTTTTATGATTGTGTTACATGTCATTTTATTTTACATATTTTTGGTAACTGTTAGTTTCCTAAGAATATATGTAGGAAGATTGTATTAGTTTTTCCATTTTTCACGATATTTTTGTATTACCTAATAACAGTAAGTAATCAATAAATATGTTTCAGTGTCACTCAAGTTTGCTGTACTTTGATATTTATTTCATAAGAGAAATTTAAATATGTGCTATATAGACAGACATTTTCATGTGCAATATTCACTAAGTAAATGCCTACAGTTTATTTACTAAAATGACATTTGTAATAAAATATAATCTTTAAGGGCTCACATATACCTGGGTAAATCGGGAAAATCGATTTTTCAAAAAGGTGCTCATGCGAAAGTACTATCCTTCCAGTGTCTATCCTGAAAATTTCATAAGGAAATTCGCAATTATGACGAAGTTATAGCGTTTTGTAACTGACCGGGTAAGCAACGAATAACGGTCGGGGCGCAGGTAGACGCAAAACAGTATTTTCAAAATCGGTACCAGAAATATCTCCGCAACTACTGGACCGATCGGGATCAAGTTTTGCACAGTTATGCTTCACACAATAATCTAGTACTTATCGAGCCGTTTTTTCGATATTTGGCATAGTTTTTTTTGTTTGTCATAATTACTCAACAGTTTTAAGGCGAAAAACCGCCAATTTTATTCAAATGACTGCATTGACCCGAAAAAATTAAATTCGCAAATTCCGGCTCGATAAGTACTAGTTCTGTCTATCTACTTTAAGAAAATAATTTTTGTTTTGAAGTGGCAGAAGCACGTCTGGTACCGCGAACGCTGTCGACAAAAACCCAACTCAGGAAAACGACTGTAATTTTTTTACCGTTCAAAATTTTCGAACCCGATTTTCACACAATTTATAATAAATGCCATACTTCAAAATGTATATTATGGTTTTTAAAAAAAATGCAGTTTTATACATGAAAAAAATCTTAAACGTGGCCCTACTTCTAGGTGCTCAGGTATATGTGAGCCCTTAATAAAATAAGGACAAGAAGCACAAAGAACCAATCCAAATGTAGGGAATGGCGCCAATATTATTAGAACAAAATATACTAATTTAGATCAAATGCGCTGGCAAATATGTTGCCAAATTTGTACAAAAAATCTTTAAACACTGTTTAGATAAGCGGCGTATTTCATCGCATTGAAAAACGCCGGTTAAAGGTAATCAATGATTATTTAATCCTGTATTTTAATCGGTGTTGGAAAAACTGGCTCTAAGTATTAAATTGACTATGGTGAATGCACGGCGTAAGAAATAGATTGACGCATGCAGTCTTAATGAGGCCTATATTAGAATAAGTAATGTGAAACGAGAAATTTCAAATTAAAAAACAATTAATGACTAGAAATAAAATTATATCAACGTAGTACTGTGCGTCATTAGCAACGCTAGTTCTACTAATATTATTCAACATAGCTGCTCATTGTGAATTTTTTATTGCAGTTGTAAGTCAAATGATGAAAAAAGACTGTAGTGAGAACAATAAGAATGTGACTATATATGTATGTTCGAACATATAAAGCAAACAGCAGGAAATAGTAATAATAATAAGTTCATTGGGTTCTTGGGACTAATTTACAATTACGTCCATTACAATACGTTCTCTCTGACGTCAGATTTGAAGTTATCATGGTTTCAGATCCAAATAAAAGGCAGTTAAATTGCAGTTATCACATCTAATTGTTTACAAATACAGAGGAACCTTTGTGTAACGATCTCTTATTTAGGTAAATTCCTGATTCTACGAATGTTTTAATAAGACATTGCATGTAATAAAAAAGTATACGCGTGGTTGTCTTAATTTAATGAAATGAAATAAATCTTGATATAATGAACTTTTTTCACATATTGATTAGAGGAAAAAGTTCCAATACAATAAATTTAATAGAGGTTTAGGTTCGTTCTAACTTTATCTCCCATTACACATATTTAATTTGTACTTCCTTGGAATTATTGATTGTTGGGGATTTCCAATCATAATGAGATTGTAGAAATTCCATTACCTTTCATGTCAACTTACTTTATGTAAATAAATATCAAGTTACTACGTTTTAAATAAGTGTGTTTTAATACAACGGAATTCCGATTTAACGTATTTTTTTCTTAAACCAAACTTCGTTAAATTGAAACTAGACATTGCTAAGAATGACATAAATATCATATTTATGTCAAGAATGACATAAATATCATATTTATGTCATTCTTACATCATGTTTGCTTGCTTTGATAAAAGTTGCCACATTCAAAAAGTAATTTCATAAATTCAAAGTCGATCTTTAGTTTGACACACTAATAACCTAAAGTCTAACACAACTAGAAGATGCCCTCATTCCTGAGAGAATTGAAGTTTTAACGTTTCATCAGATAAAAATTACGTCATTTGTACTACATACCTTTTGCAAGATTTTATATTTATGTAAACTAGATTTTGTGAAGCTCAAGACAGTTAATGTGTTTTGTAAACGAGAGATGGCGCTGATTTTATTTCCCGTTTTTTTCAAAAACTATACAATATGTTTTGAATTTAATTGATTGTACAGGGTGAGTCATTAGTAGCCGCTTCTTCGATTGCTCTTTTGTGTTTTAAATAGAAGAAAAAACAATTAGTGGAAGATGCATGGTAGCTTGTGGCGCATATTGTAAAATTACTTTAAGCTCTGATACACTTCCGGTTTCACCGGAAATGCTCGGAACTTAATTTTTTTAAACGACTCACCCTATATATTTTTTGATTTTCTTATACTGCTCTAAATTGTGTCTTCAACTGTTTTTCCTTTTTCAAAATTAAGCCAATAGTTTTGGAGTTATTAATTTTTTTTGAAAATATTTGACCGAAACACGTGTTCAGAAAAAAATCATTTTCACATTGTTTTTAAAAGTAAAAACATTAACTTTGGTGGTGCTTGTAGCCAAGAAAAGTCTGCATCATTTGGTTGAAGTTGCACTCGGCAATACCTCAAAAAACGTTGTTTTTTCATAGCCTACTTCCTGAAATTTTCACATACCAAAAACTTATTTTTTTTAAATGGAAAATCCAGTATTTTATTGAGGTATTTTGTTCCTTTTTTTATTCTCTTCCTTTTTTTTAACAATGTCCTATACCTATCTTTTGTAATTTCTGAGATAATCACTGTATTAGCAATTAGCGGTCAATTAAAGAACTACGAGCGCTGTTGTTCTATGCACCAAAATATTCGTTCAACCAATGGAAAGCACGAATGACGCCCGACTTCCTTAGTCAACTGTCAAACAAAGTAAGTGTTAGATCCAACTATCCCAAAAGTAATAATTTTACATAATGAAGAGTGAATGTCCAGTTGCAGTATTTCATTTTTGATTAACATCGAAATAAAATAAAGGGTATGTTTACTGACCTATTTGAAGATGTCTTCAAGAAGGTTTAAAAATCCGTCCGTATATAGCAAAGATGCTCTCCTCCATTAACATTTTCATCAAAGAAATAAGGGCCAGTTATGTAACTTCCCACAATTCCTCCCCACAGTTTTAATGACCAACGATTTTGAAAGTTTACAGGTGTGATAAAGTGGGGGGTTTAATGTGTTATAATAACGGAAATTATGACAATGAACGTATTTCCATTAATAGAAGGTGACTTCGTTGGTAAACAACAAAAAATTGAAAAAGCCAGAATAATTTATCTGCTGCCAATTGACAAAAATGTAAGCGATTCTGAAAATTTATTTCATCTAACCCTGTGTATGAATATGCTACGGGTGAATTTCATATTTCCTAATTATTCTGGATTCTCAAATTTGACTTACATCTAACTGACGACTAATTTTCGTTGTACTAGTATGGGGGTGCTCGACTACACTCGCAAGTACCATAAACGTCTTATCCTCACCAGTTATTGCTTTTTCCGCTCTTTCTTTCATATTGAATACTCTCTGTTTACTAAAACCGTCCACTTTATACGATCGAAGGTGTCTGGCTTCGGTTGACTTCCACCAAGGATCGCTGTGCAGAAAGTTTGGATGCCAGCAAAGAGTTTCTTTCAGATTCACCCAAAACGTCAATCATATCTATTAACTTTTCATAAGACTAATTCATTTGGATGATAATTAATAGCGATGCTTTTATAAGTTTGACATAAATGTATACCGTATTTCTTTAACAGTTGACTCAGGCAGTCAGCCGCATTCCAGCCTTCATTGGACGAATATTTGGGTGCATAGAACAGCGCCCGTAGTTCTTTAATTGACCGCTAATTGCTCCTATTGTGATTATCTCAAAAATTACAAAAGATAGGTATAGCACATTGTTAACAAAAATGAAAGAGAATAAAAAAAGGAAGAAAATGCCTCAATAAAATACTGGGTGTTCCATTTAAGAAGAATAAGTTTTTGGTATGTAAAAATTTCAGGAAGTAGGCTTTGAAAAAACAAAGTTGTTTGAGGTATTATCGAGTGCAACTTTACTTAATGATGCAGAATTTTCTTTGCTACAAGCACCACCAAAGTTAATGTTTTTACTTTTAAAAACATTGTGAAAATGATTTTTTGCTGAACACGTGTTTTGGTCAAATATTTTCAAAAAAAATTAATAACTCAAAAACTATTGGCTCAATTTTGAAAAAGAAGTAACAGTTGAACAGAGAATTTAAAACAGTACAAGGAAATCCAAAGATATATAGGGTGAGTCATTTAAAAAAATTAAGTTTCGTGCATTTCCGGTGAAACCGGAAGTACGTCAGAGCTTAAAGTATTTTTACAATATGCGCCACAAGCAACCATGCATCTTCCACTAATTGTTTTTTCTTTTATTTAAAACACAAAAGAGCAATCGAAGAAGCGGCTACTAATGACTCACCCTGTATATATAAAGTGTATTTAGAAAAGATACAACGTTTTACTTTTTTTATATTTTATTCTATAAAAAAATATATTTAATAACTTCCAAAAAAACAGATAAAAGAAAAATTCGAGAAAGGGCGACATTGCAGAGTTAATTTTCATGTACTTAGTGCTTTTATTGTTTTTCTACCGTGAATATTAACGTCCGAAACGCATATTTTCATAATTTATTCGTCCCTGTACACCCCTCACTGCTACCCCCCCGAACGCGCGAGATCATGATTATCGGTCGTGACCACATGTGTTGATACTATACATGGGCGAGATAGGGGAAGTGGATCCGATTTCACTCAGAGAAGACCGGCTCGTGTTTTGTCGGCTCTCGGGGAAACCGGTGGGTAATACGGTACCCGCGGATTTTCTTTATTAGTGTTTTCATCTTTTGTTAACTCTGGTATGTGATCTCGCACGGGATCAAAAAATGGCCGGGATCCCGGGATTGTATTCTCTACTTGCAAAGTATGCTTTCTATTGA
The DNA here is from genome assembly GCA_963170755.1 of Amphimallon solstitiale. Taxonomy (NCBI): domain Eukaryota; kingdom Metazoa; phylum Arthropoda; class Insecta; order Coleoptera; family Scarabaeidae; genus Amphimallon; species Amphimallon solstitiale. The sequence continues at coordinate 132,057,490 of OY720676.1, forward strand.
GATTTATTCAGATAATAGAAGTACATAGAATAAGATTTTGAATAATTTTTGTATAAAAACATTCCTAAAATTCAGTAATTTGAAATGCTCATACGTATAAGAAAGTCGTGTGGTGACCACACCTCATTATTTTATTTTAGCCTGAATTTGACAAAGCACGAGTCGGTCTAGTCTGAATGAAATCGGATCCACTTCCCCTATCTCGCCCATGTATATTTGATACTATACATGGGCGAGATAGGGTAAGTGGATCCGATTTCACTCAAACTAGACCGACTCGTGCTTTGTCAAATTCAGGCTAAAATAAAATAATGAGGTGTGGTCACCACACGACTTTCTTATACGTATGAGCATTTCAAATTACTGAATTTTAGGAATGTTTTTATACAAAAATTATTCAAAATCTTATTCTATGTACTTCTATTATCTGAATAAATCTCAATAGAAAGCATACTTTGCAAGTAGAGAATACAATCCCGGGATCCCGGCCATTTTTTGATCCCGTGCGAGATCACATACCAGAGTTAACAAAAGATGAAAACACTAATAAAGAAAATCCGCTTAGTTTTAGTGTATTTCAAAAGATCACCATCAAAAAATAAAACAGTACTTCAAAAGTATGTGAAGATTGAACATGAAAAGGAGCTGTCACTTCTTATGGACTGTAAAACCAGGTGGAATAGTCTTTTAACCCTGCTGGAACGATTTTCTCTTTTAAAAACCTGAATTCAAAAAGCTCTTATAGATCCCAATCATCCAATCCGTTTAGAAGATGCTTATTTTGACTTGGTAAAGAAAATTGTTGATGTGCTAATCCCAATTAAATTAACAGTAGAAGCAATCAGTCGGCGAGATGTTAATTTATGCAAAGCTGATGCCGCTTTGAAATTTCTTATAAAACAATTGTCTAGCAAAAACTGAGCACTCGCCAATAAAATGTAAACATCCTTAGTGAAACGTATAAAGCAACGACGAAGTGATAATTTAACTGGTGTGTTGAATTATTTACAAAATCTACGGAAAGGTGATGAAAATCAGATATTATCGGATTTGGAATAGCTTGACTTATTTCCAGTTCCTACACAGGCTTTAGTGAGGAAGCAAATAAAGAGTATTGTTAAAAGACATAGTCGAGATGACACGGAAGAGAAAGAAATGTCGGGATCACAAACAGATGATGAACCTAGGCAACAAACCTCCCAACTCCAATTGACACTACAGGAAAAATTACAGTTGGAAATTAATAAGAGCATGGAATCCCCAGATCTTGAAGTACAAAATGAATTGGGGTTGGTAAATAGTATTAGACGCAAAATGAGCCTGTTTGAATATGGTGGAGTTCATGGATATCACTTAGAATTAGCATATAAATATCTATTGTCTATTCAGGTTCTACACTCTGGTTGGAGAGTGTAGAACCTGAGTGAGCGTTATCAGCTGCAGCTTATGTTGGCAATAAACTATGAAGCAGGCTTGGAAGTCAAACATTGGATGTTTGATATTTCTGCGATTGTATTTTCGAAATTCTAAATAGTTTTTTGTATTATCTTTTTTGTTCCTTATTTTAGTAAGTAGTTTTTAATAAATTACTTAAGTTTCTTTTTTCATTTGAGCCCAATTAGAAACTATTAGTCTAATCCCGAGATTGTATTCTCTATTTGCAAGATATTCGTGCTACTCGCTAAAAGTAGCACTTTTGTTAGTGTTACTTCCGGTTTAGAAATTTTTTTATACAAAAGGTATTGAAAATCATGTTTTAAATACTTCTATACTCGTAATGTACCTGTCTAGAAAGCATGCCTTGCGGAATGTTCGGCAAGAACTGATTTTTGATAAGAATAAAAGATCTACTTCCCTTAGGAGTTTCGAAAAACTTTTTAATAAAATTTTTCTCAAATTTAATGTTGAGTACATTTGAATACTTTATAAATTTGTTTAAACTTAGTAATAGAAGAATATTGGCAAAAACTACTTTGGGTCTACCGATTTTACTGAAAATCTAACCAGGTCTCAAGAGGGGGATTATTCTCGTAAATACAAATTTTGGAATTGATAGTTATAGCCGGTTGATCATAATCGTGACCACACACACAGATACGGAGACATTTTTTAAAAACCACTTTTTTGGTATCAGGGAACTTCAAAACGTGGACAACTGCAAAAATCTCGAGGCCGAAAATTTTCGTCATCACAATTCTTCCTCATACTACGTATAAGAAAGTAAAAAAGAATTAAAATTATTAGAGAGCACTGAGCTATATTTTAAACTGAACGACAGGCTCTTATCCATTTATTTGCTAATTCCACATCTTTCAAGAAACTAAAATATGTTATACTAGTTCCCTTAATTTTCCGGTTGCAATTTGAGCACCCAAAAACTGCACAACATCGCATTTTTAGATGATAACTAATAAGAGTCGATCGCAAAACTGATCAATTACCACCACAAACATACATGTAGCATACGTAATAAATACCCAAACATGAAAACAAACCGCACTTGCTGTTTCGAAGATGAAGTCATGACAAGAGTCAGATTTCTGACTTATAGGTTTTGTAATTTGTTTACAAAAACGGGAATACTTTTCCGATACTTTTATCTCTTTTGAACACTTGGCCATCACCTTTCGTCTTAAGCTCTTAAATGCAAAGAAATGCCAGAACATGTTCATAACAGACGCAACATTCATGTATACTGATCCAATAATCCAAAACCAGATAGTATGAATCTTCTTGGTTTCCTGACTGGGATAGGGTCTTTTCTATTTTTGCTGCTGATTTAATTGTTATAATTGCAGCAAACATCTTCAGTGCTATTCTTACTTTTTATACTATTGTATCAACTCTACGCTCAGGTTGAAACTTGAACCTGATTTGTATATTATTCTTCTGTAAGGGGCCAGATTTTGTGTAGGTGGTACATCTGCGGATATTATGGTGGTACTAAATTGCATTAAAGAAGTTGAACCTAGTGTAAGGCTTTATCGAATCATCTATTCACCAGTGGCTTCAATAGAAAGGTTTTGAGTTTTGTCCAAGAGGAATCTGGAAATTTATTCTTCTGGGGAGAATTAGTTATAGGAAAGTCATGTATATAAGGCTTTCAATCGCCAAATTATTGTCTTTGTTTTCTGAAATAAACTACTACAAGATTCATTTACACTTCGATATATCTTTACATAAAACATCACAATCTGCAATTGAAATGCACATCAAATAACCACAGTTCAATGGCCAAGGTACTTTCATGTGTCTAATTCTTGTTTTACGAAACTCAACTCGTTACACCAAAAGGTAGATAAAGTTTAGAATTAAGTTTTTAAGTAAGTAATACTTTTACAAGAAAAGCTTTTTATCTTTTTAATCTAGCGAAGATGAAAAGCAAAGGGCGATCGCAACTTTTTGGTGTCAAGTTCCTGTAACATTTCGATATTTACTGATCAAATCTGGTTCACATCCCAGGAGTTTTGTTGTTTTAGTGTAGCCTCATCTGACAAAACATAAGTAATATTCCGCTAGAACATAGAAGAAAATTCTTGCCGAAAAAAGGAAACGCATCCACCTTATTCATCAGGGATGATTAAAGTTTAGGGGGAAGATGCGCCGTCATATTTCAAGATAAGAGTGTGTTCCAAACAATTTTGATGGAGCAAAAAATCAGTTGAAGGTCGTTCAAGATGTTGAAGGCTTGTTGAAGCATGCTCCAACGAAATCATCAAGAAAGTTGGAGTTTTGCTTTTAGCAGATTGAAAAATAAGAATTTCAATGATTGCCGATGAAGTGAAGATACCACAAGCGGTAGCATTAAATACTTTGCACAATGATGTAGACACGTTGTACCTTTTCGAAATTGCTCGTTCTCAAACAAGAAGTGTGTTGGCAACAACACATTTGCGAAGAGGACTTGGTAATTAGGTTGTCAACGATATCGTTTCAAAAATTGTATAAGTGTTAATATGTATATCACTGGAATCCACCGACAACACTAAAATCTATGTTGTGGGTTCAAAAAAGAACTTCAGCGTTGAAAAAGACAAACACGCAGAATTCTTCAAGAAAGCTGATGGCCACAGAGTTTGAAATACGAAGCAAAGCTTGCTGATTGAGGAGAAGATGACTTAAAAACTTTAATACAGCAAAAAGGCCGAAAACTATGATCAAAATATTATGCCGCTTTATGACAATTAAAGAGTTTGTTCACAATGCTCGCCAAGTCTATAAAATAATCGACGAGTTCGGTTTTGTAGTGATGGAACATCCACCCTACTACCCAGATTCGACACAAAGTGACTATTTGCTCTTTTCCAAATTAAAAAATAAATTGAGGTGGCTCCGCTTCTCTTCGGGTTAATAACTGAAAGAGGCCGCGGAGGATTTTTTGAGGACATAACATTATTGGAAAAAAATTGAAATAAATGTGTGACCGTTCATATGTTGAAAAGCAATATGTTTCTACTCTCCAAACAGTTTTTCTTCATAACTAAGTAGATCATACAAAACCTATCCTCGAAGGAGAAATGATTTTTAGAGAATGAAAGTCCTGGTTGTGCGCTTTCTTTAATGGTTCTTTGTATTACTTGCTGTTTATCAAAGAGATGAAGGTGTGGATGAATATTCAGAGTAGAAGATTTACAGAAATGCCAAAGACTTTTTACGTAAGAAGTTCTTAAAACGTCAAGTATCTGTTCGCGGTAAACTAAATTTCCTAATCACCATCGATGTAATAAATTTATTATGATGCCTATAAAACAAAGCCAACATTTTTACTCAACAAAATAGAAAATCATTTCTGTACATTTAAAATATATTTATGCAGTGGAATTTCTTACTAACCAACTTGAACTGAAAATTAAGAGCAATATGGGAATCCAAAACAAAACATTTGAGAAAGATCAATGTTAAGTTTTTTCACAATTTTCTAATTGAAAGTTTTATATAATATTACTAATATTATTTAATTTGGCGTTTCAGTAGTATTTACGTTACGTTAATTTGCTATTATGTATAATTGACTTCTTCGAACAAAATTAATTAAATTTAATTTATTCAAATAATTTTACAGCATAATTAAGACATAGGTTGTTTGTGTATAAGGAATAATATTCATTGTCAAGGTGGATGGAATATTTTTTACAAGCAACCAATAAGCAAATACAGTTTTTATTACACAAACATAAACCAGAGTAAAACCAGTTCGTATCGTAAAAATCAGATTGATGTTAAATTAGTTCTAAATTTGCTTATTTGTATATGTGTTTTATAAATTTACACTAGACTATATTTATAACAATATTGTGAGTATTATACATGTTAATGAATTAAGTTTCTTATTATTTACTTACACATATAGATATATAATTAATACGTAACATCGGTTACATAAACTCGATCAGCGTTGGATAAAAAACTGGATGTTGAAAAAAGGAACTTGATTTTAATTACAGACAAATTGAAATCAAACCGTCAGAAGTCAAGGTGAAATCATCCATTGTTTCCTCAATTTGGTCGATGAACTCAAGGAAACGCGAATTAAAATTAAAAAAAAAACAATAATTGCACCAGTTAAAATTGACTATTTTATGTGCCTAAATAGGTACATTATATAAATATACAATTATTTTTTATCACTTTTTATCACAAACTTTACTAGTTGTGATTACACACATGCAAAATTTTGCAAGAATTTGACTAGTGTGTAGGTACTATGGAAACGTAAAATATAGAGTAGTAGAAAATACTCTTTCATATGTGCTTTTAAAAAATCAAGTTGTTGATTTTGAATCCGGCGATAGTAGTATCCATAGTTGAAATGTTCAACATCTGCAATGGCTACATCGTTGCAGTATATAATCGAAGCATTGAATTCTACAATTAATTCAAGGAATTGCAAAGCAATAACTTATATACCTGCTTCTTAGAAGATTGAATTCAGTTACAGGAATGGAATAACGATCGCACACAAATAGCTAAAATCAAGTGTGTCGAACCTCGAGGATCAATACTTTGTGCCGTTCTCTTTCTAATTTACATGAATTGTACCATACAGTGAACCCAAAGAGAGTGCAGTACAATATGCCGTATGTCTTATGAGAGGTTGGCACATTGGAAGTGCAATAACCAATTATTTTAGTACATTATGCAGATAGGTTTATTCCAACAAAAATCGCAATCCAGTCAGGAGCAATTTGATGGGTTGACAGAAATCACAAACTGGTTTCTAATTGTTTTTACAATACCTATTAGTTTTAACTCGTTTGTGATATTATGATAAAAAAAATTGTTGATAATATGGTATTGGAGAGAAGAAGAACATAGTTAACAAGACAAAAAATACCTTCAGAGAAGTAAAAATGTTGCTGAATGAATTTTCTAAACATTAAAACTTAATTATAGTAATTAGTATTTATAACAAAGAAATGACTACCCAATACCCGGAAATCGAACACATCTTTGATGAATCTTAATTAGAGCTTCAGCTAGACAATTATGTATATTATCGGACTTATCGGCTGTTTATTGGCCACCGCTACTTTCTCATTAGCAATATTGATTCAGATACTTAAGGACGGGAATACCACAGTCACATTGCGTAATTTGGGTATTCAAACAGCAGCGCTCTAATATGCTACTCCGCTATATCTGACAAATTAGGCATAACACTCCTACTTATTAAGAGTATAAAAATATTTAGAACATAATTTGCATCAACTTAAAAAAAAACAAAATTTATACCGAAAGTAAAACTTTTACTCTTATCGAAAGCAGCTTTTTGTAAATATTTGGAAAGTCATGTATTTTAACAAATTAGTATTCTGTTTATAATACGTACACCTATTGCGATCTGGAACATATTCTATTTCATGATTGTTTCGGATCTTCTGAGACGCCGTTATGTTGCGATGTTGCGCTGTTGCACTGTTGCGTGGTTGGGTCCACACTTAAGACAAGACGGAGTTAATTAAAGAGATATTTGCAAAAAGCTGCTATTCGATAAGAGTAAAAGTTTCACTTCAGGTCTGAATATTGAATTTTTTTTGTTTGTACTAAAGCATTTCAAAATCAAGCTTTAAATACTTCTATACCCAAAAGGTATCTGTCTAGAAAGCATGCGACTTGTGAGATATTTGCAAACAGTTTTTCGATCAGACGTACCCGGTAGGAATTTTGAAAAACTTCTTCTATAAAAGAGTTTTCGAATTTAATTTTGAATGCTTTCGTATTTTATAGACATTTGTTTAAATTTAGTAGTGAGAGAGATAGAGAGAGAGAGGGGGGGGGGGGGGAAGAGAGAAAATTAGTTTTTCTCAGTGTTGAAAATTCTTATAATACCCCTGCACCTGCACCATGTTCCTGACTAGCGACCTCCAGATCACTAGTCAGGAGAAAGAGAAGGTGGGAGAAAGGGAGAGAGAGAGAAAGAGGGGGAAAGAGAGAAAATTAGTTTTTCTCAGTGTTGAAAATTCTTATAATACACCTGCATCTGCACCATGCTCCTGACTAGCGACCTCCCGATCGCTAGTCAGGTGCGCTTGCCTTTGCACACTACTACTTGTACATATTATTCATTATTTCAGTATATTGTATTTAGTTATTGTAAACAAATTCTTTTCTGACCTGTCCTGTATTTTATTGTCAAAAGGATGAATAAAGAATTAATTTACTTATAATTTTGACATCGCATATTCATTTTGACAATAAAGTATTTTAAACTTAAATAGGAATAACTTTTGTATAGGAATATATTATTAACTACTTGCCATGGCCTCTCTGTGTGATTTTGCAATACGTTTTAGAATGTGCCACCCAACATGAATGGTAGTTAAAACTAAAAGTAGCATGCTTTATATATATTTTTTGGGTACCGAACAGATGTAATATATATAACAGTTGATAATTTAGCCAAAAAACTCATCACAAATAGTTGAAAGGTATTGAAAATAATTGTTACAACTTACCCACTTTTTCAGTTTAATTCTTTTCGGGAAAATGGTAGTTTGATAGTCCAGTTGCATATAGTTCTTGTAATATTTTTTTTTTAGAAATTAAGCATTATACTGTTTTTTTATGAATATGGGGACTCGTTATCACAATTTTTGTACATTTTGCAATAATGTAATATCTGACATAGTGTAAGAAATAATACTTGGAGAAAGCAACATTGCTATTAAATCACTCAAAATATATACCAAACAAACACGTATTTGAATAGCATCCTACAGGCACGTGTTCGATCTTACATAGATCTTATCGTGTTGCCACAATCCCTGCGTCGACTCGCATACCAAATATCTATGAGAAAATCCCAGCGACATGTGTGACCCAAGCTCGACGCCAATTTAATAGCATTGTTACTTGTTACATTTTGTAGCTAGGTGTGACACCTTTTGGGTAATAACTCAACGCACACATATCTACAGTTTCTTAATTAAAATAGACTAGTTGCTGAGAATTAATGCTATCTTGCGTCCTTGCTCTTGGGTTACAGGTGTGGCTGGGATTTTTCCAAAATTGCATTATCTAATTCGTCTGAATTATGTACTTAATTTCTATAAATATTATTTTTTAAATGTAAAAGCAACAAAGAATATATATATATATATATAGTATCCAACAATAACGTTTTAATCCAATAATTCGGTTATGAAAAAATCGACCTAGAAATGCATAATAATTCACGCAAGCATGCTGGACAAGTGTGGACTGCAATTATTCACCATTAAGTTGTTAGACAAAGAGAGTAAAATACTGTATCAAATATTCTACATCTTTATATTGAAATCCACCCTTTTATTTTTACGGGCTTTAATTATGTTTCACGTCGATCTGGAGCTGGCCAGATTTGATAATATGGAGAATTGGTATATCCTGAAAATCGAACCAGATTTCATCCAATATTGTTAAAGATATTACATATAAATATTCTGAAACGTTCAATTATTTGAATATAAATATATCTCTACAATTTGCCAAAACACACTCATAGTAATGAAAATATGGAAAATAATAAATAAGGAAAATAAATACGTTAGTGAATAACAATTATTATATTGAATTAGAAATTAAGTAATTTCCCCAAAACGTCAACTATATATAGAAAAGTGGAAGTGGAAAATTAAATAAGATCATTTCAATCAATTTCGAATGCATGTTATTGACGCCAAACTAATGACACTAATTTTAACAAATCCGTTTTGTTAAAATAATAACTATATAATAATTCTTCACATATATGTATAAATGTAGACTTGAATACCTACTTAAGCTAGGATTTAATTGTTTTACTAAAACCTTGCAACACACCATCCTTTCAATAATTACTTAATTTAAAAATACACATTCTTAATTATTTCTAGAAAAATACTTTTTTATGTTCTCGTTTTATAAACAACTTTTTTATATGTATTTGCTAAAAAAGGAAACATAAAATTGAAGGTGTACCTGAAGGCCAGATTATAAGCGGAGAAAAGTAGAGGTTTATGTATTGAAATACTAATATATGGTGGTGCATACATTAATTTGCTAGAACATAAACAGAACTATTTGACCATCAGAGACACATTATTGTCACGCTAGAACTAAGGTGGACGGACATGTGTATGTAATGTACAATGTACACATATGTAAACATACGAGTAGTACATTGTATGTAGTACGATATTATAAAGAGTGTATTTCTTTTCTGACAAGTTATGCAGAAATTTGGAAGCTATATTATTTCATGCAGAGCTTATTAAAATTTAAGTTAAAGATAAACATTGCCAAGAAATTTTAAATTTAACATTTATTTATATCTCTTTGTAATATTTGTAATAAATTTTAATTTGATTACTAATATACACATAATAATGAAGTTTGCTTCAGTAGCGTATATTATCGCTATTTTAAAGATTCCCAGTTTATGTTGCAACACTAAGTAATTAAAACAAAATATCCATAGCATAATTAATTTTTCTTAAATGTGCCCCCCCCCCCGCCTGTGTGTGTGTGTGTGTGTGTGTGTGTGTGTGTTTGACCACGATAGCAGCCAAATGCTTAAAGATATCAAAGTCACGAATATCTCGTCAAATACTAACTTTAGACTTCTTTCTTAAGAATTCTAAAGTACTCACAAAAGTATTTCGGAATTCCTACGGGAAATGTGTATTTTACTCTTATCGGAAAACACTATTATGTCCAGGCAATGGGTACTTTCAGTATTACAAAAGGTCATGGAGAGTTCTTCTTTGGTAGATTTTTACAGTTCGGTGTCCTAATTAAATTTTGATTTTGCGACCTTGAGCAACCGCCGCTCGCGCCGCCATATTGGAAAAATTGTACCAAAACCAAGTTTTTGGAGATTATTTTCTCTGCAGTGCCACTTAGGTAAAAATTATTTATTACAAAAATTATAGAGCATTAAATTTCCTATAACATCTATACTAAATATTTTCCAATCAGATGAACAGTTCACAAGTTACAGCGGGGTCAAGTTCAACAAATTTATACAATTCTCAAAATCACTACATTTTTTCAAAAATTATAGAGCATTAAATTTCCTATAACATATTGCTATAGTGGGGGGGGTGTGAGCGTTATATGACCCTTAGCATTTAAAGTTCTTAAAGAGCAATGAGACTAAGTAAATTAAAAAAATAAAAAAAGATTAAAAATTAAGAAAGCAAAGTTCACCAAATTAAATTTTTGACCGCTAATAGTACGCTAGTGAAAGTTTAATCTAAAATTATTACTAACTGTATATGTGGGTTTACTTTAACAATTCAATTAAAAGGTGACTAACTCTGCGATAATAAATTTGAACTGTATTAAATTTCGCACTTGAAAATGACTTCCTATCGCTTATATATTGACCAATGTTCTATTTCTAATAGGGGAAGGGGTTGTTTCCGGCATTCCACAATGAATTATGTGAATATGTAATGACGCCAGTGCGCGCTATGTTAAATTTTATCTCCGGGCCGTTATAGGGGTTCTGCGGAATACCTACTATTCAGAGTGACTTACGCAATACCTGTTATTCTTACGAGATCCCAGGACTCCTGTGTGTGCACGTTTTGGGCTGCTACTGGTACCTATATAAAATGAATGATGTGTCTCCCCGAATTTACGATGGATGCCAATTCAAAATACAAATAATAAACACAAAGGTAGGTATAACTTCTAATTCTTTATATAATTACTTCCAATTGTTACATATAAATTGAACTTATGAGTATGTTCATTAAAAAACAACAATATACCTTATACATTACAATTTATGACCTGGAGAGATATAATACACAGATCCACTCAATCGTGCAAAATTTCCCAAAGCGGGTGAACGTATATGTGAGTATGCAAATATAAATGAACTGTATATGAGCTTAATTAAGGTGAAAAGAAACTATGAAAACAATCTGTTCAATACTAGGAAAATTAGTTCAGATTGGCGACAACAAATCTATTTTAAAGGTTAGCTATGCATATTGTTTAATCTAAATCTTAGCAAAGTATAGAGCTACTTGTTTACCAATATAGGTTAGGTTTTTATTTCCTTGAATGTGACTGACTGTATGTTGATTATTGACTTAAATGTTTGTTAATTTTCACGAAAGACAAATTATTGATATGTGAGTTCTAACTATTTGATTACTAATGACTATTATACCACTTTTAACATACTGACATTGATTTTAATCGTCGTAAAACACGAATTACAAAATGATTTGACGCAAATATTGTTATTTGACAACTGAACCTTTCTTTCGGTTTATTAGTACTTGTAAACATATCACGATACCTTCATCTAATTATGTTAAATGTCCTTTAGCTCTATGGTGGATCCCTTGGATGTGACTGGTATGGGAATCTCGGCTGGTTACTCCCTGGAATCTTTCCGTATTCGGGTTGGGTATGTCTCTGGATCTATGGACAGGTAACGCCGGTGGGCAGCTCGTTCGTAGGCGGAATACAGGTAGCAGAATCCGCTTCGGTAGGTTGCAGTATCTTATACTTCAAGTCTCGGCAGTCGCAGGTCTCGGTGTTGCAGATGTGCGTACAGGTGAGTTAATTTTCTTGCGTTTAATCTATTGACATTTATTCTCGGGTCCGGCTCGGGGTTTTTTCTTTATTCTTGGTTATGTTCGTTGTTGATATTCTTTTTTCTTTCTCTTTTCTAGGCCATGGACTTTATGCTCGTGGTATTTTATTGATGCAGGTTCGATGATCGACGGAACGCCTATCTGGCCGGCGTAGTGGTTCGCCGCACTGGGATTTATCTCGACTTGTCGGTTTGATTCAAGTTCGTCTAATCACGGATGTTGTTTGTTTTTATGAACTCTGATGTTTCATCCTTAGTGGATGCTTATCTAATTTAATCTGATCTGCTTTCAGCAATGTCTACCTATTTTATATGTTACCGTAGTCTATTGTTTAACGCCTCGAACCCAAAGCAGTTGCATCAAATAAGTTTATTAATTGTTATTATTTTATGTATCTAAACGTGATTTGGATATTGTTTAAAAGTTTATTTTTATATTTATGATTAATAAAAAAATATTTCTAGTGCGTAAAATTTTTGAATGCTCATATTTGTATTTTTAATGCGTCTGACAGCTTTAGCGTCGGTTTTTGAAAAATCAGTACAGTCATGTACAAGAAAATAATGATATTTTCTAATATTTTGGATTTTATCCAAAAATAAGGATATTAATAGATTTTGTGGACCTGGTTTACAAATAATCTTAAAATCTAAATACATATAAATTTATTTCCGTTTTTTACTTGATTAAAATCCGTTCGTTCATAAGATAATGCCTGCTGTGAATATTAAATTTCCAAATTTAAGTTATATTTATTTTATATAGTCATTTTGGTTTAAATTGCTTAAAAGCTTATCAAAACTTTATCAAGTCAGTTATATCTTGCCATTTAAGGAATTATATTAACCTTTCTAAATGCGTTTAATTGTATCAAGTGCTCACTTAATTTTTGGATTTCAAATACCATTTTAGTTTTGACAGTAATTAATTGTTAATAGCTTTATTCAAATAGGGCATCTATTTATGCACACAACTCATATTATTAATTTGCCATGCATACTTATATTTCGTGCGTTTTTCTGCATTTAAAATATTAATGTTTGACATTTCTTAATGAAGCTATTCGGCCTAAATTTGAAAAGATGCTTTTGGTAATTATGCGTTTGTAAGGGCGTAATTCCTGAGAATTGCTAATAATAACTGTGCTGTGATATTTGTTGTTACTGTATTTACCATCAGATATCAGGCAGTTATTAAATCTAGCCACGAAATTCTAGCTTTAATATGACATGTGGTCTAGGTCTCTTAGTGATACTCTAAATGTTGTTTGTACCTAAATTGCAGTCCTATTGATATTCATGCCCTAATTAAAATCTGTTCTAAATATAGAAAAGGCTGTAATTAATTTGTGTTTTCACATTAAAATTGGTTTCCTCACAGAGTTAAATTGCAATTGACTTGATAATGGGCGTTCGAAAGATGAACGTCCCTGCTTTACATTAAATGATGCTATTGAAAATTTCTAGGTCACTAATTCTATTTGTGCTTTTAAAATCATGAGATATACATTCAGCGAGCTTTGGAGTGTCACTCCTAGTATGTGCAATTTATGATTATGTTTTGATTTAGTCATAATTTGCATTTTTATAACGCCCATATGTGTATGCTCTAAATGCATGTGTTGTGTGTGTTAGATAGGATGCTTTGTCAAAACTAAATGTAAAATGATAACGCAAGATTGAAAATAATGTATGCTAAATAAGTACAAGATTGTATAGTGCGTTTCTGTTGTATTTGAAATTTGTTCGCACTACTATGGTCATGTTTTTATGCTAAATTCTTTAACCTTATTTCTTCAACTAAACTTTATGATCAAGATATAATTGTTTGTTAAACGATTAGATGGGATTGAATCTGTGTGCCAAGTAATATCTCTCCTTTATTTACGTAACTCAAAAGAACTACAACATTTCAATATGTACAAGGGTTCGTCCCTAATAACAAACTTAAATAATTATTGAGTGGTATTGAGTAGGCTCAAGACCACCTCAATATATACTAAATATTTTCCAATCAGATGAATAGTTCACAAGTTACAGCGGAGTCAAGTTCAACAAATTTATACAATTCTCAAAATCACTACATTTTTTCTCTAAATTTCAGTAAATACCGATTACTTAATACGTATAGGAATACTACCTTTTTTGAGAGGCGCGTTCTTTTTCTTTTCATGTGGTATCCCCAGGTCTAATCCATATTTCGTTATTTACTGATGTCTTTTCTTGCGTTTCGATGCCCTAGATGGTTCAGGCTCACTGATATCAATATCATTTTACAAATGTCTTTTCTCCTCTGCCACTTGTTCGTCTTCGTTGTATTCTTCGCTCTCGTGTGCCAATAATTTCGCAACGGTCAGGTCTTCATTCTCGTCGCAGTTGTCTTCTTCTTCTTCTTCTTCTTCAGAGCCCGCAAAAATGTCTGCTCTATTTTCACACGCGTCTTCATGGCAACATGAGTAGATAACAGAACACTTCAAGCCTGTTTTTCCCACAGACTCGACCACACCCCTTCTTGCACTTGCGCGAAATGAATTTCAGGAGTGCTTCGGGTGCTGGATCTTTTGTTGTTCTCAGAGGAGTAAGTCCAATCCTGCTTCTTTCCCAACCCCAGTTCCCGGGACTCTCGTGTATATTATACCAAACCTGAACTTGGCGGTAGGTTCGAAGAGAATGGTTGCCGTGCAGCTTCTCTAGTAGGGGGTAATGTAGAAAGATCGAATTTACTCATCGTCACAGATCTTGCGAAATTTTGATAACGCAAGGAGCCCAAAGTAGTGATGTTATCTTTGGAAACGCCGTAAAGGGCAATAAAAAAGCTTTTCCCCGAAGCAGCAATGACTTCTGGATCTGAGTTTTGCTCTTTGAATGCTTGTATAGTTAGGCTTAAATAATTGTTGTTTTCAAGCGTTTTTAATTTTAATTTTTCCTGCGTTGAAAACAGCAGAAGTAGTGTCACAACAGCTGAACGTATGCAAGAACAATATGTTGTTCTTGATATTGTAGACTTCGAGGAGAGTAAATTTTGTCAACAACTCTTTCTCTGCCTGGTTTGCGGAGGTAAACGTTTGGATGAGATCTCGCCAATGCTGTTAGGAGGACGAGAAGATTTCTACATCTTCTGTTACAATGAATACAGAATCAAACGATGCGGACATACTGATCGCCTTGTTAACGACCAATGTGTCAGTATCTTCTGTAGCCTGTTTTACTGTGAAATTAAAATTCTCAAATTTCTTCTTTAGCACCGAAATCAAGCGAATTTTATTTGTTTCGTTTCATAAAACTCTTTCCTGCGAAACAGTTGAAACCCTGACTCCTCGACATGTACGTCGGCGGAAGTTTGTTTATTTGAACGGCGAAGTCTTTCTGCACTCTTTGTACTTTTGGTATATGCGTTAATTGGATACCCGTCAAAAACAACGACGGTGTTAGGACAATAATGCCTTTGCACGTACTGTACGTAGTTTGTGCAGATGATATGTAGCAGATATCCACCATCTATGACATAAATGCTATTTCCGAAGTGAGTATCGAGTGGCAAAGGCGTAAAAGCTTTGTAGAGTGAAGATTTTGTCCCCTTGTGCTTTCTATCTTCGCTAAACAGAGCTAAAGGAAATGGGGTCCGTTCGAATTGAAGATATTCCTGCAGCTCTTCGTCAGATTGCTTAGCAACACACATTTCTTTATACATATAACAATAGCGGATCAATGGGAATGACAACGTCTTTAATTTTGATACTGCTGTTCATAACTGCAAGAGGAATCACTTTATCTGAACGTTTAAACTTCACG
Source organism: Amphimallon solstitiale (assembly GCA_963170755.1). Classification (NCBI taxonomy): domain Eukaryota; kingdom Metazoa; phylum Arthropoda; class Insecta; order Coleoptera; family Scarabaeidae; genus Amphimallon; species Amphimallon solstitiale. Next base: position 132,073,358 of record OY720676.1, read on the forward strand.
CCGCCGAAGTTGTTGCCAATTACTTTTGAAATCCCCTGAATACCAATTTCACGAGAATTGTGACAATTCATTCTTTCATCTCCGACGACGCCATTTATTAATTTGCCATTTCTCTGGAAAGGAGGATATGGTAACACTAACGTTTTTTCCCCGAGCTTAGACGGCAGATGTTTTTAAATATTTGAGTCAGACTGGGCGAAGTTCTCTTCGCTAATATTCGTTTACTTCTAAGAAAAAAATCAGACAATGTAGGTAATCTAAAAGTTGTTTAAATACCACACATTTGTTGTGCGGGAATAATTAAAAAAAATGGTAGTATTAAGTATTCGGTATTTACTGAAATTTATAGGAAAAATTAGGGATTTTGCTAATTGTAAAAATTTGCTGAAGTTGACTCCGCTTTAACTCGTGAAATGTTCATCTGATTGGAAAATGTTTATTACGGGAGTTTCAGAAAATTAAATGCTCTATAACTTTTCTAATAGATATTTTTAACCTAGGTCGTACTAGAGAGAAGGTATTCTCGAAAAACTGGATTTTGGTACCATTTTTCCAATATGGCGGCGCAAGCGGCGGTCGCTGAAGGTCGCAAAATCAGAATATTAATTAGGACACCAAACTGTAAAAATCCACCAAAGAATAACTCTCCATAACCTTTTGTATTGAAAGCCCATTTTTATGTCTTGATTGCCTAGACTATTAATCGTTAATCATGGTAAGACTGAAATATATATTTGGAGACACGTGCAACATTGGCGATATCCTGGCGTTAGGCCCAACTAATATATAATAGGTAGGCATATCTGTCAGGTTTAATAACTGCCCTATCTATTATACATACTTATATAGACTAATAGTTAAACATAATTTGTTCCTTTTAATAACATTTTTGTGCATGTAACAGCTGCTCCAATTAAATTTAATTTTTTGAATAGAACTATACCTCTAGTTTCTGTAATATGTTATAAATCTCTCCAAATAAATATATCAAGATTAAAACAACTGCATCAGAAATTGCTGCCACACAATCATATAAATCTTCAGTCGTATAATGTAATCCCAATCGTACGTTTTACATAAAAAGCGTAAAATATGACATTGGTTGAAATTTTCAATTGAAAGTTTTTTACAGTTGTCATAATTACATTTTTTTTTAACTTATTGTCTACAAAATCACACCATAATTTAATGCCTGAAAATCAAGTGTCGGAGAAAGTCATATTTTTATAAACTATTTGGATTAGCAAATTTAAAAAATTATTTTCAATGCTATGAACAATAATTAGTGGTGGCAGTATTTCTTTTTCTGTTAAAAAATCTCAGAGATTATCCACATTTTTTTCTTTATCTCTTTCAAAATTTTTGTGAAATGCTTTTTCATAAAATAAATTATTTATAATAGCAGTCTTTTCAGACTAGAAATAAATTGAAAACAGTTTGGGCTGTTGGTGCCAGCGCCATATTGTCTGATTATCGCAAACAAATTTTCCATTGGATTTTGATATAACATTCGCCTTTTTTAAAATTTCAAACCCACAGAAATCCCACACATATCTACTAGCTTCAGTACTTCAGTACACACTGCAACAGGAGTTTTCTGAATGATCTTCTTGGTTTTCAGTCGTAGTTAAAGGGATGACGTCCTTTACTGTGTCAAGCTTTGCAACAACTTTTGGATTTTCGACCTATTCGAAATTTTGGCTTAAATTTGAATTTCCATGACTCGATGAAGGAAAATCAACCGAACGTTACACAGTCTACTCTGCGTGTTTGCTAAGAAGTTATCACTAAAATGTTCCTCAGATGCGAAACGATTTTCTAATGTTTAAGGCGGTGGACACATAAGGTTTCAAACCATTTTATTTTTACCTTTTCTGATTTTGGAAATTTAAAGAAGGTGTTTATTTTGATCGCAAAATCTATAAAACGATTTACTTCATGTACAATTATTTATTTTTAATTTTTCCAGTAGATATGATTATTTAGCTCGACCTAACTCGTGCATCGCTAGTATCACAAGTGTCTCTTATGTTTTATAGGGGTTTTTAAGGTCTTAATTCACTTATTGGCCTGTCTGTAAAATTTACAGTAATGAATCTAAAAATACTTCTGAAGTATTTTTAGATTCAGTTTTTCTCGATATTGTGATTCTTTTTAAAAATATAAACTAGTCCAATTTCATTTTCCTGCTTTATGTTACTTTTTTTTTATTTCGATTTAAATTTAAAAATGAATCAAGAGACACTCCTTGACAGATCAGGTTATGAAGGTTAATCAAAATATTACATTATATATTTTGAAAATGCTTTATTATAATCAAATTGTGAATATGCGCATATGCTATTAGCAACAAGCAATATTAATAGACATCGTTATTCCACTAAGCAGCAGATTATTTTTTTCATAACATTGTTTGATATTTCTTTCTATATTCACCAGTGGGATCATACTTCTCTGCCAAAGTGCGGAAACATTCGTCATCATTATCTCCAATAATTGCTTTAGCAACTGTTGGAATGGATTCTCGCTGCTTGTCAGTACATTTTTCACAGTCAGTCGCAAGTGCCTCGGGTAGTATTTCTAAAAATATAATAAATTTGTGTAACTAGTTTATCATAACCTTGTAAATGCGTTTTCTATTTTTGTAAAATAAAATGCTTTGACCCATTATCAAAACAATTACGTAGAAAACTACGATATACCTTTTATGTTCTTTATTGTGCAAGTAGATACCTACATTTACATATTTCTAGAACGTCTTATGGGCACGTCTGAGTGTGTGTTTGTTGATCCGAAATATTAGCGAAGATTAAAGTAGGAATTGAAGATAGCAAGTAATATTCAACACTGCTTCGGCCATAGATAAAAGAGGGGTTTTGGCTACGAATCTTAACTTGCCTCTTCACAAACACGCACACATCCGTACACATGTCATGAGTCATTCAGAAATATTTTGTGATCATTACATAAGTAAAGACTGGAATATTCTACCGAAAGCATGGAGAATGTTCTAGTAAAAAAATCGGAATGCCCAGTACGTTGAATAGACATATAAAAATAAGGAAAATAACCAAGACCATTCCCAAGTCAAGTTGCAGTTCATGTGTCTATATACAAATTTTAATTAATATATGCTTTATATAAATAAATAGAAACCAGTTACCCAACAATATTATTAATATATTAATGTAGGTACATTATCGGAGAACAAAACTTAAAAATTAGAAAAAAGTTTTGAATAAATATTAAAAATCTAATTAGTAACTCAACAAAGTTTAATAATATTTAGCGTCGTAAAATTATTAATGCACTACAAATGCTATAAATTATTTCCATCTATCCATACTGAAAAAGCATTTTCTTTATTTTAATAAGGTAATTCAATTTTTTTTGTGCAGCAGCTCTTTTTCGTCGATAATTCATATTTTTACATAGAAATGAAATTATTATTCCTTCGTTAAATTACATGCTATTAGAAAATCATCTAAAAATATGACAAAACTGACTATACAGCATGTGTCAATTTTCATTAACCATAGGCGATTAATCCATACAGTACCTACGTGGCACTGCACAGCAATGCCAGCACGACCGATGCAAAAGTTAGCGTGGTTAGCAGTTCGACCACCGGCTTGGGTGTTTGTAATGCGTTCAGAAATAATATTTACGAGTTGCAAGGATTTGTTTTTCTTTTTCCTTTCAGTAAATGCAGAGAATTATTAAGCTGCGTTCACGCTGCATGACACAAACAAAAGCGTAGTTCTAATAACATTAAAAATAAGGTAAATAAAAAAGGATTCTGAAAATAATAATAAACTACTAGATCAGGAGATCACGGCGGCCATTTGATGTTTCCCGTTCCAGTAATAAGACGGCTTTTATTGCAGACTAGATCGCAACGTGTTCGCAGCTAAACATTGAATGCAAAATCTGGTGGAGAGAAGTGGGAAGATCGGACAAAATCGTTGCGATGTCGATTGTTGCCGGGATTGGTGACTGACAGTAGGGGTGCCATGTTGCCACGCATTACTTGTATACGTATAAATCGCACGTAAACATTGAATCCCTATACCTAATGAAAATTGACACATACGGTATATTAGACTACATTATCTTGAAATAAATTAGGTGCTTGCTATACGATTCAGAACAAGTAACTTCTATTTGGAAGTACGGCTGTCTGTGCGAATGTAAGCCATATTTAGATATACAACTTATTCATTTTATAGCGTTCACTAGTACTTATCTGTACTATATCTGCGCCTAACAGAATGTATTTGGGGAAAGACTTATTGCCCATGTTAGTATATGTTTTTAGAGTGAGTTTTAATTATAAAAAGTGGTCGTTTTAAAATAAAAGTGAATATATTATGGCTAAATGTGAAATAAAGACAAAGAAGCCGCTTTCGTAAAACACTTTCGGCTGATACACACCTTCCACATTATAACATATAATAAGCTGAACAGTCCTACACCGAGAAACCGAAATATAGCGCAATATTTTCAGGTTATTGCATAGGATAATCGCCATCATTCTGAAGGTTGCAGTCATATTCCTGCAGTATTTTACGTTCAACACAATAGGTTGTAGGTTATCTTTCCCTGAGAAATATTTATAAAAATGAGGTATGGCCACCACAAGACTTTCTTATATGTATGAGCGTTTCAAATTATACAAAATTGTTTTATCTTCTTAGAAAAATAAGCCAAATTTTAAGAATTTTTTATATAAAAGTTATTCAAAATCCTATTAGAAGTACTTCTAAATCTCTATAGAATGCATACTTTGCGAGATATTCAAAAGAAGTGCTACTCGCTAAGAGTAAAAGTGTTACTTCCGGTCCGAATTTTGAAATTTCATTTATATCAAATATATACCAAATCCAACTGTAAATACTTTTGTACTCTTGATAAATATATATTAGTAAGCACGGCAAAAAAACGCGCGCTGTTAGAAATTCCTATAGGAGAGAGCTAAAAACAGAGAACATCCACGCTTTGAAAACGTATGTGTCTCAGCAAAAGTGGGAAAACCTGCAATCTAGTGACGGACAGGAGATGTACAGCACGTTCCATAAATACTTTATGAACATCTTCAATTATTGCTTACCGCTAAAAGAAACAAGAATAAATATAAATAATGAGAACCGAATAAAATGGAATACCAAAGAGTTACAAAGAATGAAGGAAGAATTGGATGCATTAAATACCATTTATAAACTAACAAAGGCGCCAAACATTTTGCAAATGTACAAGAGTATAAAACAAGATTATGTAGATCTAATTAACAATAGCAAGAAGAATAATTATTAGGAATACATTTCAAAATCAAGTAACAAACAACGAGCAATTTGGAACATTATTAAGAGGGAAACTGGAAGGCAAAAAAATAATACAGATACTACCAGGATTAATATTGGTGAAGAGGAATTCAATGAATATTTCGTCACTATAGGGCAAAATCTAACAAGAGATCTTCCACAACAGGGCGTTAGTGTGGCCTCCCTGTTAAACATAAATGGACCAAGCTGCACCGCGTCATGCTTTTTCACGAACACATACCCTGAAGAAATAACTAAAATAATCAAGTCTCTAAAAAACAAAAGAACTACTGATATATATGGTATGTCGACAACCATACTGAAAGAACTGGCTGTAGAATTGTCTATCCCACTAACTTATATTATAAATGCGTGTCTGAATGGGGGAGTCTTTCCTGACGAACTAAAATTGGCTAAAGTTATCCCAATACACAAAAAAAATTGCAAAGAGGACGTCCTATTTCCATCTTACCAGTGTTCTCAAAAATCTTTGAGACTATAATAAAAAATAGAATCATGAACTTCTTCGAAAAGAACAACTTATTCTCGGACTCACAGCATGGATTTAGAAGCGGGAGATCCACGGTAACGGCCCTAACATCGATTGTTGATGGTGTATTGGGTGCAGTGGATGATGGGGATTCTGCTGAATTGTTGGCGTGCGACCTTAGCAAGGCTTTCGACTGCGTCTCGCATGAGATACTTCTTCAGAAGTTGTGGTTCTATGGTATCAGGGGAATTCCACATAGTCTGTTGCACTCTTATTTAAGGAATCGTAGACAAACAGTGCTGTGGCAGGAGAGGTTCTCTGCACAAAGAGAAATTGATACAGGGGTACCCCAGGGATCCATTTTAGGACCTCTACTTTTTATTATATATATAAATGACTTGCCGCAAAATATCGCAAGTAGCATCGCAAAGAGTAAGGTGTGTATATACGCGGATGATACATCCATACTTATAAGAGGTGCACAGGAAGAGGTTTCATCAAATAAAATAGCTGCTATGAGAACAGCAGAAACGTGGTTCGAGGTAAATAAACTCAAATTGAACACCGAGAAAACACAGTCAATGGTGTTTACTGCTAGATGCGGTCGAGACGCTATTAGCTTGTTGGGTTTAATGGTTGACGGTGCTTTGAGTTGGTCTGAGAACATAAACTCCCTCTGTAATAAGCTTGGCAGATCCATATATTCTATTCGAAGAACAAAGGATATATCTACTCATCAAGCAGCTAAATGTGCTTACTATGCCAACTTTCACAGTGCAGCTACCTACGGAATCGCTTTGTGGGGGATGTCTGCCGAGGCCGAGAGGGTGCTGATCATGCAAAAAAAAGCTGTAAGAGTATTGTGTGGACTCGGGTTTCAGGACACTTGTCGAAGCGCTTTCAAGCGGGAGAAGATTCTTACAATCACGAGTGTATATATTTTAACAATATTAAAGTTTATGCATGGAAATTCATTACGTTTCACCAAGAACATGGATCTCCATAAATATGAAACAAGACACAAAGAAGAATTTGTTATTCCCCACCATAGGCTGAGGATGACACAACAGAGTATAAATTACTGGGGTGCTACACTCTATAATTGCCTCACACACTTACAAGCGGATGAGTCATCAAAAATTCAAGAGGGCTGTGAAGGAAATGTTGATGGAAGAAACTATTTACAGTGTACAGGAATTTCTAGCAAAAAAACTCTAGCATCTGCCAGCGATTATTACATATATAATTTAGAAATTTTTCATAATAGATTCTACCTATTTTATAAACTTTGTACGGTAAATTCTGAAATTTAATATTGTATTGGATGTCTATCCTTAAGTATTTTGTTCTATGTTGTTTGTCTTAATGTATCAGTGGCTTTGCACTGTTGTTTGATTTGTTATTTACTATCTTACTTTTTACCGACATGTCATGTAAGCTTTTGATGACAAATAAATATGAAATATGAAATATGAAATATATAGAATGGATAATTTACGACATATTTGCAAGAAATGGCTATTGGATAAAAGTAAAAGTGTTACTTCCGGCCCGAATTTTGATTTTTTTTTATATAAAAGTTGTTCAAAATTAGGTTCTGAATACTTTTATACTCGCAGCATACCTGTCTAAAAACATGACTTTCGAAATATTGGCAAAAAACCGATTTTCGATAAGAGTAAAAGACCTACTTCCGGTAGGAATTTCGAAAAACTTCGAATCAACTCAGTCTTCAAAAAAGCCTACGTAACAAACAACATTAATAATGTGATTATGAGACTATGGCATGATAAAAGTAAATCAAGTTGTGAAAGAATAAATGCATATCAAAATGTTTGATGTAAATAAATTATTTATTAACTTTCCATGTTGGAAAGAAACTTGAATACTGAAATTAATTCACATGAATTTTTGAATTATAATTTTGTACCTAAATTTAAGATACATACAAATTTTTTTCCTGCAGGTTGCATAATATTTTAATATTATACACTCAATGCATTTATAGTCAGGCGAAGTGGTACTTAAATATTTTCAAAAATGTAGTTGAAGATTTTTAGAGAATTTACCTCTCCAAGAGTACAAAACTAGTTGTTACCAATTTTATTCGACAGCAGAGGTTCAAGCATAGTTGCTCTTTTTTCAGTGGTTGTGCTATTGGAAAAGGGTGAAAGATCGCCAGACTTAAGGGATTATTAAAGTGGTCGAGAAAGCAAGATATCGAATTTATCAGTTTTTTTTACTATTGTTCAAGATAGAAATGTGAAATTTTCTGTACAACTCCAATATAGATATGAGTACACGGAAAGGTTGTCAGATTATGTAATTTTTTGTCACAACCATCTATTTTTTTTATTCCAAATTAGAGTAAAATGACGTGTGTTTCTCGGTCAAAATCTGAAATAATTAAATGAAATTGATCAAAACGGATGTAATTCCCGTGTAGACCAATGTTTTCTTGTGAGATATAGCTTTTCGAATTGCGGAAAAAAGTTTAATTTGAGTAATTAAATTAAGAAATTCCGGAATGGTGCGGTACTGAATTATTTGTATTTTAGCAGCGCCTTCAGCTGTATTTTTTCTCTGTATTCGGGTGACGGAAAACAACACATTCATTTCAAATATATGAGAATAAGATGGCTTGCGTTAGGCTCTTCCTACGGGCCAACACCTCCAGAAGCAATTATAGTCAATTCCCAAATACAAATCGACTTTAATATCCCCTTAACTCCCCTGGATTTTTATTTGTGACCTACCATTATGGACAAAATCTATCAAACACCAGTTAACAGTAAGTAAGAACTAGAATCAGGTTATTCATGCGCTTGGGGATTTGGATAATAATGAAATTATAGCCAGCGCTACAACCGCAGTTGTTCACAGAATTCTGAAATGAGTGGAAATAAACGGCCAACAGTACGAAGAATTGTTGAAATAAATATAAATTTCATGAAACATGAATAAGCCTAACAATATTTATGTTGTTATGTTAATTATTGTTTTTGTAGCTTGAATATGGATATATTTAATATTCAGCTTGATTGTTGTCATATATCTTTTTTGTAATACATATGTTGTTCGGATACATTTAATATTCCACATGCTCTTCCGATGTTTTTTGACATTGACCGTAAATGAATAAATTTTTAATTACGTTATTTGTGTACGATATTTTCCCATGATGCAATGATTATCCAGCAAGATGCAATATGAAATCAGTGAAAAGCTTAATATTGAGTGCCTGTCATGGTCTACAGCAAATAAGAAATAAATGAGAGTCTTTGGAAGTAAATGCTTATATTTAAAAGGAGCAACGCTATAAATAGGGACCCTACATATTTTTAAATAGCAAACTGGACTAATGTCTCAAATATTGATTAATATATCATTATCCCATATGATACGACCCGTATAAACTGAATTTTAATATCATGGTATAAGGTAGGCTTCCTTAAGCCATGATATTTTGCCATTCAAAAGTTAATTTTGATTGATTATTAATATTTAAATAGAAAAACAGTATGCCAATGTCATATTCGTAATACTAACCTCCTAATATATCGAGCATCATAGTGAAAACCTTATGGCAAAATACAGAATCTGCAATTATAATCAGTGTCGATCAGAGGTTTCGATATCTAGTCCGGTCAAATTAAGCATAAAAATAGTAATCAAATAACAAAAATTCCAACACAGTCAAATTTTGGTGGAGACCTTGGGTTTACCATTAAAAATAAAAATTTAAAAATCCCCATCAATCCCATGTGTGCTAAGAAAGTTATTCGGGGTCAAAAGTCAAAATTTCAGGTTTTTTGGGTTTTTCTCGAAAACAGTAAGTTTTATCAAAGAAATACTTCAATCCAATGTTGTAGATCTCAAAATTCTCTACAAAAATGGTTCTTATGATTTTTTCTCTAAATATCACCGTTCCTGAGATATCGTAATTGTAAGAGTCAGTTTGAACAATTTTTCGCGTATGAATTAGCTCCTTACCCGTTATCGCTCTTCGATGCGGCTGGAATGCGTAAAACAGCAAAGTCAGCCATTTACGATTGCTTTCAATCACTCAATGCTGAGGTTGATTGTACTAATGCTGCTTACATTATATTATCGATGGAGGATATCTACTACATCACGTTGTGTGGGATCGAGAAGAAACCTTCAACGTTATTTTTAAAAAATGTGTTCAGTATTTACGTAGACATTATGGTCATACAGTGACGGTAGTGTTTGATGGCTATAGTGACACAACAAAGAATATTAAAGCTGCAGAACAACGTCGTCGAACTACTAAAACACTCTCTAGTTCCGACATGATCTTTGTTGAATTTATGACAGTTCCACTAAACCAACAACAATTTTTTGCTAACATTAATAATAAATCTCGTTTCATTTCCATGTTAAGTGACAAATTGACAGTTGAAAATATTAAAGTTGAACAAGCTCAGCATGACGCAGATGTCCTCATAATTGAAACAACAATAGAAAAATTTAATGCAACAAACACAACAATTGTAGTGGGTGAAGATGTTGATTTGTTGTTACTACTTACTGCAAGGACTCCAATTGATAAAATTATTTACTTTCTGAAACCTAGAAAGGCTCACCAGCGAACAGAAATATATTCTTCAAAAAGTTTATCGTCTTATCCAAAATGCCAAAACTATATTTTATTTTTACATGCGATAACTGGTTGTGATACTACATCAGCAATGTACAGAAGGGGCAAAACTTCAGTATTAAAATTATTTGAAAAAAAAGATTTAATTGACTGCGCGAAAGTATTTACGGAAATTGATTCTTCACCTCAAACAATAATTACGAAAGGAATTCGCTTTCTTCTTGCTGTTTATGGAGCTCAAAAAAAAATAGATTGCATTGATAAATACAGATATTTAACCTTTGTCAAAAATACACGAAACAAGAAGCAAGTACAACTATCTTGTCTTCCTCCAACATCGGCATCTGCTATTCAACACTTGTATCGAGTATACTATCAAGTTCAGATATGGCAAAGCAATCAATTGAACCCTGAAGACTGGGGTTGGAAATTAATAAATAATACTTTGGAATCGATTCAAACTTTACTCCTCCCTGCTCCAGAAAAACTTTTTAACACTATTTTTGCAATTGCAAGAAAGGTTGTAGTGCCAAATGCGGCTGTAGAAAAGTAGGGTTACAGTGTTCTCCAGCGTGTACCTATTGCCAAGGTCAGTCTTGCTCAAATGTCCAATTGAATACAACAGAGGAAGATTCATGTGATTTTTATGAAGAGACAACTGATTCATCTTCATTTGAACAATTTATGAATATCCAGCAAGAGGAAGAAGAAGAAGAAGAAGAAGAAGAAATCGAAGAAGACATGATTGTTGAAGTTGACTATGAAGAGTATGAATCATATTGAAATATCAAAAGAAATCAACAATTAAACTCAATAACCAATATCAACATTAATAATCTTCATGCAGTTAAATAAGTATTGTCTCCAAAAGGTACGTCATAACGGTTCGTGGAATAGGCCTACCGGGGAAACCACGTTAAAAAAAACACGCCAAGTACACTACCTCACAGGTGGCGTGGAAACGTGTGCATATTATGTAGAAAGTTACTATTACATTGCGATATCTCAGGAATGGTAATACTTAGAAAAAAAATCACAAGGACCATTTTTGTAGAGAATTTTGAGATATACAACATTGGTCTGAAGTATTTTTTTGATAAAACTTACCGTTTTCGAGAAAAACCCAAAAACCTGAAATATTGACCTTTGACCCCGAATAACTTTCTTAGCACACATGGGATTGATGGGGACTTTTAAATTTTTATTTTTAATGGTAAACCCAAGGTCTCCACCAAAATTTGGCTGTGTGGGAATTTTTGTTATTTTAATTGTCTAAATTGACCGGACTAATCGCATTATAATAATTCGAGAAATAAGATAAAGCTGATTCGTGAAGGCGCGCAAAGGTTGTGTTGCCAATTGATTGTGTCATTACTGTACCATCATTTTTAAAGCAGACTATAAAATGAAAGTTGGTTCTATGCTTCTATATCATTAGATGTTCAATAAGTTGGCTCAATTAAGAGAAATTCAAGTGTGTAAATGTGGTAAAATGACTGAATTACAACATGTCTTTAAGAAAAAATATGAAGGTACTCGAGAAAGTATTAAAGAAGAATATCAACAGTTTGGATGGCAAGGTTTATATTTTACACTACAAACGATAGTATGAATTTGAAAAACTACATTAATACATCACAGTAACGTATGAATATATTACATTCTGTATGAAAATGTAGAGGCAAAACAAATCACAACTCGTGTTTTACTTTCATATGCCGGTAATTTTTTGAAATTAAATGTATCAATAATTCATGTCTTAACATCCTTCAATAGTTGAGTCCCTATTACGCAAGAGCCTGTGATGTTAATTAACCAGGGAAAAACCGATACTCAGAGACAAGTAAATAAAATAACAATGCCGTGCCTGTCATGCAAAATAAAAAAGCATTCAATTAAGACACAACAAAACCAACGAAGAAGAAGTTAGCAACGTATATGTCGCATATGAAACAAATAGATTTCTTTTTTTTTAATTAGTGAAGTATTTCTGAATGGAACAGGTAAAGAATAGACGAAAGATAAGAAAATTCGTACTGATTTTACTCATGACATATCGTCAGCTTCACATGAAATGTGCATAAGTCCAAAATAGTAAATTTTACAAGGAGGACAAAAAACTAATCAATAACTTAATCTTGTTTTGTATTTATGTTATTTTTCTACAAAGATAATTGAAATTGCGTTTTAATATACTGTATAACAACAAAAATGAAAAATATTAAAATATAATATTAAAAAATGGAGTTATGCATATTTCATATCTTACAAAATTATATGCTGTGGACTTGGGCAGTTTTCATTTGAAATAATATTAACACTAAGTTTAAAAAAAAAACACATTTTATTTTCTATAATAATTGCAAATCAAATGAACATTAAACATAAGAAATAATATAACTTTCGTTACAGTTAGACAGTTTGCGAGATCAAGCAACGTAATACGTTACGTACGTACCTATGTCATTTTACGGATCGTAAAGAAATGTGACTACAGCAGCTCATTTTCCACAATTTTCTACAACCTCACACAACAACTCTGACTTTTTAAGTTTTTTGACTTTTTGCGTACGCATAAATTTTCCCATCATATAATCATGATGCGTACGTAACGTTTTACGTTACGTGATTTCGCAAACTGTCTAATATGAAAAAATATAGGTAATTATATATTTATTCATGACTCAGATTATCATAAAAGTTATGATAATCTTTTTCCATGGTTCGTTTTAAGAACTGTAAATTGTCGTACTTTTCTTTTTTTATTTTTATAGAATTTTGATATAAATTTGGTAAAGCAGCAGCAGGTATCATCTTGGCTTGTTTATTTTGTCGAGCAGGCAAAGTTTGAAAAACGTCATAGTGACGAGTTTTAAACTGAATGGTTCCATTACTATTGTACTTTAAGGCCCGGATGTCTTGAACAGTTGGGTCACCAACTCTAAACCCAGGTCGAATTGACTTGAAAAAGTTTACCTGAGCAAACGATTTAAAAAAATCATGTTGTAAGTATTTGACTTGATATGGTTCTGGATTTTTTCTAGCAGTTTTAGCCAAATAAACATAATCAGCAGGTACATTAATTATTCTCCCTTTTAATTTCCTTTCTATTGTTGAGTGCATTGAGTCACACTCCATTTGAGTGTGACCTTTCTCCAAGTACTTTTGAATAATGGAAATGCCATTTTCAATAGAAAAGTTTAAAAGGGCGTTGGATAAGGTAACATTTCGGTTTTGGGCACCGCAACCATCACTGTAAAGTATAATTGCAGGATTCTTTTCTTTATCAATGGATGGTAGAACCTCATTTAATAAAAAATAGCAAATTATAGACGCAAAACAATTAGCTTTTAATTCGTCTTCACCTTCATACCAAAGGAAACAATAGCCAGCTTTACTCTGAATATCATAAATTGTGAAGTTATGGACGATCAGTTTTGTTCTGTAATATAACGACGATACGTTGGATTTTGGACATAGCAGCACTGATTGCATGTCCATTGTGAATACTCTATTAGATGATGTCTTGTCTTTTTCTTTCTCATTGCGCGCTTCTTCTTTTTTTAAAAGATGTTCATTGTATTCCGTTTCGTTCACATTTTTTGTTCTGTAGCCGACACACAAATCACACTCATCTTTCTTAGGGGCGAATAAAGCTAAATTCATCTCCTCAAAAACATACATGAAAAGGGTTAAACTTGCACGATTCAATTCTCTTTCTTTACACCAGTTGTTTTTATAAAACAAATAAAGTTCAACTTTTGTCTTAAATAAGGGCTCCAAATATAATTTGGTCGTAGACTTTCTACAATAGTGAGATTCTAATTTGGGAATCTCATGTAGAAAGTTTCTTATATCTTCTCTTTTTTGATTGCGCTTTACATTTCTTTCATTCAGTACTGATTTCTGGGAACATCTCGAGTTTGTTGTTTTAGTGACGGTTTCTTGATTCTGGTGTATCACATCTTCTTTTGAATCTGTTATCCACTTAGAAATAGTTCTTACTGACATTCCCAGCGTATGACAAAACATAGTTTTACATACTCTTATTTTCGCATAATGTTTTAAATCCATAAAATATTCTAGTGAACATGTTCTTCTGGTATCAGTTTCGTTTTTTCTATGTCTGGCTCGTTTAGTATTTTTCTTTATAATTCTGCTGTTAACATATATTTTCTTTTCATTCCAGGTGAGTCTCCAAAACTTTTTAAAAATGCCTTTTCTTTCTTCCTCACTTACTTTCGAACACTGAATATTTTTGGCCTTTTCAGTTTTACATGCGCATCTTTGTTTCAGTTCTCTCTTGCCCATTTCGACAATAAATTTCTCACCTTTTCTTCCCAAATACGCTAATCCTTCTTCCCTTTTTTTTTATAACGATTATATTCCCATTGCTTTGAATCACTTAATCTATTTTTTCTACGTTTGCGTTTTCTTTCGCCTTCTTCATTCTGGGTTTTATCATTAGCATCATCTGTTGAATTAGTGTCTCTTCTAGCCTCGCGCTCTTCGTGTAAAATGATATTATCTTCATCGGTACTGTCACGATCACTACCAACCCATTCCTTTTCTGAATCATCTTGTTCTTCATCCTGTTGATATATTCCTTCTGTTTCTGTCGTTAGGTTAGTGTTTGTATCGTAATCATTCAGTTCTTTCTCACGAGGTATCGACGTGTCCTGAACATCTAATTCGGTGTCTAGAATTGGTCCTACAACCTCCTCACCTGCAGCGAATGCTAATAGATTGTATGAGGTGTTAAAATCAGCTTCTTCATGTACAACATAGGTTTCAAACTCCAAATTCAATGGTTCTACGTGAATGTCTTGTACATTACAGTCACTGGCATAAACGTCCTCTATTGTGTCTATATGATTCTCTGTTTCATCTAATTTTAAAATTTCTTGAGTTTTATTATATTCGGCTTTCAAATTTTGGATAGCCAAAGACAATTCGTAATTTTCATCACTAGCATTTGTCTTTTGATCATTTTCACTAGAATGTACTTCTACTAATGCTTTATGATTATTATGAACGTTTAAAGAAATGTTGCTTAAAATTGTCACATTTTGTTTGGTTTGTGTAGAGGAATTAAGCTTTTTGTTGTCATTAATCTGGGCATTTTCCTTCTCTTTTTTGTTACTGTTGACAGCATTAAGAATTTTGAAACCCCGAGAAGAGCGAATCATTCTGAAAAAAGCCCCGTGTTAAAAGAATTTATTTATTTTACTTATATGAAATATGCCTAACTCCATACTATCTTAAAAATCAAGCACAGTAAAAACTGCCTAACTCCAACAAAATAATTGTCTCAATTGAATTTATCAAGCAGTGCACTAATTGAAGAGAACTATGTTGATTTATAAAGTTTTACTTACCTAGAACACTTTTACACCGATTCTTCACAAATATTGCAGTTTAAAATTTGTGAACTTTGCAAGAAATATATGACTGTAACAAGCTGTCATTTACAGACACTTGAATATGAGGACTTGCGCACTTTTCATGTTGCTGTGAACGAATTGGGACTTATGCATTATTTTTATATGTTACTGTAACGACATCTAGTAGGTTTTGTTACAACTTTTGTGCGTCAGTTTATGAAGATTATATTAATTAAATAGATGGCGCAAACATCTCAATTTCGATAAAGTTTCGAATATTTTGGGACTTATGCACTTTTCATGTGAAGCCGACGATATATAAGAGTTTGTTTAGCATAGACTGTGAACTGATACTTATGCAAGTGTTGTGTAATTTTGATAGTATCTTTGATGAGTCTGAAACTTAAAGTTATATGTACTTAAATTCAAGCGGTGGGTCTGAGAACACAAAAATAGAGGTATCTCAATAAAGACTAGAAATATGAATTGCGTGCGATTTCAATCTGTCAAATGTCTAAAATACTTTTTCTGCCTGCCCCTAATTTTTAAATGCTAGATTTGAAGATAATTTCTTATAGACCATGTCATGAAAAACTCTATGGTACTAAATATTTGGCATTTCTATTGTCAGTTAGATTTCCAGAGAAGCGTATCGTAACAATAACAAAGAAACAACAAAATAATAATAAATAACAATGTTCAACAAACTTGAATAAATGTATACTTTTGAAAAAGCAAGATGACCCATTTGTGTCTAATTTGATTTAATATTAGTAGTTTAATCATATTCAATTAAATCTACCACGATGATTTGACTGAAGCTGATACTCGCCTATTAGTCTTTGGATGTGAAAAAAATTGTATTATTTTTGGGTGTGCTATTCGTTTACAAGAGGATATTTAATTTTCAATCTTGTCTGACGTTTCATTTGGTAGATAGAGTTGCTCAAAAAAGACGTGTTTAAGGTGTTATTAAAGTCGATTTGTATTTGGGAATTGACTATAATTGCTTTTGGAGGTGTTGCCCGTAGGAGGAACCAAATGCAAGCCGTCTCATTCTCATATATTACAGAGAAAAAATACAGCATTTAATTATTTCAGATTTTGACCGAAAAAGACACGCACATTTTACTCTAATTTGGAATAAAAAAAATAGATGGTTGTGACAAAAATTACATAATATGACAACATTTCCGTGTACTCATATCTATATTGGAGTTGTACAGAGAATTTCAACTTTCTATCTTGAACAATAGTAAAAAAAACTGATGAATTCGATATCCTGCTTTCTCGACCGCTTTAATATCCCCTTAATGATAGTTATAAAATGGATAATATCGCTATTCATAGTGCAACTGAGTATTTGGTTTTGATGGATATGCAGCAAAGATTCGGAACTACTTTCGAAGACCATGATTTCCCGCTGACTTACCATTCTAAATATGCTAGAAAAATTTCAAGATATTGTGCTACACTTTGGAGACTAATGAGACGTTGGCTGTGTTTAGTAAACTTGCATACCACATTTCACATATTGTATTAGGTATGTCTAAGCTTTTTGCAGGTAGAAGCCTCGTTTACTAAATGCAGATTAAAAACTTGAAACATCAATCCAATGGATGATTTAAGCTGCTTTGTTACGTTCGATAGAACTTCACTTCGGTCTACGTGTCAAAATCGTAACGTCATTCTCAGCAGTGGACTTAGTCTTTCGTCTTTTTCGTCTGAAAAAGTAAACGCAACGATATTTTGTGACTGGAAGGAGATAATTCTTATCGGATATTACCCAAAGAGCTAAACCATTGAAGCGACATGCTACTTTTCTAGATAAAATGATAGTTGCTATTACTAAAAAGAAAACTCCATGACTCGAAAGAAAGTGCTATTACATCATGACAATACGCAGTCACCCACCAGCATTGGTCAAGAAAAACTGGATAGGATATTCAACAAATACGAGGAAGTTATTGCCAGAAGTAGAGCAGTATTTTGTTTTACGACCTTCATTATGATGATTGACTGGTATAATGTATAATAATAATATAGTTTTAAATACTGTTGTACTCTTCATAAATTTATATAGAATGCATAACTTTCGACATATTTGCAAAAGATCCCTATTCTATAAGAGTAAAAGTGGTACTTCCGGTCTGAATTTTGAAATTTTTTTTGTACAAAAGATATTGAAAATTATGTTTTAAATACTTATATACCCGTAACGTACTTGTCTAAAAAGCATGACTTGCGAAATATTCGCAAAAAACTGATTTTCGATAAGCGTAAAAGACCTACTTTCGGTAGGAATATCGGAAAACTTTTTAAATAAAATTATTCTCAATTTTAATTTTAGGTATATATGAATTCTTTATAAATTTGTTTAAACTTAGTAGTTGACGAAATATTGGCAAAATTCGATTTTTTCGCTGAAGTAAACTGCTACTTCCAGTCTACCGATTTTACTGAAAGACTAATCAGATCTCAAGAGGGAGATTATACACGTAAATACAAAATTTGGAATTGATATCTACAGCGGCAGCGGTTTGACCGCTATCGTGGTCATACACACATTGCAGAGAGACACACACACACGCACAGACACACAGACATATATGATATACTATACTCCGTCTCAACCTTATTATGCAGTACAGGTCTTATGGGAATTGATTTCATGGTTGCCAAATCGTCACATTGTATAATGTCGTTACAGTTCCGGTTCAATATCTGACATTTTTTGTAGTCAAAACATAACCTATACGACTGTTTGTCATTCAATTGATGCATACTGCATACAAAAAATTAATAGTAATTTGAAACACTAAAAGGGGAGAATATACGGGAAGATGGATTAGTTAAAATATTTGTAATATTATAATCCTTTGGGATTGTTCTGTAAAAGATTATTTAAAATCTAACTGAATATAGTAAGCCAGAGTAAATGAATTAATATTTCAAAGAAACACTTAAGGTATACAATTTTCTTCGTTACTGAATATTGACATCTTAATCAACTATCCACTATAAATTCAGACCAAGACAAAGTTAATCACAAATTTATTTTTCATAAAAAACTTTTCTATTTATAAAAACAACTTAAATAATACATATTTATGAAAAGAATAACAATAACCACACACAACATGTACTCTTATTTTTTAATATGTTACATGACATATATTGAATATTAATATGTTAACCTACATTGCGTTATACACATTTAAAGACACAAATTCCTCACAAATTCATTTTTCCCATTTATAAGAACAAGGTAATAATACATGATAACATTTATGAAAAAACTAACCATGACCATACAAAGGAGTAGGTACACATATTGTTTTATTTTTCTTCATCGCTTAAAGAATCTTGATCTGATGATGAATGTGTGACGTTAATTATAAACTCTTCAACATCGTCTTGCAAATTGGCAAGGTGGCCAATGTAATTCCGCCAGTTGTTCACTGTTACATTCTGATAACCCTTCACAATTAATTGTTCAATATCTCTTTGTTTGAATGTCGTATTGTGCATTTCAACGTAGTGCTTAACTTGTGCCCACACCATTTCAATTGGGTTTAATTCACAATGATAAGGTGAAAGCCGAAGAACATAATGCCCTTTATTCTTTGCAAATTCATCAATTTTGTTTCTCTCATACTGAGACCTAACCTCTGACACACAAGCCAGTAAATCTTCTCAGTGAGCCATTCAATAATTTGGTCTTCTCCGTGCTACTGCTGGAAACTTTTCTAATTTTCTCGTGTGATATGAGGCATTATCGAGACCAACAACCGAGTTCTCTAGTATATTTGGAAGCAATTTATTCTTGAACCAATCTCCATATATATCTGCATCCATTTCGCTATGAACATCAGCAGTATTTTTCTTACAAAGAAATGTACATTCAGCACCAATAACAAAACCTTGCCCGCCTCCAGCATGAATTAATGGAAATCGAGGCCCAAGACCATTTGGTGATTTTAAACCAGTGCTGAGTCCTTACGTAAAAGCTTGTCGATTGCTTTGAACAGTAACGTCAGTCCACTGTTTATTTACCGAGTGTCCTGCATTCACTCATGATTCATCAGTATATATTATAGTTCTACCTAAAAATAAAACAATCACAATCAAACACAAGCAAATAATAAATTGCGTAATGAACATAAAAGTATAACAAATTAAATGATAAACTATACCTTCGTCTCTGAATTTTCTGATTCTCGTAAGTATTTATGTCTCCACCTAAAGATGTCATCTCTTTCAATAAGAATACTCTATCGTCGCACTTTTTAAAATTCAAAACTCATATCATGTAGCAATCTGTAAAAAGTATATGTATATGTATATAGGTTATCACGTTAATCAGAATTATAGATCTAGGTATGCATACTTACTTTTAAATGCTTGAAAAAGATAATATGCTTGCTAAAAAAAACGATTTAACAGAAATTATATATAGATAAATTAAAGACAATATAAAAGTTTACACACTACGGCAAAAACTGACAATTGACAGCAACGATTACTCATATATCCATCATATACTTTGCATAATAGAACTTGCAACAAGGCAACCGGATATAAAGATGTCGTTATTAAGAGACTACTAAAGATAATAAGAGATGCAATATCCCTATTAAACCTGTACTGCATAATAGGGTTGAGACGGACTATAGTATATATGAGTATGTGATACAACATGGCGATCAAGTGTGATTGCTGCGGGAGGAAGATTGAAAGATACGATGAATATGTAGTTTGTAGAAATAAGTGCAATAAAACTTTCCACATTAAGTGCATCAACATTACTGTGGAAGTGTTTACTCAAATGAGAGAGGCAGGCGACATTAAAAACTGGTCCTGTGAAGAGTGTAATCACGAACTAACCTTAATGGACAATCCAAATACTGAAAGTGAGAAAACATTAAAGACGGATTATTTCGATCAAGACAAGGTAGACAAAATAAACTCTTTCATAAGTATGAAGATAAATGAAGCATTACAATTACTAACAAACTCTGTTATTAATCCGCTAAAAACAGAAATAAATAATTTAACTGTACAGAACAGAGTACTCTCTGAGGAGGTCGTTAAACTGAAAAATATTCTTAGTCAAAATAAATACACATACTTACACCGACAGGATAAAGATGGAGTTGTATATCAGAAAAAGACTGAAGAAGTAAAAACTTCACAAGATATAAATAATCAAAACAGCGGTAAAAATACTTCCACAGATGGCAAGCAAAAAGATACAAATAATAAAGAAAAAACAATCGATGAATATGCAACTACATTGAAGCAAACAGGAGTAGTGAGAAGAACAAATAGAATAAAACACATCAATGGCGATAATAATGATGGAAATATAGAAAACGCCACAAGTGAAAATGAAAATAATGATACGTGGAAGACAATTGTGAGGAATAAGAGAAACAAAAAGCGCCTAACTATTATCGGAACAGGGAATACATGCGTTGATAACACGCTGATAGCTGCACCTCGTTTAATTTGGTATTTTCTTGGAGGTGTAAACCTTGGGTGTACGGTTGATTCTGTTAGAGATCATATATCGAAAAATGTATGTAAAACCGATACAGTGGAAATCGAAGAGTTAAGAATAAGGTCAACTACCGTGAAAGCATTTAAAATCGGAATACACAGCGAGTATGAAGAACATTTCATAAAAGCATCTGTCTGGCCGAAAAATATAAAAATTCAAAAGTATTCTTTTTTAGCAGAGAGGATACGAAATCAAAATCAGAAATATAGATAATAAATCTGAGGACACCACATTATTGCACCAGAATATACAGAGTGTATATAAATTTACCAAAAAAGTTGCATACATAAATGCCCAGTGCCTGACGAATAAGATAGAGGCTGTTGACCTGCTCATGCAGGACCTAGATTGTGATGTCTTATGCGTCTCAGAGCACTGGTTTAACAGATACAACTTCAGGATATACAATATTAGCGGATATACCTTGGGTACCTCTTACATAAGAAGACATTATATACACGGTGGTGTATGTATATACGTGAAGAATGGTTTGCAGTACTGTGATATTCCATCAGTGTCGAGGCTTTCCGTGGACAGAACCTGTGAAGTCTGCGGGATATATCTTGCGAAGTGCAACACAGTAATACTATGTACATACCGTTCTCCAACTGGTGATGTTCAGAGTTTCCTGGATATTTTAGCAGACTCACTTACTAAAATTTTACTACAATATAACCACGACGTGAGTATAATTCTAAGCGGTGATTTCAATATTGATATATCTGTACAAACAAAAAATACTAGAGATTTACAGAACACCTTGGTTAGTTTCGGATTGAATCAAACAATTTATGACTTTACAAGAATCCAGGGAACATCAAAGACCTGTATAGATAATGTGTTTACCAACTTTACTAAATACGAGGCCCGCACATTTAACACATCTATTTCTGACCATCACGGCATAAGCTTTCATTATAACTGTACACAAGAAGTAAAACGAGATTTCTGGAAAACAAGAAACTTATCGCACACAAATTACGATATTTTTGAAAACGCCATAAAAGGACAAACATGGTTGGACGCACGCAAGGCTAACGATGCTGATGGGAAGTCAAACATAATCTTAACACAAATACTCTCTTGCTTGAATATCGCTTTTCCTTTGAAGACTAAATTAATAGGAGCTAATAAAACTAGTCAACCATTTTCGTTCAGCAATGAACTTAGACAGATTAAAGAAACTCTTTCATTAATACAAGAAACCTATAACCGCCTTGGAGGTGACGATCTTAAACAAATATTTAATTCTTACAAAAACTTTTACATCACGAAATTGAGAGAAGAGAAACGAAGTAAGTACTTACGCTCTATATATCAATCTGACAACATTCAGAAAGAGATTTGGAACATCATCAAAAGGGAAACAGGTACATCAAACAACTTACAACGTCGGACACCACCTGCTAGTGAATTAAATAATACATTCTGTAATACGGCTAATGAGTTCTCTGCATTGGATAAAGACAACAATGAATTAATAAATTTTATAGGGAATATTCAGTATAATGATCATTCATGTTTTCTAGTACCAGTGACACCTTTGGAAGTACAGACGATCATTCAAAACATAAAAACGAAAGATGCTTTGGACATATACGGCATGAATACGAAAATGCTAAAAAAATGTTCGAATTACCTACTAGAACCACTTGCTGATTTGGTGAATGCATGTTTCCAGCAAGGAATTGTGCCTGATAACATGAAAATCGCAAAAGTGACTCCTATTTACAAATCCGGTGACCCCAATAATCCAAAGAACTACAGACCTATTTCCGTGTTACCTGCACTGTCAAAACTCCTCGAAGGTGCCCTCCTGCTACGCCTCACATCATTCCTGGGAAAACATTCCATTCTATCCAGCCAACAATTTGGATTTTGTCCGGGAAAGTCGACAGTGGATGCGGTATTATCAGTTTTAAACTTTGTTTGGGATGCTCTGGAGGATGGGGAAGATGGTTTGGTGGTGATGTGTGACTTATCTAAGACCTTCGACTGCGTAAGACATGAGATTCTCTTGTCTAGACCGCTATGGCGTCCGTGGTTTGGCATCGAGGCTTTTAAAATCGTACTTCGAGAACAGAAGACAAGCTGTGTATGCAAACAATGAAGTGAGTAAATCGCGACTTGTTGAACACGGAGTAGCTCAGGGGTCGCTCATTGGTCCTCTGCTCTTCTGTATTTATATAAACGACATGCCATGCAATATTTCAAGACATGTGGTATTGTACGCAGTCGACACTACTTTTTTATTCAGAGGCTCAGATGAAAAACAACTAAAAACGAAGGCTGAAACAACATTGTTCAGGGCTGCCACTTGGTTTACATCCAATAAACTTACTGTCAACGAAGCAAAGAATATTCAATTACCATTCACCTGTAAACGTAGCAAAACACCTGAAAATGCCGGGTCTGCAAAACTTCTAGGAATGACCCTGGATACTCGGCTGACCTGGAGATCTCACATTGATGAGCTTCATACAAGACTTTCCAGTGCTCTTTACGCCATACGGAGGTTGAGAACCATACTAAATAAGGATGCAGCAATAACGGCATACCATGCACTTTTTCATTCCCGTATGAGCTATGGCATTCAACTGTGGGGCGAATCGGCACATGCTGTAACATATTCATTCTACAAAAAAAAGCAATTCGCGCGATAGAGCAGGTCGATGGAATGACATCGTGCAGGCCTCTCTTTTCTGGAAACAAGATAATGTCTCTCCCATCAGCGTATATCTATAGACAGCTCCTTCGTGCTAGATTGGAGCTGTCCACGTTACACAGAAAAGGAGATGTGACGCAGCTGCGACTAAGATCCCAATCACGGGTTCTACTTCCGAATCACAGGTTGCAGACAACGAGTGCCAAACATAGACATTTAGAACTCTTTAATAAATTACCGAACACTTGGATCGAAAAACCAGTGCCGCAATTCAAGACGTCCATTAAGAAATACTTATTAGAAAACAGCTTCTACTCTGTTACTGAGTTTTTACAAGCTATCAATAAGTTTCATTTACACTGAATTATGCCTACCATCACTACACACAGACATTGTTATGTAACACACGCCCACACACTTTCACACACACACACACACGCTCACGCACACACCACTTGTTTCGACGTTACCGCTGTATTTTATATACTTTTGTATTTTATATTAGTTGGTACAATAAAGCTATTCTATTCTATTCTATTCTATTCTATCGTGTGTAATACAAAGTAAGCCGAAGTCATAAATTTCAATGCCAACAATAAAATAAAACGTTTTCATATAAACATACAATTAAATACATAATATAAAATTAGTATGAATAATAAATATTGTTTTATCACCTAGTTAACCATGACCCACCTAATATTACACCAAAATCTATGTTACGGTACAGTGCAAGGTACTAACTAATAGTAATTATTGATAATAATAGACTGTAAGTAAGAGTTTAAAAGTGCTGGTTTTTTGACGGACAGTTGACGATCAAAGATGACTTCGAAGTGATTTACTTTCTATTTGCAGTTCCGTGCCTGTCTATTAAAACAATAGTAAAAGTCTACTACTTTGAGGATTTCTTGATGTAAAGTATAAATGACATCCCGCTTTCCTATTTGATATTATGTTATTGACTTATCAATAAACCCTCTATGTCAAGATGACTGTTTAATCAAGTCGTTCATGCTACTGTTCTAGGAGTTGGTAAACTTATTTAATAAAATAATACCTACTGAAAACTAATAATTGTTTACAAGAAGTTACCTCTTGAAAAAAGTAAATGTTGGAATCCTCACTTAAATCATGAATAGTATAGAAATGAAAAAAAAACTGTGATTTAACTGTTACTACAGTTTTTTTAGTTAACTAGATACAGTTAAGTCAAAAACACTAACTTATATTAAAAATCAATATCTGTTGGAATCAAACAAAAAACGTTATTTTTTAGAAACATGACCGTGTATCTACAGAACGCTGACAAAACTTGCTTGACTTTTCAGTCTTTCTACTTTCTTATACGTAGTATAAGGAAGTATTGTGATGATGAAAATTTTCGACCTCGAGATTTTTGCAGATGTCCACGTTTTGATGTCCCCTGATACCGAAAAAGTGTTTTTTAAAAAATGTCTGTCTGTCTGTCTGTGTGTCTGTGACCACGATAGCGATCAAACCGCTGTAGATATCGATTCCAAATTTGTAGTATAATCTCCCTCTTGAGAACTGATTAGATTTTCAGTAAAATGGGCAGACCGGAAGTAGTAGTTTACTTCGGTGAAAAAATCGAATTTTGTCAATATTTCGTCAACTACTAAGTTTAGACTAATTTATAAAGAATTCATATGTACTTAGAATTGAAATTGTGAACAATTTTATTAAAAAAGTTTTTCGAAATTCCTACCGGAAGTAGGTCTTTTACTCTTATCGAAAATCAGTTTTTTGCAAATATTTTGCAAGTCATGCTTTTTAGGCAGGTACGCTACGAATATAAAAGTATTTACAACTTAATTTCCAATATCTTTTGTATAAAAAGAATTTCAAAATTCGGAGTATCACTTTTACTCTTACCGAATAACGATTTTTTGCAAATATGTCGTAAATTATACATTCTATATATATATTTATGAAGAGTACAAAAGTATTTAGATTTGGATTTGAAATATATTTTGTATAAATGAAATTTCAAAATTCGGACCGGAAGTAACACTTTCATACGTATAAGAAAGTCGTGTGGTGGCCACACCTCATTTTTTGGATTCCATTGGAGGAAGTCCAGTGAATAAATGAATAGATACTATGCAAGGTAGTGTCACATCTGAGTAATCAAATTAATACGATCTCACACGAAATAATAGAACAAGTAAACATGATGGAACTTAACCACGACTATTTGGAAATATCTCATTAAATATTAGTTTTATTGAAATTTACTATGAATACAGTATTCGGATAATAAATTGGAAATACTTTGATATAAATAAGTTTTTAAACCACGGATATTAATCACAAAGTTTCTATAAATACATATGTATGAATAAGTAAGTATACAAGGGTATATCACGACGAGATTTCTTTAAAACAATATAGACAAACTAATAAGAGTTGAGTTTTGAAATTTCGCAAATATTAATTTGGCACTACGCTCTTTCGAATTAAAATAATTTCGAAATGTTGTTTCTTCCGGTTACACCGGAAATCGATATCGACTTCCTTATTTTAAATGGAATACCCCATGATGAAATATTTCCAACTTAATTTTAAGGCTAGTTTGTCTAATAAACTTTGCCTCTGGAGTTAGCCACTTTTGAGGTATTTCAATTTTATTAAAAAAATTGACAGCTGCAGACTGTTACTCATAACAAAATTCCCAATAATTGAATGCATGCACAGATTTAAAATTCTAGGTAATTATTTTGGTAAGTACACTGCTTCAAATACGGTATTATAAACTTTTCAAAATAATACAGGGTGATCAGAAAACAGTGTTAAACATTTTATCCAGAATTCCACGTTCAAAATTAGGGGCAGTATGTATTTACTTTCCTATAACTAAACGTCTTAGTTTCAGAGTTACTTTGAAAAATGTATCAATTCCTTTGAAGTTTGATTTTGTATGATCATTGGGCTATGGAAATTCATGTAAATAAATAAATAAAAACAAATTGCAATCACATTACCTGTTATTAGTAAGATATTTACTGGTGTTATTTAACGCTTACTTTATCTTCTGATCTAATGATTACATATTGTGAATGCAATAAAGTAATCGACAGGACATGTCGTGTTTATGCAGAGAAATATCCAAATCGGTCATGACCTACCAAGAGTATCTTAAGCAATCTTTTAAAAAATTGTATTTCCTTCGAATCATTCTTGCCGAAAACAACCAGAAGAAAAACCTGTTGTTCATAGTGAAAATGTTGAGGTAACAGCACTTGCTTATTTTAACACACATCCTAGTAATTCTCTAAAGGATGCAGAAGCTGAAGACGATTTCACAAAAAATTTTATATGGGCAGACAATTTAGGCCGGAAAATAACCCTCGAGTTGTTAGGCAACGGTGTTTCCAAGAGTCTCAATGTATTTTGGGCTATTAAACATGACAAAATATTTGCTTTGTATTTTAATCAAGAAAATTTAAATAGTGAGCTATTTATTTGCATCTTAAGAAAAGTCATAATTTTAAATTTAAATACACTGTCGGCAGAAGAAGCTCGTAGTGTATGGTTTCAGATGGATCGTGCACCAGCACATAGTACTACAGTAGTTGGAGATGTATTAGACGAAATATTGTATGACTGGTGCATCGGAAATTAAGGACCTTATACACCGCGATCACCCAATTTAACGCCCCTAGATTACTTTATTTGGGCTATGTTAAAGATAAAGTATACAGTATACCTGCTACCACCAAAGAAGGTATAAAGGCCGCAGAGTGCAAGGCGCGTTCAATAATTTAGACGGTACAATGATACAGCGCGCCACACGTACGAACATTTTCAAAAGAATAAGATAGTGTTTAGATAGAGGTGATGGCGTGTTTGAAAACTTAATTTAACATTATTAGAAACTATTATTAAGACTACTTCTTCTTGATATTATCTAGTTTTCATTTCAATGTTTTAGGACATTATTAAACAATGTTTTTATTGATAGATTTTCCAAAATAACTCTGAAACTAAGACGTTTATTTATGGGGAAGTAAATACATACTGTCTCGAATGTGCAATCCAATGAAGTTGAAAAAATGTAGGTTGCTATTTAAAAATAACAAAATATTAATATTTCCGGGGTGAAATGTTTAATATTGTTTTCTGATTACCCTGTATTATTTTGAAAAGTTTATAATACCGCATTTGAAGCAATATACTTTTCAAAATAATTACCTAGAATTTTAAATCTGTGCATGCATTCAATTATTGGGAATTTTGTTATGAGTAATAACCTACGGCTATCAATTTCTTTACAAATACTGAAACACTTCAAAAGTGGCTAACTTCAGAGGTAAAGTTTATTACACAAACTAGCCTAAAAATTAAGTCGGAATTACGAATCAATCATAAAAAATAGGGTATTCCATTTAAAATAAGGAAGTCGATATCTATTTCCGGTGTAACCGGAAGAAACAAAATATTGAAACTTTTTAAATCGAAAGAGCGTAACGCGAAACTAATATTTGCAAAATTTCAAAAATCAACTCGAATAACCAAACAATATAGACTACTACAACTAGTATTGTTCTATAGAAATCTCGTCGTGGTATACCCTGAATATTAAGTCAATATTATTGTAGCAATAATATTTGAAAGTAAACTACTCAGACCTTTAATTTGTAATCATTATTATCTTGAATACGATTAACATTGTATGGATCTTTGGGATCCAACCAATAAATGTCCCAATGAGAAAAAAGATTCCTGGCAATCCACGTTCAAAGAAAATTTCTTATTTATTTCAGAAGATGTAATAAATAAATATAACAGAATTAATAACCAATATGTTCTGCCATAAAATTCAGGATATTTAAAACTCTTTGGCAGACCATACATGTGTGAGTTCAAGCCATACCTCTTCATAAAAGCTATCCGTAACAAGCAGCAGAATAGTTTTTCACTAGCTTCGATGCTAAATTTTAAGGGGCAATGTGAACAGGCATTTTAAAAACGATAATAGACATTCTATTTGATGGAATATCTTTTATTAAATTAACATTTAGAAGATTTCAATATTATTTCATAACTTCATATTATTTATCCAGGTTACTTTAAGTAAGCTTGAATAATATTAATACATAACACGCAGTATAGTCAGTATTTATTACAAGCTAAGTGACCCTGTAGATTAGTATTTATATCATAGAGGAATAGAAATAATTTTAATAATAACTCATCATCAATTAATATAATTAAGTAATAACTTTAATTGATTCGATATTTTCTGTTAACAAGTGTTAATAATAGTTTTAATGGATATATACCATGTGCTTGCCGGCGACCTGCGGATACAGCTTACTATAAGATAAAACGACGACACCGAGAGTTTGTATGAGTCAGTACGAGAAAGCAATATACAAACTGCAGTACAGCTGCTATCTATCCTTGTTGCCCTGATTAAACGAGAGTCAATCTAGCCCGTCTAGCCTCAGCGTAAATGTACTCGAATCCCCTCTTTTCCAACACTACACTCGACCAACAAGCAGTTTGTATATTGCTTTCTCGTACTAACTCATACAAACTCTCGGTGTCGTCGTTTTATCTTATAGTAAGCTGTATCCGCAGGTCGCCGGCAAGCACATGGTATGTACCTAAGTAATTCAATTGCAACGTAGTATAGAATGTCACAAATTTGTACAGTATTTATTATACAATGTCCGGCATAGTGTATGCACCAATTAAAACATAGAGGCCTTAGACTTTTTAAAAATCTGCTTCAGCACAAATTTGTACAGGCTTGAAAACGTAAAACAGCGTATTCAAGTCCTGAATTTCCTGAGAGCGCTTTATGAACTTAAAGAAAATGGTGTGTAACGAAATTTCAAAAATTGTAGAAAAATATAAATATAGGCCCAACATATTGCACAGTCCCTACTGGCATAAATACTTTTCAAAAATCCTCATTTTAATTATTAAATAAATTTGCCTAATTTTAATTTATATACTGAGCACTCTTTTCGAAGTATTCCAGCTTACTATACTAGTTGTTTAAGAAGCTGATACTTAAGAAGACGTGGTAATTAGCCTTCAACCTACATAGCTGAAGTGTATATTGCTGAAGATATTTCTAGCAAAGTACATGTACTAAAAAAAGCTTTCCTCAAGATAAACCAACAATCATTGACTGCTAGTATCGTAAATATGAAATAAAATCTTCTAATACAATACCAACTAGAGGCACATTTCAAGAAATAAATGAAGATAGGTCTCCCATTCCACAAGAAAGAACTTTTTTTTTTATTTTGTTACTTATGTAGTACTATTGAATTTTATAATTAAAAAAAGTAGAGTGTTTTGAAAAACATATGTTTAGCACTTGAAAGCAGTCGCATTTTTCTCACATGTTCAATTGGGCCCTCCGTTTCGCTCGGGCACCCAACTTCTGGACTAATGAGAAAATCATGAATAAAGTATTTATTGAAATGTTTAATTTTAATGTGATTTTCTTTATCAGTATCCCAGTGATATCCGAGAGATTAAATAGTACAAATTTAGGCACGTAATATTTAAAAAAAAAGATCTAAGTTTAATTTTTGTAATCATAATGATGGGCAGAATTATAAAATTAAGGAAATATTCCTGTACCTATTTAATAATAATACAGACCCAACAAGAATAATAACATAAATAGCTACATATAATTAAAATTTTCTTCAAATAATACTATATCTGATCACATGCGGATTTTACCATAGTTCAGCAGTGGACATATTGCAATATTTTGAATGAAAGTGAATATAAAACTGTTGATGCAATTAGAACTACAATTTGGAACCGCAATTATTATACTTGCAGTAGATGTTGAAGGAAATCAAACAAATAATTAATATACCTCCAGATATGCAAGTGACAAACATACATTAGTTGGTTGCGTAACGTGCCTATATGTTAATGTTGATTTGGTTATTAATCAGGTCCTCATTATAGCTATTATTGATACTAGTTCGATATGAACATTATAATGAAACGCGTGTAATGTTAAACCAGGAGGCGTTAGCCAAGTGGTTTAGTTACAAAAGTTTCATTATTATACGTAGTTCATATCAAACGTGTTTCATTCAAAATTTAACTTACGACGGTCCAAATTGATTTTATTCGCATAGATTTGATTTTTCTTAAATACCAGAAACGTTTTCATAAATTAAAATTCAAAATTACCGGGTACCCATAATAGTCGGTGTCATGGTAACCGCGCATGTTGATTAGTTTAATTTTGACTTAGGTAACTTAATAAAGTTACCAAAGTCAAAATTGAAATAATCCACAACTACATTACACTAAAACTACATGTATAACACAAAATTGGACATCAGTACTTACTGACGTCCAATTTTGTGCTATTAACAGTTAATAAATCAACTTATTGTAAGAACTAATGTCCAATTTTGTGCTGTGTATGTAGTTTTAGTGAAAACGAATATTAATATCGGTGCTTCTGCTTCCGAGAGTGTCCCTTCCCAGATATCGAACGCATTGCGCAAAACGTTGTCCATTTTCTGCTTCCAGAAAAATCAAGTCAGACGTACGGGCAAGCCTTTGAAAAAGTTGAATATGGTGTAAAGGAAAAGGAATCAATATCAGCAATGAAAAGTTCTCCTGGCATATTTCGAACATCTTTCAAAACATAGTAAGGCTTCGTCGCATTGGGTGTGTTATTCTATGCATTTTTAAAAAGCAAATCGGAAGGAATTCGGTCAAAGAAATATAAAATTTTAACAAAAGAAGACATATCCCGTTTTTTTTTTTTGGTGGAAGCCGATGATAGAACTTATTTTATGATAAAAGTTGCATTGATAGTAGGGCCTTGCGGTTACCTGTAGGCGTACTGAATTGACAAATCTGCAGCTACAAAATGTTAAAAATGTAAGACAATGCATTACATTAATATGTCATTTACGAAAACAAAGATACGACGAGATTTTTTTATCACAATCGGAAATGTTGAGAAGAATAAATATGCAGGAAATGGTTCGAAGATATATAACGATGGGGTACAGAAATGAAAAATTCATCCAGCAACCAGTTGGCATTAATACTTCTGAAAAAATGGCTTATAATATAGCATCGTTTCTAGGTCTTCCAAATCTTCAACAATATACTGAGCATTGTTTCCGCAGATTGTCTGGGTCGCTGCTTGCATATTCAGGAGTTGATTTATTAACTGTTAAGAGGCATCGTGGTTGGCGCTCCAACACAGTGGCAGAAAGCTGTATAGAAGATTCCAAACAAAATAAGAAGAAAGTGTCCTCTAATATTTTCAGTAACATTCCAGGATCTTATGACCCTTCAACAAGTTCAAGCACACGGGAAATAAACTTACTAATTATCTAAAAATTCAGCCCACCTGTCATCTGCTGGAATTAACTAATTTTATAGAATGTGTAATTAATGTTTACAATAAATATATGTAACCAATTTTATTATAATCAATAATAACAAGTAAAAATGGTGACAACTTTCTTTTTAATTATTTTCTATTTAAAAATTTGCATGCTATTATGAATTCATAACACTTGAGTGTTATTATGAAGGTGATAATGACATCCAAATAACAATGCTAAATGTGCCATAATAACGTCATAGATTAGATAATAAAACTACAAAACTACATAGCCAAGAGCAACGTTAATAATTAGATTTAGATTAAATTCAGAAAAATCTCATATTAATATTTTAGAATTACTTACTTTTCAAATATTCCGCTGGAGCAGTGCACGGTCCTTTATCAAGTAAGCAACTGCAATAAGATGCTACGAGTCGTTTGTTGCCTAGAATTTCCTTGTAATTGACGGTATCAAATTCGCTTGAGTACTTTTCGTCAGCTAAAACATTAGCTACTATTAGTAGCATAAAAAGGGCAATCAGAAACTTGTACATGTTGTTTTATGGTACGCGAAAGATTTTTAATAATTTTCTTCTTGCTTTACTGTACTTTTATATCTATTCTATGCAAGTGGTGGGAATGAAAAATGAATCGTTGATATTTTTAAATTATTTAAAGTTAAGTAATACATATACTGAGTGTTTAATCGACTATCCCATACTGAAATACAATATTTATAATTAAGAACATTCCACAAAAAATCTAAATATTCAAGCAGAACACACGCATATGTATAAGTTTAATGAGTATTTACTGTTCCATATTTTTTACGGAAGGAAGTTCTTATGCATTTGAATAGGTTTTTTTAATCGACCAGGATCGATATTCATCCTGTATAAAAAAACGTCCATTAAAAGAAAACGTGTTTAATTGTAAAATAATAAGTACCAGGACAGGATAATTTCCAACAATTATAACAAGTGTTATAATGGACAATTATATGTTCTTCATATTAACAACTTTGCAAAAACGTTTATATTTGCAAATGAATAGAAAAATAGCAACGTGTGCATGTCAAATACATAATTTGAACTTAGGTTTTTTGTATAGAAAGTCTAAGTGCTTAATCGTGTATGCATAGTATATACTTAAAAAATATGCATTTTATATGCACAGATTAGTGCGTAATATTAACAAGTTGCGAATGTTTAATTATCACTATAGTCATCCGCTGTACTTGAGCAAAGATAATTTTAAACTAAACTAAGGAGAAGTAAGAATTGTTAATTCAAATTGAATGGAACAACGCCACCAAATAGTTGAAAGTTGGTTCATTTAAAACGCCAAATTAAAACAGTAAAATTAAAACTATTTTTAAAGGAAAGGAGTTTGGATAAAGGTAATATTTTATTTTTCAACATATAATTCATTTCATTAACACAATCGTCTATTTTATCACAGATTTGCCAACTTTTGTAAACTCTGCAATTTTCATGAGACAGCAAAATATTTTGATCATAGTTCTAGGGCTTCTTTGCTGTATGGCAGTTTTGAATTTTCTGATTGTTTTCTTATAGACTTCTCCTATATTCATTCAGTAAGATTCGTTTCTTATCCCAAAATAACATCCCCATCAGCTTTTCTGATGAATTATGCGCTCATTATGCGTTTTTGTCTGTGGATCACAGTGATATACCTACATTCCATGACCTGTTATAATTGTCGAAAAAGTTCTTCGTCGTCAGTTAAAGCTAACAACTTTTTTTCGCAAATATATTATCGACACACCTTTCGTTCCACAGTAAGCAATGTGCTAAAAACCTTATCAATTTCTAAATCTTTGTAGAAAATGTTGATATCGTAGCTTCCTATGCCTTTACTTAATCGGTAATAGCTGAAACTCTTATTTTTTGTACTATGATGAAAATCTCAGCATTCTTGATAATACGAAGGAAAAGTGTCTATTTATTTCACGTTTTTCCATTTATGATAAGCCCTCAACAAAATGTCTCCACCACTTTTTTCAGTTATTCAATCGAAGAAAAACGGCTTCATTTAAAGAAGTTTTTTAATTTAGGAAAGAACTAATAATCACTCGGTGCCAAATATGGGCAGTAGGGTAGGTGTTCCATCACTACAAAGCCGAATTCGTCGATTATTTTACGAACTTGGCGAGCTTTGTAAACCCTTTAATCATTATGTAGCAGCATAATCTTTTGATCTCATTTTTGGGATTTTTTTTTGTATGGCGGTTTTCAACTTCTCCTGTTATTATAGAGCCCTTTTCATATATTCAATGAGTGTGATTTTTTCATATACACAGTCGCCATCAGCTTTTCTGATAAATTCTGGGTCTTTGCTTTTTCATGGTGTAGCGATCCCTTGTGGACACATTGCATAAACTTTTTATTTGTGGGTGGATATGCCTACGTTTTATCACCTGCCACAATTTTTGCAAATTCTCTTGGCAAATGTGTTGCCAACACTGTTCTTGTTCGTAAGTAAGCATTCTGCTAATACTAAAACCTCAACTTACTTATTGCTTTCGTTCGTTCTTGCTTGAACAGCTCTTCAGCAACCTAAAGGATCCTCAATTACTTCACTATCCCATCGAAAATATTATTATCAAATATGACGGCACGTCTTCCTGATACATGTTAATCAACCACCGGTAAGCATTTCTTGGCCCAGCTTTCTTCCCTTAAATCAAAATAATCATCTACTACAATAAAACGAGAAGGATATAGATATTCTCTGGAAATGATGGAGGTTTTGATGTTAGTTTTTCATCTTTCTCAATGAAAATTAACTAGTAGAAAAACATTTAAATGTTAAACATATGATTGTTGAAGATCACTCGAAAGAAATAAAAATGAGGTGAGGCCAGCACACGACTTTTTTTTCTCACAGTTATTACATCTCACACATTTACACTGATCATGATCATTTTAAACCTACTTATACGTATAAAAGTGTTACTTCCGGTCCAAATTTTGAAATTTCATTTATACAAAAAATATTACAAATCCAACTCTAAATACTTTTGTACTCTCGACAAATATATATAGAATGCATAATTTACGACATATTTGCAAAAAATCGTTATTCGGTAAGAGTAAAAGTGATACTTCCGGTCCTAATTTTGAAATTTTATTTATACAAAAGATATTGGAAATTAAGTTATAAATATTTATGAATTCTTTATAAATTAGTCTAAACTTAGTAGTTGACGAAATATTGGCAAAATTCGATTTTTTCGTTGAAGTAAACTACTACTTCCGGTCTGCCGATTTTACTGAAAATCTAATCAGTTCTCAAGAGGGAGATTATACTAGTAAATGCAAAATTTGGAAATGGTAGCTCTAGCGGTTTGACCGCTATCGTGGACAGACACAGACACACTGGCAGAGAAAGAGAGAGAGGGGGGGGGTTAGAGAGAGAAATTTTTTAAAAGCCACTTTTTCGGTATCAGGGGACTATACTATAAGAAAGTAAAACACTAAAACCCCTGTACCACATTAAAGCACAAAAAACTAAATACGTATTTTGACAACGATGTTGTCATCTTCAGTAGCACTGATTAAAAACCGCGTTGTCTATACACTGTAGCGTATACGCTACTGTGTATAGACAACGCGGTGTTGAATCAGGTCATATTATAATAATTTTAGTTTTTTCATCACTTTCAGCACTGTTTATCTTACAGAGGAAGAAATCATGCCTTCTATGTTTCTTTCTTATGTTTTACTATTCTTATTCAATAAATTATCTCCTATCCCAAGGAAAATAGTTCAGGTTAATTTGAAAACAAAATAGTTTTTATATTTATTATTATTAAAATGTAGGGTATAATATCTATTGTACGATAACACAATAATATACATATATATAACTGAAACACTCATTCTTCTAATAATGAATTACTATCCTTATATTTCTTAACATATGTTCCTTCTGGATCGTATTGCTCCTCCAGTTCCTTCCAACATTTAGGCTCATGGTCGATGAGGTGATTAAGGACCAAACGAGCACCATTTTTATGTTTCTTACTGCATTTTAGACAATTTGTTTCGAGGGCTTCCGGTAGAATACCTACATACATAGAAAAAATATAATTATTATATATATCCGTTTACAAAATCATCTATTGTGATAGAGTTACTTATTGGAATTCCATTTTTAATAAAATGCACAAACCATTTGGAATAAAACACTTCTTAGAATATACAAAAAGTGTATTAATAAAAATACCACGATTTATTCAAACAGTGGCTTTATCAAGTATATAAATGCTAACTAAACTTAGGTGCTAGGTGAATTTACAATATTTGTGTTGCATCTGATACTAGTGAGGGTGGTTTATTGAATAAATTTAAAGTGGGGAGTTAGATACATCTAATTGGTTGTTTAATAACAGGTTTGTGGTTTTTGAAATTGTTAATTTCTAAAACTTATAAATTATTTCAAAAAGGACACTATTGTTTTATGTATGCAAAATTTTAAAACTGAAGCCGATTTCGTGAGGTGCTTAAATAATAACGAAACAGACTATCATTATGCAAAACATGTACAATGTAAACACGAGGTCGATATTTTGCATACACCACGCAAAAGTGTCCTTTTAATTAATTTAGAGGTTTTAGAAATTCACAAATTTCAAAAACGCAAACCTATTATTAAACAATCAATTAGATGTATGTAACTCCCCACTTTTAAATTTATTCAATAAACCACTCCCACTATTGTCAGATATATAACACAAGTATTGTAAATTCACCTTGTTAAGCACTTAACGTCTTTTATTTTTTTTTTGTTTATTGCTTGTATAAATGAATGTTTTTCCTTATTTTTTATGTATAATTATATTTTTGTAATGTATGTTTTATATTTTCGCTTTTACTTATATTATCATATTTATTGTATTTCTACTTACAAATTTAAAGATATTTTGAGAATATTGACGCGGAGCTGGCTTCGGAGCGTTTACAGTCTCAGCGGCCGAGTTTATTGTCAGCCGGCCCGTCTACACGACTGTGCACCGAAGGCGATGCGAGACCTCCTATGTATGCGTACGGACTGCACTGTCTGGCACCTGTACATATATAGGGGTCGATACTATAGCTCCTCGAACGGTTCATATGTATATAATAATATGCTATATGTTATCGTATGTTTGATGCAGAGCAACCCCGATATATCGGCGCACACCGAAATTAAATAAATGTGTATTTGAACTGAAATTTGAGTGTTATTTTACGGTACTTTCAAAATAGAAAGCTTCCTTAACACACCTAGCATCTAGTTAGTATTATATACTTATAAAGCCACGGTATGAGTGAAACGTGATATTTGTATTAAGACAGTTTTTGAATATTCAAACATCTGTTTTATTTCAAGGGTTTTGTGCATTTTATTAAAAATCATCTATTTTTTTGAATACATAATATGTTATTGAGAAACAATCAGAATAATAATTTATATTTCAATATTACCAACTAGGTAAATAATAATATGCAAGGATATTTCTTAACCATAAACCATTATTACGTGCCTGTGTTTGACCTATTGCTTTCCCTCATTTGTCAAGAAAGCAAATAAGTCGTAAATTACTATTTGAAAAAATTAGGTGTCATATTACGAACTAATGAATATTACTCATGTACTGGATTCGACATGCTATGATTATCTTAATTGTTTTTATAGCACTCCTTATTAATTTTCAATTGATAACAACGCTAATAGAAAAACAAATACGTCAAGTATAATAATGTAACTTCCATTTGATGTACAAAGAAATAGTCTAGAAAACTGTTGCGACGAATTTCAATATATAAACCTATAATTTAGGCAGTGCATAATAATAAATCCTTAGTGGCAAATGTGCAAACAATAGTTCTTTAACCATTACAGGTATAGGAATAATATATAATTCCTTTTTTTTCTATGAAACGAGAAAGAATTTTTGAAGTGTAAACTTTTTTAGGCGCGTTGCGCTGATTGTAGGCACTGAACAAGACTGACTGCAAAGCTCGGATATGTGTAACTCTCGTTCGGGTACATCGGCTAAGGGAACAAGATAAATAAATATATCATATATGTACAGGTATTTAATTTCAATTAAATTGAAATTTAAATGAATAAATAAATTCATGTTCCAGAACAGATTCAATCCCGAGCCGCACGGGTATGAAGACGACACGTTACCATCAGACCAAGTGCGGGACCGTAAGCCAGTATTCATATCGTCTATTTATACATACACATACGTCCGAACCCACCAACCGAAATGGCCGCTCGCGTAAATGTAATAAATGTGCGTTACTGAATATTATACGCGTGTATTTCGTATTATTGAAAATTGACGTATGAAAGTGAAATTTTAGATACGGGGGTGTCTTAGGTCGCCGATCACAAATCCAAAGTCAAAATGTAAAAAAAAAATGGCGGACGAGTTTTTTGAAAATTGACGTATGGATGTGAAATTTTAGATACGGGGGTTTTGGGGTCGCCGATCACGATTCCAAAGTCAAAATGTCAAAAAAAAACAAAATGGAGGAAGATTATTTTGAAAATTGACGTATGAATGTGGAATTTTAGATACGGGGGTGTCTTAGGTCGCCGAACACGATCAAAGTCAAAATGAAAAAAAAAATAAAATGGCGGACGAGTTTTTTGAAAATTGACGTATGGATGTGAAATTTTAGATAAGGGGGTTTTGGGGGTCGCCGATTACAATTCCAAAGTCAAAATGTCAAAAAAACAAAATGGCGGAAGAATTTTTTGAAAATTGACGTATGATTGTGAAATTTTAGATACGGGGGTGTCTTAGATCGCCGATCACGAATCCAAAGTCAAAATGTCAAAAAAAAACAAAATGGCGGACGAATTTTTTGAAAATTGACGTATGAATGTGAAATTTTAGATACTAGGATGGTTGAGGTTTACGTTTTATTTAATACGTTACTGAATATTATACGCGTGTGTACATGTGTAAATGTAATAAATGTGCGAATTCGTTTTATTTAATACGATACTGAATATTATACGCGTGTATTTCGTATTATTAACCTCGCCTTGATGAAGTTTTCACTTCTGCCGTGTGGTTTTAAGCACACTCATTCTTCTTGTTTATTGTTGAAGGTGTTTAAAAAAATGTCCTTCAGCATAGCTGTCAACTTCGTAATAATGAATTGCAAATATTATCGTAAGTATCAGCCGTAACAGATTATAATATTCTACTCTTATGGTTAGCGCTCGTCAGTAAAAATTTTCAATTAAAAGTTACCCAAAATAAAATTCTAATGGACTTAAAACTTCTGTAGATCCACCCATTTTCAAATAATTCACTTCCTCTTGGTCTTCAGTTGTAGTCTGTAGTGGTCTTGTTTATGCATTACTACAGATATTAAAGGAATTTAATTTAGAATGCTAGGACAACAATTTGTTAATCCAAAATATTACATCTTACGTTTGTTTGATTGTCGTTAGGTCGCCTTCTCTCGTTGCCAATTAGGATATTCTACTGAGCAATAGTGCTTGTTACATTTTTCACATTTCCAGGATAAATAAAAGTTGCTTTATCTGTAAGTAGTATCCGTCACACGTCACGCTTCGTCTGCTGCAAACGCTTCCAAAATTCATTCCATTTCTGATGCAGTGAGATGTGATGTGAGATACGAGGGGAGGTCAAAATATTCGCGGAATGGAGGGGATGGAGAGAAGAGATTTTTGTTTTGTGCACCTAACACTAGACGGCGACTCAATGCAAGTGTAGATGTCAAATGTCAGTGCGATTGGTTCAGTGACGTTTGAGATATCACTAGTTAAGGCACGGCACCGCCTAAGAAGCTCAAGATGTCAGAATCGTCTGAAAAGATTATGGCTACGGTGTTCTGCGGTTCAGAGGGTATTTTAATGATTGATTATAAGGAAAAGAGTATCAGTATCACGGGGTAATACTACGCTACAATATTAGAGAAACTAGAAGACGCCATTAAAAGAAAAAGAAGGGGAAATGGGCTCGAGGTGTTCTCCTTTTGCACAACAATGCATCCGTTCACAAAAGTCATTTTGTGATGGATATTCTACACAGGTCCGACTTTGCAACACTAAGCCCCGCCCTCCTTATAGTCCAGATTTGTTCCTGTCTGACTACTATTTATTTCCAAAATTAAAAAGAGCTTTTGAGGAGAAAAATGTACTCATGGTGAAGAAGCGAAGTCGGCTGTTTCCATCTTTTTTGTAGGCCTTGACAAAAAATTCTTTTTTGATGGTATATATAAATTAGTTGAAAGATATGAAAAATATATTAGAGTCAAGGAAGAATACATCAAAACGGAAATTTAAATTTGTGTTTTATTTCACGCCCCTCCATCGTCATTCCGCGAATATTTTGACCTCCCTCGTAGGTACGTATTGCTCTGTGAGATACTCGAATTTACTAGCAGTTTGGCGGAAAAACATGTGGATTGTCACCAGCAACTAGCTCTCTTATTCATAAAATAAAACAGTCCAGACCCTTTCTGCATTCGTGTATCACATTTTAAAGAGAATGAGCAGAAAACAATCTGGATATCCATTTACTTATTTACAAAAATATTTAATGTTTTTGAATATTTTTCTCTCCAAATATTTATTATTAATTCTGTATATAAAGTAAGAACACTGTTGAAAAATAAACAAACTTATTGATGTAGTGAATGTTGAATGATATTAACTGAAAAGATGAAGGAAAAGCTAAACGTATTGTTAGATTCTGAAATAAAACAAAAATTGACAGTTTATTTAATAAGAACCTAAGAGAAAACATGCAAGTAGAAGAGGCAGTAGTAACGAAAATATTTAGACGAAAGACATTATCGTGGTGGCATGTAAGGAGAATTGACCAAAATCAATTACCGCAACAAGTATGGAAATAAAGACCACAATGGAGAAAAAAGCAGTTTAATAAACAAAAATTGTTTTTTCACCGTATTAACACAAAAAAACAATAATAATTCATAACTCCTTCTTTACAAAGCAGTAGTAAACCTGGATGTACGAGTATACTAAGATTTAGCATAGTATGTATTCTAACACACAATGTGTGTGAAAACAATCTCGATTTTATTTAAAAAGCGGATAGGAATATCGAAAAGTTTAAATCAGAGAAACTAGATAATAATAAAAATGATGTTAATAGTTGGAGGAGAACATCAAGTCAAAGAGAGATAATTGAATTTTAAGTTTTTAAATTTTTATAGTAAGATTTCAATTTATTTTAGTGCCTTATCTGTTCATTAAATTGTATTTATTTTTAATTATAAATTAATTGATTCATTTCTATCCAATTCTACATGATTTGACGTTTTTGATCAAAATTAAATATTGGGTTTTGATTAAGCTGCTGAAATGGGTATTATACTACAAAAGATTTCATACACTTCACACATTTGTTTAATTTCTAGTTTGTCTTTCGTTAAGTTCTTTAATATGTTTGATCTTGAAGAGCACATTTTCATATTTTGTTTCGTAAAAATGCTAATTTGTGAAATACCAGAGATTAAAAGAAGCAATATTTTCATGAGAAATTTTATTCCTGCAATTCTTTCGTAATCTACCTTATTTGGTTATTTAATAAAGCAAAGAAACATAAAATGATACAAAAATTTCGTCTTCCATCTAGTGTAAATTATTAAATCTTTATACAAATTTTAAGGATTTTTCTGCTGTCATTCTGTCTAATTTGACAGAGTTTTTTGTTAATGCATCATACATTTTAGCTCAACAATATATCTTAGGCAGTCCAATATAATATCCTAGTTCACACGTTAGGGCAGGATTTATTAAATTATGCAGTTTTTCAAAGCTTTTTTGGTCTTATAGTGAAGGAAATTGGAGTTTTCTTGTCTGTAATTAAATTGTTGAAGCTCCTAAAATATTCGGGTTAGTCCTAAAGAAGTATTTTATTATCTTTATCGGATTTTAAGAAGATACAGATTTTACCTCTGAGATCTTAATATATGTATTTGCAATTATTCCATTGTTTATTGATGGTAGATGGATATATCTTCATTTTTTATTTTAAAGCTTTTTTCATAATTGTAACTTCGGGACAGTAGTGGATATATTACAAACTAACATTATATTTTCCGTTTATTTGCATCTGTTATATTAAAAATTTCTTTTTTCGAATTTAATTTTTCCGTCACATTTTGATCTAACATCTATCGTATGATTTTGGAAAGCACACCTTTTTTCAAAACCTGGCTAGCTTAAATTAAGCGTGATTTTATACCGTATGTGTCAATTTTCATTAGGTATAGGATTCAATCTTTACGTGCGATTTATACGTATACAAATAATACATGGCAACATGTGTCACCTCTACCGTCCGTCACCAATCCCGGCAACAATCGACATTACATCGAGTTTCTCCGATCTCCCCACCAGATTTTACATTCAATCTTTAGCTGCGAACACGTTGCGATCTAGTCTGCAATAAAACCCGTCTTATTACTGGAACGGGAAACATCAAATGGCCGCCGCGATCTCCGGATCTAGTAGTTTATTATTATTTTCAGAGTCCTTTTTTATTTACCTTATTTTTAATTTTATTAGAATTACGCTTTTGTTTGTGTCATGCAGCGTGAACGCAGCTTAATAATTCTCTGCATTT
Organism: Amphimallon solstitiale; assembly: GCA_963170755.1. Classification (NCBI taxonomy): domain Eukaryota; kingdom Metazoa; phylum Arthropoda; class Insecta; order Coleoptera; family Scarabaeidae; genus Amphimallon; species Amphimallon solstitiale. The sequence continues at coordinate 132,116,424 of OY720676.1, forward strand.
ACTGAAAGGAAAAAGAAAAACAAAACCTTGCAACGCGTAAATATTATTTCTGAACGCATTACAAACATCCAAGTCAGTGGTCCAACAGTTACAACTTGAGCTTGTATCGGTCGCGCTCGCATTGAAGAGGAAAGTAGGGGGTGCCATGTTGTCACGTATTGCATGAATTAATCGCCTATGGCTAATGAAAATTGACACATGCTGATTCAAGGCTGTTGTCTTTTAAAGTTTTAAAATTTCTGTTTTACATTTACAACTAATGCACGTTTGAACTACACATGTCCACAAAACATACTTTTAGAAATAAAATTTTGTATTAATATAATTTTAGTATTATACCTGTATATATAAAAAAATACATCTACAATTATCCTATATATAAATTTTATAAAAATTTCTGATAAATACATTATTTTAAACAAATGTCGAAACGTTAAAACTTGAGTTTTTCTTTCACATTGTTTTGGTTTGATGCCAACCACTATATATATGTATTCAAAGTCCATTATATAATTTAGCTAAATTTCTATCAAATTCAATTACAAATATAATATGTAAAAATGAATATTACATAAAAAAATCTTTTGATTTCAAAAACTTTTTAAACAAAATCACAATAAATGAAAAAGACATATTAGTATCGCTTGATGTTGTGTCATTGTATACTAATATACCAATTGAACTTGCAATTAGTACTATCACGAAACATTGGAATGAACTTCAAGAGTTTACTAGTTTGCCGCAAGGAGAATTTATTTTAGAACGTACTTTAAACACTACTTATTTTGAATATAATAATGTCTTTTATAAATAAATTTTTGGTTGTGCTATGGGATCTCCAATTTCAAGTTCCATTGCACAGTTAGTATTAAAAGATTTAGAAAAAGATATTCTTTCCAAAATTGATTTCATACCAGTTTTTTATAAGCGTTATGTAGATGACTGTATTTTATGTTTACCAGCAAACATAGCTAAATATATTTTAGAACAATTTAATACATATCATCCAAAACTTCAATTAACATTAGGAAAAGAAACAAACAATGAAATACACTTTTTAGATTTAACATTAATTCGTGAATATAATCAAATTTTAACAAAATTACTTCTTCAGGTAGATATTTAAATTATGAATCTTACCCATCCATGTCGATCAAAAAAAGCGTTGTTATTTCACAAATAGACAGAACACTCAAGCTAACAAGTTCTAAATATAGACCAAAAATCTTACAACAAATGAAAGCCATATTAATGAATAACAATTATCCTTTGAACTTTATAAATTCCATTATTAAAGATCGAATAAATAAATTTTATAATAATAATAGAAATAATAATCATTCAAAATCAACAGATATACAAAAATATGTAGCAATTCCTTATGTAAAAAATTTATCAGAAAAAATTAGTAAAGTATTACGCCCATATCAAAATTGCACATAACAATCATAATAATTTAAGATTTTTGTTTAGTAATATTAAAGACCAAGATCCTTTCTTTAAACAAACACATGTAGTATACAAAATTCCATGTGGAGATTGTAATGGTGTATATATAGGTCAAACCTTACAATATTTATCGGAAAGACTAAATAGACACAAATACGCGAAAAACATTACGGCTTTAAAAAAACATTCCAACATTACAAAACATAAGTTTAAATTTGATGAAACAAAAATTTTATGCAAAGAACATAATAACAAAATTGAAACTTTCTAGAACTCATACAAATAAAGAAGCATGATAATGCAGTAAATGACCGAACAGAAATTAATAATTTGGCAATAGCATATCATTCAATAATTTAATATATTGTATTGTGTCTGCTACATTTACGTATTCTGGGTCGTCTAAGATACACCAATATTATTTATTCTGTACCATATATTTGCCGCCAATATATTTGTCAAAAAATATTTGTCAAATTTATGTTACAGTTTTATTAATAGTTATTGGTGTTTTAATGTTTGAATTAGTTAGTTTATGTTAAATAATTGACAAAGATAATATTTATATTATCGAAACGTTTTAATTCTTATTGTGTTTTTTAAGTTCATTTTACAGCCGCTAAACCACGAAAGGAAATTGTATATATATAGTTTTTAAACGTTTACAGAATTTATCATCACATAGCATAAACACCTAATACATATTTCAAGTTTGGGGTTCACTGCCAACAATAGTTACAATATTTTTAAACTTCGAGTGCATTTCTACTTCTGCGTCTAATTCAGAAATATAAAAATACAAGTCACCGATTTGCACTTTAAACTAAAACTATTATAAAATTCAAAGTTATTACGTTTTAATTCTGCTCCATCAGGGCTACAGGCTCCTTTACTCAAAAGACATTTACAATATCCTAGCACTAATCGTCTATTGGCAAGTAATTTAGGAATGTCAATTCCATCGTACTGCGAAGTATACTGCTCTTTCCCTTTGTCAGCCTTCTCGGAAATAACAGCAACCGCCAGAACAACAATTAATATTAACACTTTATACATTTTTTCTCGAACTAAACTAATTCACAGACTTAAAATCCTAAATATATATAGTCTTCATCTTAAAAATTTGCATATAATAAAAGTATATATGTATATTTAATTATCATTTAACAACAATTTATGGAAATATTTGCAAGGTTCCTTCCCGTGCGTTAAGCCATAATCAAAATATTAAATCACAGAACAAATACATCATTGTTCTTTTTATTTATAAGTTTACGTATCAGTAACCACATACTTATATGTCTGTTATGGTTAATAGTTACGATAATTATGCAATATTGTATTAACTATATTAGTTGAGTTACTATACTACCATATGAAACTAATAAAAGATATCTTCAATGGTGGCAATATTTATTAGGAAATAAGTAAAGAACGAAACACGTACATATATACTGCGCGGCATATAATGATATCCGAATATTTCCATGTTGTCAACGTGAATGAGACTTTTCAAATTACCTATAATACATGCTGATAATACACACTGATAAAGTTCAATAATAACAATTTTGATATATCCTGCTCACTTACAGAACTAAAAGACGCAAATTGCATGTTTATAGGAGCCTTAAGGTAAATACATCTATTATTGCATATGTTACCGTAAATAGCCGAAATCCGTTTTTACGCGTACTTACTAGTAAGAATGCGAAGTAACTACGTGCATTTGTAACTTCGCGCTTTTACTAGGAAACACGGGAATTAAAGTTTTAATTCGGCTATTTACTGCAGCTTTCAGTTAGAACCCGTTCTAACTTGATGTAAGTAAGTAACCGAAATACATATCTCTTAACAGCGGGCATACTACCACAGCTCACGCCTCCGTTGTATGTGCACGCCACTGTGTTTTTCATAGCATGCAAATAAAATCCAGTCTCAGTCACACAACTTTTATTTGAATTTTTTTTTTATATGTGCAATAATAACGATGATCAAGGGTGGGTAATTTATAATTAATAACCCTGTAGTAACCGAAGTTTCTTGTGAGCTTTAAACAGCTTCTGAACGAATATCCTGGATGCAAAAAAATACTGTCAATTAGTCATCGAAAAATGCTGATGTATCTGCTCTTATAATAATTTGAATGTAATCTATAAATCTTCTTTAAACAATCTACAAACATTAAAGGCTGCGCCATTGAATAATTTGAATTCACTATAGGAGCAAATGAAAAATTGAGATTATTAATAGTTTGTAGTAGTCCTACTTAGAAGCGACTTCCGTTGAATGTTTGCCCCAAACTTCCAGAAAGTTATAAAATATATTTTATAACTTTCTTTTGCTGTAGAAATATATTCATCGCTTTATTCAAAATATTGCCTTAAAATAATCTCTATATGATTTAATACATACAGATGATGGATTCATTAAGAACTATCTTGTAACAATATGTTACCTATATTAAGACGGGTTCTAACTTGTCGACTTCATTGAGCAAAATCGTTGAATCTATGCCACTGATATAAAATAGTGTAATGTGAACATCAATTCAACGAGACTGTTCAATAATTCTGAGTTTTAATAAAAGTGAAAAGAATTTCTACTTTGGTTGATCGACGAGACTGATTCAATGACATTGAACAGTGTTCGACCTTTGAGAACGAGCGTTCAGGCGCATGGAAAACAATAATACGCAGCCTACTGTGTTGTGATTCAGTTTTGCAGTTTCAGTTTTGTTCTTCTGAGAAATGCCCAAAGAGGAGTGTATATGGAATATTACAAGTGAGGAATATAAAAATATAACAATGCGGAGAAAAAGTTAAGAAAAAATTTGATTGGGAATGGAAATAGAAGTTCTGACGATATAAAAAGTATAATAAAAAATATCATCAAAACCTATATATGTGAACTGAATAAAGCAGTAAAAGCAAATTAAAATGGGACAATAACAGAAGATCTGTATAAACCGAAACTATTTTGCTTCTTTCAAGCTATCAATTTTTAAGAGGTGTACATATCGCAAAAGAAAGTCTGTACTTTTTTTCTGAATAAAGGGTGACACTTTCTGTAGAAGTTCTTAAAACTTCTCTTCGTTCATTCTTAAATTGTTTTTATACGTGTCCAAGTCATCTTTAGCCAAGCTAACAGCTTTACTCAAGCACCTTGTCTGCGTCTTAAGATCCATGGTCTGACCCACCAACATCGACGTTTATTGTTTTTCCTGTTTCTGATTACGTTTCGTAAACATTTACACAAAATGTGAACTCCAGCACACACAATTTTCTTATTTGCAGCCATTTTTGAACCTGAAATTTTCTGGATTGAAAATTCAATGCTCGTGAGTGATGTGAACGAATTTTATGTTCAATTCTATATTCAGTGGCATAAATTCAGCGATATTACTCAATGAAGTCGACTAATGAGAACCCGCCTTTATACAATATACCCCTATTCTTAAAGAATAATAAGTAGGTACATTGGTTTGTCTTTCTAGCAATACGTAAGGAAAAATTCCATTGAACAATACCTTTTTTAAACTACTGCCTTATCTAGGAGACGTGTGATAATACTTAACACTTTACTTAAATTTAGCCTGGAGGTTCGACGGCTTGAATCCAATTAAGTAGTATTTTTCATAGGTCAGAGTAGAAGTACTACCTGATATATAGGAGCATATGTAATTAGTAAATTGGTAATATCTATGTTAAGACACAAATTTGTAATATCTATGTTAAGATACAAGCGTTACAGAATAGAATTGTAGGCAACATGGCTGATGCCACATACGGAAATCTCAATAATTATAAAACGCTAGAAATAATGAGGGTTAAGGAATTGGTCATTTTTCGTATTCTGAATAATAATTATTTCAGCAAGGACAGATTATTAAGAGTAGATCGTAACTATTCAAATAGAAGGAGGATCATTGGAGATTTTCAAGTGCCAAAAACTAATAATAAATACGAGGATCGTCAGTTGTGTGTTGTATTCCCGCTTAGTGCGAAACTGGTTAATGGATCGTTACAGCTGCTAGGACTTTTAAGGACTCTTTCTGTATACCATGGTTATGCGATATAAACATATTACTTATTAATCTTTTAATAATAGATGGGGTATAAAATGAGAAGGGGAGAAAAGAGAGGTTGGTGGGGGGTTGGCTGAAGAAATTTCTTAGTTTGGGTAAATATGTATACATAGATTTACAACTGCAAAAAAAAAACCTATTTAGTATCAGGCATTGGAGTTGCTTTTGCTTTTCCTTTAACCTTCCATCGGGCGCAACTAATCTGTGAGATGAAGTCACGAGTTTTTTTTGCACCAATCAGCAAGATTGGAACGGAGTGGCGCGAGTCTCTTAGTAGCTTCCTGTTTCCTCCCCTTTTACAGAAGGTCGGCGTTGATTATTGCCCAGTACGTCTCCGAATGCCGTGAGAGATGTATTAATCTCTCAGATGAATTGCGCCCGATCGTGTAAGTATTTTTGACTTTCGAATTTCCACTTTTTTTTGTTTATATTTCTTTTTGTATACGTAAAATAGCATGTATAACAAGTTCTAGCCCCAAATTCAGTGATATTAACCTTGTTTTACTGTAAAATGAAAGAATAATCTGTCAGATTTTTGCGTCCGATTGTAAAATAGGATTATTATTTTTTATTTTTTAAAAAGGAAAACTTTCTTTATGGAAGCAATTTATTCCCCTAATGGTTTCAACATCAAGAGGACCTCCTGCTCGAACGTTTGACCAGCGGAACGCTGCAGACTTGGCTGAAATAGAATGTATTTTGTGGGATGAAGACGAAATATTGACTAATGAGGACAGTGGAGATGACGAGGCCGACACTGATACTGAAGAAAATGTAGAAGAAAGAGAAGATAATTCTGATACTGACCAAGACGGTGAGACTGATGAAGACGAAACGGCTGGCCAAGAATTTTATGTAGGTAAGGATGGAACTAAATGGTCAAAAGTGAAGCCTTCAGCTAGAATCAGAAAGAGACCGCATAATGTTTTGCCGGGATTACCTGGCCCCGCTCGAAATGCTCGGAATGCAAGGCCTCCAAAGGAATGCTGGAAAAATATTTTTTTCTGATGACGTAATTGAGTTGATCGTAAAGTATACAAATATATACATTGAGAAAATACACGAAAAATATTCAAGAGAAAGGGATGCGAAGCCTACAGATTTGATTGAATTCCGCAGTTTTATTGGCTTGCTTTATCTTGCAGGCGTTCTAAGGAGCAATAGGCAGTCGCTAGAAGAGTTATGGGGTGAAGATGGTTTTGGTGTACAATTTTTTCATCTGGTAATGAACTTGAAAAGATTCAAATTTCTTATCAAGTGCACTCGCCTGGATGACGTAAATACGCGAGATCAGAGAAAGTAATACGATAAACTAGCAGCAGTTCGCGAAGTGTTTGACCTATTTGTAACGAACTGTCAAAAGAGTTACTCACCTGGACAAAATGTTACTGTAGATGAAAAACTGGAAGGGTTTCGAGGAAGATGCTCATTTATACAGTACATCCCATCAAAACCCAATAAGTACGGTATCAAGATCTATGCTGCCGTTGATGTCAAACTGTTCTACATACACAACTTGGAGATATATGCAGGTAAACAGCCAGAAGGCCCCTTCGTGATGAGAAATAAGCCGCAAGACGTGGTCATGAGAATTGTTCAACCGTTGTATGGATCAGGACGTAACATAACGTGCGACAACTGGTTCGACAGTTACGAATTAGTGCAGGCTCTCAACGAAAAAAAGTTGTCATTGTTGGGAACATTGCGAAAAAATAAACGCCAGCTCCCCCCTGAATTTGTGAATACGAAATCTAGGGCTGTAAGTAGTAGTCAATTTGGTTTTACAAAGAGGTGCCCACTTGTGTCATTTGTGCCAAAAAAAGGGAAAAATGTGCTTCTAATTTCAAGCATGCACGATGACGACCTAGTTGATGCAGTCACAGGAAAACCGCATATGGTTTTAGACTATAACGCGAAATCTGGAGTCGATGTAGTTGACAAATTGTGCGCTACCTATAATGTAGCAAGAAATGTACGAAGATGACCAATGGTGATTTTCTTTGCACTACTAAATGTAGCAGGAATTAATGCAGAAGTTATATACGTCTTCAATAACAGTCCCGATTCAAATTCCAGCAGAAGGCGAGGTTTTTTGAAAGCTCTATGCAACGAGTTGTGTTTGGAGCAACTTCAAAGAAGGAGCATTCAAACAAGAGGAATGCCTATACAGCTGCAATATGAACTAAGCACGTTCTAGCCTACATCACAACATCAGGAGGTGCCAGCATCTGAATGCCACGACGGAAAGAGGAAGAGGTGTTCCAAATGTCGCCAACTGAAAAAAGTTCGGTATTCAAAATGTAATTGCCTGAAATGTGATGTCGTATTTTGTTTGGAGCATGCCAAGATGATTTGCGAAAAATGTTATGATTCAGCTTTTACAGTGCCTCAACCTGATTTTGTGGACTTTTGTTGTGCAGTTAAAGTTACTTTTGAGTTATGTTTCATGAATAACTGTTAAAATCCGCATATAGGTATAACCAGGTTTTTGAATAAATTTGCATTCTTTCTATTTTTTGATTTTTATGATCATTTGGACTTGTTTTATGAAGTAAATGTGAATTTTAAGTTAGGTTTTTGAGAAAAAAAAGTGTTTTGGAACAATTTCATGATTTGTTCCTATTTGTCAATAAAAACTGCAAAGAAAAATTAAAATGTTATCTAAAAGCATAAATATACTCACAAATATAAGTGAAAAGTTCAGTTTAATATGTTTTTTTTACATACATTCAAAAATTGCATTAATTGAGTACATTAATCTCTCAGATGAATTGCGCCCGATCGTGTTAGGATTTGCATTGCGCCCGACCAAGGGTTAAACAAACCTACTTCGAGCTTGATATGGAATATATTGAATCTAGGTCCCCTAGGGTTTGGATTGACCTCAACATTAGATTTTATAAAATTTGGCTAATTGGAGAAGAAACTCTATGTGAGAGTTATTTCCTTTTTTGTAATAATGAGTACTTTATCTTTTGAGTTTAAGATTTACGTTTCAATTTCTTTTTCTTTTCCATTTTTTACTAGTTTTCCTTCCTTCCTTCCTTCAGGATAAATGATGGGGGGCGCGAGGGGGGGGGAATGAATATTGACTTGGAGGAATTTCATCGCATCGGTTTCACCTAGGCTACTGACAAGCTTAAAGCTTAGTAGCTAATAGGCTATAATTGTGCTATCAGAGTTATTATTGCTAATGTTACTGTTATTGTTACCATTATGTAAAGCATTGTAGTTACCTTTATTTTGTATTTACACCTTTTGTAAAGCTTTATAAATAAATAGATTTATCTGTAACATTAGTAAGTCGACCGGGCTCACAAACTATTTGACTTTGGTTTTCCACGATATACTATAGTATATCGAGGAAGCCTAACTTATTAAGTGATTTTGGTCTGTGAGGCCGGTTTGGGTGGAGGAAGGCCCTTAAGATGGGCGGGTTGTCAAAATTAAAAAAAAACAATAATTTAATATTTTATTAATTAAGACATAAAATTCTATGAGAATCAAGCAATTAATCTCTTTTGGAAATACACAGCCACGAAGTAAATGCCTTTGGAATCAATGTAACTCCGCCCAATAAGAATATTTTACATATTTGGCTATAGATGATGTAGTAAAGCAGTGCGAAAAATAAATGTCAAATTTTGTAAATTACCTATTTATCTTAACAAATACAAAAGAATGTTTCTAGAAATTAATATTAACAAGTAAATTTTACATATGCATTTTATTTTTAAATATCCTACTTTCTTAAAAGTGCTTTTTCATTAATCAGATATAGAAAAACAAAATCGGTAAGGACATGTAGAACAAAATTATTAACATGTTCCATAAAAATCATTTTAGCAAAGGTAGCCAGTAGTTTGTTAAAATTTAAAAATGATACCCTTAATTCTTGCACTGTAATTTCACTGAAATTTTCTTTTTGTACTCACCGCCTGTAAAGTGACATTTGGCGCATGTGTAGCTCGACTGGGAAATACGTTTTCCGGTTGAGGCGACTGTTAAAATTGAAAAAAACACTGGCACTTTGGGACATTTAAAAAAAAAACTAACTTGGTAGTAATAAAATTTAGTCTATAAAATACTACTTCCCTCCACTATTCTTCATTAAAAGTTGGGGAAGTAGGAGTAATAATTAAAAATTCTTCCAAAAAAATTGTGGCGCCATCTCTTTGACGACATTTTAAGCGACATCTTAAGCAAGATTCAAGCGCCATCTATTTGAACCACATCGACATTCATATTGGCAGTTCGGAATTGTTGGTATTTAAACCAAAAAACGCAATAAATGTACTATAAATTTATAAATATAAGAATAAATACCTCATGTTTGCCATGTGTAAGAATATAATAACTTAATTTTAGGGAAAGGTGAGTAATAGTTACGTACATGAAATGCTTAAATTAATTAGGTAATCTATCTTAGGTTAGGCATGATACTAATGACATTAATCAATAATATTTTTTTAATTTAATGTTTGTATAAAAAATATTGTACAAACCACTTGCGTGAAGACATATCTTCCACGCATTCGCGCAATTAAAAGCACTCGCTTCCTGCGGTCGCTCGTGCTTACAATGTGCGCTCATGCGGGAAAATAGTCTTCCCGCACTTTGTTCGTAAATAACTATTTACTGTGGACAGTATCAGATCACTATTAAAACGTAATTTGGCAGGTACCTTAAGAACTTGACAATTGCACGGAGCACCTTATTTTGAAATTGTTGCAATATATCTATGTTTGTGTGACTAACAGTACCCCTGAGCTAAATTCCATACATACATAGGCTTCAACATAGCATTATTTAGTAATAGTTTATTATTTATGGATAATGTTCAGCTGCCAGTCGTTGAAAGAAAACTGAAGTAAATGAGTAGGACTTTTACTTTCTTATGCGTAATATAAAGAAGTATTGTGATGATCAAAATTTTCAACCTCGAGATTTTTACAAATGTCCACGTCTTGAAATCCCCTGACACCGAAAAAGTGGTTTTTAAAAAATGTATGTGTGTGTCTGTGAGTGTGTGTGACCACGATAGTGGTCAAACCGCTATAGCTATCAATTCCAAATTTTTCATTTACGAGTATAATCTCCCTCTGGAGATCTGATTAGATTTCCAGTAAAATCGACAGACCGGAAGTAGTATAAAAAATTGTATTTTGCCAATATTTCGTCAACTACTAAGTTTATACAAATTTATAAAGAATTCATATGTACCTACTCAAAATTAAATTTAAAAAGAATTTGATTATGAAAGTTCTTCAAAATTCCTACCGGAAGTAGAACTTAATTTTCAATACCTTTTGTAAAAAACGAATACAAAATTCGGACCGGAAATAACACTTTTACTCTTATCGAATAGTGATTTTTTGTAAATGTGTCGTAAATTATGCATTCTATATATATGTCTCAAGAATACGAAACTATTTAAAGCTGGATTTGGAATATTTTTTGTATAAATGAATTTTCAAAATTGGGACCGGAAGTAACACTTAGCGAGAAGCACTTTCTTTCGAATATCTCGCAAAGTATGCATTCTTATTAGAGATTTATTAAGATAATAGAAGTACATACTTATAATAGGATTTTGAATAATTTTTATATAAAAAAAATTTTATTTTTGAAGAAAAGAAAATTATTTAATTTTGTATAATTTGAAACGCTGATACGTAGAAGAAAGTCGTGTGCTGGCCACACCTCATTTTTTTCATAAGTATGGAGTTTTCGAATTAAAAAAATATTTAAGAATTCCTAGTAAAACTGTCAATTTCAATTTGCCGTCTGTTAGTTTCGAACTGCGTTTGAAAAGTGTGCCGGACCTGCGTACTACTAACTACACCACGACAAGACGTAAAAGAGAATAATTTTGACGTCTTGAATTGTATTAAGAAACAAATGTTAGATATGACGATCACTTTACAGCTTTGAGGTTTATAAATTAAACTGCAAACCACTCATAAATAATTTTAAAAACATTTATATTAACGCAAAAAATATCACTTTCTTTAGCAACTACCTACTTCCATTTATTGTTATATTTCCTAATTAATAGCAAATATATTACATAAATTTAAAATTTAGTTTACAATAAGTATTATTTATGATAAAAGAGAATCGCAAAAAAAACAGATATATGCAAAACATTTCGAAATACATCTAATAAAAACTTCAAGTATCTCAGTTGATCGTAATAATTGTATGCAGTTTCCATATACAACCAGTAATTTGAAAACCATGTTTCATTAAATTACTGTATTTATGTTCAAAGCAAACATGATTTATGCGAGATACGTTTGTATATTTGACGCAATAAAATTTGAATTAAAAACAGACTCATCATTAACTGCCCCTACCCTATAGGTACTTCAGTATAAATAGGAAGATAAACATAAACTATTTAACTATTTCGCGCTTTTACCAACGAAGTACAAACTATACGAAATGTTTAAGTTATTGGCTGTGTTGTGTGTTTTTGTGGCAGTGACTTTAGCTAAACCAAAAGAAAAGTATACTAGCAAATATGATGGTGTCGATATAGATGAAATTTTAAACAACAAGCGACTTCTTCAAGGCTACTGCAACTGCTTGTTAGATAAAAGCGCCTGTAGCCCTGATGGAGACGAATTAAAACGTAAATATATCTATTTTCAGTATTTATAGTCTATCTCAGAACAACTTTATTCTTTAAGGTGTACTTCCTGAAGCTCTTGAGAGTGATTGCGCAAAATGCAGTGATAAGCATAGAGACGGAGCTAGGAAGGTTCTGAAGCACTTATTCGAAAAAGAGAAGGACTGTTGGGAACCGCTAGAGAAAAAATATGATCCGAAGGGTGAATACAAACAGAAGTATAAGAGCGAAGCCGAAAGACAAGGAATTAAACTATAAGAAATATAGATATTAGCAATTTTAATTTATTGACATTGTGGTGATTCCTTTATAATCTATTTTATATTTTATATTGATATATAGTAAATTGAATTACATATGACTTTTTTGTGATAATTTAATTAATGTTTAACCTTTTCTACCTTCTTATACGTAGTAAAAGAAAGTATTGTATTGTAGATATCTACGCTGTGAAGACAAAACAAAAAATGAGGTGTGGCCACCACACGACTTTCTTATACGTATGAAAGTGTTACTTCCGGTCCGAATTTTGAAATTTCATTTATACAAACAATATTCCAAATCCAACTCTAAATACTTTTGTACTCTTCATAAATATATATAGAATGCATAATTTACGACATATTTGCAAAAAATCATTATTCGGTAAGAGTAAAAGTGTTACTTCCGGTTCGAATTTTGAAATTTTTTTTATACAAGAGATATTTAGAAGTACGTTCTAAATACTTGTATACTGGTAATGTACCTGCCTAGAAAGCATGACTTGCGAGATATTCGCAAAAAACTGATTTTCGATAAGAGTAAAAGACCTACTACCGGTCGGAATTTCGAAAAACTTTATTAACACAACTTTTCTCAAATTTAATTTTAAGTACATTTAAAATCTTCATAAATTTGTTTAAACTTAGTAATTGACGAAATATTTGCAAAATTCGTTTTTTTCACTGAAGTAAACTACTACTTCCGGTGTGCCAATTTTGCTCAAAATCTAATCAGTTCTCAAGAGGGAGATTATATTCTTAAATATAAAATTTGGAATTGATACCTATAGCGGTTTGACCGCTATCGTGGTCACACACACACACACAGACAGACAGACAGACACACAGAGAGAGACATTTTTTAAAAACCACTTTTTTGGTATCAGGGGACCTCAAAACGTGGACATCTGCAAAAATCTCCAGGTCGAAAATTTTCATCAACACAATACTTCCTTATTCTACGTATAAGAAAGTAAAATGAGTCTTGCAAACATATCTGTGTATCTGTCTGCATGTATGTGTGACCAAACTGATATTGACGGCTTTAATATCAATATCAAGCTTTATATTTGAATATACATTTTCTCTGAGTAAATTTTAGCCAAATCAGACAACGATAACTGTCTGCCAAAAGAATATTCCGTCAATTACTAACTTTAGAAAAAAATCTGATAAATACGCAAGTAAATTTGAGTTTTTGAAAACAACTTTGAACCGAAAGTTTTTCCAAAGTGCTGCCTACCCTAAGTAGACAAAAAAAAATTTTTTGGCAGATGGCGCTGTAGGCAGTATCAACTTTATAAATTTAAATGGCAAATGGGATCAAGTGACGCTCATTCGAAAGGTGTTTGGAAAATCTATTTCTTTCATTTGTCAAAAAAACTGCCAAATTTCACGGATAGGATAATTACATCATTGTTTTGCATTCGGTTGTTCTATTTCCAAGAGTTTAAGGGTGCTCATTTTAAACCTTAAGCGAAAATCAGGATTGTTTTTTTTTTTAATTTTAGTATTTTTTTTATTTGCTACTTGTGAAATTCGGCGTTTTTTAACAAATGAAGGAAATCTAAAGAAAAAACATATTTTGACTAAACCGTCCAAATACCCTTGCCATTTAAAATTTTAAATTGACATATCATACAGCGCCGTCTGTATAAATTTTAAAATAAGACATGGTCATAATCTTAGTATTTTATAGTGATTTAGTATTACAGCGGTTTATTTGCCAGAAATTGTTTAGACCCGCACTGTATATAAAACACTAAATATGTTGTTACTAAGACTATAAACATTTAGAACTTAATTTGGAATAACTTTTGTTGGAGCAAATTTTCAAAATTCTTACCGAAAATTATTTACAAAAAGCAGTTTCATCCAAATATTACACAAATTCTGAAATCTATACGGATTTGCTAGGAATAGAAAAGTATTAGAGCTTATTATGCAATAATTTTTGCACGAAAAATTGGACTTCACATATGTATAAATGCTCATACATTATTTTTTATGATGTATCCTACTATTTTAATGCACATTTAGAAAAATATTGTTAAGTGTAAAAGACACGACCATTATGTATATATTAATGAGAATGGAAGACAAGTACTTTACAAGTAATCGTCAAAAAGATTAGCGTCCTTTACAAACTTATCTGTAGTATCGTATTATAATCTCTTAGATCTCTTGAGATCTGATTAAACTTTCAGTACAATCGGTAGACCGGAAGTAGTAGTTTATTCTTTGAAAAAATCTAAATTTGCTTATATTGGGTCAACTGCTAAGTTCAAAAATATTTATAAAGAATTAAATATCCAAAGAGAATTCGGGAAAAATTTTACAAAAAAGGTTTTACGAAAATTCCTACCAGAAGGTCTTTTGTTTTTATCGATCAGTTTTTTTGCGAATATCTTGCGAGTCATGCTCTCTAGGCAGATACATTATGAGTATAAAAGTAAGCTTGACTTTCAATATTTTTTGTACAAAAAAAAATTACAAAATTCGGACTGGAAGTAACACTTTTAATCATCGAATAGCGATTTTTGCAAATATCTCGTAAATACGTAATACATTCTACAGAGATTTATTTAGAGAATAGAAGTACTCAAAATAGGATTTTTGTATAAAAAAATTCGAACCTGAAGTAACACATTTACAAAGTGCAGTACTGTGATGAAAACCAGTGGTTCTTTTGCAAACATGTCTGTCTGTGTGTACCTTTCGATCTCCCTCTCTCATTCCCTCTCTATCTCTCTCTGCGTGTATGTGTGTGTGTGTGTGAGATCACGATAGCAGCCAAACGGTTACATCTATGAAGACCAAAGTTTATATTTACGAATATAATCTTTGTCTGAGATCTGATTAGATTTTCAGTACAATCGGTAGACTGGAAATAGTTTACTGTTGGAACAAAATTATAATTTACTAATATCTCTTGTCCAACTAAGTTTAGACAAATTTCTAAACAATACAAAAGTGAATTTTAGATATTTTATAAAAAAAAAAAGTGTCTCGAAATTTCTACCGGAAGTAGGTCTTTTTGTAGTAACGAAAACCAGTTTTTTTGCAAATATCTCACAAGTCATACCTTCTAGGCAGATACGTTATAAGTACAGTACACAGACTGAGTCTTGGCCGATGGGAGGAGCCTCGACCTATAAGTTGCGCAGATTTATAGGTCAGTGCGTGACAGAGAAAGTATTCGGAAAGAAGAAGTGATAACATTTGTTCATCATCGCATCACTGATCTCTATAATATAAATGGATGAGCAATGCAATAGGATGCGCGTGGAATTTTTATGCCAAATTGAATACTTATCTCGGGGCTTACGAGTATGCGCAGTCCCTAGTCTTTTGACATTCGAATGTGAAATCACTAAAGTTTCGAACGCCGATTTCAATAGACGTGCCCAAGCAGCAAAATCACAATTTTAGAGAAGGATGAAAATATATATTTGCTAATGTAGAACAAGTGTGCATATAGTGTTTTGCTACTAGGGATACTAGCGTTTTGTTTATATTTTTGGAAAAATGCGGAAGACATTGAAAAAAATCAAATTCCCGACATACCATCACTGACATTGTTATCCCAAAATGTTGTTATTTCTGGTTTAGTTGTCAAACAATTGAAGCGCATTGTTAAGTGTGCTAAATGTGTGTCCGTACTAGAAGAAATCTCACAAACATCTGTCGATAATGCTAGTTTTCATCTTTTGAACAGAAAAAATCATCGTGCTTTAATACGTCCTTCACAAGATGTCACCAAAGTATGTAAAATAGTTGAGGTCCAAGTACGCCATATTCTTGTACAAAACAACAATAAACTTCCTGCAGAGGCAGTGTCTTTTTGAGCTATTTGTACGTTCAATTTCTATGACCTTGTTAGTAGAAAATAAGTACTTTGTATCCTTAGATACACATATATTTGATTCATCTATTTTACATGAAAGTCACGTTTCTCTTTTAATTAAGCATGTTGTGCGATGCATAGAGATGCAAAGAAACAAACAGAAGTAGAACGTGGAGAACTTCTAAGAAAAAAGCTCTCCACATTAATACTTTTTTATAGTGAATAAATATTTCAACAGGAATATATTGTTTTTTTTGAGTATTTTTTTAAAATTTCCCTTAATAAATAAGTATTTCATTATTTTCAGACGCAGATTTTAATTTTAAAGTTCATGTTCTGTTACATACTTTTCAAAGATTTTAGGAATTTCAAACTAGCGCCTTTATTTTATGTTATTGGGCATGTGTGTCAGCCCCGTGCGCAGTTCGTATTTGATCGCAATTTGTAACATGCTATTGCTTACCGATTTATACTATACAGATCAGTGCATCGCATACATTAGCCGGACGAACGAGTAAATGCAGATAAGAAATTGTAATATACTGAAAAGAGATACATATATGTGTAGCGCTTGACAATTTTTCCAGACTGCTCGTGCTTATCCTAATATCATAAGGATAATAATAATATGTTTAAAAACATTTTCAAAATTTGGACCGCAAGTAACACTTCTCTCTTATTAAATAGTTTTTTGCATTTAACAAATTTATCAGTACAAAAGTATTTTGAGTTGAATATGGAATAATTTTTGTATAAAAGAAATTTGAAAATTCGGACCGGAGGCGGAGGTAGGTAGCTCTTTTAAATTTATCGGAGAGCTTTTTTTTGGAAATATCTCGCAAATTATGCATTCTATAGAGTGGTGAAAATAAAATACGATAATTTTAAGTTTCAAAATAAATTTAATAGTAATTCCACTACAATATTGTTTCGTCACACAGTGACTTCATCAGGTGGATGAATGACTGATATTTTTACAAATGTACAAGATATATATACTAAGCCTAAGATTACAAATTTAAAGAAAGTAAGGAGGAGTTACATATATCTGTATGGTCATTTAATGCTAATCCTAATTTATTATACCTAGCAATTTCTAGAGACTCAAGTAAATTTAGTTTTTTACTTTTTTCTTGTATATGCAAGATTTTATAATTATTATTAAAATTGTGATTATTTTCTATACAATGATTAGCAAATGTAGAATCTGATTTCTTATCTCTATAGCTTCTTTGATGTTCAGATATCCGTTGAGTAAAGGTTCGTCCTGTTTGGCCAATGTATGACATATTACACTCACATGTTAATTTATAGACACCTGAACTAAGTTTTTTGTCCGATTTGTTAGCATTTTTAGGAATATCTAGATTAGAAATTTTATTCATGAGATCGAAAGAATTTTTTACGGAAAAGTAAGATTTAAATTTTGTATGTTCTAATAGAATATCAATTAGCTTTTTGCATAAGTATCTGCACGGAGCTTTTACATACGAAACTACAGGTCGGATAGGCAAGTTGTTTTTGTGGAGTTTTATCAAACCATACATTTTAGGAGGTTGTGCATTCATTACAATAAGATTGCGTTTTTGAGACGGGGTAAATAAAATCTTAGTGCTGTTTAATGTAGTTTTTAGTTGACATTAAAATTTAGATGTGGGGTTCGTATTAATTTTCAAAAATGAATTATCATTAAGAAAATCCTTGACTTTTTTATAATATTCTTCTTTAGGAATGGCAATCACTGTGTTACCTTTATCCGCTTTTGTGAATATTATATCATTATCAATAGATTTTTGTTGCAGTGATTTGATAGTAGACATATCTTTATTAAAATTACGAGGTGGGCTGATGTTTTGAATAATATTACTAGCTACAAGTTTATGATAAAGGCTATTTTCAGACTTATCCAAAGCCAATTCAGTTTCTATTGCTAAATTTTCTAAATGTTTATTTTTGATATCTGGTTTTATATTGTATTTGAAACCTTTTGATAGGATATTTTGTTCTTGAGAGGTAAAATTAGTTGAAGTAAGGTTTTTAAATCGATCAAAGAAAGAAAAACTATGTTGGCTGATATAATCTTGGCGGTTATCAAAATTATTACGTTCTTGATTAGAAATAAGTCTGTTAATTTTGGAAGAAAGTATCAAAAATTTTTTTTTTTATGAATAAGGTTTAATTTTATCTTGGACAAATTCGTACAAAAAATCAAATTCTAAATTGGTAAGTCTAAAAGATAACTCAGAGTGTAATACCTTCAGATATGTTGTGAAGACATCCCTGTAATGATGGAGTTTCTTGATTTCTTCATTGAGCCACGTTCTTTCTCCTACTTCTATTGCTTTGTGTGTTGCTCTACTCTTGACGTTGGTCTTCAGCTTGATATGATTTGGAATGACATTATTGTTCTTGCACATATGTAAAAACCAAATATTCTGACCATTAATCTTGAATTTTAAACGAAGTTTAAAAAACCAAATCCCTTGTTCACCATCACTGGCTGATTTCATCATTACAGGGATGTCTTATCAACATATCTGAAGGTATTACACTCTGAGTTATCTTTTAGACTTACCAATTTAGAGTTTGATTTTTTGTACGAATTTGTCCAAGATAAAATTAAACCTTTAGTTCATAAAAAATTTTTGATACTTTCTTCCAAAATTAACAGACTTATTTCTAATCAAGAACGTAATAATTTTGATAACCGCCAAGATTATATCAGCCAACATAGTTTTTCTTTCTTTGATCGATTCAAAAACCTTACTTCAACTAATTTTACCTCTCAAGAACAAAATATCCTATCAAAAGGTTTCAAATACAATATAAAACCAGATATCAAAAATAAACATTTAGAAAATTTAGCAATAGAAACTGAATTGGCTTTGGATAAGTCTGAAAATAGCCTTTATCATAAACTTGTAGCTAGTAATATTATTCAAAACATCAGCCCACCTCGTAATTTTAATAAAGATATGTCTACTATCAAATCACTGCAACAAAAATCTATTGATAATGATATAATATTCACAAAAGCGGATAAAGGTAACACAGTGATTGCCATTCCTAAAGAAGAATATTATAAAAAAGTCAAGGATTTTCTTAATGATAATTCATTTTTGAAAATTAATACGAACCCCACATCTAAATTTTAATGTCAACTAAAAACTACATTAAACAGCACTAAGATTTTATTTACCCCGTCTCAAAAACGCAATCTTATTGTAATGAATGCACAACCTTCTAAAATGTATGATTTGATAAAACTCCACAAAAACAACTTGCCTATCCGACCTGTAGTTTCGTATGTAAAAGCTCCGTGCAGATACTTATGCAAAAAGCTAATTGATATTCTATTAGAACATACAAAATTTAAATCTTACTTTTCCGTAAAAAATTCTTTCGATCTCATGAATAAAATTTCTAATCTAGATATTCCTAAAAATGCTAACAAATCGGACAAAAAACTTAGTTCAGGTGTCTATAAATTAACATGTGAGTGTAATATGTCATACATTGGCCAAACAGGACGAACCTTTACTCAACGAATATCTGAACATCAAAGAAGCTATAGAGATAAGAAATCAGATTCTACATTTGCTAATCATTGTATAGAAAATAATCACAATTTTAATAATAATTATAAAATCTTGCATATACAAGAAAAAAGTAAAAAACTAAATTTACTTGAGTCTCTAGAAATTGCTAGATATAATAAATTAGGATTAGCATTAAATGATCATACAGATATATGTAACTCCCCCTTACTTTCTTTAAATTTGTAATCTTAGGCTTAGTATATACCATATGACCGCGTGCGTCTGCATTATCGCGATACCTGTAGAGTAAGCGAAACAGATAGAGATGCCTGTGTATTAGAACGGTAAACAAGTAGACGCAGTGTTATACTGGATTACAACAGAGCTAGTATTTCGCATATGCCTATGATGCACTCGTATTTGTCCAAAAAATCGACATTTATACGGTGTAGTCGGGCAGTCGCTTCCACATATGGGCGTCAGTTCGAGTTTTATTATTGCTTAAGAATAACATTTTTTTAGCTAATTACAGGTTAATTGCAATGTTGAATTACAATTCTGTTTTAAGAAGTAAATATTTTATGTTTCAGTATTTTATTATAGTTGAGTTTTTAGATTATAATATTTGTTGAAAAATATTATTTTAGTTAAGAAGTTTTTTTTATTTTAAAGTCTAGGAGTTATTTATTATTTATTTTTGCTCTTTTATGTTGTTTATGAAGCTGTGATGAGTTACTTCACTGACATATTATCAGTGATTATCTGATGCTTCAAACAACTACAAATAATTACTTACAACGGGAACGCATTACCTATTACACTGCTCTTCACTTGATTTGCCTACGAATACATTTATACGTATAACTTATACGCCCGCTGTCGGTGTGGCAATTCAAGTTGGCACGCCCATTTATAGTCGACCAGTAGTTACTAATACATGCATAGCGCTATGAACGGCGGCCACACGGTACATCTTGTACATTTGTAAAAATATCAGTCATTCATCCACCTGATGAAGTCACTGTGTGACGAAACAATATTGTAGTGGAATTACTATTAAATTTATTTTGAAACTTAAAATTATCGTATTGTATTTTCACCAGTGTTATGGAGTTTCAACAAGTGTCTCCCTTATCAATTAATCATTCTATAGAGGTTTATTAACAGAATAAAAGTACTTAAAAGAGGATTCTAAATAATTTTATTTATAAAAAAAATATTTTCAAAATTTAGATCTGAAGTAACACATTTACTTACAGGTTTATTTCTTTAAGAAGGTAAAAGCATTTAAAACATAATTTGAAACAACAATGTATAATTTATAATGCACATTCGTATAATAACGTGGTGTGGTGCCCACACTTCACCCTTTTTTAAGAGGATAAAAGTAATTTAAAACTTAATTTAGAACAACTATTGTATAATTTAAAACGCACATACGTATAAGAAGGTCTTGTGGTGCCCACACTTTATTTATTTTAATATACGACAAAATCGTTTATTCACGACAGT
Source organism: Amphimallon solstitiale (assembly GCA_963170755.1). Lineage (NCBI taxonomy): Eukaryota > Metazoa > Arthropoda > Insecta > Coleoptera > Scarabaeidae > Amphimallon > Amphimallon solstitiale. Next base: position 132,137,752 of record OY720676.1, read on the forward strand.
CACATAAATATATAATCAACTAATTCACACATATGAAAATAACTAATACTTAGAGTATTTTGTAAAATGTATTAATGAAAGTATAAAGTTATTATTAATAACATACACTTGTATTACATTTCGTTACACCATGGCCAACCCCATTCATATGCTAGCCATGTTGGATAGTCTCATATTGTTTTAAAATCGGTCAAAGTATAGTTGGCCAATTTCTGACCAGGGTCTACTGGAACTAGCTATCACTGAGATAGCAAGGCCGTAATATAATGATATTTTGCTGGTTCTGCTAACCTAAAAATTCCAGCATCTTTAAAATCACTATAGTCCGTCTCAACCCTATTATGCAGTACAGGTTTAATAGGGATATTGCATCTTTTATTAGCTTTAGTAGTCTCTTAATAACGCCATCTTTATATCCGGTTGCCTTGTTGCAAGTTCTATTATGCAAAGTATATGATGGGTATATGAGTAATCGTTGCTGTCAATTGTCAGTTTTAGCCGTAGTGTGTAAACTTTTATATTGTCTTTAATTTATCTATATATAATTTCTGTTAAATCGTTCTTTTTAGCAAGCATATTATCTTTTTCAAGCATTTAAAAGTAAGTATGCATACCTAGATCTATAATTCTGATTAACGTGATAACCTATATACATATACATATACTTTTTACAGATTGCTACATGATATGGGTTTTGAATTTTAAAAAGTGGGACGAAAGAGTATTCTTATTGAAAGAGATGACATCATTAGGTGGAGACATAAATACTTACGAGACATCAGAAAATTCAGAGACGAAGGTATAGTTTATCATTTAATTTGCTATCCTTTTATGTTCATTATGCAATTTATTATTTGCTTGAGTTTGATTGTGATTGTTTTATTTTTAGGTAGAACTATAATATATACTGATGAATCATGAGTGAATGCAGGACACTCGGTAAATAAAAGTGGACTGACGCTACTGTTCAAAGCAGTCGACAAGCTTTTACACAAGGACTCAGCACAGATTTAAAATCACCAAGTGGTCTTGGGCATCGATTTCCATTAATTCATGCTGGAGGCGAGGGTGCTGAATGAACATTTCTTTGTAAGAAAAATACTGCTGATGTTCATAGCGAAATGGATGCAGATACATATGGAGGTTGGTTCAAGAATAAATTGCTTCCGAATATACCAGAGAACTCGGTTGTTGGTCTCGATAATGCCGCATATTACACGAGAAAATGAGAAAAGTTTCCAGCAGTAGCACGGAGAAGACCAAATTATTGAATGGCTTACTGAGAAGAATATACCACTTGATAATGACATGTTAAAAAGAGATTTACTGGCTTGTGTGTCAGAGGTTAGTATGACAGAAACAAAATTGATGAATTTGCAAAGAATAAAGGGCATTATGTTCTACGGCTTCCACCTTATCATTGTGAATTAAACCCAATTGAAATGGTGTGGGCACAAGTTACGCACTACGTTGAAATGAACAATACGACATTCAAACAAAGAGATATTGAACAATTAATTGTGGGGGGTTATCAGAATGTAACAGTGAACAACTGGCAGAATTACATTGGCCACCTTGCCAACTTGCAAGACGATGTTGAAGAGCTTATAATTAATTAGACATTCATCATCAGATCAAGATTCTTTAAGTGATTGAAGAAAAATAAAACAATATGTGTACCTACTCCATTGTATGATCATGGTTAGGTTTTTCATAAATGTTATCATGTATTATTAACTTGTTCTTATAAATGGGAAAGTATGTTTTTGCAAAATGAATTTGTGAGGAATTTGTGTCTTTAAATGTGTATAACGGAATGTAGATTAACATATTAATATTCAATAAGACTATATAAGTCATGTAACATATTAAAAAATAAAAGTACATGTGTATGTGTGGTTATTGTTATTCTTTTCATAAATATGTATTATTTAAGTTGTTTTTATAAATAGAAATGTCTTTTTATGAAAAATAAATTTGTGATTAACTTTGTCTTGGTCTGAATTTATAGTAGATAGTTGATTAAGATGTCAATATTCAGTAACGAAGAAAATTGTATACCTTAAGTGTTCCTTTGAAATATTAATTTATTTACTCTGGCTTACTATATTCAGTTAGATTTTAAGTAATTTTCTACAGAACAATCCCAAAGGATTATATTATTACAAATATTTTAATTAATCCATCTTCCCATATATTCTCCCCTTTTAGTGTTTCAAATTACTATTAATTTTTTGTATGCATCAATTGAATGACAAACAGTCGTATAGGTTATGTTTTGATTACAAAAAATGTCAAATATTGAACCGGAACTATAACGACATTATACAATGAGACGATTTGGCAACCATGAAATCAATTGCCATAAGACCTGTACTGCATAATAGGGTTGAGACGGACTATAGATAAAAATATACAGTGTGATTTGATGTTTTAGGACTTGATTTTCTACTTAGATTCTTCTAATACTGTAAACATTCAGTGTTACGTTATGGCATGTACCAACAGAAAATTTTTCTGGTTTTTCCTCGCAAAAAACGTGGCTGTTGTGGTCATTAGTTCTTATCTAAATAGTCTGTGCTAAAACACTATAATTATTATTAAAATGTTGTAATTATTACCAAAATACACCAAGAAAGTGATTACTGTTGAAGTTAGTTTTGATCTGTCTTGAAATGTGTGCATACAAATTCAATATATTTGGTATAGGCAGTACCGCATAGAGTGTCACTGTAAGTAACAAAATTAGCAAACTGTAATAGTGCGAACGTGGGAAAAAGTACATCAAATATGCACAAAAATACGAAGAAAGAATGAATTTAGTAAATATTACATGTTTAAACTGTGTTATTTGGAAGTATTATATATTCCTTTTAATAAAAGTATATGTATGCACGTATATCAGTTTTTAATTGTAATATTTGAGTATACTGTTCAACCAAGTGAGGGGCTTAACAATATCGTTTAGTTTGATGCTGTAGAAGAAATGTTTTCACAAATGATGTCACCGATGCCATCGCTGCTGAATATGCTTATGTGCTATGAGGCAAATGTTGGGGTGTGGAATAGTATAAGCTTTTAAATACTCCAATATAGTTGAAAGCGTCGATTATACTATAGTCTATTTTTTAATTCGGAGGAGTGTTTTTAAATTGAAGCGCTAAAAAGGAGGCTTGCTATTTGTCAGTTTTCGGGAAGAATTACAATATGGAAATTTTACATGTCTACGGCCGCCATACTGTTACAACAGCTGTTATTGTATACATCGTTAATTTTGTCAGTGCGTTTCTGTTCAATTTTTTACGTTCAATTTGCGTTATAATAGTAAAATAGTTCTTTTAAGAACTGAATCGACTGATATACTCTGCGTGTAAATCATTTTCATAGCGTTTTTTTGGATATGGAGGAAGTAGCAAGCACTTCTGGATCGCAAATTTCCCCGTTGAGAAGGCGAAAATTTGTGATCTTAGGACATCTATCTGTTGTTGAGAAGCTGAATATAGTAAATATATTCAAAAAATTACGTGCTGATAACCCCAGAATGAGGATTACTGCTATTGTCGCAAGAATATCGAGTATGATAGGTTAGTGTTATAATACATTACCATCATTAGGTATATATTATTATGTTATCTTGTTTTTAGGAGTGGCACGGTCTACTGTCTATCGTACCATAAAAGAATATAAGCAGAAAGGACAAGTTATCCCACCCAAGCAAAGTTCTGGAAGACACTCTTTAATTACTGATTATAGTGAAACCGTCAAGAATTCTATAAGGCAAATAATTCACAATTTTTTTTTATAAAAATGACCTTCCTACACTTGATAAAGTGCTGAATGAAATCAAATAGCGTGATGATTTGCCACAGATGAGCTCTTCAACATTATACAAATTGATGAAAATGATAAACTTTAGGTCAGCGCCAATGTTCTAATTAATATGCAAAAAAAAAAAGAGTATATAAGTACTCAAATTTATATTTTACATGCTTTGATATGTTAGAATAAATATGATATATTATTGTAGGTATATGAAGAGGAATCGAAAGAGTGTTTTGATAGAACGTGATGATATAATTAGGTGGAGAAGAAGATATTTGATGACAATTAAGGATTATCATCGTTAAAATCGGCCAATTTATTATTTAGATGAAACATGGCTAAATGAAGGTCATACCAAACAATGAGTTTGGGTAGATGGCAATATAAGAAGTCGAAGATACTTTTACTAAAAGCAATCCAGAATATCACTACGGACAATTGGAAGAAATGTGTAGGCCATGTGATTAATGAAGAAAGACGAATGTGTGAGTTAGATGGGTTGGTCGATGATATAATCGGGCCATTTATTATATCAGTGGGTGAAAATAGTTCAAGTGAAATGGAAAGTGATAGTGAATAATTATAAATTGTTACTGTTTCATATGTATATGCTATAATTAACATTTGTCTAAATTGTTGTTCACTTGTATATAATAATAAAAAATTGTGAATAATTATATGTTTTATATGTATATGCTATAAATAATATTTGTCTAAATTTTTGTTCGCTTGTAAATAATCATATAAGAATAAGAACCATCTGTGTTTTCTTTTTAAATTTGAAAATATACAAATCACCTTTAAAACTTTTGATTTAAGCATTTCACTTACGATGATGATTCCTTTTTATTTCAAATTAAAATTATCTAATTTTTTAAATAAATTTTTAATTAATTACTTGACAACAATTTATATAAAATCGTCGCTAGTTTTAAAACTGCCGCCAAAAAGTAATTTTCCAAAATTCCATTGTGTAAACGCGCCTTTTTATTTTACTCCTGCGAATTAAAAAATAGACTATAGAACCGCACCATTTTCAAAATCGAAGAAGTCATCTATAAGACACAAACACTTTACAACATAATTGATTGCCATTTTTTTTGGTCTATAAAAAAATTAAATTGTTATTCTTGAAACTACCCAACAACATAATTTTCAGCAACACTTCTTTAATTTTATTTTTCTATTTAATTATTTTACAATTAGTAATATCAATGACTGTAAAGTTAATATTTAGTGTTATTTTAAAATTTATTTAATTTTTTTTTGGGTTTATTATTCTACAACTAGACGGCATTTTATAAGGGTTCCATATTTTGACGCTAGCAGAATCAACTACAACAGTATAAAACGAAATTGTGGCCTTAATATCGCCCAGTGATAGCAAGATTCAGTTGGTTGAATAGTAAAAGTATTACTTCAGGTGCGAATTTTGAAATTTTATTTATACAAAAAATATTTCAAATCCAACTCTAAATACTTTTATACTCTTGACAAATATATATAGAATGCACAATTTACGACATATTGGCAAAAAATCGCTATTCGATAAGAGTAATAGTTATACTTCCGGTCCGAATTTTGAAATTTCTTTTATACAAAAGGTATTGAAAATTAAGTTCTAAATACTTTTATATTTATAGCGTACCTGTCTAAAAAGCATGACTTGCGAAATATTAGCAAAAAACTGTTTTTTGATAAGAGTAAAAGAAGTACTTCCGATATTAATTTCGAAAAACTTTTATAATAAAATTCTTCACAAATTCGATTTTGAGTACATATGAATTCTTTATAAATTTGTTAAAACTTAGTAGTTGACGAAATATTGGCAAAATTCAATTTTTTCACAGAAGTAAACTACTACTTCCGGTCTGCCGATTTTACTGAAAATCTAATCAGAATTCGTAAATACAAAATTTGGAATTGATACCTGCAATCGTGGTCACACGCACACAGACATTTTTTAAAAACCACTTTTTCGGTATCAGGGGACTTCAAAAACTGCAAAAATCGCGAGGTCGAAAATTTTCATCATCACAATACTTCCTTATACTACATATAAGAAAGTAAAAAGTTTAGTGAATATTATACTTTTTTAAGACTACCGGTGCCAAAGTGGCTGATACTTCGATATTTTACTGGTACATAAATATTTTGCAGTTGGGATTAGTATAACCCACGAATATCTGACTTATAAAAGAATGCAAGCTAAATATTGTCAGAACGTGTTTTCCAATTTAATTATAAAAGGCATAAGAAATGCTGACTATTATTATTCTGAAGGAAATGTTTTCTTCAACTTCATTAAAAACCAATGAGCACAATTTCCTGTGCAGAGATATGTCAAATAAATAAATTAAGATCAACCAAATTATAGAGAATTTACGTTTTATTAAACAGAAAGGTTTTTTGTAGCATATAAAAGATTGAAGATGGATTAAATTCCGTATCTATATCAAAAATCAAGGACAGATTTTGGAACCTGTTTACATATTTGTTAATACCTAATCCTAATTCAGCATTAAATATAATCTTTAACATCAACAAATGTATACTAGTTTAGAGCTTAAATAAATAATAATTATGGCTGTGTTTAGCTTAATCAAAAATTGGTTATCGTGCAAAAAGTAATAAAATAATCATTATATTCAGCTTTTCAATAGTACTATAGCAAAATTATTACCAAATTAATAGTTTCATAATACAATTATTGTCGGTAGTGCTGAAACCATAAGTCTAATTGACTATTTAGGGTTATAGTGTCAAAATTAATATTACTTGACAGATCTAATTTTGCAACGTCATTTTAATTAGGTGGTGTATGTCGGTTGCGAGAGCGACTCGACTATATGAGTTCTATCACAAAGTAACCCCAAAAGTTTTATATTGTGAAAAACAATGAGATAATACTAGCATGAAAAACAAATATCAAATATTTAATAATTAATAAAAAAATAAAAACATTGACCCAGATTTTACTTCAGTTGCCCAAGTCGTTCTCACGATATGAGGAACCAGTTCTAGCTCACTGATAAATTAGGTGCCTACCGCCTGTATTCTTTTGAGAATTCAGTAAGCACGAACCTAATTTGCACAGTCACTTGCCAATATAAATACACGTAACTATTTATGTGTATCTCATAACCGTGCAATGTTACGCTTGGTCAATGATACCACCAAAACACATATTAAACACATATTAAATGCACATGTAACATAAATTTGACATTTCGCTTTCACCACGATAGACTTATACCGGTACTCGTTTAAACTGTCATTAACGTCCTTGCGAAGCAAGACAGTTCAGACAGTTGTCATCTTGATTGTGTTATGAGTTCATTTACACAGTTTTTTAATTAATATTTCATTTAGTATATCATGTTGCTTGATTTACAATTGCAGTAGTCACACTAGATTTAGTTTTTAATTATATAAGCAATTATTCAGGCAAAGTAGTATTTTAAGCGCATTATATCCTAAAATAAAAGTTTTTGTTGTATTTGATTCAATAATCAAATTAATGAGAAAAGTTCAATTTCTACTTATGCAGGAAAAAAATAAATTTTATTTCATTTATCTTCACAATTATGTATATATTTTGTGCATACCTCCTAGAAATGTAAACAAAAAACCTATTTCATGCCGCCAGCCATTATCGACGGTTTTCCAGGATTCAAAATCCGCCGGGAACATTTAATTCCCGGCCTAGTACTTACAAAAGTGACATTTGTTAAAAATTCACTAGAAGTGGAGTGGTAGCATTGACATTGATTCTTAATTTTCTAAAATAATGTCAACAAAGTTTTGATAGTTTTGACCGTGGTTTTGACCTAAAAGAGAATTTAAAACCAAGCAATTCATAAATATTTTTTAAATACTTTTAAATTTAATAAATAGATAATTCATGTAGATGGCGTTTCCATAATTCGTTTAGTTATTACTTTACTATTTTCAAAAGAAAACTAGGTAAATGTCAATTTAATTTTAAATTTGAAAATCAAATGTGCATAAGTGACAGGTACCAACCACAAAAATTAAATCCCCAGTTACTTTGGTTAATTTTTGACTTAGGTAATTTTTTACTTTTTAAAAATTATTTAAATTTGTTGGCATGAAAAATTTTGTGGATTACACGTCCAGAAAATGTTTTGCGACTACTCGTGTTGCTTCGCCTCGGCTAAACGCCTCGGTTACGCAATATCACTCACACTCGCAAAATATCATTTTCTGGACTAGTGATACAAATAACTATTTCATTACAAAACATATTTGAATAAGTTAACAGGCACTGAGTAAGAGTTGTAAGATTTATAAAGTGTATCAATATTATAAAAACAGAAATATTGTTTGAGGCTGTACATGCCGTCATCTTGTCATTCACAACACTACACTATTTAGTTTCACATTGTAAATAATTGTATATGTGCTTGATTACAATACGGTGTAGTGACAGAAATTACAATACGTAGTTAGCATATGACAAATGTATAAATTAAAAACAAGTAATTCAGTTATGTTATGAATAATATGTTCATCCATAGTTATTTACGAACCAACTGCGGGAAGACTATTTTCCCGCATGAGCGCACTTTGTAAGCACGAGCGACCGCTGGATGCGAGTGCTTTTAATTGCGCGACTTTATGGAGAAGATAGATGTTATCTGGAGCATTGGATAAAAACTTCTCTACGTCATCAGGACTTAAAATTTTTGATTTTTTTGGTCTAAAACCAACCATCTTTTTCTTGAGAAAAGCAATTACCTTGAAATATCTGCTTATGTCGATATTTCTCTTGAGCTTGAGCGTGGTTTTCAGCATTGAATATTTTCACCAGAGTGTGGACGGTTGACAGGATGCAGATAATTCAGAAAAATACACTAAATAAATATCTTCTTTATCAAAACTTGTAATGCTTTTCCTTAAGCTCCATTTACAAAAGATCTCGTATTCTTTTTCATATCTTCTCTTTGATTTTTCTGGTAACAAGTCCGTTTTCACATTTTCTGCTGCCAGAAAAATTTCATCGGGAACTTCCTCGCTTGTATTCTCATCGATTCCCTCGAGACAAATATTCATTTTAATGAGGATTCACTTATTCACGAGCAAAATATTTTAGAAATGCACTGACAGTTTTCTGACAATAAACAAACAAAAATGAAGGTAAATAACTGGTTAGTTACACATGGTAGCTAAAGCATTTCGCAACAACCATAATATACCGGCTTATTATTAATTTGACATATTGAGGTGGAAAATTATTTCCACACGGTGCGGAAAATTATTTCCACACGGTGCGGAAATAATTTTCCGCACCGTGCGGGAAAATTAATTTTCCACACTAAAATGTGTGTGGAAAATTCAATTTTCCGTCCGCTCGTAGAAAAAATTATTTACATAATCATCGATACATCATCATGAATTCCAATAACCGGTCACTCTCTTTTTGTAGTACCACATTTGAGATTATTATCTATCATATATAATATGGGGTGTGTTTTGAACATGTCAAAATTTTTCAACTTTCTATGCTATCTTCTATAAGCAAAAAGATTTGTAGAAACCTCCTCAATAGGATTTAATACATGCTTTATCATATGGCAATATGTATTGTCTTCATAATGTGTTGTTTCTGTACTTGGCTTTGATGTAAATGGCAGTACATAATTGTGTGAAATAAGAATACTAGACTATTTAATCAAATGATGTTAATACTTATTAACCTGAATATTCTGCTGAAGAGTGGTATGTGAAAAATTATTGTATATGACCTAGAAAGAGATATTTTTCCTACTATTCTAACACAATTACAATGCAGTTGAACTGACTGTGGGTTTTATAATCACTAGTTCACAGAATCTTGAAGTTATTTATGTGATTGTGCAAAATATCACTTTCTTTAGCAACACCTACTTATATTTATTGTTATATTCGCTAATTAATGACAAATAAATTACAGAAATTTCAAATTAAGATACAATAAATTTCTCAATGGCACATATTTGCTGAGAAAAAGTATTTATGCGAAACACTTATATATATTTAATAAATATTGCAATTTCCAGTTATCTATGTTGATCATAATAATTATATAATTTCTATACATAGCCAGTAATTTCAAAACCGTATTTGAATTAATTACTGTATTTATTTTCAGAGGAATAATTATTTACATATGTGTCTGTGTTTTTGACGCAATAAATTTCGAGTTTAAAAAACCCACTCATTGTCCTTAGCTGCCCCTACCTCATGCTAGATATATGAGTATAAATAGGAAGATGAACTGAAGCTGTTTAACTATTTCGCGCTTTTGCCAACGAAGTAAGATCTGTACGAAAATGTACAAGGTATTGGCTGTGTTATGTGTTTTTGTGGCAGTGGCCTTAGCTAGGCCAGAAGACAAATACACGACAAAATACGATGGTGTTAATCTTGATGAAATATTAAACAACAAGCGACTTCTTCAAGGATACTGCAACTGTCTTTTAGAAAAGGGACCCTGCAGCCCTGATGGGGCAGAATTAAAAAGTAAATATATCTATTTTCAGTGTGTGTAATGTAACTACCTTAGAACAACGTTATTTTTTAAGGTGTTCTTCCTGAAGCCATTGAGACTGATTGTGCAAAATGTACCGAAAAACATAGGGACGGCGCTAGGAAGGTTCTGAAACACTTATACGAAAAAGAAAAGGACTGTTGGGAGCCGCTAGAGAAGAAATATGATCCGAAGGGTGAATACAAACAGAAGTACAAGGCCGAAGCAGAAAAAGAAGGAATTAAATTATAATATATTTTGACACTTTTAATTTGTTGATCATAAGGTGTATCCTTTATGAACTATTTTATTTTATTTTTATATTAAATAAACCAAATTGAAAATCACTTTCTTGTTTAATTAATGTTTTTAATTTGTATTTTACTATGTATGTCTTATGTCTGCGCAAAACACATTGACAAAAAGCACTGAAAGCTTGTATAAAAGTGATATGTGTGAAAGTATTTGTATACAAAACTCGTAAATGAAGATCTGCCTACCTATACTACTAAATGTGCGTAGAATACATGATTTTACGAGCATTTACAAAGTTAATGCTTGACTATGCGTATTGTAAAATTTCTTTTTATAAAAATCGTTTCAAATTAAGCTCTAGATGCTTTTATGCTAATAATAACCCTATACGGAATGTATAATTTGCAAGACATTTGCTAAAAACTGCTTTTCGATAAAAGTAAAACTTACTTCTGGACCGTTCTGGACCGAGTTTTCAAAATATTTTTCTACAAAGTTCTGAGTATTTCACACTCCTATTAAGTCTGTGCTAAACGTATAATGTGAGTTATATTCCTTCTTTTTCGGCTAGTGTAAAGGACCTACTTCCGACAGAAATTTTCAATTTTTTTTCATGAAGTTGTTCTAAAATTTATTTATGAGTACGTTTGTATTATTTAGAACTGTTGTTTAAATTCTGTAGTTGATAAGATATAAGAAAAATTGATTAATTCTCTTACTAAACTGCTACTTCCGGTCTAAAGATTTTTCTGCAAATCCAGTCAGATCTCGTGAGGAAGATTATATTTTTTAATATGAAATTCAGTATTGATAGCCGTAATTCTCTGGCCGTTAACGTGGTAAAAGAGAGGAAGATATACTTGTAAAAACAAATTTCTTGTTATCATGAGATTTCAAAACAGTAATATCTGCGAACATCTCGAAATCGAAAATATTTGTCATTACAATACTTCTCTGTACTACTTATAAGAAAGTAAAAAATAGTATTAAACTATATTTATATTCGGAAAGACATGATGGTTCTCTATATAATAGTGAGAATTAATAGTATATTAAAGAATGAGTGTCATAAGCACGTCTTTCTTATTGCACGAGCCCAAGTTTAGGACACGACAAGCACAGCGAAAATATAGATTATATTTTGGTCTTTTGACATTAGAATTACAAATTACAAGTAGCCAACCCCGAGAAACTAAATTAAACTAGATCAGTGTGCATTTATAAGTTATAAACGCATCATTTTTGATACGTTAATAGCGTTATTATGGCATTAGATTAGAAAAAATATGTTTACCATTTAGTATAATAAAATTTAATAGGTAACCATTGCAAAGTATATATCTCATTCCTTGCTTTACATATTTGGGCGATGCAGACAAACTACTATTGCACCAATTCTAGCATTCGATTATAATAATTATCAATGTTAAATTCCCAAAAATGATTGCGCCTGAACAGCTACAAGCATTATCCTGCAAAGACAATATGGTGGTCTTAGCTACAAGAGCAGATTGATAAAGTAGGTGTGTATTATGGCGTGCAAAATAATAATCCGAGAATATATGGTCAGCTATGAACTATGAACATTTACAAATATTGTAAATGTTTTGGGTAATTAATTTAGAAAAACTTTTGGGTAGGGAATTCTTTAAAATTCTGATCGGAAGAACTTATCTTTGCTTTTATGAAAAAAACACAGAATTTTGCACGTGATTCGCTAATTATTTGTTAAATTGTATTAAGTTAATATAAAGAAGTCTTCAAAATGTCCACACGTTATATTCATTGAGATATAATTTTTTGAAAATATCTTTGAAATAAAGCAGAATAAGTATATTTGTGAGAGTACTGTAAAGTAAATTTAAAACGTCTATTGTGTAATAGTATATTAAAATACTAGTTACATAATACATGATTTTTGATGACCAAATCTTTTGGCCGCTATTGTTTTTTTTATAATTATTGCTTGTATCTGTTTCTGGCACTTTGATTTTTTTAAAGTCATTTAAATATACTTTATATATAAAAAATGTAGCTGGATACATATTTTAAATGATTTAATAACATTGGTATTACCAGAACTTCTACGTACAATTTACAACACAGCATACAACACATCTTATTCTGAGAAACACTGTTTATTTACGAAGTCCAAGTAAACCTCGATTAATTAAAATAATATTTACGTTATTGTAGAACTGAAAAGTAGCTCAATAAATATTTGCATATATCAAGGTTTCCAGCATGGGTACAGGTAGCCACATTGCTATTAATTTTATAGACAACTTCATACGTATGTTTTCAAGGTTGAATTTTTGAAAATAGGATTTTCTATTTCGGTGCTATAAAGTTCACTTTACTTACGATAACCCTTTTGGTTGTATAAAGTCTTACTTTATCGAACGGGTTTTTTTTTTTTTTGAGGTTGGTAAGAAAAAATAAGGAACCAAATCAGATTTAAATGTCTAATATAAACGTTTGAATGTAACAAAAATATGCAGTAGATGTACAAAGAATAAAGAAAACATGCTATAATTTTATTTAAACTTATGAACGATATACATATTTCGTCAAACATAATTGGGTGGTCAACTTTCTAATACTGTCATTGAAATTTACTTCTCAACACGGCCGATATTCAAATATTTAAATTGACTAGCTAAATATCAGTGTAACCATTATCAAAAAAACTAAATTTTTCAAACAAAATATTAAGTATTTTTGATCATATATTATTCGAACTTAAAAAACAGTATAAAAATACGTTTCATAAGACATTGTGCACTTTTTGAACGCGTGCACAAAAATCATGTGATCATTGTGATCTACTATTATACATCAGTTATTTTAAATTTACTTTACAGTACTTTCATAAATACACTTAGACTGTTTTCTTTCAAAGATATTTTAAAAAAATTACACTTCAATAAATGTAGAAGTAATGCACATTTTGAAGATTAAGTTAATACAATTGAACAAATAATTAGCGAACCACATGCAAAATTCTTTTTTTTATATAAAAGGAGAGATAGTGGTTTTTCTAAATTAATTGCCCAAAATTTGTACAGTATTTGTAAATTTTCATCAATCTGACCTGATAGCTGAGTAGGTATATGTTCTTATTGCCAGATTTACTTTGTAAATCTGGCTCAAAAATATCATCAGCTCTTGTAACTAAAACCACCTTTGAAAGATAAGACAATGCCTGTAGCTTTAGCTGTTCAATGACTATTTTATTGGGCTTCTGCTATTTATAATTATTATATCAAATTCTAGAATTGGTGCAGTAGTAGTTTGTCTGCATTGCCCAAATACGTATAGCACGTAATGGATCTTATGACTTTGCAACCATTAAATTCCGTTATGCTAAATAGTAAACGCATTTTAATTCTCACTATTATATAGAGAACCGTCATGTTCTTCCAAATATAAATATTCTTCTTTACTTTCTTATACATAGTACACAAAAATATCTTCGACCTCGAGATTTCTGCAGATATCTCTGCTTTGAAATCTCCTGATAAGTATATTTTTCTCTCTTTTTCCACAAAAGCAGCAAAAGATTACGGCTATCAATACGAAATTTCATATTTAAAGATTTAATCTTCCTCTCGAGATCTGTAGTAAAATATGTAGACCCGAAGTATCAGTTTATTCAATGAATTTTTTTTTATTTCTTATCAACTACAGAGTTTACACAAAAGTTCTAAGTAATACAAACGTACTCAGAACTAAATTTCAGAAAAATTTGTCGAAAAATAGAGAATCACTCACATTATACATTTAGCACAGATTTACTAGGAGTAAGAAATAATTAGAACTTAATCTGGAATAACTTTTGTAGAAAATTGTTTTGAAAACTCGCTCCAGAAGTAAATTTTACTTATATCGAAAAGCGTTTTTCGCAAATATTTCAAAATTTATAGATTCTGCATAGGGTTATTATTAGTATAAAAGCATCTAGAGCTCATTTTAAAACAATTTTTTGTAAAAAAAAAACGTTTTACAATATGCACAGATGAATTTTACCTTTGTTTTGTATACAAACATTTTTAATACACATCAATTTTCTACAAGCTTTCAGTGCTTTTTGTAAATGCGTATTGCGCAGACATAAGACATACATTCCGAAATATAAATTAAAAACATTAATTAAACAAAAAGGTCATTTGCAATTTAGTTTATTATATATCAAAATAAAATAAGACACTTCACGAAGGGTGCATCTTATGATCAAAAATTTATAAGTTTAAAAATATCTTATAAGGTAATTCCTTCTTTTTCTGCTTCGGCCTTGTACCTCTGTTTGTATTCACCCTTTGGATCATATTTCTTCTCTAGTGGCTCCCAACAGTCCTTCTCTTTTTCGTATAAGTGTTTCAGAACCTTCCTAGCTCCATTTCTATGTTTTTCAGTGCATTTTGCACAATCAGTCTCAATGGCTTCAGGAAGAATGCCTTAAAAATAATGTTGCTGTACGGCAGTTACACACATTGGAAATAGATATATTTACCTTTTAATTCGGCTCCATCAGGACTGCAAGACCCCTTGTCTAAAAGACAGTTGCAGTATCCTTGAAGAAGTCGCTTGTTGTTTAAAATTTCATCGAGATCGACGCCATCGTATTTAGTCGTGTATTTTTCTTCTGGCCTAGCTAAGGTCACTACCACAAAAACACACAACACAGCCAATACCTTAAACATTTCGTATAGTTCTTACTTCGTTGGCAAAAACGCGAAATAGTTAAATAGCTTCAGTTCATCTTTCTATTTATACTCATATATCTAACATGAGGTAGGGGCAGCTAAGGAGAATAAGTGGGTTTTTTTAACTTGAAATTAATTGCACCAAAAACACAGACGTATGCTGCAAACATTGTTATATGCAAATATTTAGTTTAGTTAGTTTTTATTAATATATCTATTCTAGAATAATTTAAATATTATTCTAATTGATTTAGAATTACTTAGACATCGTAAGTAAACAGTTTTTCTCAGAATACGGTAACTACAATATGCTGTATTGTAAATTGTACGTAGAAGTCCTGGTAATCTCAATGTTATTAAATCATTTAAAATATGTATCCAGCTACAGTTTTCATATAAAGTACATTTAAATAAATTGTAAAAAATAAAAATTCCAGAAATATATACAAGCAGTAATAAAGTGTTATATTTAATTGTAAAAAAATCTGCACATAGCGGTTCAATCTTATGGGAGCTATTTGCTGTTTTTTTTTACAATTAATTATAACACAATGCATATGAAGATTTTCACAATTTCTTACTATATAATATAATACACAACATAATGTAACAATTAATTTCAAAACAGAGTAACTTCATCACATGTGTACATGTTCCACATTCCAAATTTCAGAATCACATACTATGCAGATGCTGTTAGCTGAATGTATTAAGCAGTTTTTCTATCAACTTTCTCGGTGTAGGCCTATAACTAAACCTTTATCTGAAAATAGATTAGATTGTGTAGATTAAGTTATACCTACATAGAAGTAAAAGAAAATTATTTTCTACCATTCCATTTTCAATGCTTTCCCAATTAGTTTTTTCTTATATATTACATTATAAAATTTTATTTCTAAAATAAAAAACACAAATTACAGTAAAATATATATTGATGATTCAACGTCATTTTATTTAAAAAATAAAATGTGTCTTATTCTGGAATAGATAAAACTAACCGATGGTTATGAAGTACTGGTGTTTCTGAGAAATGATCATCGAGAGTTGGAAATATATTTTTCACTTTACTATACAAAAGTTGAATAACCACTGTGGTTTCTTCTGATAAAATAGTGGATAAAACTAGTCTTTTAATTTCACGTCTGACTAAAAAACGAACAAGAAGAAGATTTTGAATATATCCTCTTAAAAAACAAAATACAGTATTTTAATGTTCTCTTCAACGGCTGTACATCAACTGCACTATTTTGAACTGCCAGATGTCAATGCTTTGCTTTTTCAATACTCTTTTGTTACTATTGATAGCTTAACTTGTTATGGTTTGGCCACTGGAGGTAATGTTAGCATTCGGTTTGAGGCTTTTGACACTTTTTACAAAATTATTTGGAACAAACAACTTTTTTTGGACCAGGTTGACGTTTCAACATTTCCCTCAGCACATCTAACTACATTATTATCAATTATACACCCAGTAGAAATCTATAAATTAGTGCAGAATTAATCATGCATATACATGTAGGGGAAGGTGGGGCAGAATGGGATACTTACACTTAACTTTTGGGCCTATTTATTTTACACAAAATAAAATAAAAACGGTATATTTTATGCTATACTTGTTTTATTAACCTGTAATCAATTAAAAAGCCGTTTGAAATAACATTTGAATAACCCAATTTTGAAATATACTTCTATTTTTTAATAGGCGCCAGTTGCCCCGTTTTGCCCCACTCACGGGGCAAAACGAGACATCATTGTTTAAACAATAATAAGTCAAGTAAGGAACTTTTTTATTTATTATTTATGATATTACTACTTCAAGTTATATACTATGTATAGGTATATTATATAATAGGTAAATATTTAAAACTATTGACATATAAGAACATACGTGAGTGGCATCCTCGTCGTCTTCATCAACTCCCGCACGAGAGTTGTGTGCCCATTTCAGGCATGAAGAGCATCTAATCCATCCCTCCTCAGATAAGTCATGACAGTACAAGAACTCATCTTCGTTCTCTTCTTCGCTGTCATCAGAAGATAGTTTTTGTTTCTTGCAAGCTTTAGTAGGGATTAATTTTTTGAAACGAGGCTTCTTTTTACCGTTTTAGTTGCTTTTTCTTGTTTTTGTTTATCAGCACTCTTCAGCTCTTCCTTGTATAGTGATGATGTCAAGATAATGATTTTGCCCCGTTTTCTTGAAAACCTTTTATTATTTTGGGAAACTTTTGGGACAGGAAAAATTATTTCTGGACTGGCACACTTAAAACTAGTGAAACTTGGCTCCTGATTCGTTGTTGATGAGGTAGAAGGCTGTTTCGAAGTTGAGGGGGTAGAAGGCTGCTTCGAAGTTGAGGGGGTCGGACTTTGTGCTTCGTTTACATCCGCGGAAGGGAGCTCAATATCGCTTGTTGCAGAAGGCAAGAAATCTACATCTGTAAAAACGTTCATGTCAACAGGCCAGATTCCAGTCTTTCGGAAACCATTCACAGCTGTGCTCATAGTTGTCGCATGTATAAAATCTGGACCAAATAAAGAAGCATTTTGAAATAAGGTGACGACCTTTCCAGGGTTAACTCTGAGCCATTTTAGTACTTCATCCTCGTAATATTTACTTAATGGTCTCATAAATGCCACGTCAAGTGGTTGGAGCCTGTGAGAACAATGAGGTGGAAATCACAATAAAATCACCCCATTGTCCCGTGCTAAATCAATCAACTCCAAGCTTTTAGTATGAGTCGAATGGCCATCCAAAACGAGTAGACACGGCTTTTCTTTTGTAGTTCCTGCGAATGTAATAAATTTTTGAATCCAAGCTAGAAAAAGTTCCTTGGTCATCCACCCTGTTTCGTAGACTTTTGAAGAAGCGCCAGGAGGAAGTCCAGTTTGAAATTCTTGTTGCATACGTTTCCTTGAGAATATCAACATGGGCGGGACATAATTTCCAGAAGCGGGGAAGCAAATTGCAGCAGTGACAGTGTTACCTCTTTCAGTTGATGTTAGGGTTCCGACCTGACGACGTCCTTTTTTGGCAATTATTCTTGAGTGACCTTTTGGGTTTACTGTCAGACCCGTTTCATCGCAGTTAAATATCCTATGTCCTGTCAGCTGATGAATATCCACAACTTTCGAGAGAAGGTCGAAAAATGGTTTGACTGCGACCTTATTGAACCCTATGGCTCGAACTGCTGATGTTGCTTTCGGCTTTCGTAAGCTTAGATTGGGGTGCCTATCCATAAAACCTCTTGCCCACTCCAATCCTGCTTTCCCATCCTTAAATGGATGATTAAGGTTATTGCGATCGGCCAAAGCAAAAGCAAGTTCTCGAAACTTATTCATCGTAAGGCCAAATAGTTGAGCCTCTAGTTTAGTTAAGTAGTCAACTAGATCGCCCTCTTGCTCGTCCGAAGAAACGCATCGGTATTTTCCCAACGTTTTCTTAACTCTAATTCTGGATTATTTCGAATTTTTTTAACGTGACGCTCTAAAGTTGTTTGCGGAACGTTAAATTGACCAGCCGCTTTTTTGTATCCCATCGAGCCATTTACAACTTCTTGTACCGCTTCTTGCATTTGTTCTTCGGTCCATTGCTACCGTTCCGACTTCTTTTTGTAACGTCGCACCGTTCTAATTTTATCAGAACGAAAACGCAACTGTAACAAGCGCAGATTAACAAATAAAAAATGTGGGGCAAAATGTCCCATTCTGCCCCACGCACAAGTTTTGAGGTTATCTAGTCATTAAAACCAAATTACTGCGTAAAACTTAAGGATACAAACGGAATTAACAGACCATGGGACATAGTGTAACATTGTATAAGCAGCTTTTAATTAAATGTATCTCATTTCTACTTATTTGCAGTAAAATACACGTTGAAAATTGCAACACGCATAAAAATTTACATACGACAACCAACTAGGCAACTTGGTGGGCACAACAGCTGTGATCTGTTGTATAGTAGTAGGGGACAACATGAGCACGGAGTTCAGCGAAATTCAGATAGATTGCAGTACTTGTTACGAAAATAAGGGAGGTACCCCGATTTGCCCCATACCCCGTTTTGCCTCACGTTCCCCTAATTCTTTCATCCTACTGCGGCAATTAAACAATTCGCATGTAAAGTTTATTGATTTGGAAAAATATAAAATATATAAAAAAATAATTGCCATGCGTCTTAAATCTTGGACTGTCCTTCTTATTACAATTCTTTGTTCTGCTCTCCTTCATTTTTCTGAGTACCATTACTTATATCATCATATATTCCTATTTCTTTTAAGACGACTTTATAGCTACTTTATCCTTGAAATTCACTTTAACATATACTAATATATATAGATAATTAATTTATTACCAAACACAATGTGTTGGATACGGAAATACTGCAGATAGATAGTAGTGAATGCTACAAAATAAATAATTGGTAAATTGCTTATGTTTTACATGGTTCAGCCGTGTTTTAATTCTTGTCACTTATGCAGTAGATCGGACAATTGGTCTATCTTGGGTTGTAAACAGTAAAAAATGGCGTATTGTACAACTAAGTTACTTATTTACAAACGTCACCTATCTATTTAAATAATTAACACATATCAAAATGAGAAATATTTCGAACACTTTTCGTCTCGCTTCTGTTAGTAGCACAATCGCCCAAATGTTGTATTTATGTATCGTTATAGTAACTGATAGATTATACAGCAATTTAGTGACTAATTGTTACTTTTACATTCTTATACGTAGTATAAGGGAGTATTGTGATGATGAAAATTTTGGACCTCGAGATTTTTGCAGATGTCCACGTTTTGAAGTCCCCTGATACCGAAAAAGTGGTTTTTAAAAAATGTCTCTCTCTCTCTCTCTCTCTCTCTCTCTCTCTCTCTCTCTCTCTCTCTCTCTCTCTCTCTCTCTCTCTCTCTCTCTCTCTCTCTCTCTCTCTCTCTCTCTCTCTCTCTCTCTCTCTCTCTCTCTCTCTCTCTCTCTCTCTCTCTCTCTCTCTGTGTGTGTGTGTGTGTGTGTGTGCGTGTGCGTGTGACCACGATAGCGGTCAAACCGCTGTAGGTATCAATTCCAAATTTTGTATTTACGTGTATAATCTCCCTCTTGAGATCTGATTAGTTTTTCAGTAAAATCGGTAGACCGGAAGTAGCAGTTTACTTCAGCGAAAAAATCGAATTTTGCCAATATTTCGTCAACTACTAAATTTAAACAAATTTATAAAGAATTCATATATACTTAAAATTAAAATTGAGAATAATTTTATTTAAAAAGTTTTTCGAAATTCCTACCGGAAGTAGGTCTTTTACTCTTATCGAAAATCAGTTTTTTGCGAATATTTCGCAAATCATGCTTTTTAGACAAGTACGTTACGGGTATAAAAGTATTTAAAACATAATTTTCAATATCTTTTGTATAAAAAAAATTTCAAAATTCAGACCGGAAGTGCCACTTTTACTCTTATCGAATAGCGCTTTTTTGCAAATATGTCGTAAGTTATGCCATTCTATATATATTTATCAAGGGTACAAAAGTATTTAAAACTGGATTTTCAATATTTTTTGTGTTTTAGGTATCAATTCCAAATTTTGTATTTACAAGTACAATCTCCCTCTCGAGATCTGATTAGATTTTCAGTAAAAGCGGCAGACCGGAAGTAGTAGTTTACTTCAGTGAAGAAATCGGATTTTGCCAATATTTCGTCGACTAATAAGTTTAAACAAATTTATAAAATATTCATATGTACTTAAAATTAAATTTGAGAAAATTTTTATTGTGAAAGTTTTTCGAAATTCTTACTCTTATTGAAAATCAGTTTTTTGCCAATATTTCGCAAGTCATGCTTTTTAAACAGGTAGTATAAAAGTCTTTAGACTCAATTTTCAATACCTTTTATATAAACGAAATTTCAAAATTCAGACCGGAAGTAACACTTTTACTCTTAGCGAGTAGCACTTTCTTTCGAATATCTCGCGAAATATGCATTCTATAGAGATTTATTATGAAATTAGAAATACTTATAAAAGGATTTTTAAAACTTTTATACAAAAAATTCTTAAAATTTGGCTTATTTTTCTAAAAAGACAAAACAATTTAGAACAATTTTGTATAATTTAAAACGCTCATACATATAAGAAAGTCATGTGGTGGCCACACCTCATTTTTTCATAAACATTGCCGTGGATCAAGTAGAAGTACACACAGTGAGCTTGAAGCAGCGTTTTCTTAAAGTCCTTGCCATACTATAAGACTATTTCTTCTGTGGGCCGGAAGTATCAGTTTATTCAATGAATTATTTTTTTTTTATTTCTTATCAACTACTGAGTTTACACAAAAGTTATAAGTAATACAAACGTACTCAGAAATAAATTTTAGAAAAATTTGTCGAAAAATAGGGAATAACTCACATTATACATTTAGCACAGATTTACTGGCAGTAAGAAATATTTAGAACATAATCTGGAATAACTTTTGTAGAAAAATGTTTTGAAAACTCGAAATTTTACTTTTATCGAAAAGCGTTTTTCGCAAATATTTCAAAAATTACAGATCCTACATAGGGTTATTATGAGTATAAAAGCATCTAGAGCTCAATTTAAAACAATTTTTATAAAAGAACGTTTTACAATACGCACGCATGAATTTTACCTTTGTTTTGTATACAAACATTTCCAATACACATTAATTTTCTACAAGCTTTCAGAGCTTTTTGTAAATGTGTATTGCGCAGACATAAGACATACTTTCTGAAATATAAATTAAAAACATTAATTAAACAAAAAAGTCATTTGCAATTGAGTTTATTATATATCAAAATAAAATAAGACACTTCATGAAGGATGCATTTTATGATCAAAAATTTATAAGTGTAAAAATATCTTATAAAGTAATTCCTTCTTTTTCTGCTTCGGCCTTGTACCTCTGTTTGTATTCACCCTTTGGATCATATTTCTTCTCTAGTGGCTCCCAACAGTCCTTCTCTTTTTCGTATAAGTGTTTCAGAACCTTCCTAGCTCCATCCCTATGTTTTTCAGTGCATTTTGCACAATCAGTCTCAATGGCTTCAGGAAGAATACCTTAAAAGTAATGTTGCTGTACGGCAGTTACACACATTGAAAATAGATATATTTACCTTTCAATTCGGC
Source organism: Amphimallon solstitiale (assembly GCA_963170755.1). Taxonomy (NCBI): domain Eukaryota; kingdom Metazoa; phylum Arthropoda; class Insecta; order Coleoptera; family Scarabaeidae; genus Amphimallon; species Amphimallon solstitiale. The sequence continues at coordinate 132,160,200 of OY720676.1, forward strand.
TCCATCAGGACTGCAAGCCCCCTTGTCTAAAAGACAGTTGCAGTATCCTTGAAGAAGTCGCTTGTTGTTTAAAATTTCATCGAGATCGACGCCATCGTATTTAGTCGTGTATTTTTCTTCTGGCCTAGCTAAGGTCACTACCACAAAAACACACAACACAGCCAATACCTTAAACATTTCGTATAGTTCTTACTTCGTTGGCAAAAACGCGAAATAGTTAAATAGCTTCAGTTCATCTTTCTATTTATACTCACATATCTAACATGAGGTAGGGGCAGCTAATGAGAATAAGTGGTTTTTTTTAAATTGAAATTAATTGCACCAAAAACACAGACGTATGCTGCAAACATTATTATATGCAAATATTTAGTGAGGTAGTTTTCAGTAATATATCTATTCTAGAGTAATGTAAATATTATTTTCATTTATTTAGATTTACTTAGACATCGTAAGTAAACAGTTTTTCTCAGAATACGGTAACTACAATATGCTGTATTGTAAGTTGTAGGTAGATGTCCTGGTAATTTCAATGTCATGAAATCATTTAAAATATGTATCCAGCTACAGTTTTCATATAAAGTACATTTAAATAAATTGTAAAAAATAAAAATTCCAGAAATATATACAAGCAGTAATAAAGTGTTATATTTAATTGTAAAAAAATCAGCACATAGCGGTTCAATCGTATGGGAGCTATTTGCTGTTCTTTTTACAATTAATTATAACACAATGCATATGAAGATTTTCACAATTTCTTACTGTATAATATAATGCACAACATAATGTAACAATTAATTTCAAAACAGACTAACTTAATCAGATATGTATATGTTCCACATTCAATATTTCAGAATCACATACTATGCAGATGCAGTTAGCAGAAAATAGATTAGATTGTGTAGATTAAGTTATACCTACATAGAAGTAAAAGAAAATTATTTTCTACCATTCCATTTTCAATGCTTTCCCAATTCGTTTTTCCTTATATATTACATCATAAAATTTTATTTCTAAAATAAAAAACACAAATTAAAGTAAAATATATATTGATGATTCAACAACGTCATTTTATTTAAAAAATAAAATGTGTCTTATTCTGGAATAGATAAAACTAACCGATGGTTATGAAGTGTTGGTGTTTCTGAGAAGTCATGATCCAGAATTTGTAATATATTTTTCACTTTAGTATACAAAAGTTGAATAACCACTGTGGTTTCTTCTCATAAAATAGTGGATAAAACTTGTCTTTTAATTTCACGTCTGACTAAAAAAAAACAAACAAGAAGAAGATTTTGAATATATTCCCTTAAAAAACAAAATACAGTACTTTAATGTTCTCTTCAACGTCTGTACATCAATTGCACTATTTTCACCTTACAAAGAAGCCTGAATAGTTGAACTGCTAGATGTCAATGCTTTGCTTTCTCAATACTCTTTTTTTACTATTGATAGCTTAACTTGCTATGGTTTGGCCACTGGAGGTAATGTTAGCATTCGGTTTGAGGCTTTTGACACTTTTTACAAAAATATTTGGAACAAACAACTTTTTTTTTGGACCAGCACATTATTATCAATTATTCACCCAGTAGAAATCTATAAATTAGTGCAGAATTAATCATGCTCATATACATGTAATTCTTTCATCCTGCTGCGGCAATTAAACAATTCGCATGTAAAGTTCATTGATTTGGAAAAATATAAAATATATATAAAAACAAATGCCTTGCGTCTTAAATCTTGGACTGTCATTCTTATTACAGTTCTTTCTGTGAACGTAACAAGAAGTGGCTTCTTATTACGTTGTTCACTCTGTTTACCTCCATTTTACATTGCATGTAATATTGATATTTGCGTGTGACTTTTATTTTGATTTTAATTCTGTTCATTATATATGTTGACATGGTAATTTTCTATCAAATGAGTTTGAATAATTCAGTACCGCTTCTATATGTAACCGCATACATCCTCTCATGACAAGAGATACTTTGAATATTAATGACTATCCTAGGCTGAAGATGACATACAAATGTCGAAACTAGTTCTTAGAGTACATTATAAATAATATTGTAAAGATTAAAAGAGGAACCTTTATCGTTTATGTTTTTCCATTTTTGGATTTTCTTGTACTGCTTTAAATTGTCTGTTCAACAGTTTTTTCTTTTTCAAAATTGAGCCAATAGTTTTTGAGTTATTAATTTTTTTTTTAAATATTTGACCAAAACACGTGTTCAGAAAAAAAATATTTTCACATTGTTTTAAAAGTAAGAACATTAACTTTGGTGATGATTGTAACCAAGAAAATTCTGCATCATTTGATAAAGTTGCACACGACAGTACCACAAAAAACTTTGTTTTTTCAAAGCCTACTTACTGAAATTTTCACATACCAAAAACTTATTTTTTTTAAATGGAACACCCAGTATTTTATTGAGGCATTTTGTTCCTTTTTTTATTCTCTTTCATTAAAAGTAGGTAAAAGTGATCTTTGTCTATCGGTAATTTCGAAACCGACACGCCGGTACAATTTAGTTCCTGTCAAAAAAAATGTCGAAGTACCGTCTAACTGCGAAGAAAAACCGTTCTAACAGCGAAACCGCTTAAGTTAGAGGTATGACGTTACATAAGAAATAAAAAGTACTCTTCAAGAGCTTTTCGAATCAGCTCCAACATATATATTGTTCCATTAAAAAAACATAAGTTTGATACGCCACTGGAATACGGTATGGCACTGATGACCAAAAATATTTTAGGGAAATGGTGCCAACAATAACCCTATATTACAATTTTTAAATAAAAGAAGCATAATTGGCACAATTTCTAGGTAGGCTTTGAAAAATAATGCCAACTCTATATGTTAAATATTGTGAAATACTAGATAATTCACGACAATGTTGATTCCTTAAAGACTACAATTAGGTGAAAAGTAAACCACTTATAAACCACAGATAAGTGCTTGTTCTCTACGAGCGAACTTAACTAAATCATACTGTGAAACCTATACATAAAATTTTTTTGGACTCTCTTTGGATGATTGTTTGAAAGGGGCAAAGCACATCGACCAATTATCAGAAACATTAACATATGACATTTTTGTGGTTAAATAAATAAAATATATTACAACTATTCATCATACATTCTAATTTCGGCTATGGTGTTCTTTTCTGGGGAAGATCTATATATGCAACAAGCGTTTGTTGCTTCAAAAGCCAACCAGGAGAATTTTCTAGGGGATACTTTAGGAAAGAGAGTACACTTACCCACGGTGTTTGTTTATTCTTTGGAAATGTTGACAATTTTTCACTCACGTAGACATTAATTTTGTGTAAATGGTCACCAGCACATATATAGCACTCGACACTGTGACAAATTTAATATATTGCCTAACAGCTTAACGTCAACGCAGCAAAATGTAAGTCACTGAGGGACAAAATTATAAAACCGTCTTACACGGACTTGTAAAGGTTAGACGTAGATCCGTTCATTACACTATTGAAAAGGATTTTAATACCTAAAGAGTGCTACACCATGATTAAATTTCTTATATATATTCATAACACAATGAACGTGTTCTGTGCGAAGATATGTATATAATGTAGTTCTGTTTTCCTTTTTTTGTTGTATATCGTATTAATGAAACTTTGCCGTGATACTTTATAGATGACCATATGTAGTAATAGTTATGGTATCAAGGGAGTGAAGTAATATTTTATAGTCGAGCCATTGATATTGCGTAACCATATTGAGATTGTAATATTACTTTGCTCCCGTGTTGCGTACAACATTTTTTCGCCCGCGTCATAATTTTTATTTTAAAAAAAATACAAAAGGACTAATATTAAATAATTACAAAATATATTATTGAGCAGAACAGAATACAGTTACTTATAATCACTAATTGTAAAGATTAAAAAAAGCAAATTTACAAGTTTTTAATTTTTTTGATAGTCACTGATGTTTGTCAACTGTCAAATTGGATTGTAAGCAGCCGTGATGAATTCGTAATTGTGCTGAATATGCAACACAATATACAGCACACCGGTTTTTACTTTCTTATACGTAGTATAAGGAAGTATTGTGATGATGAAAATTTTCGACCTCGGGATTTTTGCAGATGTCCACGTTTTGAAGTCCCCTGATACCAAAAAAGTGGTTTTTAAAAAATGTCTGTGTGTCTGTGTGTGTGTCTGTGTGTGTGTGTGTGACCACGATAGCGGTCAAACCGCTACAGATATCAATTCCAAATTTTGTATTTACGAATATAATCTCCCTCTTGAGAACTGATTAGATTTTGAGCAAAATCAGCAGACCGGAAGTAGTAGTTTACTTCAGTGAAAAAATCGAATTTTGCAAATATTTCGTGAACTACTAAGTTTAAACAAATTTATAAAGAATTCATATGTACTTAAAATTGAAATTGTGAACAATTTTATTAAAAAGGTTTTTCGAAATTCCTACCGGAAGTAGGCCTTTTACTCTTATCGAAAATCAGTTTCTTGCAAATATTTTGCAAGTCATGCTTTTTAGACAGGTACGCTACGAATATAAAAGTATTTAGAACTTAATTTCCAATATCTTTTGTATAAAAAAAATTTCAAAATTCGGACCGGAAGTATCACTTTTACTCTTACCGAATAACGATTTTTTGCAAATATGTCGTAAATTATGCATTCTATGTATATTTATGAAGAGTACAAAAGTATTTAGAGTTGGATTTGGAATATTTTTTGTATAAATGAAATTTCAAAATTCGGATCGGAAGTAACACTTTCATACGTATAAGAAAGTCGTGTGGTGGCCACACCTCATTTTTTCTCTATGTAATGAAATTTTGTATCTGTTTATCATTGTTCAGCACGGGGATGTAATGTATTTAATTTGCTTAGGTCGTTATTTAGGTTGCGTCTTCGATAGTAACTCAGTTATGTTCTCTTTACATAGTGAAGAGCAGGAAAGGTCATTTACATCAATAAATGTTTAATTATTATTATTAAAGAATATTTCAAAAACAAGAATAAAAATTTAGTGGCATATTTTAAGAAGAAGTTGTGATTTTCTTTTCATTTAAAAGAAGGTAACTAAACTAATTGTGTCAGTTTAATCATTAATTGTTTTCCTAGAAGACTAATTAGTTATTACTATAGACCGGACGAATCAGGTTGAAATTACGACGGAGCAAAGAAATAATGTAAACATCACTCAGTTACTGAATAGCTCTATTCATATAGTGAACTGCTCTCTTCTTATCGCGAAAACACAGCAAAAAAGTCCACTTTACTGATAAATTTCTTTCTTCATCGGCATACAAGCGTGAGGGGTTTTTAAAATTTATTATATTTATCATATATTTTGTAAGATAAATAAGGTACGGGGAATTAGTTTTTTCATTGTTTTGACTGTTACATACTTCGTAATTTTTGTTATTATCTTGACGTAAGTGTGCACTGGATTTCGTTAAGTTTCAATAACATACCCATACATTTTTAGTTATAATTTATTTAGATCTAGAACATTGTTTATGTTACTATCATAAAAAGAAAGTAACACAATTCCTAAATTTAAAAAATCAGTTGTTATTCCTTCAGGACCACTTTGGAAATTTGCCTAAACTAATCACATATTTTGAAAATCGATATCTCAAATTACAAGATGGATTAACCACATTAGATGCGGCTATTAATAATTTCAAAAGTATTCCAAGTGACTTCGGGTGTGGCCTTCGTCAAAAGTTAGACGCAGTTTTTAATAGAAATCCAGATTTAATAACATTGCGGCAATTGTGTATGGGGACAATTACACAAAATCTAACTGCTAAATATGCTGAAATAAAAGAATATTTCCAGTACGCTATAACCAGTTGCGATGTAGAAAGGACGTTTTCTATCTACAAGGATGTACTTCATTCAAAGAGAACAAATCTTACAGAAGAGAATCTTGAGAAAGTATTGCTAGTAAATATTAATACTCCTTTACTCAACTTGAACTACAAAATTAACAAATAATAAGGTATTTTGTATTTTATAGATCACCACCAACTTGTTAACCAATTATATAAATAAAATTAAAACTCTTTAAAAATTGAAAATTTTAATAGTACGCCTATGGGCGAAATTTAATGATGAGTCATCAACCTCTAGCGTCCGGTCTATAGTTATAACTGTAGAACTGATTTGGGAGCCGGTGGTGTTAGTATTTTTGTAAAGAGTAATGTGGAGGCGGCTTTGTAAGAGGGCTCTTTTGGAGCGTTTGATTGGGGGTTTAAGGATTGTTGTGCACGCGTTCGGCTTACTGAAGTAAGGATTACTGTAGTTTGTGTTTATCGATCAGCCTCGAGAAATGTAATTGAGTTTGTTGAGAGGTTATATAAACTCTTGAATGCAAATTTCAATAAGCATAGCTCTGTACTAATTTGTGGAGACTTTAATGTTGACTTGGGGCGGGATACCACTGAGTCACGCAGCCTGCTGAATTTGTTTTCCTCTTTTGAGCTGGGACCTCTAGTGGGTTGCCCGACGCGGGTTACTAAGATTTCTAGTACAAAATTGATAATTTATTTTCCGATTGTGACTCTCGGTTCTCTTTGTGTATGAATTGTGATTAATTGATTTCTGAACATCATTTTCAGCTCTTCAATATAAAAACAAAAAGCTTCTCTCAACCAATTAAATACACCTTCCGCCATTTCTTTTTTTCTTGAGATGATGAGTAGGGAAGTCTGGGCCGATTTAGTTCTTTGTGGAGGATCTAATAACAAGTATGAGATATTCCACAAAACTTTTTTGTTTAATTTTGATTTGTGCTTTCCTTTGCATAAAACTAGAATAAATAATAATAGTCGATTATCTTGGTACGGTGAAGATTTGAGAAAGCACGCACAGCATGTATTGGGTTTGTATGATCTGTATAGAATTACGAAAGCTTCTGAATTACTAGCACTCTATAAGTCTTAAAAGCTGGATTGTCAAAAACGTGTTGAGTTAGCCAAAAAACAATATTATGACAATTTAATAAACAGATCAAATAATAAAACTAAAACCTCCTGGAAAATTGTTAGAAGTATTACGGAAGATCAGCGTTCAGATGAGAATAAGTTTTATGATTGCGAGGGTAGAATCATTGATGATCCTAGAATGGTTGGTGATTTTTTTGAGGAATATTTTTCTTCCGTTGAAAAACCTGACGTAACTCAAGCCTCACTTAATCAGTTCGTTGGTACAGTTAATAACAGCTTCTATTTAAGGCCCGTAGATAGTGTTGAAATAAAGAAAACATTATAGGAAAAGTTAGTATCAAACGTTCAGCTGGGCCTGATGGCATTCCTTGCTTTATATTAAACTATGTGTCTGATTTTATATCTACACCTCTTGCTGATATAGTGAATTAATGTTTTTGTGAGGGTATATTTCCAGATTCCTTAAAGACATCCAAAATAATACCCGTGCATAAGAAGGGCGATCGTAGGAGTGTCGAAAACTACAGACCGATTTCTTTAACATTTGCTTTCTCAAAGATTTTTGAAAAGGCTGTTAACGTAAGATTAGTTCAGTACTTGACCAATAAGAATTTTATTTCCTCTTCACAGTTTGGAATTGCTCCTGGTAGGTCTACCCAAGATTCTGTACGTCTGAGTTTAAACTATGTCTATGAGCAACTAGACAATAAAAGAAGGTTGGGGGTATTTTCTTTGACTTAAGTAAGGCTTTCGACATTCTGGATCACTCTATCTTATTGAATAAATTATATGCATTGGGTATTCGAAGTGTTATATATGACTTGTTTCAATTTTTTCTGACTATGCAAACGTCTAGTGTGCATGTGACCGGCCATGTAGAAAATATTGTGGGGTCATTCAGTTCATCGCCTATCAACTTTTTTTGTCGAGTACCTAGGGTTCCGTCCTCGGCCCAACTCTCTTCATAATACCTATATGTAAAGGATTTTTGTGAATCAATGAAACATTGTACATATGCCGATTATACATACTGTATTGTCTATCACCATATGCTTGATGACACGTCTGGGGCAATGAAAGTTGCTGTTGATGGCATGGGTGAATGGTGCGACACCAAGGGTCTTCTTGTTAACGGTCGGTAGACTAGTGGCCTCTATGTTCCATTTAGTGGGCGATCTATACCTGAGTGTAGTGAGGTGGGGTCCTACTCTCAGCTGGGGGCCACATTTCCGGCAGGTTGAGAGTAAACTATGGTCGACAATATATAATCTAGATTGAGGTACAGGTTGGCCTTCTGGGGTTCCTCGTCCCATTCTAGAGGGGTATTCTTGATGCAAAAAGGTATTTTGTAATTTTATTGATTTGATTATTTGTAATATTTGATATGTGTTTATGTTTGTTTATGTATGTTTATTGACGTGTCGATGTTCACCTCCGAACTTATGACAAAAATATATTATTATTAAGAAAATCATAATACTTTTTTTCTTTTATATTTCAACTAGGATTAGAAAAAATATATACATCAAAGTTTTCTATTAGAAATACTATATTTCAACTCAAATCTCCAAGACACCATGCGCTTCTATTTTAATGAGCGTTAAAAATACTACTAATTTACTAATTTAAACAATTTTGTATCTCTTCTAATAAGAAAGTTACACATGATTGACTCAATTTGGGTCAACCTACAGCGTAAGTGGATTACTACTTACGCTGTAGAGCTCACATATGAAGCAGTTTACATTGCTGGGCAATACTAATTATGATCTTACCCGCGTATATTACAAAATATAATTTTTAGTGTTAAGCTATGACATATGTAATACACACAAACTTCAAAGTGACATTCACTGCATTTTATCATTCTTGGTCATAAAATATCTAATTTATAGCATCCGAAAATCAAAATATGAATAAAATTTTGATTGCTTTATTGATAATTACTGTCAGCGTATATACAAAACCCGTGGAAAGGCATACAACTAAATATGACGGCTTAGAAGTTAATCAAATTGTAAAGAACAAACATCTGTTGGAGGGATACTATAAATGCCTTGCGGATCTGGGCCCCTGCAGCCCTGACGGAAAATCATTAAAAGGTACGTAATAATAATAATTACGAAACATCAGAAGCTATTAGTGATTCTCTTTAATTAAATTACTAGATAATTTCTCACATTTACATACTACAGTTTACACATTTATACTTATGTATACTATCATATTACATAACTATTGATGAGCTGTAAAACCGTGAAATGCATATATTTATTTTTCGACGATCGCTTAATAATAAATATAAAAGTAAATTCAAAAGAGCAAAGCACATAATACAATTTTAATAGCATGTAATAAATTGTAATTAGTAATTACTATTAAACGGTAAGTAACGGTATGTACTAAACTATTAGTCCTTCCTCTCTCTCCAGCTTCTTTTATCATTACTACAGCTTCCGCCATACTTTGTTCTTTTCTTGCTACAATTGTAAGATTATCAGCATATGCAATCACTTATACTGACTTTTCTATTATGCTTCCCTTAACATTACAATCTCTTATAATGTCTTCTAGTACGATATTAAATAATGTTGCTGATAAACCATCACCTTGTTTCACTAGTTCCTTTAATTCAAACGCATCAAAAACCCCTGATTGGGAAACAACGGCAGCCCTTGTTCCTTCCATCGTCCTTTGGATGAACCTAATCAATTTATCTGGTATTACAATTTTTTGTGCCATATTCCTTTTAATTCTATCAATACTTGTCTGAAATCAATATATGTTATGTGCAATTCTATTTTATTTTCATATTCATTTTCAATGGGCTGATTCATTATGAAAATATTTTGCATATATGATCCATATATTTTTTATTATTAATCTAACAAATTTCAGCTCTACTTTCTGTGAAAATTATATGAATCATGATATGTCTTTTGCATACATATATAAAATTTATGAATCGATTTAACTTGATGCATATATAATTTTGGCGCAAATATGCGTTTTTGAACTACTGCGCGCCGTGTACTTTTTATTAAATCAATCACTCATACATATAATAAAATATCATACTAATATGAAATAGCTTTTAACAACGCCTTTTGTTCTTCTAGCCGTACTTCCGAATGCTATCCACAGTAGATGCAGTAAATGCAATGAAAAACAAAAAGTAGGTGCATACAAAATTATTGGCCATTTAATTAAACATGAAAAAGGATGGTGGGCAAACTTACAAAGAAAATATGATCCAGATGGTCGACATGTTCAGTCATTCAAAGAAGAAATTTCTAAACAAGGTGGCGATATATAAAACTTTTAGTTACATCGACATGGAATATTTACAACTACTGCTTCAGCATTTTGTAGACACATCCAACAAATTATTCAGTAATATATTCTATTGTATAATTCAGTATCTAAGACTAATAAAAACTATCAAAATAGTGTCGTTATTTTATCCACTTAAATGTACAACTAGTTTCAGATAAAACTAGATCACCAAATACTCCATCGTGTAACCATTGCTTTAATAAGATATTACAAGGTAAGAGCACTAGGACAGGATTTCCTTGTATCCTTGAAACGTCAAAATTTTAGTTGGGGGTACAATTCAAAAGGTGATTCCAATTGCAGAAAATAGAATCATGTATTGTGAAGCCCGTGATTTATTTCTTTTAGTCATTTTCAGCGAAGCGGGCCCATGTGTTAGCAGTCAGAGTGATATATTGTTCCATATTGTCATGTTTGTTCATATTTATTTTTCTTTCTATATCAAGCCTTTAACTGTTAGAAGGTTACTTTCTAAATAGAAACAAGAATTTAATGTTAAGAAAACGACTATCGCATTGAAGGTGATGAATTAATTGAATATGATATTACTCCACACAATACAATTATTGTTCAATATATCAACAGTCAACTTAGAAATTCATTATGGAAAGACAAAGACTACGGCGTACCACAAGGAATTATCTTATATAAACCAACTACTATTATAATTATTTGCTCTACACAGTGTAAAAACAATGAACATTTTTTTGTCTAACGTACAGTTCTGCTCAAATAAATCTGGAACAACTCTTGCAACGTAATTGTCAATTCCACTTGTTTATATAAATCTGGGACAACGTTTTTGTTGTTGCATTTGTGGCTTTCAGCAATTTCATTATAAGTGTTGTTGATAGTTTACAAAAGGATTTAATTTTCATTTATTAAAAGTAAGCAGTAATGAAAGAAAGCTGCTTTAACAAGAAATAATTAACAATAAAGAAAAAACTTAAGAAAAAAGAAATTTAATATTTCGTTTGGCCACCATTTTTTTGAATAACTTTTTCCAGTCTTCTTGGCATGGAATTAATTACTGAACGCCCTAAATCTTCATTATTTGTCAGTTCCTCCCATGCTTCTTCAATCCATTGCCATGATACTTTGGCGCTTTCTGGATGAGCATTTCGTTTACTGATAATTTTAACCAAAAGCACCCAACATTCTCGATCGGATTTAAGTCCGGACTGTTGGAAGGCCACTGCAAAACCTCGATGTTATTAGTTCCAAGCCAAGTATTTATAATTCTAGCAGAATGAGCGGGACAATTATCTTGCTGAAATATAAAGTCGAAATTGGCGAACATATGATGGTAGGTAATCGCATCAAACCTGTTTTCAATCCGCCAACATGTTCCTAAATCTTCAGGACTGATGCAAGCCCAAACATTAACTCCAGAAGTTCTTCTAAGACGACTATATTCCTCACGAAAATCAGTTCCCCGTGGCCTATAGACTCTGATTTTACCATTGTAAGTCGATTGAAAAGTCTTCTCATCATTAAGTTGTGATTGTTTCTGTTCATTAGTTAAGTACGGCTTCTTTGCAGCAACACTGCACTTTAAGTCTCTGGAGGCGGGAAAAATTGTGTTTATTACAACATTTCTTGCAGTTTCAAATGGCCGACCTCTTATATAATCTAAAAGTTCCATAGCCTCTTCGACAGTTGATTGTCTATTGAACAGCTCTGTAACAGACTTTTTTTTAAATAAATTCGTTTTCCCACCTTTTCTTGATTGCAAACATTGTATTTTTATTCACCTTCAAATGCCGTGAAGTCATTCTTATCGACCAACCGCCTTCTACTTTGGAATAATCCGCACTTTTTCAATATTTTCTTGGCATTATACTATAAAAATGTCTTTGAAAAACGTAATACTTAAACAGATTTTTGCATTTTGACAAGCTAATACACTCTGTCATGTTTGATGATAGCATGGAAATACTGTTCAATATATAATCCACATTTACAATCGAAAATTAAAATTGTTACAAGATTTATTTGAACACAACTGTACATGTGTGAAGAGGATTATGTCATGTAATATTTGTGACGATAAAAACTATTTTTTAATAAGAGTAAAATTTCGAAAAACGTTTTCAATATATCGAATCCATTAAAGTATATTCGGAGAACATAGACCGCCACAGGCGACATTTTCCCTGTCCAGAGTTCGGTACAGGTACTGAGATACTGAGGACAGGTGACCATATAACCAATAATTGTATATGTCCTCATTAATTTGGACTACACTACAAGACATGTGTTGACAATGCGTATTCTAAATTAACAACGAGACAGGGGAGTACACAAGAACACTGTTTGTGTGTCGATGATGACGCGTCAATCTTATCTGAATACATCTTAAAGCGTGCCTTAAAGGTATAAACGTCGACGTTCGCAGGCGACCGTTCCCCCGCCAAAGGAATTCGGTACCGCCACAGTACACAAATGAAGGTTGCGACAGCTGACCACATAACCATTAATTTGATAATATTTGTAAGTAGATGTCACTTATGGTGGAAACACGTTACATTCAGTTGCACGTCATACTAGATCCATGACGACTCGCCTTGTATATGTTGTCGGATCTATTTTTATTTCTGTCAGTGACATTTGATATAACCAAAGAAAAGAATAACAAACGTAATATATTTAGTAATTGAAATGCTCTAAGACTTCAGTCTTTCTCAACCTATTTATTATATTGACTTACATTGTCGAAAAACCTTAAGTGTTTCATTACGTATCCATAATATAACTTAAAATATGCAATACTTACGCTATTCACATTAAATTTAACACATGATTATAGAGGAGTTTGTAAAAAGCCTCGACTGTTTACAGAAACCTTTCGGCATTATATTCAATGGACGCAAATAAATAATAAATACACTTCTAAGAAGCACTGTTTTTAAACAATTTATATCAAAGCAAAAATAAACATGAAAAATTTGACAGGAAGAATATACGCAACGCACGTCTTTTTGACAGATATGATTTATCTGTCAACACCGATTTGAACTATTAGTCTATTAAAAATATGTAATAAAGAAATTTAATATTAAAACGGAAATTATCTGTTTATTTGCCATGAATGCGTATATTACGATCAATTTATAAATCTTAAGCTAATGAAATAAATGCCCTCGAGTATAATTAAACAAAGTAACTTTTTTAGTTTCTCTAATACAGTTATGACAATATGTAAACGTCATCGATGACGTGCAACTGAACTTAACGCGTCTCCGGTATATGTTGGGCAACTCTATATGAACCTTGTATATTAATATAACCTCACTAATTTGGACGACACTAGATGTATAGTAGTTCGCAAATTCTAACTTAACAGCGACAGACATAATACATAACAAAGCTATTATATCTTGTTCCAAAAAGAGAGAAACTAAATTCTGAACAGACCCCCAGTCAAATTACAACCTGCAACTGGTGAAATCAATTTTAGGCCGTAAAATTAAATTTAAATATCCGTCTGAGATACGAAATCTATACCAAATTAAATTGTATATAGATTGTTTAGAGATAAATCCGCAGTTAAGGCAACAGAATGGTAAATGTAGTAATCACAACACTTGAAAGTAAATAAATTTGCCTAGAAAACAAACAATGTCAATGATGTCAAAATATTTGACAATTGATATCAAAAAGCGAATGTAGTATAGTGCTATTTCGCCTTGTTGTCAACTGATAAGAAATATCTCTCTCTCACTTAGGTCTGTTCAGGATTTCGTCTCCCTCTTTTGGGAATAAGGTATAGACGATATCTATTTCGCTAAAGACACATTAATTTCTTAAGAAGGAGGAGTTGCTTTTTCATAGATTAGATCATCATGGAGATCTTAGATTTATTCATTCGTCTTTGGTATTTTTTGTAATTCTGACCTTGTTCTATAAATCTGCTGTTGTATTTATTTATTACATTTCTTTATTAATTATCTTAGATGTGGTTTTGTATTTGTGTGAAATTATATAATATTTTGTCTATATTTTACTATTTTTCGCTTAAACAAATAACTACCGTCATTAATTGTTATTAAGAAATTATTTTCATACATAATTATATGTCATTTAATGATGTAGGTACATGACTGCAAGATATAAAGTGAATGTTATGTGTCATATGTTATAATATCTGCGGTTTGTTCAACATGATATTTCTAGACATTTTAATTGATTCTCCGTATAGATTTAATCGTTAATATAATCGGTTATATATAATAAATTAGATATCACATGCATATCTACATATCTGAGCATTTACTGGTCGAAAATATGAATTAGAATTAAAAGGAATATTACTAGAATTGTCAAGCGAATGTTTAAAATCCAAAAAGTTGGTTTTTGACATAGTGACGGTTAATTTGAGTAATATACAAGCACCCACTTCTATTTTCCTATGTCTTCATTCGGAAACTATATGCAGATAAAAAGTTGTTTTAATTTGAAATGTAATACCCTTACATTATAATACCCCTCGCATGAATATCCTCGTACCCATTTAACCTACTTTTTCAAATTATGCCCCACATTTTTTTTTGGTGAATTTTGGAATGCTATAAGTATTTGTCGAGCAGAAAACGCTAACTGGTTCTATTGCATGTTCGAAATTCGTTCCTTCCTCAAAATCGGCCAATCAGAAATGAGTAGAATTCTATTAACACACTAACTTTAATTCATTATAGTCCGCATACAGCAATTAAAAATATTGCCAGTGAAATTGGAATTAGAAAACGTGCTTCTAATGAAACTTTTTAAATATATTTTGTTATTTAATAATCGGTTATATATAATAAATTAGATATCACATGCATATCTACATATCTGAGCATTTACTGGTCGAAAATATGAATTAGAATTAAAAGGAATATTACTAGAATTGTCAAGCGAATGTTTAAAATCCAAAAAGTTGGTTTTTGACATAGTGACGGTTAATTTGAGTAATATACAAGCACCCACTTCTATTTTCCTATGTCTTCATTCGGAAACTATATGCAGATAAAAAGTTGTTTTATTTTGAAATGTAATACCCCTACATTATAATACCCCTCGCATGAATATCCTCGTACCCATTTAACCTACTTTTTCAAATTATGCCCCACATTTTTTTTTTGGTGAATTTTGGAATGCTATAAGTATTTGTCGAGCAGAAAACGCTAACTGGTTCTATTACATGTTCGAAATTCGTTCCTTCCTCAAAATCGGCCAATCAGAAATGAGTAGAATTCTATTAACACACTAACTTTAATTCATTATAGTCCGCATACAGCAATTAAAAATATTGCCAGTGAAATTGGAATTAGAAAACGTGCTTCTAATGAAACTTTTTAAATATATTTTGTTATTTTTTTTTCAAATGAATTTCATGTTCCGTAATTAAAATATATTCAGTATTCATTTAGTATAGACTACCATTGAAGGTCACTAACGAGGTCACAGTAGCTAGAATTACACATGATTCAAGCTACACTCCAATATTATAAGATTCTGCAGCAGCAATTATGACACTCCGTAGCTGTGAACTGGAACTGAAAGAAGTTTCACTCTTTACGATATTGTTGACAACTCCTATAACTTACAGTATATACTTGTACTCAATATTTTTCTCGTGAAGAAAGCTAAATTCATTCCACAAAGTGGTAATAAACAGTAGAACTCTAGAAACATTTTGGTTGAAGATGTAAAATGCATGTGTTATATTAATAAGTGAATAATTAAGGAAATCATACACCATTGCTTTTTGTCACATTAATTGAAAACAACAATTAATTTTGATTATCTGCGTAAGTTTATAATTCACTTTAATCTTCTATTAATTTCATAAACGTAATTAGTTGATGAAATAATTAAGGTATATAAATAATACTCACACATCATTACGAAAATAGACAATAATTGCAATATACGATATAAAATTGCGTTATCTAACCATTATGTACGTACTCAATTCTATTTTAAATATAGTGATCGTAACTAATATATGTAATTGCTTTGCTATGTAGTACGAATAAATTATAATTAATAATTAATAGTGATTGCCTGTATTTAATGACACTATGAAGGGTCAAATTTTCCAACTCCGATTAAAGTGATCTGTTAACTTATTATTAGTTAATAATTGCCTAATAATTGATTATCTCTAATAGGAGTTTTTCACATAGGACAAGAAATTCGATTTAGTAAACCTCACCACAGTATAGGAGTCATGTTAATTGCCTTAAATCATAATATCAAGTATTATTCTTTAAATATTACTGACCTAGGGTTAGCACTCTCACTATATTCTCAGCAATTCTCAATTTAAATACCTAACTTCAATAACATCATCAATGCTAATGGCAGACTTCTTGACTTATTATTTTGAATTTCTGCATCTGGAGTCTTGGCAGAACAGGAACCGTCACCAATTGTTGCCGAGGATCCGTATCAACCGGCACTTACCATATAGGTATTTAAAAATTCCAGAAATTTGTAAAGCTTCTGATACAACTTTCAGAAAGCTAGTTATATATCTATAAATACGCTATCAATTGACTGGTCTGAATTAAGTAAATTTGATGATGCTGGTCTGTGCCTTGACAAATTTTGTAGAAAACTATACAGTGAGGACGCGCGGGTTGGAATAGATTCATTTAAAATTTTTGGTTTTGTTTTATGGAAAAACGCTCGGATAGGTAATTTTTATTTTTAGCTGCGGTTTTTTTGATGGTAAACTGATGTACAAAGGCTGGTCCAAAAATAAGTAACGACCATCAATTTTTTTTTCAAATGGATACATATATTTTTTATTTAATTTGTTAATTCTACATCAAATTCTAAGTATGTTTCATGTACCATGTCCTATACCCAAACTCAACAGTTATTAAGAAATTTACAATTGAACATATCAATAACTGCAGTCTTTGCTGTAGGCGACACCATAGAGGAAATAACTACCAATCTCCAGAGCGTAATAAGTAACAAAGATGCATGGACTAGACGATGCGCGATGGCGAATAAAAATAAACGAAAACAAATTTAGTCACATTGACTTCACAGACAGAAAAAATAATTATCTTCCAATGGTATTGAACAACAAAACAATGCATTTAGGAGAAACAGCTAATTACTTGGTTCTTAATCTAGATGCCAAACTTAAATGGAAGTAACATGTGAAAAAGAAAACATAAGGCGTCCAGCTGTGGGGGTGTACCAGGGAAAGCAATTACAATTGCCTCCAAATGTTCCAGAACCGAGTGCTAAGAAACATTGTTAATGATCCGTAGGCTGGTCGAAATGATTATCTACATTGGGAATTCCACGTAAAGATAGTTGAAGAAATCAAGAATACTGCCAGCAGTCGTGAGGAAATATTCCACAAACATCCCAACTTTGAAGTGCTTCAACTGTTAGACAACGAAGACTGGCTCGACGACTTAAAAGGACGAAACTTTTTGAGCTTGTTCAATAGCGTAGTTATCAGTGAAAACCAGATATTGCGTACGGTATGTTCGGAATAATTATCTTCATCGGGAACTCCAGGTGAAGACGGCTAAAGAAGAAATCAAGAAAATTACCAGGAGTCATGAGGATAGATTTCATAAACATCCCAATGTTGAAGTGATTCAAATGATAGACAATTAAGCAAGCTTTTGAGCTTGCTTAAGTGGGTAGTAAGCAGTGAAAGCCCGATATTGTGAACGGAGTTCACACTAGTAATTTGAGCAGGATATGCTAAAGACTAGCATGGACCAGTGGGAATATCAAGAATCAAGTAACTTTAGTAATTTATGTTAAATTTGAAATGCTTATTAATTTTAAGATTAGTGCATTATCCATAAATCAAAAAAAAAACTTGACAAGTAACGGACATTATAATTCGCCAATGGCATAAAATTCCTTAAGGCTGGACGCCCGCTTCAAGCTGAGTTCGATTTGAAATGGGCGTACCACTGCTTTTCGTGCAAATGTAAATAAAAGACAAATGTTTAAGGGTCCGCGTGCTCTGTCTTATGCTGAGGAAAAAGATAGAGAAAACAACTTGTCACCTAATCTAATCTGCCTGTAATTTATGGCTGCGTTATGGTCTCAGATAATCGCCGGTTGGCTCACATGTTTGGCAATCGGGAAGCAACCGCCCCTAAATTATACAATCTATATTTTCTCAAACACACAAAAAAAGTGAAGCTGGATATGTAAAATCACCTGCCGGATTCAAATTTTGAGTTGGAAAATAAAATCGAAATCGCAAAAAGGTCGAAAAATCGTTTTTTTGTGTAAATTTTAAACGTTTCATTTTCTTCAATTATTAATACTTATCTCGTGATATCTCAGCAATGCAGAGAGCTAGGGATCTGTTTTTTTTTAAGGTTATACCCTAAAGTATTTGGATGATACTAGTGTTTTCGATTTTTCTTTATGGTGTAAATTTTATAAAAAAAAAAAAAGTTTTAGTAGACGACCAATTTGTGTAAGGTATTTTTCAGCTATCGAGTAACTAATCTTATTTTTCAGAATTTACCCATATATATGTGAAACAAAATAAAGCCAACATTCCAAAATTATTTTTTGTGCAAGAAATAAATTTCTAGATCGTTTCAGAAGCAAATTATTGCGAGTCAAATATGATAATTATACTCCCTGCCCGCAAGCCGTGTGAGTCCTAGCATGCGCTTCTAGCAGGTATAGCGTTAAGGACGGGAAGAGATATTGCTTTTACTTTCTGATACGTAGTATAACGAAGTATTGTGACGCTGACACTGTATATGTACACTATATTGTAAAGAAAATATCAACGGTTTCGATAAAATAATGTCCGAGTAACGATTACTTTCTTAACATACACCGATCTCAGAAGTATTTTACAAACTGCGTAGAAACTGCCCGAAATGGTAGGCGGAGCTACCTCTCGACACAATGTGCGAGCGTACCACATACTCTATTTGATTTCAGTGAATTTCGCCCAAATTTCAAAATTTTGTTTTCCGTTTCGTGACCTTATTTTTAAAAATTAAGAAAAAATAAAATTTATGTATTGCTGTTGAGTGTTACATAATTTTAAATAAAGGCTTGTTTTTTGAAATTTCTTACATTTTTATTTTTATTTAGGGCCCTTTGGACAATTTCGAAGAAATTACGATTTATCCATTGAAAGGCATTTTTTTCTTAAATTAGCGTGTAAATTCGGTAAGGCTTTCATGAAAAATACGATTAGGAAATGGGAAAAACGATTTCGAGGCCGGGCGTATAGCCTTAAGTGTGATAATACGGTGTAAAATTTTCTAGTCAGCAAATTACGTCTTCTATGATCATTTACTGATTTTTTTTTGTGTAGAATCTTGTTTCTTTTTTATGTAAGTGTAAATAAGTATTATTATTAATCATTACAAAGTCTGATAGTGCACGTCAGCATTTTTTGTGCATGTGCATGTAGAACTAATAGTTTATAAATTGTTTTAATAGTTTTTTATGTTTAATTTGTTCCCCTACCATGTGATTTCTTTCAAAGGTTCTTTGTTTTGGTGCTTATAAAAAATTTGGGAAATGAATGTAACGGTACGCATTAAATGTTCAGGTCAAGGTGCATTTAGACAAATCGAAATGTATACGTCCCTTCCTATTCTGTCTGCACTTGCCGTGCTTGTGCTTTCGAGACTAGAAGAATTACGCTTCGAAATTTGAAAATGTCGATCTTGACGGTATTCTAGGAAATGATCGTCTTGTGAACAATTACATCAAATGTCTCATGGATGAAGGTCAATGCATCCCAGATGGCCAGGAATTAATAGGTAATATAGCATAGTAATATTATAAAAGTTATATATTCATTTTCACAGAGACGTCTTATAAATTATTAAATATTTGTACTAATTTCATTTCTATTCGTTTCTAAATATTACGCATAATGTATGTATGTGAAATAAGATAAAACTAGCCAGGCCCTATAATTTAAATACTAGAAAATCCTGACTTCAGTCCCTTTTGGCTATCTAATTGTAGTTGCTTCAAATTACCACCAACAATTTTCACATAATTTAGTCATATTTCAGTGTAAAAATCATGATCTTCATATTTAAATCTTGAACATTACTTTCACTAACACATTTTCCCTCAAATATCAGATATTTAATATAAAAAGCTATTAAATTCATTTTTCTTTGACATAATAGTATATTATTCAACAAATTTGAGTGTAATAAAATATAGTTTAACAACATGACACAGTACTCTAGATCTATAATTTGTACTTTATCTAGTTTTAGAATTTAAAGTAACTAATTATGTAACATATATGTCTTTTATTAACATGCAATATGCTCGTACTACATTCCAAAAGAATCAGCTGAAGGCATTGTAAAAATTTATAAACAGGGGCTGAATCGAATGAGAATGGCTGTTAGTTTATGCACAGCACGGTAGCGCACACATTATATTTCTGACACTCGTAGGGGAGAAACAATAGAATATTAACTTATGGTATAAATTAAGTAAAACTCTAACACAAACTTACAAATTCATATAAATTATGTACATGTGTTGATGACACCTTAAATAGCACTAGTCTGGCCTACGTATTTCAACGATGGGCATGAGAATGTCCCAAAATAAAAATTCTATCGTAAAATTTCTTAAACTTCCGGTACGAAGTCAACGAATGTCTTTTACTTTCTTATACATAGTATAAGGAAGTATTGTGATGATGAAAATTTTCGACCTCGAGATTTTTGCAGATGTCCACGTTTTGAGGTCCCCTGATACCAAAAAAGTGGTTTTTAAAAAATGTCTGTGTGTCTGTGTGTCTGTGTGTGTGTGTGTGTGTCTGTGTGTCTGTGTGTGTGTGTGTGACCACGATAGCGGTCAAACCGCTGTAGATATCAATTCCAAATTTTGTATTTACGAATATAATCTCCCTCTTGAGAACTGATTAGATTTTGAGCAAAATCGGCAGACCGGAAGTAGTAGTTTACTTCAGTGAAAAAATCGAATTTTGCAAATATTTCGTCAATTACTAAGTTTAAACAAATTTATAAAGAATTCAAATGTACTCAAAATTAAATTTGAGAAAAATTGTTTTAATAAAGTTTTTCGAAATTCCTACCGGAAGTAGGTCTTTTACTCTTATCGAAAATCAGTTTTTTGCGAATATCTCGCAAGTCATGCTTTCTAGGCAGATACATTATGAGTATAAAAGTATTTAGAACATACTTTTAAATATCTTTTGTGCAAAAAGAATTTCAAAATTCAGACCGGAAGTACCACTTTTACTCTTATCCAATAGCGATTTTTTGCAAGTATGTCGTAAATTATGCATTCTATATATATTTATGAAGAGTACAAAAGTATTTAGAGTTGGATTTGGAATATTTTTTGTATAAATGAAATATCAAAATTCGGACCGGAAGTAACACTTTCATACGTATAAGAAAGTCGTGTGGTGGCCACACCTCATTTTTTGAATGATGATAAATCAATAAAAGCGATAAAATTTTTGTTGTATCTATAATAATACACTTGCATGTTATTCGCTGAATCTTTCTTTTACTTTCTTATACGTAGTATAAGGAAGTATTGTGATCATGAAAATTTTCGACCTCGAGATTTTTGCAGATGTCCACGTTTTGAAGTCCCCTGATACCGAAAAAGTGGTTTTTAAAAAATGTCTGTGTGTCTCTCTGTGTGTGTGTCTCTCTCTCTCTCTGTGTGTGTGTGTGACCACGATAGCGGTCAAACCGCTGTAGATATCAATTCCAAATTTTGTATTTACGTGTATAATCTCCCTCTTGAGATCTGATTAGTTTTTCAGTAAAATCGGTAGACCGGAAGTAGCAGTTTACTTCAGCGAAAAAATTGAATTTTGCCAATATTTCGTCAATTACTAAGTTTAAACAAATTTATAAAGAATTCAAATGTACTCAAAATTAAATTTGAGACAAATTATCTTTAAAAAGTTTTTCGAAATTCCAACCGGAAGTAGGTCTTTTACTCTTATCGAAAAATTTTTGCGAATATTTCGGAAGTCATGCATTTTGGACAAGTACGTTACGGGTATAAAAGTATTTAAAACATAATTTTCAATATTTTTTATATAAAAAAAATTTCAAAATTCAGACCGGAAGTACCACTTTTACTCTTATCGAATAGCGATTTTTCAAATATGTCGTAAGTTATGCATTCTATATAAATTTATCAAGAGTACAAAAGTATTTAAAACTAGATTTGCAATATTTTTTGTATATATGAAATTTTAAAATTCGGACCGGAAGTAGCACTTTTACTCTTAGCGAGGAGCACTTTTTTGATAATATCTTGCAAAGTATGCATTCTATTGAGATTTATTAAGAGAATAGAAGTACTTAGAATAGGATTTTGAATAATTTTTGTAAAAAAATTCTTAAAATTCTATAA
Source organism: Amphimallon solstitiale (assembly GCA_963170755.1). NCBI lineage: Eukaryota > Metazoa > Arthropoda > Insecta > Coleoptera > Scarabaeidae > Amphimallon > Amphimallon solstitiale. Next base: position 132,182,881 of record OY720676.1, read on the forward strand.
TTTGAAACGCTCATACGTATAAGAAAGTCGTGTGGTGGCCACACCTCATTTTTTCTCTTGTCTTACCTATATAAAAATTGTGTTTGAAAGCAAAGTTTCTAGACGCAGAAATTTAACCTCCGAATTGTAGGCAGTTTTTTTAATCGTCTTTTAAATACCTTGATAATGATTATTAAAACTAAGTTTTTTCAGTACTATTGAGAGAACGTTTATCCATAGCACACTAACAGTTTAAGGTGTTTCCTTATACTGTAAATTGACTGTTAAATAAGAGTTTGAATGATTTATGTATTATTGGTAGCATAGATACAGTCTAAATACATATTTGATATTTACTCTGAACCAATTTCAATTAGTTTCAATGTGTGGTAACATATTGCCATAGAAAGCATACCCTCTATGGTGAGTTTCTTCTATGCAGGCTTAATTTTAATGTGCAAACAATTAGAAAGTGTCAAATACAACTTTAGACTGCTACTTCTTATACACATGTACTGTTTATTACTTTCTTATACGTAGTATAAGGAAGTATTGTGATGATAAAAATTTTCGACCTCGAGATTTTTGCACATGTCCACGTTTTGAGGCCCCTGATACCGAAAAAGTGGTTTTTAAAAAATGTCTGTGTGTCTGTCTGTCTGTCTGTCTGTCTGTCTGTCAGTCAGTCTGTCTGTGTATCTGTCTGTGACCACGATAGCGGTCAAATCGCTGGAGATATCAATTCCAAATCTTGTACTTACGTGTATAATCTCCCTCTTGAGATCTGATTAGTTTTTCAGTAAAATCGGTAGACCGGAAGTAGCAGTTTACTTCAGTGAAAAAATCGACTTTTGCCAATATTTCGTCAACTACGAAGTTTCAGCAAATTTGTAAAGAATTCATATGTACTTAAAATTAAAATTGAGAATAATTTTGTTTATAAATTTTTCGAAACTCCTACTAGAAGTAGGTCTTTTACTCTTATCGAAAATCAGTTTTTTGCGAATATTTCGCAATTCATGCCTTTTAGACAAGTACGTTACGAGTATAAAAGTATTTAAAACATAATTTTCAATATCTTTTGTATAAAAAAAATTTTAAAATTCAAACCGGAAGTACCCCTTTTTAGCAAATAGCGATTTTTTGCAAATATGTCGTAAGTTATGCATTCTATATATATATTTAAAAATAGTATAAAAGTATTTAGAACTGGATTTGCAATATTTTTTGTATATATGAAATTTCAAAATTCGGACCGGAAGTAGCACTCTTAGCGAGTAGCACTTTTTTGATAATATCTTGCAAAGTATGCATTCTATAGAGATTTATTAAGAGAGTAGAAGTACTTAGAATAAGATTTTGAATAATTTTTGTATAAAAAAAATTCTTAAAATTCCATAATTTGAAACGCGCATACGTATAAGAAAGTCGTGTGGTGGCCACACCTCGTTTTTTTTCTATATCGTGCTTCAACAACGACAAAAAATATCACTAAGCACGGTTGTCCACCTTACCCTAGATATCAGTATTACTTTCATAGTCGCTAAATCAAGTAGATTCAACCAGTTATATTATTAATATTTTAACTCCCTCCGGTCACTGTAATAAAATTCCTCGCATCTAACATCACACTTTTCATAGTCAAAATCTTGAGTTACTTCATTTTGAACAGAAATAATTCGTCTATCTTTGATTAATAAATTTCTTTTTTCATCAGCATTAACTTTAAAAAAGCCTTTTAATTATTTATATAATTATAGGAACATAATAGATAAACATAAAAATAATATGTAAATTTTAATCTTATACTTATTAAGAGTTGGGGAACGGTTTTGGTTGACTTCCAAACGTTTAATTAAAAATTGCTGTTATGTAATATTATAATTGTTAGAGTTTATTTTTGTTTTTAATTAGGAAATGGTATTGAAAAAAAGCAGAAATTAATATTTATTTTGAACTATTATTACACATACATGCCTAAAATAATAATATGTATTTTAACAACGTATAATTACAGATATTTAAAATTATTTGTTCTTCTATTTAGACATTCTTCCGGATGCTGTAAGTAATGGGTGTAGCAAATGTAATGACAAACAAAAAGAAGGTGCACGTAAAGTTATTCGTTTCTTGGTAAAAAACAAGAAGGAAGAATGGGCAAAATTGAAAAAGAAATATGATCCTGATTGCAAATTTGAAGAAAAATATAAAGATGTTATCGAAAAAGAAAAAATAGATGTATAAATTGACACTTTAGATGCAGATGGATGAGATTCTACTGACTACGCTTATATGAAATCACCTAAGTATTCACATTGATATACAATTCACGCACATATACTAAATAAATCAAAATTATAAAAAAACTCTTGTAATTTTATTTCTTTATCTAAATCCTCATAAACAAACGAGTATAATACAATATTCAGAAAATTCCAGGGAAAGTGTGCTTAAATCTATTTATAATACAAACAATATAATATTATGAGTATAAACAGTAAAAATAGTAATAGGATCTACCTAAGTAAGATCGAGAAATTACTGACAGTTAACATCTTAACGTTTAGGTTCGAATATTCTCACCTGATACCTTTAGATTATCGTCTACTAAATGAAGAATTCTTCATTTCAATGATATCAAGGTGAAATAGCAATAACACTTTTACAGCACTTAAACTCAATTAAGATAAAAGCTGTCAGTAAAATTCAGGAAAATTAAAGTTTTACTTTCCTAAAAAATACATATGATAGCTATGGATAATGATATACAAAAAGATAACACTTTCTTATATCAATTTGCTACGTTTAAAACGCAAAGGCTGCTAGTAACAGATATAATTAAACTAAATAACCAAAATGTAATTTAAGAGTGAAGAATTTCCAAAACTCTGGCTACCCCACCTACCTGCGACATCGCTTATACGCTTATCACTCAGACCACCGCAGGATGAGTTGAAGATGGTCGGAGTTGGCGCTTCTCATACGTAAGATGTGTCAAGGTCATGCGTGTATGAGACCGCTGGTTGTTTAAAGATAAGGAAGGAGGATCAGAAGCTCAAAAGCAGTGGTGTCAACACATAAACAAAACCAACAAATGTAGATCAAGAAAAAAAATAATTTTCAGAAAAAAAGAACTTCGGTATTATTAACCGACCGTCAAGTATATGTTCTAACAGTAATAAAGAATTCGATTAACAGATGTATTTATAAAAAAAATATATATATAAAATTGGAAGAATATAAAAAAGTTAACAAATTTAGTAAAATCAATGTGTTTCCAAGAGTCCAACAAATGGAAATTCAAGAGCAAAAAGGACAAATTAGTTGAAAAAATTAAATGTTTTACTAAAGCATTTAACTACGAAATTACAAAAATAATTGGATTTGATGAAGTATATTAAAATGATAAATTAAATAATTAAAATCGAATGTTCACTGAAACAAATAAAATAAATATAAAGAAGTTAAAAAAAGATTAAACTGCATGAAAGTTACACAAAAAAATGAGGTGTGGCCACCACGCGACTTTCTTATACGTATGAGCGTTTCAAACTATACAATTTTAAATTTTTTTTTATACAAAACTTATTCAAAATCCTATTCTAGGTACTTTCATTCGCTTAATAAATTGCTATAGTATGCATACTTTGCAAGATATCAAAAAAGTGCTCCTCGCTAAGAGTAAAAGTGCTACTTCCGGTCCGAATTTTGAAATTTGATATATACAAAAAATATTGAAAATCCAGTTCTAAATACTTTTGTACTCTTGATAAATATATATAGAATGCATAACTTACGACATATTTGCAAAAAATCGCTATTCGATAAGAGTAAAAGTGGTACTTCCGGTCTGAATTTTGAAATTTTTTTTATACAAAAGATATTGAAAATTATGTTTTAAATACTTTTATATCCGTAACGTACTTGTCCAAAAAGCATGACTTGCGAAATATTCGCAAAAAACTGATTTTCGATAAGAGTAAAAGACCTACTTCCGGTAGGAATTTCGAAAAGCTTTCTAAATAAAATTATTCTCAATTTTAATTTTAAGTATATATGAATTCTTTATAAATTTGTTTAAACTTAGTAGTTGACGAAATATTCGCAAAATTCGATTTTTTCGCTGAAGTAAACTGCTACTTCCGGTCTACCGATTTTACTGAAAAACTAATCAGATCTCAAGAGGGAGATTATACACGTAAATACAAAATTTGGAATTGATATCTACAGCGGTTTGGCCGCTATCGTGGTCACAGACAGACAGACAGACACACAGACAGACAGACAGACAGACACACAGACAGACACACACACACACAGACATTTTTTTAAAAACCACTTTTTTGGTATCAGGGGACCTCAAAACGTGGACATCTGCAAAAATCTCGAGGTCGAAAATTTTCATCATCACAATACTTCCTTATACTACGTATAAGAAAGTAAAAAGGACGAACATACCGCAGCAGTTTCGTATCAGATAGTGTCACTCAGGTAGGCGATATTAAAACATAACTGCTAATCCCAGGGATTACGTAGCTTGACAGTAGGTAATCCACCAATCACAGTCTGTGTATCAAACTACAGAAGCATGTATGTAAAATAGAAAACACTATCTTCATTAATTAAACAAAACTCCAGTATATGACGTTAACAGATGTGAATAGAAGAAGATTATTTTTGGTAGATTTATCTAAATAAATTTACCTAAAAAAAGTGGTTATTAACAACGGTCTATCGACCCTGGGACTTCTCTCTCCCTCCCTCTCTCTCTTCCTCCCTCCCTCTCTTTCTCTCTCTCTCTCTCGCTCTCCTTCCCTCACTCCTCTCTCTCTTCCTGCACACGATAGCGGCCAAACGGCTACCACTATCTATAACAAACTTTATATTTACGAGTATAATCTCCATCTTGAGATTCGATTACATTTTTCAGTAAAATTGGAGACCGGAAGTACAAGTTTGCTTCTGAGAAAAAATTCACTTCTATCAATATTTGGTCAACTATTGCGTTTAAACAAATTTATAAAGAATTCAAATCTACTCAAAAGTGAATTTGAGAAATATTTTATCCAAAATTTTTTTGAAAGTCTTTCCAGAAGTAGGCGTTTTACTGTTATCAAAAATTTTGCGATCATCTCAAATGTCATGCTTTCTAGGCAGTTACATTATGAGTACAAATGTATTTAAATTCTTCTTTTATGAAAAAAATTTTAAAATTCGGACCGGAAATAAGACTTTTACTCTTATCGCATAACAATGTTTCACAAATTTCTCGTCAATTATGCATTTTTTGCAGATCTTTTAAGAGTACAAAAGTATTTAGAGCTGGATTTTGCATAATTTTTGAATAAAGGAAATTATAAATTTCGGAAGTAACACTTTTACTCTTCTCGAATAGCACTTTTTGCAAATATCTTGCAAATTATGCATTCTATAGAGATTTATTAAAGAATATAAGTATTGAGAATAGAATTTTGAATAATATTTGTACAAAGAAATTCGGACCTAAAGTAACACATTTACTCACAAATTTATTTTGTTTAAGAAAATATATTATATAGTATTTCAAGCTTAATTTGGAACAACTTTTGTATACTTTGAAATACATACGTATACGTATGGTAGCCACACCTTATTTTTAAGTAAAGAAAATACCTGATTAACTCGCCGAACGAGATTAAACATCTGAGTGGATTAAGGAGGCTTATATATATGCTCTAATGTAAATTCCCCCGATGTAAGGTAATCGTTAAAATAAATCAAACAGGATGATTTTTTTTGTTTTTCTTATTATGTTTTCGCATTAAATTGAATACAAGGGTTTAATTAAGGCTTCGTTGGGAGTACTTTCTTATAATTCATATTATTTACTCCTATATTTCACTTTCAAAGTAGGCAAAATTTACAACTTCATAACACAGTTTCAGAAACTTTATTTTAGAAACTAATTCCAGTCGAGCATGCATTGACCCTTTGTTTATTTGTGTTTTAAATTTGATTTTGATATTTCGTAAATAAAAGCGGTACTGTTGTTTTAACGAAAGCTTATAAAGTCCAGAATTTACATTAGCGCATATGGCGCCACCCTCTTACGTTCTACCTCACGGCAGTTAGTCGGCACCTCTTCGTAGCCCCCTTAAAGAGTTAATATTTCACGGGTAGGTTCATCTGCTTTATAAATTAGCTATTGCCTGAATATTTCCGTAAAAGAAACAAGTGAACATTAGGGGTAGAACAACAAGTCCATACTCCAACACCAACAGCGGTTCATTAATAGAAAGATACCTATACTTACTGAACATTGAAGTCAAATAACTCATTTCTAAAATACATTCCTCTGTATGTATAACTTAAGACCGAGAAATATTACGTATAATAAATAAATAAAATAAGGAACTATAGAACGCAGATAATACTAAATTTCTGTCATTTATTGACGTAAGAAAATATAATGTAATATGTTTCTGTAATATAAATATTATTTAAATATTCTTATTTCACAATTTATGAAATTATATAATATCATAGTATATAGGATTGTAGGGCATTATTTAGATATTGATTATAAAATATTTAAATATAATTCACGATAGATAATATTACCATACAATTTTGTATACCAAATCCAGGTGCATAATAAAGATATTTATTGTCTATTATAACATTTTATGTTATTCATGCTATACTATATTATTTTGGACACCTGTCAAGGTATGTTACTATTACAATATATACATTTATGTATATATATTTTGGTGAGTCATCTTCGCGGGGAAAGCAGATTGTGACTTTATGAAAAAAGATATTTCGAAGCGGGTATTTGCCTATACGAGCAGGCTAGAACGTTTACAAAAGCATATCGCCTCTCATAACGGAACACCACCAACAGATCTCCGAGGAAAACATAATAATAGACCGAACCGGATCTCTGAGGACACTGATGACCAAATACGGCAACATATTAGCAGTTTTCCAAAATATAAAAGCCATTACAGTCGAAAAGATAATATCCATCGGTATTATCTGTCGCCATTACTAAACACAGCTAAAATGCTCGAGTTGTATTTGCAGCGTTATGAACCTGAAATGTGTAAATTATAGAAGGAAGGAAAAGTCTTCATTCCCATTGTTAAGTATGACTACTACAGAAAGGTTTTCACAGAAAATTTTAAATTTGCGTTTGGTAAACCCAAATCAGACACATGCCTGAAATGTGCTAAACTACAAAATAAAATAGCTGCTGCTGATAGTGAAGAAGAAAAACGAGTGCTAGAGACAGAGAAGTTATTACATCTTATGAAATCTGAAACGTTTTATTCAGAAATTAAAGAAAAGATAGCCTTAGTAAAAGCTAATCCAAAAGCTGAAGTATTGACATTCGACTTTCAGCAAAACCTGCCACTTCTGGTTTCCTCTAGTGGAGAAGTTTTCTATAAGATACGGTTGTGGGTATACAACTTCTGTATACATGTTGCCAGTTCTGGTAAAGCTTCTTTTATGTGTACGACGAAACGCTGGGTGGTAAAGGTCAGAATGAAGTGTGCAGCCTTCTTTTGCATTTTATAAACAAGTACATCCGCAATCTCTGATAACGTTTTACTGCAATTTTGGTATACCCTTGTACATTCAGGAAGATTTAGCAGCGGAACTATAAAAAAGGAAACACGACAAAATCTTTCTCCCTCAAGAGTATATCGATATAATATGTAACTCGGGGAAAATTTTGAAATAGTATCTGTAACTCAGTATATGTTCCTAAACTTTAAAGAACACTTTGAACATTTATTTGTAAAGAATCCATCAAGAAAGAATAAAAAATTTACCCTGTCTAAATATAGGATAATAAAATATGAGAAGAACCAAAAAGGTACTTTGCTTGAATGCAGTATATCTGTTTCAATACCAATTTTTGTGGCTATCGAAATACAAAGCAAGAGAACAATGGAACCTTTCTTGTTGCCAGGTGACGATAAAAAACTATACGATGGGCGCAGAAGACTAAAATTAAACAAATTTCAACATGTTATGACGTCGGCTAAAAATTCTATATCAGCATGTGACATTTGGTATTACAATAATATTAAAGAATACCATCTCAACTTGAAGTCTGAAGAAGTTATTACATCAGCATCAAAATTGAGCAGTGCTGATGAATGAATAATTTTGTGTTATTTTCTGTTAGATGTCATTTGCGTTGTTGAAGTTCAAACCATTCTTGAAATAAAACAAATTTAACTTTTTCCTGAAATATTTACTTATACTTTACCAAGTCCAACGTTTTTTCAAGATTAATTGAAGCGTGCCCGGTTCAAATAGGCCAAGTGCCAAAAATTACATTTCTGAGCTTTTGCTTTAGAAACATTCTATATACCAACGGACATGTCCTGTAAAGATGCCAACTCCCAATGTAATTTCTTTATAGTTTAAAAATCATGTCATAGATGGCAGTATGTGTATGTGCCAGGTTAATTCTCTCAGAACAAGCTAAGTGCCAATTGTTAGATCAGCTTTTCTAACCCTATTTTATCGAATGTTTGCGCGTGTTTCTGCAAGTGACTTTGTGTCTCATATAAAGTGATAATCAATGGATAATAAGAAACAAAAAATCCGTGGACGACAGAGGGAAGTACAAAGCAAGCTAAGGATATCAGGGAAGGATTATGCAACGAGAAGTAACAAAATTGTCTCCAAAAAAGCGGAACCAAAAAAAAAGGTTAGAGAGTCTTTAATAATAATTTTCAGTTTCATTACTAAACAATATTTTTTTAGTTGTCCTGTAAATGCTATTTCTCATGTAAAAATCTTTCTTATGAAAGAAGACTAGAGTTATTTTAAAAGTTCTATGATGAAACCGCACCTATTCAAGGCACCTACCTGATGAATTTGATTAGTGTGTTATCAATAAAAAGACGACGCCATGGAAATTAAAATGACCCATCAGAAAGTAATCGCCAGGGCACTATGGCCTACACAGTTCCAGATGGAACTGGTCGGATGGTTCGAGTTTGTAAATCAACGTTTATGGACATTTTTGCGGTATCAAAAATGAAACTTCAAACAATAATAAGAAAAAAGAAAAGTGGAGAAACTTCCTTTACTGATAAACGAACATATCATAAGTTGAAAAAGTTTACTATGGAAGACAAGAACATGGTGAAGCAACACATATTGTCTATTCCTCGCCAAGAAAGTCATTATTCAAGGTCGCACACTTCTAAAGAGTATTTAAGCTCAGATCTTAATATTCATCGTTTATTTAAAGCTTTTGCTGAAAAATATCCGGAAACCAATATTTCGTATAAGTTTTACAGCTGAGTTTTTAGAGAACACTTTCCAAATTTGAAATTGCACCTCCCCAGAAGCGATACTTGCCGAGTGTGTGATAGACTCACTTGTGAGGCTAGAGCTGAGTTACAGAGCAGTACTATTGCAAAACAGAAGCTAGAGCTGCACCACCGCAAAGCTGAAAGTGCTTTAAAGCTGATGAAAAAAGACACCACAGATGCACAGTTGCCTGGCAGTCGTATGTGTTGCTTGAGCGTAAACTTACAACAAGTCCTTTTCGTACCTACACTAACGCACAGTGATATGTTTTACTTAAGTCAGCTCAGTTGCTATAATCTAGGAATCCACTACAACAATACAAATACTGGGTATATGAATCTATGGAATGAAGAAGTAGCAGGCAGAGGAGGAAACGATGTTGCCTCTTGTATATTGCGGTTTCTGAATAGTAGTGTGGTCAAAGACAAACACGTTATTATTTGGACAGACAACTGCGCTGGCCAAAATAAAAATAAAATAATGCTTTTTCTATATATATATTTGCAGGCCCATGGGGTATTTGATGTTATAGAAAACAAATTCCTCATAAGTGGTCACAGCTTTATGGATTGCGATCGCGATGATTCCTGAAGATCTACACAATGTTATTAAATCCGCAGTTTATTATCCCCCTTTCGAAATTGTTGACATGGAAAAGCATGGATTCTGGAATATAAAGGAGCCAGCAGAAGCTTTGATTGATATCAAAAATTTAAATATTAGCAAGGCAGTCATGCTTCGTGTAGAGCGAGAAAACCCTTGCACTGTTAAAGTCAAAGAAACTTTTAGTGAGTTTGAGCCTTGGAGGGATGTAATGTTTTGAAAAAGAGTAAATCTATCTCAGACGTGAAGAGCACAAATCTACTGCGTTTGCCGCCGGATAACAAAATAACAGACAACAACAAAAAATCATTAGCATCAATGATTAACTTTCTGGAAAAGGAAGAACACAAAGAATACTACAGAAACCTATTACACATTTAAATACTCTTGTAATGTTTACTTCTGTTGTTTTTTGTAAACGATGTTTAATACACATTACTTACTGACTTGGTGATTATTGTTTTTAACTTTCTATAAGTTTTTATAACGTTATCGCTGGACATAGAGACATATCTTTTTAATATGGTACTTCGATTGTTTCTAAATTTAAAAAAAATATATTTTAATATCTCTTTTTCCAACTAAAGTATTTTAATATTGACTTGATACAACACATCTATAAACCTAGTCCAATGCTTAGCTTAATCCAGAATAGTTATTTATTAACGCCAATCAACGCAACATGCAATAATAATCGTTTTTTGATAATATCTCGGTTTTATACTTTTGGCACTTGGCCTATTTGAACCGGGCACGCTTCAATTAAACCTTCGAATATTATTATAGACTACTTATTTTAGCCTAAAAACCAATCCATTAGCTTAAATTCTAATAGCAGGCATATTTATTATCCATATTTATTAAACTAATCTGTGCCAAATCGTTTTTTTATGCTCCAGTAAACTTAACTGTAATGGACTTGACAGGTTCTTGCACTGGACCCCTCAATTACTCTCTTATAAAGTTTCTAACGAAAACGTATTAACTAATGACAAACACCAATAATTTTTTATACATAATTATTTGAATACGTAATTTTTCGTGTTTACCTTGCCAATCCCCCTACCATGCATACTATTCCTTTGAAAGTTCCAAACTTTGTATATATAAATTAAGAAATGGAACCCAAAAGTATAGTGTATTAGATACTCTGTGCTGTATGAATTTATAAAAACTCAAAATGTATAAAGCATTTATAATTGTATCTGTGCTTGCTGTACTTGTGTTATCGAAAGCTGACGATAAAAAGTACTCTACGAAATATGATAACGTTGATCTTGACTCCATTTTGAACAATAACCGCCTCTTGGACAGTTATATCAAATGTCTAAAGGAAGAAGGTCCATGCACTCCAGATGGCAAGGAATTAAGAGGTAATGATTCAAAAGTCGAACTCTATAAATTCTAATGATTTCATTTCTCTTTTATTCTAAAAATCATTATGATTGAGTAAAAAAGACTCGACAAGATTCCGGTTGATTTAATAATTTCTGTTCCTTTTTCTATTGTATATTGTATATTGTATATTGTATATTTTTTGTAATAACACCATTACAGAAAATGTCATTTTCTTTTTTTTTTTTTGTACATAGCGTACAACTGTCAATAATATATATAGATATATAAAGATATAGAAACACAAATAATAAAATCATAATACAAAGATAAACACCAACAATAAGAACTAACAAGACATAAAACGAAGCACATACAGTCAATATCGATGTCTTAAGTGGCCAGGAATTCTTCCATCGTGTAGCACTCCCTATTAACAAGCATTTCCTTAACCTTTTTTTTGAAACGGGTCAAAGGCAAGTCTTTTAATTCTGCCGGCAATTTATTATATAATTTGCACCCCCAGTAATCAATCGACCTATTAGGTGTGTATGTACAAACAATTGAATTTATCTATTGTTCTTTTAGATGTCCTGCCCGATGCTCTACAAAATAAGTGCAGCAAATGCAATGATAAACAAAAGGAAGGTACCCGCAAAGTTATTCGTTTCTTGACGGCAAACAAGAAGGAAGAGTGGGCGAAGTTGAAAAAGAAATATGATCCAGAGGGCAAATATGAAAAAGACCTCAAGGACATTGTCGACTAGTAAAATAAACAAGTGTAAAAATTTAATCCGAATACAAATAAATATAGCTCATCTCTACAAAGAACATTTGATTTTATTACAATGTATAAAATTACTGTCTTCCAAAAATAAACCTATATTATAATAAACTGTCAATTTTATTTCTTAAATATCTTTAAATCAATTCCAAAACTGAATTTACTAATACCTTAGGGCTTCATTCTACAAACTGCTTTCAAATTACATTTATATATATTTTATATAGAGTAGGGGAAGTATAACTAATAATTTTCTGCCTTTTCTATTTGCAATAATTGAACATTATTTAATAATCCTAAATGTGTTGTTGCGTTGAGAAATTTGTCTTAATTATTATTTTTATAACGTTTTGTCCATAACGTATATTTTTATCAAAAATCACGAGTTTAATTTTTATAAATTTCGTATATTTATTTTTTAAATAACTTGTATCACATACATATACTCTACAAGAAAGAATAAACTGTCATTTATTATTTATTTCTCTTTAAATTGATAAAAGATCAATTAAGCCCAATAATAATAATTTCTTTATTGCTAAATACATAATAGTACGCAGTAGAGTAAAATAAAAGCTAAAATGTAAAATACAAAGTTATTTATAATAATTAATAAAATCTAATACACAATAAGTTGTAGTTGCGTAATTTCATAAGGCAAAACGATAAATAACTTACAATTCACAAAAGCCGTTCTATAAGCAGGAGATAAAATATTATTACAGTTGCGGGTTTTATAATTATTGTGTAGCAAACTAAAACTGCAGCGATTTTTATGTATTATAGACCGTATATGTAGAACAGACCGTATACAAAAGCAGTAGTCCATATGCAAATGGACTGCAGATATTAGTCTGGAGCAAAAGAACTAGTCGGTCTGCAGAAGGACCTGTTTATCAAGTGCTATACTATATATCACTGTGAGATTGAATCAAAGACAGAATGTATGTTTTTTATTTATTTGGACAGCTTAAGCTATTATTATAATCAGAGTTATATAATACTTTATTTTTTTGATACTCACATCTATTCGAATGACATTTAGTCGTACAATTATATTTTGTAAAACCTTGCCCATGTCAAATAGATTGAACCGTAGCCACCAATTCAAAAGGAACTCCCTTGTCTTTGGAGACTTCTTTAATTGTTCAAATGTTGGCAGGACATGTACTAAATTCTGAACGACTGTAGCGTTTTGCAATTATTCCTTGTTTTCCGTAACCAAACGATAAAAGCCATCTTCTGTTGCTTCTAGCACTACCGCTTAAAGTTACCGATCATTTCCTACGCTTGACGTTTAGAACAGAAATTCTACCTATTGATCCTATCTTCAGTTTTGAATGGATGCTATCTAATATTACTTTCATTCGTTATGTCTATACCTGTAACCTATCATAGGCACAGCTATGTTTGAGTGGCAGAGATATTCCGTAAATTCGAAAAATTTCTGAATTACATATACCGGGTGGTGCAATAGTGTGTCGGCGGAGCTTAGTGTGAAAACTAATAACGCTGCAGCAATGAGACTTTACGTACGTATGTAGTATGCGACTGTGCATTTTCTAATTTTATTTACAAATATACAGGGTGTTCCAAATTTTCGCAACCACATTCAACTTTTTTATTTTAAATACATTGCTATACTTTCTAGATATTATAATGATAGCCATTCAAATTATCTTTGCAATGATATATGGATATGTGCACTTCAGACTGTTCGTTTTGATTTCATTGATAATATTGTTAAAATCTTGACAGTTGCAGCATCTAACATTTTAAGCTGTAGTCTGTAAATGGGTAGAATGCCTCACGTAACTCTTGTGTCTCTCATGTATGGACTAACACGTTATTTGTTTTGAGGTTGAACAAAGTGAATAAATATACAGGGTGTTAAATATGTCGTGTCTAAGTTATCGATCTTTATTGGTTATTTTCTCGTTTTTTTTAAATCTAACCTATAATATTTTAAGTCAGCATATTCCTTGTAAAATCGCCTTTAGAATGGTACCAATAACATAGTACTTATTTCTAGTATTTTCAAAGTTATAACCCTTTAATGGGATATACTCATGTTTATACCATGCAAAATGCGGGGCATCTAATAGTTGGTTGGCCATGAAAATAAAACAAAGTAATTTTAACAAACACCTGTTTTTTAAATGCTTTATCATTAGTTTTAGAAATACATTTTGAAAATTTTCGACAATAAAACAATCTTAATTTGAAATGTGTTCAAATATATTTCCATTCTGCTCTACACATGCTCTCAACCGTCTCTGTATCGACAGACTTACATTCTCAGCTAAGTTATTCTCACTTAATTGAAGAAAAGCGTTTCTTATTCGTTGCTGCATGTTCTCTGCCGTTGTAGGAGGTGTTGCGTAAACAATGTTTTTTACAGTTGGCCACAGAAAGAAATCAGAAGGTGTGAGATCTGGTGATCGTGGTGGCCAGCTTATCAAACTTCCTCTCCCAATCCACTTATTGGTGAATACCCTATCTAAATGTGCTCTTGCAGCAGCACCATAATGTGCTGGTGCACCATCATGTTGGTACCACAATCTCCTGATGACGTTATCTGGGAGGCCTTCTAATAGCAATGGTAAATTATGTTGTAGGAAATTTGTGTAGATTGCACAATTTAAAGTATTATCAAAAAAGAATGGACCAATAATAGTGTTTCCTATGATGCCTCCCCATGTGTTAACACTCCATTTTTGTTGATATAAAATGGGCTGAACAAAATGTGGGTTTGTAGTGTCATAATAATGGGTATTTTTTCTGTTTGTGGTTCCACAATTAGCAAATGTTGCTTCATCTGTGAAAAGCACATGATCTAGAAAAGTTATATCATGTCGTAATTGTAAAAGTAGCCATTCACAGTACACTAGTCTCCTTTCAAAGTCCGTTTGTAATAAGCCTTGATGATTTTGAATTTTGTAAGGGTGAAACTTATGTTTTTTTAAAATCCTTTTTACAGCAGTGACTTCTATCCCGTGTTGTTTCGAAATTATCCTTGTAGATACGTGCGGATTTTCCACAATGGACTGGACGACTATCACTTCATTATCTTCTGTAATCATAGTCTTACTTCTTTCATGTTCGACGTAATTCACTGAACCCGTTCGAAGAAACCTTATTAACAAATTTTCAAACGTTTTACTATCCGGTGCTCTTCGGTCGGGATATTCCATCGCATATGTTCTTGATGCTAAAAATGGATTTCTGTTGCTAGCGCCAAGAGAAAATACCATGTCTATGAGTATCTAAATGAGAAATAATGTCAATAAAGCGATATAACTGATAACAAGGTAAATATAACACGTAACAACTACTAACAAACAAACGGAAATTAATAATTCACTAGCCGAACTTAATTTATAACAACAAAACGCAATTACAGAAAAGAGAAAATACAGAAAACGACTTTTTATGGACTTTTGAAGTAGAGATTTGACGTTTGGTTGTACAGCCATTTTTTTTTAAACCAAGGCCAACCAACTATTAGATACCCCACATATTGCATATTATAAACATGAGTATATCCCATTAAAGGGTTATAACTTTGAAAATACTAGAAATAAGTACTATGTTATTGGTACCATTTTAAAGGCGATTTTACAAGGAATATGCTGACTTATAAAAATATTATAGGTTAGGTTTAAAAAAAAACGAGAAAATAACCAATTAAGATCGATAACTTAGACACGACATATTTAACACTTTGTTCAACCTCAAAACAAATAACGTGTTAGTCCATAAATTAGTAACACAAGAGTTACGTGTGGCATTCTACCCATTTACAGACTACAGCTTAAAATGTTAGATGCTGCAACTGTCAAGATTTTAACAATATTATCAATAAAATCAAAACGAACAGTCTGAAGTGCACATATCCATATATCATTGCAAAGATAATTTGAATGGCTATCATTATAATATCTAGAAAGTATAGCAATGTATTTAAAATAAAAAAGTTGAATGTGGTTGCGAAAATTTGGAACAACCTGTATATTTGTAAATAAAATTAGAAAATGCACAGTCGCATACTACATACGTACGTAAAGTCTCATTGCTGCAGCGTTATTAGTTTTCACACTAAGCTCCGCCGACACACTATTGCACCACCCGGTATATCGATCTATAGTTTGACTCCTCTTCTACAGACATGTACAAATCACAAAGTACTAATTTAACTAAAGATAAAGTGATTTTTTTGACTTACGACTACTGCCGTTAAATTAAACTGAAAAATATATATTTCTCTATAAGGGTAGTAGCGAATTTTTATTTTCCAAAGTATACGCCAGTGACCTTTTACCGCCCCTACTTTCGTAATCACCTCTATGCATTATAATTCAAAACTAAGACCATTTGACTATATTGAAAAGTCAAAATAATGAATGTGTTTTAATAGTAACACTTTCTTTAATAAAGATTAAATTGTTTTTACATAAAGATACTTATTTTTTTAAAAAGCTAATTTCTTAAACACTCTTTTACACTTTCACTTTTCACAAGACTTTTCATTAGCAAATTTTCTATAATTAATTATAATATAGGTGGGTATTCTTTAGCTCAAACCTACATATAAAAGAGTCAGAGGGTTTAATTTTTCTTGGGATAATGAAGATTTCTGATAATTTTCACTCTTCTAATAAGAAAAGCTTCTTTCTTCGGAACAGTTTGTGACCGCAATAGGCAGAGCTAGATTCATAGTTGAGTAGACATTATAGACATACTTGTTCCTCAAAAGTTTTAAGAAACTGATTAATGATGAGGTTTTAGGCTTCTCTGCACTTTTTTTTTTAGAGGAAATCTGACTGTAAATATCCATACATTCAAATCCTCTACTAAATCGTTTAGATTATTATGAACTAGAGAGATTGTTTCAGTTATAGTTTACTTATTCCAGTTAAAAATAATAATTACTCCTTGAAGTTTATGGAGGACGCCAGATTAAAAGCTCATCCTTCAATTTTCCGCTGAGACGAATTTGGCGATAATTAACAGAAATCCAAATAATTTTCTGCAAAAAAGCATTATAGTAGATGTAACTTGAAATCATCACAAAAGTTTGGGAGGCCATCAACGACAAACGAAGAGGAAAATTCAGACAAAGAGTGTTTCACGACAACGCTCCGGCCCAGAAAAGCTGTGTTTCAATGGCTGCCACTCACAATGCTAGGTTTAAAAAATGAGGTGTGGCCACCACACGACTTTCTTATACGTATGAGCCTTTCAAATTATAGAATTTTAAGAATTTTTTATACAAAAATTATTCAAAATCCTATTCTAAGTACTTCTATTCTCTTAATAAATCTCTACAGAATGCATACTTTGCAAGATATTATCAAAGAAGTGCTCCTCGCTAAGAGTAAAAGTGCTACTTCCCGTCCGAATTATGAAATTTCATATATACCAAAAATATTGCAGATCCAGTTTTAAATACTTTTGTACTCTTCATTAATTTATATAGAATGCATAACTTACGACATATTTGCAAAAAATCGCTATTCGATAAGAGTAAAAGTGGTACTTCCGGTCTGAATTTTGAAATTTTTTTTATACAAAAGATATTCAAAAATATGTTTTAAATACTTTTATACCCGAAACGTACTTGTCTAAAAAGCATTCCGGTTAGAATTTTCAAAAACTTTTTTAAGATAATTTGTCTCAAATTTAATTTTGAATGTATATGAATTCTTTATAAATTTGTTTAAACTTAGTAGTTGACGAAATATTGGCAAAATTCTATTTTTTCGCTGAAGTAAACTGCTACTTCCGGTCTACCGATTTTACTGAAAAACTAATCAGATCTCAAGAGGGAGATTATACACGTAAATACAAAATTTGGAATTGATATCTATAGCGGTTTGACCGCTATCGTGGTCACACACACACAGAGACACACACAGAGAGAGAGAGAGAGAGAGAGAGAGAGAGAGACATTTTTTAAAAACCACTTTTTCGGTATCAGGGGACTGCAAAACGTGGAATCTCGAGGTCGAAAATTTTCATCATCACAATACTTCCTTATACTACGTATAAGAAAGTAAAAACAACCCTCCTCTTCTCCCGATCTGGAAAGAACATCTTCGGAAAAGCCATTTTTCAGTCGATGAAGAAGTGATGGCGGCGTTAAATGAGTGGATAATAGAACAAAATAATAGAGAATTTTTTCTAACGGAATTTTGGCATTTAAAAATCGATACACAAAATGTGTTAACCGTCCTATGGATTATGTTGAAAAATAAAATGGTTTGTTGTTTGCTTCTATGTTAGGGGACATATTGGCGAATTCCCCTCGTATACATGTTATCTTCCTCCAATTCTATTTGCGAAAACTATTCCAGAGGATTTTTTATATATGAATCTTTTTACTTTCTTGTACGTAGTATAAGGAAGTATTGTAATAATGAAAATTTTTGACCTCGAGATTTTTGCAGATGTCCACGTTTTGAACTCCCCTGATACCGAAAAAGTGGTTTTTAAAAAATGTCTGTCTGTGTCTGTCTGTGTGTGTGTCCGTGTGTGTGTGACCACGATAGCGGTCAAACCGCTACAGCTATCAATTCCAAATTTTGTATTTACGAGTATAATCTCCCTATTGAGAACTGATTAGATTTTCAGTAAAATCGGCAGACCGGAAGTAGTAGTTTACTTCACTAAAAAAATTAATTTTTCCAATATTTCAACTACTAATTTTAAACAAATTTATAAAGTATTCATATGCACTCAAAATTAAGTTTGAGAAAAATTTTATTATGAAAGTTTTTCAAAATTCCTACCGGAAGTAGGTCTTTTACTCTTATCGAAAATCAGTTTTTTGCCAATATTTTGTAAGTCATGCTTTTTAGACAGGTACGTTACGAGTATAAAAGTATTTAGAACTTAATGTTCAATACCTTTTGTATAAAAAAATTTCAAAATTAGGACCGGAAGTACGACTTTTACTCTTACCGAATAACGATTTTTTGCAAATAAGTGGTAAATTATGCATTATATATATATTTATCAAGAGTGCAAAAGTATTTAGAGCTGGATTTGCAATATTCTTTGTATACATGAAATTTCAAAATTCGGACCGGGAGTAACACATTTACTCTTAGCGAGTAGCACTTTTTTCGAATATCTTGCAAAATATGCATTCTATAGAGATTTATTAAGACAATGGAAGTACTTAGAATAGGATTTTGAATAACTTCTGTATAATTTTTTTTTTAAATTGTATAGTTTGAAACGCTCATACGTATAAGAAAGTTGTGTGGTGGCCACACTCCATTTTTTAATATATGTATAATATTATCTGACGTCAGCGCTCACTAATATCTGCCGCCTTAGGCTACGACCTCCTCGGACTAATGCCAAATTCAGGACTATAATAGGTACCAAATAATAAGTTCAAATTAATTGTTATTCCTTGCTCCAGTGAATTGAGACGACTGCTATGATTAATTGATCATATACATAACTAATTCAGCTGAAGATTTTATAGTTTATTATAAAACAATACTCCCACATAAGGAAGCAAACTAACACAAGATATGTGCAAGTAATTATAAAATCACATTTCTATACAGTCTTTTTTATAATACGTATTTGTCAAACAGAAAATTATAATACTGAAATTACTATTTAAAAAATATATATATCCCACCAAGAAAACAAACAAGGATTTGGAATCAGTATTATACAAGATATAACTTTCAAGGATACAATTTATGTAACCATTAGAACGTTGACTTACATACATAATTAACCCTCTAGATTAATCCAATAAATAAATCTACATAGCTCTAAATATACAATTATATATGTACGTACAAAAAAAATATCTGTCATTAATTTATCCACTATTATAAGTATCCGTACAGAAGGTTAATCGTCTCCATTCACAATTACGAAGCACATTATGAAACAATTAAAGTTGTACTTCGTATGTATTTTTGTAAAGAATTGTTTTAGCCTATATAGACGAGAAACAATAGACAAAAACATAATTATACTTGTAGCTAATTTAATGATATGTGTATACAGGTGGGCTGGAGGAAACTGTACAGCTGGATTTTGTAAACTTTTCTCTAAACATAATCATACCAAGTCATGTTTTAATAATAATGCATTTTTACGAACAGAGTTTCAAACTCCATTTACAAGATAAATTACAACAGGGTGAGTCAATAGTAGCCGCTTCTTCGATTGCTCTTTTGTGTTTTAAATAAAAGAAAAAACAATTAGTGGAAGATTCACGGTTGTTTGTGGCGCATATTGTAAATACTTTAAGCTCTGGCGCACTTCCGGTTTCACCGGAAATGCACGGAACTTAATTTTTTTTAAACGACTCACCCTATATATTTTTGGATTTTCTTGTACTGCTTTAAATTGTCTGTTCAACTGTTTGCCTTTTTCAAAATTGGGCCAATAGTTTTTGAGTTATTAATTTTTTTTTGAAAATATTTGACCAAAACACGTGTTCAGAAAAAAATCATTTTCACATTCACACTCAAAATACTTTGTTTTTCAAAGCCTACTTCCTGAAATTTTCACATACAAAAACCTTATTTTTTTAAATAGAACACCCAGTATTTTATTGAGGCATTTTATTCCTTTTTTTATTCTCTTTCATTTTTGTTAACAATGTCCTATAATTTTGTAATTTCTGAGGTAATCACTATAGGAGCAATTAGCGGTCAATTAAAGAACTACGAGCGCTGTTGTCCTATGCACCAAAATATTCGTTCAACCAATGGAATGTAAGAATGGCGCCAGACTTCCTTAGTCAACTGTCAAACAAAGTAAATGTTATATCCAACTATCCAAAAAGTAATAATTTGACAGAATAAACACCATCCATGGCATTCCAATTTTTTAATTCCGGCAATGTCCAGTTGCAGTATTTCATTTTTGACACTGTTGGTTAACATCGAAATAAAATAAAGGTTACGTTTATCGACATATTTGAAGATGTCTTCAAAAAGTTTTGAAAATCCGTCCGCAGATAGCGAAGATACTCTCCTCCATTAACATTTACATCAAAGAAATAAGTTCCAATTATGTAACTACCCGCTATTCCTCCCCACAGTTTTAATGACCAAAGATTTTGAAAGTTTACAGGTGTGATAGAGTGGTGGGTTTTATTATTATGTGTTATAATAACGGTAATTGTGACGACGAACGTATTCACTGTAATAGAAGGTGGCTTCATTGGTAAACAACAAAAAATTGAGAGCGCCAAAATAATTTATCTGCTGCCAATTAACAAAAATGTAAGCGATTCTGAAAATTGCATCTAACCCCGTGTATGAATATGCTACGGGAGAATTGCATATTTCCTAATTATTCTGGATTCTCAAATTTGACTTACATCTAACTAACGACTAATTTTCGTAGTACTAGTATGGGGGTGTTCGACTACACTTGTAAGTACAATCAACGTCTTATCCTCACCAGTTATTGCTTTTTCCGCTCTTTCTTTCATATTCAATACTTTCTGTTCACTCAAACCGTCCACTTTGTACTTTCGACGGTTTCTGGCTTTGGTTAACTTCTACCAGGGATCGCTCTGTATAAAGTCTGGATGCTAGCAAAGAGTTTCTTTCAGATTCACCCAAAACGTCAATCATATCTATTAACTCTTCATAAGAATAATTCATTTGGATGATAACTAATAGCGATGCTTTTATAAGTTTGACATAAATGTATACCGACTTTCTTTAACAGTTGACTCAGGCAGTCAGCCGCAATCCTGTCTTTATTGGACGAATATTTGGATGCATAGAACAGCGCCCGTAGTTCTTTAATTGACCGCTAATTGCTCCAATAGTTATTATCTCAAAAATTACAGAAGATAGGTATAGAATATTGTTAACAAAAATTAAAGAGAATAAGAAAAGGAACAAAATGCCACAATAAAATACTAGGTGTTCCATTAAAAAAAAATGAGTTAAGTATGTGAAAATTTCAGAAAATAGACTTTAAAAAAACAAAGTTTTTTGAGGTATTGTTGAGTGCAACTTTACCAAATGATGCAGAATTTTCTTTGCTACAAGCACCACCAAAGTTAATGTTTTTACGTTTAAAAGCAATGTGAAAATGTTTTTTTTTCTGAAGACGTGTTTTGGTCAAATATTTTCAAAAAAAATTAATAATTCGAAAACTATTGGCTCAATTTTGAAAAAGAAAAAACAGTTGAACAGACAATTTAAAACAGTACAAGAAAATCCAAAAATATATAGGGTGAGTCATTTAAAAGAATTAAGTTCCGTGCATTTCCGCTGAAACCGCAAGTGCGTCAAGGCTTAAAGTATTTTTACAATATGCGCCACGAGCAACCACCAACATTGTTTTTGCTTTTATTTAAAACACAAAAGAGCAATCAAAGAAGCGGCTACTAATGACTCACCCTTTATATAAGTTTAGGTAGTACATGTGAGCAATTGCGCCCTAAATTGAATCTGAAATTATAAAACATAAACAGTATAGTAAATAAACATGATCTACTGCACCAGGGTTCATCAGCCAGCATAAAAAAATTAGTGAAAATATCTATTCCATTTGCAACCATATGGGAAAAACGCGCCCTTAAAAGCATATTTGTGGTTGGTCTGGGCTGGAAAAGGTGTCACTGTAGCGTGTGGCCCTGGATGGCACCACAATGTTGACCTGGGTCAATAGTACCGGCGAGTTCACAACATTGTAAACCAAGTTATATAAAAAAAATGCGCTGTTGTATCTTCTTTGTCAGTCAGATCTTTAAATTGTTGTTTACTTGTTAGCTTGTTAGAAGAGCGTGGGATTGGTGATCTTAGCTAAAGTAACAAGCGCGCATTTACCATGTTTAAGAGTATTTTATTATCAACGCACCACTGATTGACTATCTGCAAGTTAATATCAGACTAACTATCATTCAAACACTTAATTTACAAGAATATTTTAAGATCATCAGCATATGCCAAAACATCACAGGTTAGCGAATTCAATAGATCATTTAAAAATAAATTAAATAGCAACGGCTTTAGGTTGGATCCCTGTGGCACAATGTTGGGGCGGAAAGTCCAGACTGATATCCATTGTAGAATACATAACAAGATCTATTTGTTACATATAACGAGACCAGTTTAAGTAGACAAATATATCCCTTGACAATACAGGGCAGATGTTAATATTATTCTGCCCACAGTTTGTTCGCTAAGTAAAGAGAGAACTTGGTTGGAATGCATTTAAAAGGAGATTAGCAAAACCATCAACTACTGCCTGGAGATCAGATATTTTCTCTTCGTCTTAACGCATACACCCCTGAATCCTTGAGGCACCTCTCAAGCTTTTAATGAACTTCCACAATATGGCTGGTTCTCATATTACTTGATTTTGAATGTGCAATCGATAATTATTATGCTGTCGAATTCTCTTGTTTTATTAATGATGATGAAGTCTGTTGAATTCATCGCGATAATAATGAGATCTGCTTAGGTTCCACTTTCTGAAGTAATATTCTTTCCTACGTATTATCTTTTGATGACACCGTTAAAACAACACAAAAATATACGTTTAGACAATCTTATCTTTGGAAGAGAGCTGTCGAACAAATAGTAAAATTTTGTGTAGAAGTAAGGCAGAGCGATATTAATATTATTATGGGTTTCAAGGAAGGTCCAGTCAGTATCTGTAATGTCATTATACAGTTTAGGAAAGTCAGTAATGTCATTATACAGTTTAGGTAAGTGGTATCTAACGTCAAAATTCGAGGAAAAATTAACACCAGTCATATTAGATGTAAGGTCAAGCGCTAGATAATGCAAATCCTCTTCAAGCAGAGGAACAGCATCACGCCTAATATCAAGGCGACAATCAAAGTTTGTGATGACTAACTCCAGCAATCTACCGTTTATATTTGTTACATTGTTGTGTTGGCATAAATACAAACAAGGAAGTAAATGCAAGAGAGCTAAACTCTTACGATCGAAATTACAACAGTACCTACGAGTTGAAAGTTGGGCAATTGAAGTCTCCCAAAATAAACATATATTGGCCATTTTAAATCGCAATCTTTTTTCTTTCGGTGTCTTCGCATTCTCAAAACTTTTTCTCATTGGTTAATTTAGTCTGACAAATTAATTATTATAAAAACTAATTATATGAAAATTAACGTTTAAATTACCTTACAGCTTGCTGATGTATCTAATTTATTTTTAATACTGTTTTTAAATGTTTTCTTTTTTTAATATTCTTTAAATTCTTATTTTGCCAAGATAATCTAGTTTTTTTCACACGTCACCAATAAAATGCGTACCTACTTAATAAAATACATGTCAATATTGATTCCCTTTTACATATACAGTGCGGTATTTTTAAAATGCCTTAATTTTAGTGTTTTTTTTCTTTTTCTTTTTTCATTTAAAAATACTCATTATGGATGAATATCGTTGATACTCATTGAATATTACAGAATTTTATATTACATATTTACCTTAGTCATTCCTTAATATTTCGGTCATAGGTATATGCCTTTAGTTTTACCTAAAGTGTATTTATTTAAATTAAATGTCAAATTAAAAATTTAATTTAGGTATATACTTTAAATGATGCCTTTAATAAATACCTTTACATCTCATAACCAAATTAGTTATTCTGAAATTAGGATAATATGTAATGAAGTCTAAATTCAAATATACATTATTCGGTTTACAATATATTTACCCAAGATACACTTGATCATAACGTTCAGTAAAAATATAAAAAAAAAGAGAATACTAAAACAAGCAAAACATATTATTTTAAATGAAAATGTAAATGTTACATTGTCATGGATGTCACAAAATTATAGCAGCTAAAAATTACAAAATCCAAAACTATGAAAATTCGCAATATTTTGAGACTTCTAGTTACCAAACTTATGCCAACCATTGTACACATGTACAGAAATAAAAATAAAAAATTAACAGCTTCAATTACCTACATTTTTTCTAAGACAGTAATTCTGAATGTCATGTAACGCAGACGAATGGAAATTAATTTTTAAAATTGTATAAAAAAAGTGCCCGATTAGTAGTCATCATACATGATAATTTAATTAATTAAAGATTATAATTAACATTAAGTATACCTGAAAATGCAAACGTATTACCACTTATCCAAAGATATATAGTTCACAATAGTAAATGTCAGTATGGATGTGTTAACTTTATACGTCGAATTATTTGTACATTAGCTATTATTTGTTAATAAATGTACGAACATGTACGTAAATAATTTTAAAAAAGTTATCGGTAAGTATATGTTTTCAAACTTGAAGGTTATAATTTTTGTGTATCCCGTAATTTTGATTTAAGGAAGCATGATATTATGTTTTGTATCTTATACATTTGTAGTAAACATGATTATAATTGAATTTAATTTCTTTTTTCTTGCTAACCAAGTATCAATTGCCGAAATTACTTGATGTCAATTACTCATTATACCAATCAGTCTTGTTATTTATTGTTAAGTACACGTTATCCTTAGCACCTAAATGTATTTCCAAGAAACATTTATAAATAATAACATACTAATAATAATACACTATCACTAAACTATTGATACACAAATTACTGAAAAATTATTTCTAAAAAGTTTGAGGACTCTTCTATATTGTGAAATAGCAATGAAAATTTTTGTTGATACTTGCCAAACGCATAATTTTGATAGTTTGGTAATCAAGAATTGATTGGTTGATTGATTAATCAGTCAATCAATTCTTTATTTCGAGATAGTGTACAAACACAGACTGGCAGTTACAGCATCAGAAATTATCATACAACATATAAATATATAAAAAGACACTACAAAACAGTACAGATTAAAATCTATACATAAAGTATGAGTATATCATACATAAAATATATACATGTCAATAAAAGTTAATACATAAAAAGAAACCCAAAAGCCAATCATCAAAGAGAGACGTGCAGCAACCAGAGTAGTCCCGCCCGAAGTATTCCTCCATGGAGTAGATACTGCTGGACAGAAGCATATGAGTCGCACGTTTTTTGAATGACTTTGGAGACACCGCCTTCAAACAAGATGCAGTTTTATAGCCATGTAATTGGACCCCGTCTGCGCACAGCTCACTCGGTGACAAGGGATCACATAATTATTTTTGTTACGGGTGTCATAATTGTGGTTTTCACTATGGGTTCTTCTTTTTTCACCTCTTCATCGCAGCTTAGCTTCCAAAGTCATACCGAGATATTTTTCTGTATCAACATGTTGTACTTGGATATTATTTATACTAACAGAGATATGTGTGAGCGAATTTTACTTCATTCAATCTGATTTGCCATTGATTATTCCGTTAATTTTGTTATATAATGTTTGCAAGTTAATTCTTCTTCTTTACCTACAACGATTATAGCAGTTTCAGGAGCAAAGGCTGCTCGCGTCTTATTTTTAACCCAGACATACCACTGCTGAATAGTAGGTATAGGTTTAGCTTTAGTGCCCCTCTTGGAACTCCTCACTTAATTTCGTTTAATTCAGAATAGATATTTTCTTCATTAATTCTGTAGAATCTATCAGAAATAAAAGACTACAATAATTGTGAGAAGTATTTAGGTAAAACCCCGCTTAAATTATAGCCAAGTCCCTCGTACAACATTTTATCAAAAGTCTCTAGTACATCAAGAATGACTCCTAAATTCATTTTTCTTTCTTCCAACGACTTTTAAAGTATGTCCGTGATCTTGTGAATAGTGTGAATCTGGTCTATAGAGGGCGGCACTCCCTGAAATCAAACTGACCTGAAATTATATCTCTATCTTCAATAATTAGTTTCAACATTTTAAGAAATATATTTTTGAATAGTTTTGAAATTACAAGGAACAAGCAGATTGGCCTGTAAGTTAAGACTTCATTCATATGTTTTCCATGTTTAGGAATCAATGTCATGTCTGCTACTTTCCATATCTAAGGCACACATTTTAGTCTAACAGATGCATTAATAATATAGGTTAGTTTCACAATGGCTTTACGAGAAAGCTGTTTTAAGATTTCTCTCCTAATCATGCCCTCGTGATTACTTCCGGTTGATCTGTTCTTTTATTTCTGATGTTTTTTGTCGGTGCCGCAAGTCTGATCTTAACTTCTTTCAGGATAGGACTTTTCTCAATCCAGAATATCTTCACCCGTAGTGCGCATATCTGCACCGGGCTCCATTTTGTATATTTTTATTTTCTGTTCACGGTTATCTAAATATGTTTCTAATACTCTCATTTAGTCTCTCTTTCTATACTGTATCGGCGAGAAATACACGGTTAATATCTTTTAATTAAATTTATAAATATAATAAATATTATAGCATTATGTTGTTGTATTTGCAATATTTAAATTTTTTGCAAGGCAGTGTAGGTACATGACCTACTCCAAGCTCCTTTACACAAATAAGCAAATATGTGAGTAATATCTCAAACAATCTATTAAATATGTTTACGATATAAATTAGCGGTTTTAAAAAGTAGACGAAATACAAAAAGTGAAAATATTATGTGTTAAAAAAATGTCTTTATTATATGTGTATATTTTATTTGAAATGTTACAAGTATGTATTTACATAATTTGCTTAAAAGTCAACATAATTCCAAGCAGCAATAAAACTACAGTTTGGAATTGTACTCTTATAAATATTAATGATGATGATGAATCATATCTAATAAAAGCAAAAGTTTATACAACCGCATGCAAAATAATAGAAATGACCTAGAGCCTCAATAATAATGTTATGTAATTTAAGTATCTGTAAAACATCTTACGTGAAAATAAAAACATGAAGTGTATTCGAAGCATGAAGAGAAAATCTACCAATCCTAATTTGTGGTCCGTCAATATACGATCTTCATATATTTCAATCTAATAAATGAAACAACAATGATGAGAATATTATACGTTTCTCAAAATGGATATAAATCAAATCATTGGTTACTAAATCAGGGGTACCACAAAGGTCAAATTTAGGTCCACTGCCATTTTTGCTTTTAATAACTGATCTGACAGGTTATCAGCGTCATGAGACCTTAATGTGTGCGTATGACGTACAGTTATTCTTGTCCGTTGCATCTCTGAGTGACTGTGTTTGCTTGCAGTGTGTAGGCAGATGCTAAGCGATAAACAGATTGGAAATAAATGTATCAAAATGTAAGATTACTACGTACACAAAAATATAAATCCTATTATATACGATTATCAGATTAACAGGGACACTTTGAGTAAATTTGATATGGTCAAGAATTTATTGGTGATATTTGATAGTGAACTGTCATTTTGCAATCACGTTTGGTTTCATCATCTAACTAAAAAAAAACTTTTACGATACTGTCAAAACTAATTTATAACTTAAATCGCTAAATATGTTCGTGCTTAAATCATATAATGCTGTAGGTAATATTTGTGACATTTTCCATTGCACTTTGAAGCAATTATTACATACTGGTAATAGAATTTAAATTAAATTGTTGCTAAAATTGAAAAAAAAATTTACAAATAAATAAAATAAAAATAAATATGTTCTAGAAAGTACATCAGTAGAAATGGAAAATCTTATAAATTTGTGTAAATAATGTGGGTATTATTTAAATTAAGCATTTCAATTGTTGAACTATATTTAACAGACTATTTGCGACTTTTTGAGAAACACTAGTTCCACTCCTTTCGTAAAGGAGTTCCTAGAATAACTACTTATAAATTTCTCCAATTGTGGTCCATATACATATTATTTTCTTAACTTCCACGTTCCAGTCAAAATTGTCACTTGAGAAGGTACAATTTACTTAATTGTTATATAATTACAAATCTGATCAATGCAGCGTTTAGACTGAAGCATGTTCACAATTTTTAGAATGTAGCTGAAATGATAATAATCTCAAAACTAGGTAAAGCGTCCAACAAAACTAAATCACACAAGCCGATAACAGAAAAACTCGCTGAAAAGCTATTTCCGAAAAACCTCAAACTGGTTAAAGAAAGAAAAGTCTTTTAAATTACCACCAAAAAAAAAATTTCGTAATAGTCTCAGTTCATGGAATTGCAGACTTAATAGAGGAAGTTTTAGGAAGTGCAGTATTTTTGAATTTTGAAAAAACATTCGGCAAGGTCTGACAAAATAGTCTGCTATATAGCAGGGTGAGTCAACTACGCGGGTAAGGCCAATTGTGCCTTTACGACTAAAGATATTTCGAAGCGGTTTCTTTCTTGTGGTAGCTGTTCATTAGGGACACATTTTAAAAATATTTTGTATTATACAGAGTGTTCCATAACTTAGTGGCTAACCATAGTTATAGTTTTTTAAATGGAACACCCTATATATTATTGCATTTTTGAATTCCCCATATAATTTTTAGTCAAAAAGTTATAAGACAAAATTCTTTGTAATATTGTTTACAATAAGAGGTCCTAATAGAAGCATGTTTTATTTTTTTACAGTTAATAACTGCATGTGCAGGAAACTGGATTAAAATTAGATGACACGTTTTTGTATAAAAGTCATTTTTTTTAATGGAACAGCCTGTATATCAGTTCATTTTTGAATTGTTTATTAAATTTCGTATCAGAAACGTTAATACAGTAAAAGTGACTATAACAGAGTTATTGTTGTTTTTGATATGATATGATATGTAGGTGTTCCATTTAAAAAAATTGACTTTTATACAAAAACGTGTCATCTAATTTTAATCCAGTTTCCTGCACATGCAGTTAGTAACTGTAAAAAAATAAAACATGCTTCTATTAGGACCTCTTATTGTAAATAATACCGCAAAAAAATTTGTCCATCTAATACGTCGTTTTCGAGAAATATACCTAATTTTATACAAACATTGAATTTTTCAGAAAAATGGGAATAAGTCAAAAACTTTACACTTTAGGCCTATACTATCTTATGACTTTTTGACTAAAAATTATACAAGGAATTCAAAAATGCAATAATATATAGGGTTTTCCATTTAGAAAACTATAACTATAGTTAGCCACCAAGTTATTGAACACTCTGTATAATACAAAATATTTTTAAAATGTGCTCCTAATGAACAGCTATCACATGAAAAAAACCGCTTCGAAATATCTTTATTCATAAAGGTATAATCGGCCTTACCCGCTTAGATGACTCACCCTGTATATATTCGTATGAAACTACATGACAGGTACAAGAAGAGAAACATATATAAATTATATTACAAAAGTAGAAATATATTTAGAAGGGCCATAACTGTAGGGGGCCCTCTAAAACACTACACCATTTGGTATAGGATGTAGGAAAAAAACTACATCACAGTACCACAAAACTAAAGGTCATTAGTTGTTAAGATCCAAGCAACAGCCCCTGAGTTAAATTATGTAAGTCCGTGTATCCAAATTCAAACATTCTTCAACAATATGTATAATTGTTTCAATCTCAGCTCCGCAATCACAAGCTGGACTCGCGATCATATTCCAATTGAAAAACATATTATTCTCCTCTTGAAACCAGTCAATTCACTGGTGCTGCATGAATTTCATTTGTCTTTGGATATACCTTTGATATTAAGTTGACAAATCTTAACAACTGGACCAATATTCCTAAAAGAAACACAATATGAATTTAAACTTGAAAAATGATATATACCTGTCATATGACCGTGAGAATCTTAGGATCGTGTACGGTCTTCCAAGTGATGGTTATTATGGACAACATTATATTCTCCATTTTGGACCATCGTAAAGATAGTTACCATCGACCAAAATCAAATTAAATTAAAGAAATATAGATTAAAACATAAAAATAACTAGTAAAATAGAAACTTAAAATTGATACTAATTTGCTAGAATGTTATATAGGTACAGATAGATTTTTCAGAGATAAACAAGGAACTGAATACTTTGAACTAAAGCAAACAGAGCAAAAGTGCCACAAGCAAGCAAACTCGACCCAGTGTGTACTATGTTTCCTATACACCTATGACATTCCAAAAATTAATACCAGTTTGCAGACGACACCAAGCTCCTAAAAGAAATTGTGAAAGAAGCCACTCGAAACCTACAAAGTGCAACAAATAGGCAAAAAGGTAGAAAATAAGGCTGGCTGAAATTAAATTGGTAAATGAAAACTTTACAAATGAAAATTATAATAATCAAAATAACGTACCCATCACAATATTTGAACTGCATAGACAATACGAAAATTCAGTTAAATATTTCGGAATGAACTTATATGCGAAGTTGAAATAGGAGAAGCACATTCAAAATAAAAAGGCACATTCAAAATAAGAACATTATGTAAAATATAAAAAAAAATATTGGCTCATTGGCAGAAAGTCACAAATGAGAGTACATAACAAGTTGCTTTTATACTAACAAATCGTAAAACCCATATGGTCTTACGGTATACAGCTCTGGGGCTGGACCAAATCCACGAACATACAACCCATTCAAATGTTTTACACTAAGGTAATTCGAAATATTGTGTATACATTATGGTATATTAGACATACCGATATGCAAAGGGCTCTCAAGATAGGAACTGTTAAAGAATAACTAACTCAAGGGATTTGCCCAAAAGCTTAATACTAGACTTCTCAAATATTTGAATATCAAAATGCTTCTACTATTCGACTAACATTATATCAAAAAAAGATCCAAGGGGACGAATCCTTCGGATTAAAGTAAATTATGCGAAAGGGATTTAAGAGCAGAGCAGAGTGTAATGTGAAAGTTCATGACTAGGAATTAAGAGATAGCAATGTATGATATCTTAGATATAAGAATTAGTTAGATAGTTTAGGTTACAATAGAAGGTAGATTATGTATTATCAATCTTACCCAAATTATATAAAAAATTAATTTTGCATGTCTTGGCAATAGAATACTAATGAAATTAACCTTATTTTATTAACAACTTTAGCTACATTTCTAATATCAAACTTAAGAGAAAAGAAAAGAGAGATAGGATAATTACTACTCCCTTTTAGAACACACATTAGAAACATTTACATAGGTTTCTTACAAGTACATAATTTGTCTCTATACTTTTTTTATTATTTTGCTCACACATGTAAGTTCAAATGGAGAGTCTTTTTTTATTCGCGTTTATAAATACACATTATGATTGTGTGTCTAGAAAATTACACTATAATTACGGAAAGTTACATGTTATTATCGATATCCCCTTTTTTGTCTACTGAATCATCGATCAGTCAAATAGATATCTACTTTTCATTACAGAACACGAATGCAAAATAAATAATTAAAACGGGAGTACACAAGGTTAGAAGCGCTTTAATTATTAACGCAAAAACAATGACACGCACAATTTTCAGTAAATTAGTACAAAGGCCAGGCACTTTGGTATTCAACAATTAGTAGATACACAAAATCGGCATTTCACATCTAGTGTTAAACATATTCAAGACATACATTAAGTGACCGACCATCCCTATGTATTTCAATGCAGGAGTTGGACAAGAAACATATTTTAATTGAATCTGAATTGAATACACATTGAGTCAGAAAATGTAATACATACTATATCGCTTTCAAAAAACAAAAACTCCATTGTTTTGTTCTTTTTTATTATAATACGCCTATCCGTGGGTTACATGTAACCAATTGGTATAGTCCATAACTTTAATACTAGGCAACAGGAAGACTTACAGAAAAAAAAACGATAACTCATTAGAGGATTTAGGATACTACATACATCCATTTATAAATACAGTATATTCTTCTGTTACTTGTTTCAATCAGTATCTAGAGGGTTACGAATTATTGTTATTATAATTAACTTTGGATAACTGATATTTAACTGAATATTTAAACATATACCGGTCACTATAATATATACAACAGCAGATATATTTTAATCAGATTTTCCAGAAAAATGTACCTATTTTAGTTCCACAAGAATGGATGAAAATTTCAGCAAGATACATATAATCGATAGGACCAGCAATAAATTTAAAAAAAAAAATTTTTTGTTTTTCTGTTGAAATTATTGACTAAAACTTAGCTATAAAGCATACCTCAGGTTTTATTTAGCGTTAGTGGAGAGCAAAAGAATACCTCTATACGATATAATCTCAGGATTTTCATCAATTAACGAAGTTTGATCAAAAAGTACTGAACTTTTAAATATGGCAGTCCGTATAAATTGATACAATTTTCTTTTTGTTGTGTTGGTGTACTTGTTTCTGAAATATATTAACATTAGTAGCCGTATTGGGTGTCTACAGATAAAAAGATCGGTTTACTTTGAAATTCTATAAATATATGATACAAGTTTCACAAATTTATAATCCCATATTATTCCGTTTCTTGGCTGATAATTTTTCTTGCAAGAACAATTTAGCTTCCACTAAATACGAAGTGTTAGTGTTTTGCCGCCTAACAAATGATAGCAATTGTACCCAACCCCTATATATCTTTATTCAATCTTAATTCAACAATTTCAAATACCTATCTGATTAGGTGATCTAAAATTTGATCGTTAATCGGATTTTCTGAGGGCGTTTCTAGTGATGAGCTCAGTTATTCTTGAAGGGTGGCCATAAAACCACCTGTAATTTGCGAGTATGAATTGGCCTGCTGATTTTATTGAAGATTAGGGCTGACGACGAGTTGTACTCTACCCCTTGGTATAACTTCTACTGCAGGTGTTTGTTACATTTAAACGTTTATATTTGACATTTAAATATGATTTGGTTCCATGTTTTTTGTTACCAACCTCAAAAAAAAATTGCTGCGTTAAAGACTTTTTCTACTCCCATACTTTAATTGTATTATTAGATATGCCGAACCTGTACTTTAATGATGTCCATTACGATACAGATTTTCATTATGATACACGTTTATATCCAATAGGAATACAGATTTTTCATTACGATACAAGTTTATGTCCAATAGGAATGCGACATTCCAATATTCAAACAATATTCACTATGGCGACTGCATATCTGACAGATATACAAAGTAAATAAATGTGACAGGTTTCTGCAATTTACAAGTAAGTACTTAAAATTTGTGCTTTTTTGAAAATATAAACGGTAAAAATGAGGGATAAAGATAGTGAAATGTAAAATTTGAGTCCACCAGAAGTTATGGAACAAGCCTTAGCAACCACGAACAATTTATTACCAGCTAAGGTGCATGGAAAATTTTAACCTCAATTTATGAAATGGAATGTTCAAAAAATAATGTTTTATTATGGGGCCGTAGGCAAAATAGTGTCTGCAACTCGCATTTAATGGCTATTAAGACACTCGTATTCATTACAATACTCGGCTTCGCCTCGTATTGTAATTTTCTTACTCGTGTCTTAATAGCTATCATTAAATGCTCATTGCATAATATACTATTATACAACCAAAACGGGTGTCGTACAGTAAACTTTATAGCACCGAAATAGAAAAATATATTTATATGCATTATAGATATTTCAAATATTTATCTATTATTGTGTTCCCTAATCTGCTCAGTACGTAGATCAGTCCTCCTGTCATTAGGTTACCTTTTATGAATGTAATCATGAATATACAATGAATTGTATACAAGTAACTGGAACGGCATCTCAATGCGTAATAAGTGAGGCAGTGCTAAAACTATGCAACCCGACGCACTTAGGGGTATCTATCTCTTTCTAACACATTACAGCGCTATATTTAATATTCTAAATAGAAGAAAACCCGCTTATAAATAATTATCTATAAATGTATCGAAGGAAACTAGTAGGTGGAAGATTTATTTACACACGAAATATCATAGAAAAATTTTATTTATAAAAATTTATACATTAAGTTAAATACATTTAACAGTTCTTAAATAGTACAAGCTTTGTAATTTTTTGTCTAACAGTTGCTTCTTTCGTATCAGTAAGTTTTTTTGCATCAGAGTGTGATCTTCAAGTAACATACAGATGAACATTTTTTTAATTAGTTGCAATTCATGTAAATCTTCAGCTAAAAATTCTACTGGAGGATGTTTTTACTGAAAGTATTGAAATCTTTCTGCGAAATATTGAACAGCTGCACGTCGCAATATGTTTTAAAAAAAATGTTTTAGCTAAAGAGCATTGAATCAACATTTGCCTAATTTTGTTTCCAGCAAACTGTACTACTTGATAAACAATATCCGAGGCGTGATCTAAACCTCTTTGGCTAACAAATTGAGTAAGTTTTTTTGAAGCTACGGTCACTCTTATAGCAGTATGTGCGATCCATTACATGTGCTTTTATATTTTGATGTAATAATATTAACTGACAATATTTACAATCAATAGTCGTTACCAGTTTACGTATAATGTACCCAGAGATATGTTACTCTTTAAAGGGAATCTGCAGCAAAAAATATACGATTAATAATAGGTACATTTATGTGTGCAAAAAGAGTATTACAAAACTTGTCTTGACATCTAATCTGGCAGTTTTAAAATATGAAATTAAAAAGAAACACTTAATAACTTTCGTGTCGATAGACTTATATAAATCACAAAATATAAACGTGAATCTCACAGATATAGTATGATTATAAACCGATATATTAAGGGGATATTAAAGCGGTCGAGAAAGCAAGATATCGAATTTATCAGTTTTTTTTACTGTTGTTCAAGATAGAAATGTGAAATATTCTGTACAACTCCAATATAGATATGAGTACACGGAAAAGTTGTCATATTATGTAATTTTTTGTCACAACCATCTATTTTTTTAGTCCAAATTAGAGTAAAATATGCGTGTGTTTCTCGGTCAAAATCTGAAATAATTAAATGAAATTGATCAAAACGGATGTAATTCCCGTGTATACCAATGTTTTCTTGTGAGATATAGCTTTTTGAATTGCGGAAAAAAGTTTAATTTGAGTAACTAAATTAAGAAATTCCGGAATGGTGCGGTACTGAATTATTTGTATTTTAGCAGCGCCTTCAGCTGTATTTTTTCTCTGTATTCGGGTGACGGAAAACAACACATTCATTTCAAATATATGAGATGGCTTGCATTTGGCTCCTCCTACGGGCCAACACCTCCAAAAGCAATTATAGTCAATTCCCAAATACAAATCGACTTTAATATCCCCTTAACACGATATGAATTTTTCAACTATCGAACCATATTGTATAAGCTGAAGCGTGACTGAAATAGATACACCTAACTTTATAGTTGTCTTTGTCACACACTCGTGCCTCAACGCCTACCGTGTACAGGAATAGCTCAATGCCGTTCCAGTTATTGTAAATATATTCACATTGAACTCTAATGTGAATATAGTGTCCATCTTCGTACGACTGCGAGGATAAGAAGTTGCAGGCCCTGAAAAAAACTCATTTATCAACTGCTTGCGTAAAAACTTTCCATAAAGGGCGTTTCTTCTGTCGGCTAGAGAAATCATGCAGTACCTCACGATTATCTTATTTGACAGAAACTTAATGAATCTACTATGTATTCTATCAAGGCTTAATGATTCATGAACCCCGTTTACAAATTTATAAGGATAAATCGCATAGATGCTGCTAAAGTATAAGTTGATGCCAAATGTATCAAGTACCAGAAAATGTTTTATTTTATACGAAGAGACTGCTATTTTCCATTTGTTGTTAAATATTAAAATCGAAGGGATGAGCGCCAATTACCTTGAGTATTCAAGAATATGTTAAAAGATAGCTAAATTCATATACATATTGCTGTGGCAACATAATTATTTGAATATGATAATAGTATCATTGCCATACCTTAGGCCTTGCCAAATAAGTTATGTTGTGTGCTGTTTCAACAACATAAATAATTAAAATGATGATAATTTTTATTATCCTGATGTGTATTTTATTTATTTTTAACAGCACGTACTTTATAAGTATTTATGAATCCTTCAGTGTATCAGAATTTCTGCTATCTCGTCTAATCTCTTGTTTTTATTTAAGATTGGGATAAGGTAATAGCTTATTAAAAATGAAAAATCAGAAATCATATAACACATAATTGTCGAATTTATTTAACATTTATTACATAAAAATAAATATAGCATTGCTATACTGTATTCACTTTATTTATTAAAAAAAGAAACATAATTATAAGAAAAACGTTTGTACCTCGTCCTAGGTTGTAACGTTTCTTCATGATACGAATATATTTTCTTATACTTTATTAAATAAAACTTTAAAAATATTTTCCTGTTTATCAGCAAATAAATCCAATTTACTTTTGTATATTGTTTATTTTATAGTCAATGTTTGGAGAAAAGCTCGAATCTGATTACTATCTACAACCATTCGCACGCGTTATAGCTAGCATTTCAGAGTCCGCTACCCCGAAACATTTTCCTTATTTATTGTAACTATTAATGATGCCAAATACTGTGCCAGAAAATATACATTTGCACGCTATATCCTCTTAACACTCAACACCATTAATAATTTTATTTCTTATGAACTTGAAATTAAAGAATGCTTATTACTATCCCAGGAAAATATTTATTATCCCTGTTGCATAACGTTATACTGAATATACGTTCGCACGATATATTTCAATATTCGTATAGCTACATTGATAAG
Source organism: Amphimallon solstitiale (assembly GCA_963170755.1). Lineage (NCBI taxonomy): Eukaryota > Metazoa > Arthropoda > Insecta > Coleoptera > Scarabaeidae > Amphimallon > Amphimallon solstitiale. Next base: position 132,220,440 of record OY720676.1, read on the forward strand.
TCTTTGCCTCTAACTTACTTTGAATCGTTGCAAATCTTTTTAAATTCGATCATTTGCATCTCCATTATAACACAAAACAATTAAACAAAGAAAATAAAATAAGTGAAACTTGAATGAAAATAAAATTAATACGCTAATACAAAAGAAATAAATGTGAATCGTGGTGTATCTAACCCTACGATTTATATAACTGTATATAATAAATGAATTAATATTAGTCAAAGAATGCTTGTTGATGAATCAAATCAATGAATATTTGTTAACTGAATGAATAAAAATCAATGAATGTTTGTTAACTGAATAAAAATTAATGAATGCATGTTAACTGAATAAAAATCAATGAATGAATGAATCGTGTCGATTCTTGTCTTCAATTTATATCTCCGGAAGAGACATGTGACCGTTTTCAACACCATCTTCTGAAACTACTATTTACGTTGTCACCCTGCATCTTCAGTGCTCCTGACTTTTAAGTTGCCGTAATGTTTTGAACACTCACACACACACGCACTCGTTGTCTTTTTGACAGTTCTTCACCGCGAAAGGTCAACACCCCAAGAATTGTCTGTTTACAATTTAAAACTTCCTATAAATTGTACAGCGTTTCTCCAACGTAGGTATACTTGTTTTAATATAACTCTTCTTTATAATTGTCTATATATTTATTACCTTCTTTATTATTTTTCACATATTTCCTCTTTCCATTGGCTAGTACAATTCTTATTTTTGTTCTTTTTCCAGCTTTCGGCAATATAGGAAAAACATTGCAAACAACAGGTATCCTTTTACTAAGATTACTTGCACCACCATGGTCCACTTGGTTTGCCCCTTCGTAACCACCTTCTATCCAAGACTTCTCCAACGGTGATATGTCTATCTGTAATAAACTACACACCAAGTTTACATTATATTCTCTTTTTATTTTGTAGGTTATCAAGAACCGTACAAGTACCTCTCTACTGTTTATGATACATGATATTACATATACAAATTCCTGAATGTATTATATTATTACCAGCTGTCGTTTATAAAAACACTACTACTGATATCTCAGAATAATTTTATTTATATCCTTTTTTTTTATTTATTTACTTATCTAGTAATAAATTAAGGTAAATATTTATTCTTTCTGCATGATTTATTTAATAAATTTTATTTATTACCTTGTGCACGTTCTCAAGTTTATCTAATTATTCAATTATTTTTGTCTCGTGCATATCGAATTCTATTTTCCTCATACATTTTTACTGCATTAAGATGACTAGTTCGTATTACACTACCATCCATTAGCATGACCCTCTCTCGGTTATTTGCTTTCATTTCTTTTTTTATTTTTAAACAACGGTCCATTATTTAAAATGTTCAGTGCAATTCTCACACATTTTATAAAGTCAGGCTGTTTTTCATTGTACACAAACCATACATCTTGTTTCTCTTTTCTATAAAAGAAATATATATATCTTAAATTCTATCTCGTGTTTTATTTTTAGTACTTATTTAAATTGCAAATATAAATTCAATTTGGTGTATGCATAAAAGTGTATGCAACCCAACATCCTCATGTTAAATTCCTTCAACTACCTTAAACTTATTATTATAGTTTCTTTCATATTTTATACACTTAAATTACATCTTAATACTACTGCTATCATCTTATTAATATGTAAGATACCACGGCAATATGCATAACCTATACATAATCAATCATAAATGTATAAAAAAGTAATTTAATTTTAATTATATATTCGGCTTATTATGGTTATGTTAAATTATATAGTTTTGATAATTTACGAATAAATCCAAATGCATGCCAAAAGTTCGCGCGTCTTCGCACTAATTCAGTGTGCAAGTTGACTAGGAAGTACTGATTTGATTCGTACTTATAAAATTCAAATTGAGAGCGGCACACATCAGCTGAGAGTACAATTCGTACCATGTTGTCAGTATACGATTGAATTTAATACTAGGTAAAGAAACCAAAGGCAAAAACTTTTCAATATATTTAAATTTCTTTCAAAAACTTACTACATATACATTCGTATTTTAATTAGGTTTATAGACCAACTTTTTAACTAATATAGGAATGTAAATGTGTTTTGAGGATATCCAGTTAATTAAAATGTTTTATGAAATAATTTATTCATGTAAAACCCATTAAATCTTCCTGCAGTTTTAATATATTATAGGTATGTGTACAAACCAATATATAAATGTGTAATATACGTTGATGTGAAACTAAGTAGAAGATAAATATAAACATGAAGAGTAAACCGTACGTAACTATGTATGAGAATGTATGTGCATATTATATTACAAAAACTGTATGTTGGATAAAACCTGCATATAATTAGTTTTGAATTCTTTAATTTGGGTTTTCCAGTACATATAATATTAGTCCTTGCCTATATGAAATGCAGATTTTATTTATTATTCTAAACTATTACTCCTACTTTCTTAAAATTATTTTATTTCATTTTCAAGTTCTCGTCAAGAGTTTGCTATAAAAAGGTTAAAAGAAAGCGTGATAGACATTTGCCTCTTGATCAGATAATAATTTCCTGTTTTAATTATCTTTTCTCTTTATTCTTGTATAAAACAATATACGTACAAAAGAGTAATGGGGTGTGAGAACCAATGCTTGGGTGTAGGTTCGGAGTCCATAGTGTTACCCCTGCCTTTGTTTATTATAATCAATAATTATTATCGTCTTTTTCTTTTCACCTTCAGAAATGTAACCGCTGTCATGCATAGTTAACAGCGAAGTACCGATTTCCCCCTTCTTGGAAAATACAAAAGGCTATAATCGCTTTGTTCTTTCCAAATTCTTTGTCATTTCTAAGAAAACTCGCTTGCTTTGGTGGCGTTCACGCTGGTCTCCTGACGGCAGAAAAAATATAATAAAGAATGCAGAGGAGGAATAGATACTTCATAATAAATATCAAACCATTAATTACTTTAATTTTACACCCGCTAGAAAAAAAAATTACATTCTTGATATTTACTGTAATAAAGGCTAGAGAAACTACGATTTATTGAATATTCTAAAATAATAATAATCAGTTGTTTCCGACTACAAACACATTAAAGAGCAACAACCTTCCTATTTTAAAAATAAAAACAATCTTTTATTGTCTGCAATAAAGTGGGTCTTGACGCATCTGGCAACAAATATGTTTTATATGAATGAGTACGATTTAACGTTTTTTTCCCGTTTTATACAAATAAAAGCGTATTTTTCTATGAATGCGTGTTCGTTTCTATTTAGAAATGACCATTTATAAACATACATTCTGTGCCAGGTCCGTAATGTATTATTTTAATCTAAAAAACAACTTAGAAAATTAAATTTTTAATTTCTTCGTTATTGCGGTATATTTTGGTCCTGTTTCTGTTCGGACTTTACATACCTGCTACTCCGTTTTTTTATTTCTGGGACAGCCTGTATATTTGGAAATTGTAAGAATATGAAGTTTTACTGTCGCAAGCTACCTAGATCTTTATGGTACACTGCCTTGGTTTAAAAGGTATGTACTGCTTGAAAAAGCACCTACCACGGAAAGTAAGCAGTTGCTCGTCGGCGGTTAGATTTTCATAGGGTATGTAAGAAACTTATAAGAAATGATGTCTAATCGGCAATAATTTACCAGCTGAACCTCGTTTTCTTATTCTGGCTTTAGCATTTTCAAAACTCTGATATGCTTTAGTTGGCCTTTACATTAGTCCACCAAATGATGTGGTTTACAATATTATCTTTAAAAAATAAGCGAAAACAACTGCTAAATGTGTTTACGTTTCGCTTAGCATATATTGTAGGCGCTCTTTCTTGATACTTAATATTTTGTAATGGTGGTACTTTGTGTTTGTGGCTCTAAGTACCACTTTTCAAACTTAATTGCGGTCTGTGGTTTGATACCAAACAAAAAACACTAATAAAACCCCTTTACCACACTAACGCACAAAAAACTAGATATGTATTTCGGCAACTATGTTGTCATCATCAGTAGCACTGATTAATAAAAACTGCGCTGTCTGTACACAGTAGCGTATACAAAACAACACTTTAGTGCGGTAAAGATGTTTTATTAATGGCTTTTGTTTACCACTTTTCAAGTTTATTTTTTGAAATAAACATATTCCGCACCTTCTTCAGTTACCTGAACTAAACTTCTTCCAGATTACTGAACGAATAAATAAGAGCTGTATAAAGAGTATGAATACAAAGTGCTTAACACTTTGATAAAATTAGGAAAAAACACCGAGCAGACAAAGAGAAGTGAAAAGTAAGGGGCTCCCAGTAAAAAATACTGAAATTATATTACCCACACAAAAATCGGGAAAGCATCGTAGAAGTAGAGAATACGTTACAAAACACTTCATTCTCAAGAAACGTTTAGACATAAGGAAAGTATCAAAATAAGTGAAAAAATAGAAGGAACATGATAAAAGTATCATATTTAATGACTGAGGTCGCTGGTAACCCCAATGGTATTACGCGTGACTCCTTGCTTTTTTAGCAAAATTATGCAAGCAACAAAACTTGTGCTTAACTTAAAAAACAATAATGTTAATAAAAGTCAATTTTTTTTAGAATTTCATGTAGGAAAATTTTAATAGCAAAATACTTTTACGATAAGCATGCGGTCCTCAATATCTCTATGGTATTATGTAACTGAAATTAATAACCATCAATAAATATCCCGTTGAAACACAATTTAACTACTGTGACAACGTTTGCAGCAAGTGCATAACTACTGCACCCGCATGAAGATAAAAAGAGAAATAGTTATAGGAGACTGATTCTCTGATCCTTTTAGAAGAATGATTAACTTCAATATGTCTAACACAGAGCAGTTACATTCGTCCATATTCTTTATAAGCATTTGAAAATCTTCGTAGTTATCTTATTTACAGCATAATATGATATGTAATACATATCAGCTAGATGATTTAGATATGCAGAAACAAAGAAATTTTGATTACAATTTTCTGTTTAGCGCTAATCATTTAATGAGGTAAATTTGCGAGACATAATCTGGTGAAACAAATACATGAGAGTCGATAGCAAGACCAGAATGAATAAAACATGCGGGAGACCAATCATGCTCAAAGGCGGGGAGACTAAGTGAAACTACAAAATTAAAACGTGCAATAAGAACAACAGAAATGAAGACTCTGCCGATAGTTACTCAAATAAGCTTTTAAAACAGAGTCAAAAACACCAGAATAGGAAACTTGAAATCATTAGGGTAGGAACATGGGGAAAACATAGACGAAGACATTTGAGAGACCAAGTGAAAGCATGGAATACCAATGACTCGCTAAAACTTTAATGACAAGCAAACCAGCCAACAAACGACCTCCAGGTCGCCCAGACAAAAGTATAGGGACAGCTAGCTGTAAAAATTCAATGGAAATCAAACCATGTATGTATTAACAGCACGAACTCATACTTTAACGAAGATGAAAAAGAAGACATGTTAATCAAAAAGATATGAAGGGAAGAAAATGCGAGAGAATGAAAGGTATGCAGTTACAACAATACACAAAAAGCAGACGAACACACCTTTAAGTGTAGTGAACTAATATTACTATTAAGATTTGTTTGTCCACAAAAATACAATGTAGCAAAATTATTTGACAGGTTATGTCAATTGATATTAACTATAATGGCAACCATAAAGACATCAGAATGAATACGGAATGAGAATGAAATATACAATATAAAATACAAATTGAGGTCGAATGCATAGTTGATGAGTAGAACCAAGTAAAATAATATATTGTAGTGAAATAGCTAAAGATGTACGGTGTACAGGAAAAGTACAAGATATGGACATTTGGAAGATCTAAATTTAGGAATAAGTAATTAGAAAACAGGATGTAGAAACTTACAGCATAATTGTGTAAAGACTTTGTCACTCCAACTCAACTAAAAAGAACGGCAGAGGTAGCTAAGATCAAGGAACAATCCAAACTTTCCTTAGTAATTTGACTTCTTATCCACTCATTAAGCTTGAACATTTATTCAATTATACATATTAAAAGTATGGATGTTTTTCCTTGAATTAATTTTCATTGCGTTAATATTGCTCTATTCTTAAGGTGCCCGCACACTGAAGCGAGGCGAAGCGAAGCGAAGAGAAGCGTTTAGAGACGCGTAAGATCAAGATTTTGTGTTTTCGTTGTTATCGGATATTTCCGCTGTCCGATGAAAAGCTGGTAGGCTCAGTTCGTACTTTGCTTGAACAGTTTTTAAACTAGTATTATTTGCATATTTAAGTTTAGTATAGTGTAAGAAAGAAATTGCTATCAGGATGGATGATGAAGTGCTAATTTTTCTTCTGATATGTGAAAATATTTGAAAAATTTCTTTTTGTCTTTTCGTAAATCCGGGAATTAGTGTTGAAATTCACCAAAACTGTCTCTCTTTTGATTAATTTCATGTACCCAAACTCTTTTGTTTGGTTTCTCCTCTTCTTGCATAGTAGCAATTAAACCAAGAACAAATAAATGTTCGTCAGATGAGGAACTACTCATGTTAATCGGATCACTTCTACACTCACAATGATTAATAACTCTTGTAAATAATTAAATATTGTATCACGCAAGCCAGGCGACTATTTCGCCTCACTTCGCCTCGCTTCGCTTCGCCCTAATGTGCGGTCTCCGGCCTCGCGCAGCTGCTCTTCGCCTCAGTGTGCGGGCACCTTTAATATACTAACGGTTAGAATATTGCGAATTTTTTTTAAGTAATCTGAACACGACGCCGCACCGCACAGTAATCCAGACTCGCGTGTTCGCGGCAAGAATTCTCTAAACATAAAGTAGAACGGATTTCATAAACCTTATACATACATGCAAAAAAGTAGATTAAGAATTTAATCAGATGTAATTTTCTAATAAAATAGGAAAAAGTAGTTGCTGACATTTTTATAGTTAGATATTAAAAGCATACGCGAATTTTTATATGTTCGTGAATGTAGTAATCACAAAGTAGTAAGACAATGCAACATTTTCCAAAGCAAATTATAATGGCTTTTATATGAAATACTATATTCATAAAGCTTGATTATTTAAATACAAATACATAATAAAATTTTCTACTTCTAAATATAAACTATTAACAGCCCTGAACCTCTCTGCACCGCTGACTTAGTCGATTTGGCATATTCGATTACATTTCATATGTTCAACTTAATAGTTTTTCTTAATTCCTATTTATTCTTTCATATGGTCACTGATTTAAATTATTTTTCAGAGGAACTCGTTTCACTTTTTCGGCATTTGACTGCTTTTTTAAATAGTTAATATATTAACGGCAAGTTTCTATTTAATATTTGATCTTCGGTGCAGCCTATTCATCCCCAACAAATAGTTGTGATTGGGAGCATATAATTAATTAGTACCGTCCGCATTTTTTTTTTATTTTCAAAAATTTGTAGCGCTTTTAGTGCCTCAGCATCTATTAATAATTGCAGTTACACTACAGATAATTCTTGATTGTAATATTTACAAAATATAATATCACCAAAACTAAAAAGTCCACGAAACTTTTTGTAAAATGACTGTAGACACAATTTGTTGTTTCATTAACGTACTTAATTCAAAATAGTATATTAAAGGACAAGTTTCATTTTGACGTTTCAAAGTACGAATTCAGAGTTTAAGAAACGAGTGGCCTAGCCACGAGTTTCTTAACTGAATGAGTGCTTTAATGTCAAATGAAACGTGTCTTTTATGCTATTTTTTGCAATTAGTTTTAAAATTTCTCTTTTTGTAAAAGCAAAACGAGAAAAATTTCATAATCAAGGGAAATTTTGTGGCGGTTGTCAGCTTGGTTTGGCACAAGATTTAAATTGACAAGTTAATTTAAAATTGACACATTTTTGATAATTTTCAACAGAATGTTTCTACTGCACACGGTATCACTATCACTTCGAAAGATAATTCAAACGTTAATATAAATGTTTATAATAGTTGTACTATTTCAAAGATTAATTAAAAATATCAAATCTTACAATGAATTTCAATATAAAAACCTCGAACTTGCTTACAAAATGTCATATTGACATCTCCATTTCTGTTGCAATGTGACCAACTTAAAATAAATCTGTTTAAATGTTCCATTTCTATTACGCAACTAGTGCTGTAATAGACCCTATTACAGCACTAGTGAAATAAATGGTATGATTACGGTACTAATTGCAAAAAATAGGTAATGTATGATCACGTATACTTCTATCGTCTATTTTTACATGACAAAATGGCAAATAAAAGCGACCAGTTTGACGAGTATACCGATAAAGTGTTAACATTAGCATATTAATAATATCATTATATCTTAATTAAAATAATTTTATTGCAAAATCTTGAGATACTAATTATTATTGCTATTATTCAATTAAGTATATGTATTGAAAAAATATAATAAATAGATATAATCAAAGCAAAATAAAACTACAAAATACTGAAATCCAGAATTTTATTATAGCAATAAAAAGTGAAAGAAAGAAAGATGTTTGGCATGTAATAGTACCAGTTCGTTTTTACGTTTTAATGTGTGCATGTGAGCAATCTCCGTCATCTCTTGAAGGTATATTTGCTCATTGCTACGTTTGACGTCAATTCCTCTTCACTCATTAAAACAATTTCAATACATTGACGTATAATCGAACTTTTATTATATACCAATCAAGCTCTGATTCACATAATTGCTTCTGTTGAAAACATCCATAATAAAATTAACGAAACAACACTCCATTTCATAATTGATAAAGATCAAAAAATAGCGTGTGTCATTAATTATTATTTACAAAAAATATTAATTCCAGGAATATCAGAGGTGAATATCTGTAATTGCTTTTCGCAAATATAGAAAAAAAAACACTGCAATGTTTTTATATAGTTGTGTTACAAGAATGGAAAATTATGAACTTATGAAAAATAATTATTGCTGATAGCTTCTACATACTTGGATTTATGATAATTAGGGCGCGGACATGACCGGTTTAAACTACGACGGAGTTACAACGGAGCAAAGAAATAATATAAACAACACACGCTTACTGAATAGCACTAAGTGCCCGAGAATGAGAGCAAGAAATGCCCATAAAATAAGGAATTTATGAGTAAAATCCTTTCTTCATCGGCGTAGATAGGAGCGTTAGGTTTTTAAAATTTATAATATATACCTTATATTTCGCAACAGAAATAAAATTTTCATTCATACTTACGTTAGTTTCGTTTTTTTATTGTTTTGACTGTTAATTACGTACTTCGTAATTTTTGTCATAGTCTGTTTAATACCGGTTTATTGAATCGACTTCTCCCAATTTTCTAGACGTAAGTGTGCACTGGATTTCGTTTAGTTTCAATAACATACGCGTACATTTTTAGTTTTCATTTATTTAGATCTAGAACGTTGTTTATGTTACTTTTTCTAATATGAAAATGAATTGTCAGTGATTCCGAAATTTATTACAAAGTCTGTAAAATATCGTTAGAGAATGCCAAAATATCGCACGTTCGTCACTTAGCTTTGCTAAAACATACACCGCAATAGTTTTTATGCAGAGAATTTCGATAGTTTACAAAATTTCGTTACATGTTTAAATGATGATGCTCGAAGTATTTCTGAGTGCAAGGAACTAACACAAATCCCAAATTTAAAAAATCAGTTGTTATTCCTTCAAGAACACTTTGGAAATTTGCCTAAACTAATCACATATTTTGAAAAACGAAATCTCAAATTAAAAGATGGATTAGCCACATTAGATGTGGCTATTAATAATTTCAAAAGTACTCCAAGTGACTTCGGATGTGGCCTCCGGCAAAAGTTAGACGCAGTTTTTAATAGAAATCCAGATTTAATAACATTGCGGCAAGTGTGTATGTTAAATACGCTGAAATAAAAGAATATTTGCAGTACGCACCTATAACCAGTTGCGATGTAGAAAGGACGTTTTCTATCTACAAGGATGTACTTAATTCAAAGAGAACAAGTCTTACAGAAGAGAAAATGAACAGGTATTTTGTATTTTATAGATCACCGGCCACTTGTTATCCAATTATATAAATAAAATAAAAACCTCTTTAAAAATACAACATTTCAATAATGCGTCCATGGGCGAAGAGTCATCAACCGTTCGTGTCCGCGCCCTAATGATAACTTCCAAATAATGTTTATGAAATATATACAGAGTCTTGCAGCCGCGTTTGTGAAATAAATACTAAAGGGCTCTGGAAGCACTTTTATATGTAAAAACTGCAAAAGCTAGAAGTACTACAATGATGGAACGAACGAGTTTTATAAGAAAAAACAGTTTTTCTCATTTAAAGTAATGATTTTATATAGAATAAGGAAATTTCTGTTGTGCTCAGATCTGAGTATTTTCGCAAATCTCCAAATCCTTATGTGGTCCTCATCAGTACGGTATAGCTAAATATTCAAGAAACTCTATCCATGTTCGCACTATTCACCAACAGTTGTTGGTATTGTATTCAGTACCAGGCAAATGCCAATTTTCAACCAAACATATTAATGAAAATATTAAATTATTTGTATCCATTTATTAAAGAAACATATAAAACTATTTTAAAATGTTATCTTAACTTAGTGGCTTTATTGACAACATGGCAGTCAAATTACAAAAACAGGAAAGCAGGCTGCCATTTGTAGCTTTTGTTAGAAAAGCCGCAATTTATTGGATACAATAGAGAACTTCACTACGTGGTAGACGAACCCAACCTACACATTATTGACGCAATTGGTTTGTACAAATAATATTAACTAGATCTTAAACATAATAAATTTGTAAAAATTGAACTTGTGATGGAACTTGCAATACATTTTTTTCACTAATCAGCATAAAAATATTAATAATTATTATTTTTAAAACAAAAATTGCTACATTACCACCTTTTGTTTGATTTTTATTTAATTGTAAGAAAAAATTACATTCATGATATATTTTATTTACTATACAAATTCAAAATAACTCCTTTAAAATTTCCTTCAACGACTATTAAATAGAAATACTTTATAGGTAGTATTACGGAACGAAGTTATGCAACTTAATATAATCATTCGCGTTTCGCTCACATAAGCTGTAGGTTACCATTCGAAATATTACATTTTTTAATAGATAGGTATTATAGGAATGCATTAATAACTATTTTTTAATATAAACGTAAACAAAATTGCAAGTTATTGTGTTTAGTCTGCAAAAATCGTATTGTTTGCTTATTAATAATATGATATTTATAAATATGAACTCTTAACAGTTTTGAGGAATAACGATTATTCGCATGGATGATAAAATATTGAAATAATAAATATTTAGCAAAAGCTGCTATTTATACATTATAATTAGAGACCGGACACGAGAGGTCGATGACTCATTGCCCATGGGCGCACTATTGAAATGTTGTATTTTTAAAGAGTTTTAATTTTATTTATATAATTGGGTAACAAGTGGGTGGTGATCTATAAAATCCAAAATACATCCAAGTAGTTAGAAAACGTCCTTTCTATATCGCAACTGGTTATAGGTGCATACTGGAAGAATTCTTTTATTTGGGCTTATTTAGCAGTTAGATTTTGTGTCATTGTCCTAATACACAATTGCAGCAACGTTATTAAATCTGGATTTCTATTAAAAACTGCGTCTAATTTTTGCAGAAGGTCACATCCGAAGTCACTTGGAAAAGTTTTGAAATTATTAATAGCCACATCTAATGTATATGATTAGTTTAGGCAAATTTGCAGTGTTCCTGAAGGAATAACAACTGATTTTTTTTTAGATTTAGGATTTGTGTTAGTTCCTTGCACTCATAAATACTTCGAGCTTCGTCATTTAAACATGTATCGAAATTTTGTAAACTATCGAAATTCTCTGCTTAATAACTGGTTAGTAGGTTCAAGCATGTTTCCCATCTAGTTATTACTGGCGAGGGAGGCAGTGCAAAGTTGGAAGTTTTTCACAAAGAGCTACTCTCAATGGTGCTTTTCTGAAAACGTTTTTATAAGCGGATACAAGTCTATCAACTTCCGGAAAGATGTCTCTGATATAATCACAGTTTCAGTGGAGAGTATGTGCTGCACAAGTAATATGCAGCATATAACAATATGTTTGCTTTAATAATCTGTCTGTTTTTAACATATATGCGGCGCTGTCACTAACAAATAAAAGTATTTTTTCCTTGTACCTGTTGTCGGAATGAAGCATTTTGTGCAAATTCTCGTCAATGGTTTTAGCAACTCTTTCCGCATCAACTGTATTTATAACTTTAGATGCTATATTACATATGTGTTATATGAAATTGTTGGATGTAGTACACCAGCTACAACATTTACCACACAGCGTCCTAATATATCGACAGTTTCGTCGGCACTTATCCATAGGTACTGATCTGCAAGATGTCTTCTAGTGCATTCGTCAAGCACTTAGAAACACGATATTTGGAGAGGTAGATACACAGAAACATTTCGACCAGTATATTTTTAGAATAATGTTTTCAACGTGTGATTGTCAAGTTTATTTAATGGGATACTAGCCGCCATTAAAGTTTCACAGAGTTCCTCGCAAAAATTGTCAGCTTCCAACGGATCCAATTTCTGTATATGTTTTAGCGATGCTAAGTGACGTTTTACGTGCAATTTTTTGGCATTCTGTAACGATGTTTTACAGACTTTGCAATAAGTTTCGGAATCACTGACAATGGAGGAGATACAATCAGTACGACCCTTAATCCAATTCGCAATTGTTTCACGATGCCTTTTTACATTAAGGACGGACCACTGGTGAGCCTGGCCCTAAATATTGACCCAACCAGGACTCTAATGACAAGTGTCATACAATTAATTTTTGTAATTGAAAATCCTAAAACTAACTTCAAGCAGTAATCAAAGAACTCATTGCTAAATTCGTCTCGTGTTAAAGCGCACGAAGTCACAGCTTGTCAAGGTGTATTTAAAAAATCTCGAAACATATACGAAAAATAGCAAGATGGGAGTAGAAAAATACTTTTATCGTCTTAAAAAAAAAACTGAATATAAATCGCGGGCTTAGAACAGCAACCACGTAACAAGTGTTTTGCTTCATATAATTGCCACTGAAAATTAAAAGTGTTTATAACGTTAATATCAGTCGGGGGTTTTAGATGTTTCTTTCGCCAAAATAGTTATTGTTTATTTTCAAGTTACGTAACAGAAAATTTGCCTTTGATAAATATTTTACCAACTGCAAAATAATTATTTGTTATTGAATGTTGCAGCTACGTTGTTGTTGCTCTAAGATATATCTTTTATGCAAATTACACTAATTTAATTTAATACAGTTTGTCTTGGGGAAATACAATATAGTATTATTAGTAATTTTGAAAATAATTAAATAAATTATTAAGCAGATAAATATTGTTTTGAGCTTACAATATACCAGCATTAACCAAGGCTCAAAAACGTTATGACAGTATTTGCCAAAGTTAAATATTTCCTCTTTAAACGATCAAGGAGAAGGATCCCTTGATGTTTCGTGCCTCACTTCTGCCTAGTCATGTTTGAATGATAACTATAGACCAGACACGAGAGGCCGATGACTCATCGGCCATGGGCGCACTATTGAAATGTTGTATTTTTAAAGAGGTTTTAATTTTATTTATATAATTGGATCACAAGTGGGTGGTGATCTATAAAATACAAAATACGTTATCATTTGTTCATTTTGTAGTTCAAGTCGAGTAAAGTAGTATTAATATTTACTAGTAATACTTTCTCAAGGTTCTCTTCTGTAAGATTTGTTCTTTTTGAATGAAGTACATCATTGTAGATAGAAAACGTCCTTTCTATTTCGCAACTGGTTATAAGTACATACTAGAAGTATTCCTTTATTTCGGCGTATTTAGCAGTTAGAATTTTTGTCATTGTCCCCATACACAATTGCCGCAATGTTATAAAATCTGGATTTCTCTTAAAAACCGCGTCTAAGTTTTGCCGAAGGCCACATCCGAAGCCATTTGGAATACTTTTGAAATTATTGATAGCCACATCTAATGTGGTTAATCCATCTTTTAATTTGAGATTTGGATTTTAAAAATATGTGATTAGTTTAGGCAAACTTTCAAAGTGTTCCTGAAGGAATAACAACTGATTTTTTAAATTTGGGATTTGTGTTAGTTCCTTGCACTCAGAAATACTTCGAGCATCGTCATTTAAACATGTAACGGAATTTTGTAGACTATGGAAATTCTCTGCATAAAAACTAGTAGCTGCCAACCAAAGAGCTACTCTCAATGGTGCTTTCCTGACAACTTTTAAAAGCGGATACAAGTCTTATCAACTTCTGGATAGGTGTTTCTGATATATTCACATATTCTGTGGAGAGTATGTGCTACACAAGTAATGCGCAGCATATAAGGATATGTTTCCTTTAATAGTCTGTCTGTTTTTAATATATATGCGGCACTGTGACTAACAAATAAAAGTATTTTTTTCCTTGTACCTGTCGTCCGAATGAAGCATTTTGTGCAAATTCTCGTCAACAGTTTTAGCAACTGTTTCCGCATCAACTCTTATATGCAATAGTTGGATGTAGTACACCTGCTACAACATTTACCACACGTCGTTCTAATATATCGACAGTTTCGTCGGCACCTATCTATAGGTACTGATTTGAAAGATGTCTTCTAATGCATTCTCCTGCTTTTGTGAAGAACTTAGAAACATGATATTTGTGTAAGGTGGATTTATCAGCAATATTTCGACCAGTATTTTTTGGGGAAATGTTTTCAAAGTGTGATTGTCAAGTTTATTTAATAGGATATTAGCCACCATTAAAGTTGACGTACGTGCGATTTTTTGACATTCTGTAACGATATTTTACACACTTTGCAATAAATTTCGGAATCACTGACAATGGAGGACATGCAATCAGTATGACCCTTAATCCAATTCGCCATTGTTTCACGATACCATTCTCGACGTTATTCCATATCATATCTGAAAAAGTAACATAAACAATATTCTAGATCTAAATAAATAATAACTAAAAATGTATGCGTATGTTATTGAAATTTAACGATATTCAGTGCACACTTATGTCAAGCTAATTGGGAGAAGTAGATTCAATGAAACGGTATTAAACAGGAACTATTACAAACATTACGAAGTATAAACAGTCAAAACAATGAAAAAATGAAACTAACTCCCCGTACTTTATTTATCTTACGAAATATAAGGTAAATAGAATAAATTTTAAAAACTCCTCACCCTTCTACCTACGCCGATGAAGAAAGGAATTTAAAAGTAAAATCGATTTTTTTTTTGCTGTCGTTTTTGCGAAAACAACAGATGTTGCAGGTCACCATATGAATAGTGCTATTCAGTAACTGCGTGATGTTATACATTATTTCTTTTGTACGTCGTAATTTCGGCCCGGTACGTACGGTCTATAGTAATAACCAACTAGCAAGTTGGTACACTGAGAAAACGTATATTTACACTGAGAAAGAACGGCGGGTAATGTTGCCCTTATAATACGTTAAAATAACAAAAGAAATTGTTGTAATAATTTGAAGTTTTTATTAGTTGTTGGAATTATAAAATGTATTATAATTCTTCACAAAATGTATCTTTCACATACTTCTTGATATATACTCAGGATAGAGGAAGCAATAAACATCATAAAGAGATTTTAAAAGAGGTGCTTTTATTTATGAAGCATGTTAGTTAGTTAACATATTTCAAATTATAGGAATGTTGTTTTACTGTAAACTATTTCAAATTATTCATAGTGTTAATTACACTTTATTTAATATCAATATCATCTATTATATAAATTAACGGTACTGTTAAAAATTAAAGATGGAAACAGTTCTATGCTTCTGCTCTAATTTTTACAGAATGCTAATTATTATGTTTTATAAATAAGCGCTTCATATATTATAATCCTCTCCAAATAAAAACAAATTATAAATATATATATATATATATTATAAATAAGATTATATACAGGGTCCGGCAACGAAGCGGGAGCGGAAGATTACATGCTTATTTGAAAGCTAGTCAAATATTTAGAATTATTTTAGAATTACCGCAACCACTTCTTCTTCATTTCCATGATTTAAAAACTGTTTAAAATACATCCGGGTTGCTCTTCATATTTCATTGCATTTTTTGGAACACTTCTTATATTTCGTAAGTTTTCCCGAAATAAACTTTTTCCGCAATGACAAATAAGTCCTGTATACTTTTGGCTTTTTTGGCGATTTCTTATCCAAGTTTCTGGATACTATTTCTATACCTCTTTATGTTAGTGAATATTTCGTTATTATTTTAAAACTAATTTTCGGACTATAGTTTTGAGAAACCACCTAACCTAATGCCACAAATTGCTCATGATATCATCAGGTACCAGTCATACTAGTTGATATGTATAGTACTACTATAGCAATTATTCATTAACTTAATACACATGTTTAGAATAATACTAATGTATACACATTTTACAATTAAGATGATTAAGTAATTTACATAATTGTTTGCTATAATATTATTGAAACTCATAAACACTGGACAAAAGCATTTTACGACAATCAATTTATTGCTTTATGTATTAAAGCAACAACAATGGAGCTCACTGTAAAGCAGTAGAAGTTAAAATATGTTGTACTAATTTTGAAGCGGACATTTACAAAAACCGTACACACATTATTTTATCAAATAAGTAATTAGCAGTGGCGGCCCGTGATTTTTTGGGACAGGAGGGCACCGGGGGAGGGGGTCTGAGTGTTTAATATCAAAAATTAAGTACAGACAAAAAAATAAACTCAATATGTTGTTTAATTAATTTGTTTAAAAACCAATCGCCGTTCCTTACGATTAGCAAAATGATTAATAACTAATTCATTGAAGTTTGGTGTTCATGAGTTTATCTTTATTATAAAATTCATCTAGAAATGCTTTGTTTGCTGTAAAATTGTCAAATTGTATTGTATATTTAAAAAATGTGTTCCTGGTTGCTTTAACATGATGTGGTACATCAAAAAAAGAAAATATTTTATGTTCTAAGTAAAAGTATGGTGATTCTGGAGTAACTCCTTTTTTTTTGAATATTTACAAAAATTTGATCCGACATCAGATACTAGTGCTCGAACAGAAAGCCCAACTGCAAATAACTTTAGTATTGTATTATCTACAGTCTCCTCTAAAGCTTTACCACTGCATGTGCTGCTGACTAATACATAACCAACTGGCTGTTTCCAATTCATATGAATGCCTTTAGCAAAGAGAACCATAGCAAATTTTGCTGGTTTGTATGTTGTTTGACCATTTATTTTATGAAACCCTACAATTTCGTGTTTAATTATATTATAAAATAAATTATCTTTTAGTCACATTTCATCAATGCGTAGAATGCATTCACGTGCTTCTGGTGTAAAATGAGCAGTTTTCATTTCAATTGCAGAATACACAAAATCAACTCTCGTGCAGTTATATTCCAATTCTGTGTTAATATTTGTAATGTTCTTACGCTTTCCAATTGAAGTATTTTACTTAAGTATTTATAGGCTCTTGATCCCAAAAAATAGATATTTAAAGCAAATTGTTTGTATTGTATGCTGTATCTTGCAATATTCTTATTTTTATTAACTGTATTAAATTTAACGACAGTTGCCAGTTCATTTGATAAATATCTGTCACAAAGCCCTAGAAAATATTGTAAATTCTCCTGTTTAGTATAGGATTTCATTTTAGATTTAGTAGCTATAACTCGATACTGTTTTAGAGATTTTCTCAGTCTTTCCTTTCTGGGTGTGTGGGCAGAGAGATTTTTTTCTGTTTGAACCCCAACATAGGGTAGGAATTTCCATAACTGCTAAAATACAATTAAAAAATTATACATTTCGTTAAAGCAAATTAATTGTATGTTTGTAACTGAAAAGTTCTAAATTGTAACGAAGTTCCATCGTTTATTGAATAAATTATCATGATTTTAAACTCATAATTAATTTGTCATGTAAATATCAAATTATGTATGACTGATATTTTATCCAATCATTTGTAATAATGTTTTCCTATTGTAAATACCGCCGTAATTATTGTATTTGTTTTGTTTGTATACATTTGTTATCGATTTATAGTAGGGGAAAATATTTGTGTACGTCACGATCGTATTCGCGCTCTTCTACGTCACGTTCGAGTGCAAAATCCAATGCTTTCGTGCTAGTTTTTGTCATTCACGGATGATATATAAATCGACCGTTTTCTAGTGAAGAGGCAGAGTCCCTCCAAACCTTGTCCTAGTCGCAGCTCTATTCTCGTGCGGCTTTTCCTCTTAGCAATATCAGGCCAATTGCCGTGATAGAGCTAAGATACCGTATTCTCTTGGATTGCAGGCCTATTGCCGTGCTCCAGGTGAAAATCCGCTTATTAAGTCCCGTCGGATCAAATTATCGTGACACGGACTTAATAAGATCATTTACCCAAACCACTTGGTTTCTAGCAGGCCAATTGCCGTGTAGGAAATCAAGAATACCGCTTCCCGTAGGAACCTCTTGAGAGGTCTATTCATCGTGTAAAGAGTGCTCCTTTCCGTCCGACAAATTTCCGTTCTTTCAGAGAATTTAATTAATATTTTTCATTTCGTATTAGTATATGTCCGAGTAATACTTCACCGCCGCGAATGTAACAAGTGAGCACTTGTAAATACCGATGTAAATGTAACCAAATGTTATCAGTTAAAGTTCAAATGCGTTATTAAATAAATACTGCAATGTACAGAATATATGTCTTTTGTTCGTGAAATTCAAGATCTAAATTGTTATTTCTATTTCATGGGTTATGTATATATAGGTTAAGCATCCGCAATATAAAATGATAATTCCGTTTTGTTAATATTCGACATTAGTAAATGTTAGGTCTAATAAAATGTATAAAATTTGTGTAAATACTTAGAGTTATTTTTGAAGAATAAACGTTGAATTAAACTTCATTTGTTGACTGTCTGATTAATGTTTCGATGTGTTCATAATCCCGACCGCAATGAATTATTTCCGATATTTGGATTAAATCCACGGGTGTAGAAGGATATTCATAATAAAACAAACATAGTACTCACCTAATAATCTCCGACTGTAGCAAAACTGGTAGAATTTGTATTCGTTGTACCAACAGCGCGAACACTTGAACACTTTCATGTTTAATATTTTTGACAGCAAATTATTATCGACCGCAGCAGGCCTACTTACCGACATTATACATGATCGTTGAAAGCAGAAGTGTGACTGGGTATAGGCAACCCAAAGTACGCTGCCAAACCGACGTACGTCTGTTTGGAGTGACAACCAATGCATATAAAATTTTGTGATCTGACGGTGTCCCGCAATTTTATTAAAAAAATTTAAATGTTAATATTTAACGTAGAATAAGCACCTGCCAGATCACAAAATTATTCTACTTTATACTAGATTAAATACATATTGCCGTGAACTCGCAAAATTTGTAGAATAAGAATAGCTTTAGAGATTAATTTAAGAATTAGTTTAAGCTTTGAAATAAAAAAATAAAAATAACAAAAATCCTATTTAAATATTATTGAGTAAAACTATGCAACAAGAACTACATGAAGGTATACAAAGTTGCATACACATAGTCAATTTATAAATGTGATTTTAAAAAAACTATTATTATTCAAGTAAATAATGAGAAAATACAAAATAAAGTTTATTAAATAAATATGAAACAAAGATGTAGAATAAAAATTTATTAAATAAAAATATGAAATAAAGACAAAATAAATATAAGTAATATATTTCTTTTGTAGAAAAGATACACAAAATGTATGGTTTACATATCATGAAAAAGATGAAATACGATATGCAAGAAATATAAATGAGTAAATTATTATGATTTATATGCATAAAGCAGTAAAAATCTTATGAGAGTTTAAGAACTAAATTGTATTAAAAGATAAAATTTACCTTAGCTTATAAATAGACTAAGAAAGGATATAAAAATATGCAAAACGCAGAAATGATCAGCAACAACATTTTGTATTAAAGGTAGCTGATATCATAAATAAAAAGTATATGTGTTTGTGATTTGTTTGCAACACAATGCTTCAGAGAGGCAGTGGAGAAACAGACGTGTCCTACAGGTACAGGCAGTGCGGGAAGAAAAATAATGGTTATCTCCAACATGTTTCCCATTTTGCCAAGTCGCAATCCGGCTAAAAGAAAAGTGAAATTGACATTAATAAATGGAAAGAAAAAATATGTATCGAACAATGAACAAGGCAATAGGTTCATTGACGAATACAAAGAAGGATGGTATTAGCGACAAGAATAAACCTACCGTTGGAAGTGCTGTGCGAGGCAGAGGGGACCTTTGAATTGGAAAGTTATGTTGACGTTTGGTGAATTGTGAACTGTCAGAACAATATGTGTATGTGTGCGTGTATCAAGACGGCAACATGCGGGCAGCGGTTTCACGGGAAAGTATATTCCAGTACCAACCTAAATATGGACTAGAGGGCGCAATGGTCAACATAGTTTTTTCTTTGCCGCTATAAATACGAAAACAAGATTCGACAAGAGGACTTCTGATGACAATTCCGAGAAGGAGACTTCTCATAACACTTCCGAAAGGAAGATCTCTTAAAGAATAAGACGTTTTAGATTGTTACATGGTAGTTTTCATTATTTCTTCATCACGTATAGTCATAGTAGTTTATTTTATTTTAATACATTTGAATTCACTTGAAGCGTTCATAATGGACATTCAAAATAAATATTTTGATAGCAAGTAAGTTTATTTTTTTTGAAAAGGAAGTTATACAAATTGTTGGACAGACATTGGTTTTTACGTGCAAATGATTAATCAATGTATTGTTGGACAATATAGATAAGTAAATATTTTATCCTGTAAGGTTTGTTTTAAATTCATAAAGTTGGAATTACAACCAAATAGGATTAATCGTGTTGGTCAGTTGGAGAGATGCTACGTGCAAATGAGCATTTTCTTCATCGTATTGTCTAGGCATCATTAATCTCTTTTAAGTTAAGCAAATAATTAATTAAAATTTCACAAGGCAAAGATTAAGAGCTAGATACAACACGTGCAAATGGTTGTCTAAAGCAATTAATTGAAGCCAATACATAAATATAATTACATTGATAAGTATATCCATAAATGTACAATAAAAGTTTACATTTGTTTATTTATAGGATAAATATTTATTTTGTTTGGCAGAATAAATAAATAAATAAAAGATTTACATACGTTACAACCGGCATTAGGTATAAATGATATGAGCATTTTTCAATTATGTATCTTGTTTAGAGCATAAAGTTGTGTATATAAAAATTATTTTTGAATCTATAAATTACAAAATAAAAGATATATGATTATGTTGTATAGACATACAGTTTTTCTTTGAACAAAACTATTACCTCTTCCCTATTATGAGCAAGAGAAAAATCATCAGCAAAGGAGAAGGAACCACATACATTGCCAGGACCCACAATAGTCATAAAGTACATGCTCCAACAATATAAGATAAAAAATACAAAACCAATTATAAGTTCTTGGTGTATAAAGAATAATTTTAAGAGTACAGCATGTACAAAAGACTATACCCTACGTGTGGTAATACACACAAATAAATGTTGTCACAGCATATAAATTATATGGCGATGCCCAACGTATGGCAATAACATTATTTAAAATAAATATTTATATGCCACAGCAATATGTGTTGAATTTTTATTCAAAAATGTCTTCGAATTCTTCAGTTAACAACTAAACGTATTTTATGTTCTGCTCATAAAATAATTTTGTATTGCAAATATTAATTGTCATACCTATAGGTGGTTCACTTTCTGCTAAATTTTGGGATCTAATATCACATGTGCCAGGAACATTCATAGTTTCCACACATCCTAAAATACATTTTAAAATTAGTATGCTTTTAAAATTTCAAATAATACTTAGTTCTTATAAAAAACATTTACCTTTAGATAGTTCCTTAACCAGTGAGGTTTGAATTGGTTTCTTTTCATTATGGTCATGGCTGTGAGAGATAACGATGTTCTCTAAAATTCTTATTTTCGATGGAGGTTCCTTCATTATATAAAAAGTTTTATTCAAAGTGTTTACTACAAAGATAAATTATTACAAATTATCTGTTACTCAATAGCTAAAACTTACCGATTTTCTTCTTTAGGAAACGAAAAGAAATTGTAGAATATACTTTCACGCTGAACATTTTTACAAGTATAAATACATCTACGTACGCCCGATTTCTTCTTTCGTACAGTTTCCATTATTTATATCAACAACAATTTTACTGGCACCTTTACTTATTATTTTTTCGTAAACTATAAGTTATAAAATTAAGACAGGTTATATTTATACAAGTACACAACAATAACAAAACAAGCCATTTTGTTTGATTTTGCATACAAATAATGGAATTAAGCAAGTGAGGCTTTTGTCACTTCTGTTATTCTGTGATATTACATACTAGATGTCATCCGGCATCACAGTGCAGTGCCCGCTCGCTGACATATACCGCTCTCGCCCCGCGTCACTTTTTATCCACTCGATTTCTAATACAAACGGTGCACTCGCGTGAGATGCCCCTGAGCCTACGTCAGACTGTGATTTTTAAATGCGCTGAAGAGACGGACTGTTACTTCCGAAAAAATCCCAAGCAGCAAAATCACAATTTTAGAGAAGGATAAAAATATATATTTACTAATGTAGGACAAGTGTACATATAGTGATTTTGCTGCTAGGAATATTATTTGTTATCAAACAAATCAGAAAAATTACATACAAATTAGGTATTTATAATTAATTTATCTGTTAAACGAAATTTGTCACGGGGGGGCAGTGCCCCGTTGCCCTCCCTGCAGCAGCCGCCACTGGTTCATGTGCAGTATAATGAGTTAAATAGCATCTATAACCCAATTCTTTTTTTGAATCATAAATATTTTCGAGCACATCAATTCTTGATTATTTAATGACTATACTTTATATTACGTTGAATGAAAAGCATAGTGCATTAAATAACGAATTTCAGAAAGCAGGTTTCATTTTTATTGGTCGAGTTCAAGATTATAATGAGAACTGCACAGAGACGAGCAAACTACAACGTTGAGGTTACCATCCAAGGATCCACGATAACAGGAGGCAAGATAATCAAGAATTGGCGTGCTCGAAAATACCTATTTATAATTCGAAAAAATTACGTAATTTGCGCTTCAAAATATTTCATTGCACAAAAACATTTGCTAAATTAAGTATCATTTTCAAAGTTAGGAGAAATGAGGGATGGCCAAATTGGAGTTGTATATAACATTTAAATTAGCAATGTAGATGTCCATACATATCTCTAAATAGTCTTCTCTTCAGTTTATTTGAAAGATATATGTCTAAATAGACTTAGGGGCGGGCGGACAAGAAGGAGAGGGCGTATGTATGTTCTAGTTCGATATTTGATCCATAGAAAAAGATAGAGCTAGTGTCGCTCGACTACTTACCTATATGCACTTGCTGTCAGTTCTCGTCCCACAGCATAAGTTAATAACTATGCGTTCTGTGTAAAAAAATTGAATTTGCTTGAAAAAATTACAATAAAACCACCTTAATAACCCTGTGTTCATTTTATTATATTCCGGGGTAGATATATTTTTATATTTTTAGTAAAGTTTGCTGTAAATAGACGTATAAAAACATATTCGTTTTAAGTTTTAACTTTGCCACTTTTGTTTCAGATTAGGTTATGTAAATAAACACGAAACAACAATATCTCTTTTAGCCCTTCTTATGCGTTTGTTAATAGTCAAAGTGCATATAAAAAATTGTATTACCTAATGAATAATTATCTCTATTGCAGATGGTGCATAAATATAAAAGAAAGACCAACCGAGCCTCTTGGTCTGAAGAAGTGTGTGCAAAGAAGCTTACATTCACCCACCTATTGAAGACTGGGTACAATGTGGAGTTTATAAAGAGTGGACTCATGAAGCTCGTTTAGCATATCCAGGCCGAAGATCATATTTTTGTGACAATTGTTTAACTCTCAATATTCGTTTTGCCCGACCTATCTCTGCTTTTTAATACCGCGTACCACCTTTAAATTTTAGCACTAAAAGTGGGCAATTCGATTGGTTCTTTTCGAGCCCAAATGACACTCACTTAATTTAATTGGCAGTCATTTCTAGTCATTTAACAGTTGTATTTTGTATATTTGCCACGCTTTTTTCTATTTCGTTTTCTCTGTTCTTGTATTTATACAGCAGAAATAGTTCTTTTTAGAACTCTTAAGAGGGATCTCTACTGGACGGGCCAGTCGATTTGATAATGTACAAAAATCATAAACATTATCACTGCAGGGGTTTCGATTTCCCGTTAAATTAAGATCAAATTTGAACCAATGCTATAAATAATTACATCAATTTGTAGAGAAAACTCAAATTTACGTACGTTTAGTAGAAAAATTTTGAATTTCTTTTTATTTACTTCAAAATAAATTCGACAAATTGTCTAATATTGACCTACTTCTGCTACTAATTATGACTATTTCTAAAATATTTTTAGAAAAAATATTACTAGGCGTACATATTCGAATTCTCTTTCATTTGGTGTAAAAAAATTAAAAATTGATTAATATTTACGGTTAATTTTATGGGAAAATCAAACTGTCTACAGTGGCCTCAGCGGCTGGGAGTAGAGATCCCTCTTAAGGGGGGTTTTACTTGATCGGCGTATGCCACAAAATGGTCAATTTCAACGCAAAAATCGCAAAAATCAAGGCACTTGAAAAAGTTGCCGCTACATAAACGAAATAACGAATATTTGTTCTAGCGACTGACGATTAAAATTTACAATTATATTAAAAAATAGTTAAAATACAGCACTTTGATTTTTTTTCGTTTTATAGCGATATAAAGCTTACTGTGTTTAAAAAGTACTTTTTTGAATCGTGAGCACCTAGATATTTTTATTCTGAACACGACAATGTATTTACTTTACTTTCAAAATAACCCTGGTCTACAAAAAATTACTTTGAAACCAATGAGAATGATCACATATTCTGCACTCATAAATGGCAAATAGGCAACACACAATTCAAACTTTTTTTTTGTTTAAGACCAGCAATATCGAAGATATACCTGGTCAACTGTATTAAGCCGAACGTCAAATAAACAGAGAGTATATTCAACCTTTTTTTATTACCTTAGGTAAACGAATGCTTCATTCAGATATAGGCGTTAATTAATATTTGCAAGACTGTATTAGATATTAATTCTTCGTCTGAAATAAATATATGTTATTATTATTATGAAATTTAACTTATTACTTAATTTCTCGCGGTGATATGTACCTATTTACTTTAGATGTTTAAGGTTTTTAATCTTAATAATATGAGCAATTCGTAGTCAACTAAAATATTACAAAAACAATTCTGTGCTGTAACAGTAACAGTGCCTGTTTTGTTTTTTTAATAAAATGTAAATATATATATTTTATAATAATCAGATGTTTTGGATTGTTGAATATTATATTCTTCCCAATCGGCATTGATGGAGTTGATTAGCAAAATTAAATTATAAAATATTTTGTCACAGGTAAGATTCGAACTAAATTTTATCACCAAATAAAGTTGTATTCATTTTTTCATACGTAAGTTTGAGTATACATTAAACATATTTGTAAAAGAAAATACGTGCGGTTGGTATATACAAGCAAATTTTAATATATTTGAAATATTTGTCGGTGTTCATTGATGTGTCTACTTTATTAGACTCTTTTTCTGTACCTCAATATTCTTCTCGCTTTCAAAATGTATTTTATTTTTCAAGGACATGGTTTCGGCTTTATGGAATTTCAGAAATGCAGGTTTCTTGGGCAATAAATATGCATTATTATTATTATTAATTATGAAGTTGCACGACTTATTGTTATTTTTAACCTTACATGTTGAAGCTTTTTAATAATATGAACAATATTTGAAGAAAACTAAAATCTGACAACAACTTTATGTCATTGTAAGATACGAACTTAGAGATTTTCCGGGACTCTTCAAACTAAGATGCATTGGTTTTAGGCAGCAAGTTACACAAATTTCAGTTTTCTAGATGGTAAAAGCATTTGTTTAAATATCTGAGTTTGTTGTGCCTTCATGTTTTTGTTTTATTTATACTTTGTACTTAGACCACATGACAGTTTTTAGATTTTTTTTTGTATATGTGAATAAGTAAAAGAGCATGGGCCAAACGAGCGCATAAGTCTAATTACAGCAGTTTATCAGGAGTGACAGCAATTGTTGGATGGCGAGCGAAAAAAATGTTGTATGTAGGCGTAAAAAACAAATTTTGTTTAATTTGTACAAAATTTGGTGAATCTAAAGATCACGTATGCTACAAAAATTGGTCTTCGTCGTCAACAGCCATGGAGGCGACAATTATTCCGGAAGGTTTTCGACATTCTGGTGAAATGCACGGTGTAATTTATGGTAGATTAATAGGGGATGGTGATAGCAGCGTTCTTAGAAAATTACGTGAGACGGCTCCTTACGGTCCCCAAAAAATTATTGAAAAAATTGAGTGCCGAAATCATATATTATGTAATTATATAAATAAAATTAGCGACTGTTTGAAAAAACCTAAATTCAATTCGGACATAGGAAAATTAATAACAAAAAATTTACTTGGATTCAGAGCGGCCTTGACAAAAGCAATTGAACATTACAAAAGTTCGAACTTAACAATAACAAACCAGGTAGTGAAACTGCAATGTGACATTATAAATGGATCAAGACATATTTTTGGTGAACACTCGGATTGTGCTTCTTACTTTTGTCAAGGATCTAAAGAAGATGAGATCAATATGTTTGAAAATTTTCAGAATTTTAATATGTATGATAACTTTATTAACGCTTTAAATCGGCTCAGGCTAATAGAAGATCTTTAATAGGAAACGTAGATGCTAACATTGTAGAATCGTTTAATTCAGTCATTGCAAAATTTGTAGGAGGTAAAAGACTGTATTATATTCAACGTAATTCTTACAATGCACGTTGCAACGCGGCAGAGGTTTCATTTAATTGTAAGGGCAAATATCACTCAAAGCTTCAGACCAAATATGAATGTATACGACAGTGTCTGAAAAAAAACAGTATGAGAAGAAAATTTTTTAATAGGAAACAAAAAACACATTCAGGAACTACAGACGATCGTGACTATGGGCCGGAGGTAAATGCATATTTTATTGAATATATGGATAATCAAAAGTACGAAGAAAAAAAAGATACATTTTTGAAGAATTAACAGCAACAATTTTGGCAAGATAATGAAATTGAGGAGAACCATATTTGCGGCCAATACTGTGAAGCCTTTATTATACCAGGAATTTATAGGAACGAATGCGACACTGCACGGTAATGAAAAAGAAGAGCAAGCTATAAAAGCTTTTGAATGTTTGGCAGATCTAAAAATCGAGTCTTGTGGTCTTTTTATTCATCCTGTATATAGATTTTTAGCGGCATCTTCGAACGGAATAATTTCTAATCAAAACGCGCATTCGAAGATACGAAAAAAAAATAATTACATTTTTAGAAATTTGGAACAGCGAATTACATTTAAATTCTAGGCACCAACATGTACCAAATATAGGGACAGTTAAACATAGCTCAGAAAGATGTATGTTACTTCATAATCTGGATTCCGAAGAATACTTGGTATAAGACAATACACACAGATGAAGAATTCTGGCCAGAAATGGTAATTAAGTTAGAGTAATTTTATTTTCTCGCTTTATTACATGAAATTATTGATCCTCGTATTTTGAGAAATCGAGAAATTAGAGACGTCAAATTGGAGAATACCTACCTACCGATTGTGACACGTTTAGACAAAACGCTACTTGGCCATTCTTGTTTATTTTCTACACAGTCTATACTTTTGTAAACATTTTTTTTTTGTAAAAACATGAATTAGGCCGACTGGGAATACCATGAGAAAAAAAACGCGCTTTGCACTCTACATCTAAGGTAGTGCGGAAAGGAGTGCCTTTGACGTTTTGTCTGCCATTACCGTTATTTAAAAAATTTATCGAAGCTTTACTGAAAAAAAATTAAAGAATGTAAGGTAAAATAAAAGAAAATTATAATATCAATAACAATCGATTGTAAGTTGTGGTATTAACATTGGTTTCTTATAAATGATTAGTTCGGAGTCCACAAAGTTCGTATCTTACCCACGGTGAAATTTTTATAATTTGATTTCGCTAACTAACAATACCAGTGTCGGCTGTGAAGAATATAATTTTCAATAATTTAAAACATATGCTATCTAGAGAATATATATTTTTACATTTTGTAAGAAACACCGGTACTGTTTTTTTTATCAGATTTTAGTTCTCTCTAAAACATTTGCTCATATTATTACAAAGCCTCAACATGTAAAGTAAATAGGTACAAATCATGGAGAGAAATAATAAGAAGTACAACTTAAATAATTGATAATCATAAATAATAATAATAAAGTTATATATTTATTGCAGAATAAACCTTAATATCTAATTAATTTCGGCAAATATTATTAAAATAATTACAAATTATATAAAACGGGAGTCTTAATAAAACTAAATAAATACAAGCCAGGAGAATATTCAGAAAGAGCAAAAACAAATTTCGAAGAAAGCAGCCGCATCAATATTTTCATGCAATAAATGTAGGAGGCAAATATCCCAAATTTATTTGCTTTCCAGTTGACCAGGCATATCCCTTCATATTGCTGACCGGTACCTGCATCGTGTAAAAGATACAGGCATTTTAAAGGCGGTAAATATATTCAATATATTTTAGGCAACCCGACATACGCCGTTCGGGAATTTTTCTTAAGGAAAGCCCACCCTTAAGGTGCACGCACACTGAGGCGAGGCGAAGCGAAGCGAAGAGAAGCGCGATTTATTACGCCTATAGAAATGTACGTAAGTTTCGCTTCGGCACGCGACGCCTGTGTGCGGGCACCCATTTGATTACGTGCATTTTTATCAGGCGTAGTAAATGCGCTTTTTTTCGCTTCGCTTCGCATCGCCTCAGTGTGCGTACACCTTTAGACCGTTTATTTAGTGTCTACGATATTACATCATGGACTCAATGCCAAGTACACATAGAAACCTACCTATTTCTCCACCGAGGTAACGCGGCCGTTTTGGTCACTTGTCCCTTATTAAAAAGCAAATAATTCTCAATACTTATGAAACGCTGAGAATTGTAAATACAAAAAAAAAGTACAGGCGAAATAGGACCGCATATTGTGTCCACAACAGGTGATATTGTATTTTTTTAGGTTATGTGTTATGTTTCTGAAATTACCCATATTCTATTATTGCAGGTATTTCAAGATGTACAGTTTTTAAAGTTATAAAGGAATATAAATCCAAATGAAGGCACATGCCTCGACAGGTTTGATAAATCTAACAAGAAAAGGCAAAAGACTTATTATTGTGCACATAGCATCTGAAGATGGATTGTTAGTGTTACAAAGCAAAATAAC
The DNA here is from genome assembly GCA_963170755.1 of Amphimallon solstitiale. NCBI lineage: Eukaryota > Metazoa > Arthropoda > Insecta > Coleoptera > Scarabaeidae > Amphimallon > Amphimallon solstitiale. Next base: position 132,250,005 of record OY720676.1, read on the forward strand.
GACTACCATTAAGATGTGAATTCGGTTGCATTTGAAAATTGGTTTAGTGCTGTTTTAGAACAATTATCAGACGATGTTTATTATTATTATGGAGAACGCGCCCTACAATTCTCGTAAAGTTGAAAAGATTTCAAGTACATCATCTAAAAAGGAAGACATGCAGAATTGGTTACAATCAAGAGAAATACCATTTCAACCAGAAATGTTTATGCAAACCCAGCTAATTTTAATAGTGCTAAATGGAGAAAGTGTATAGAACATGTAATTAAAGACGAGGAAAAAATGAGTGTTAGATGACTTAATTGACAATATCGTGCATCCATTTATCATTTCATCTGCAACTAATAGTGATACAGATAGTAACAGCGAATAATAAATTAAGCATGTGCATAATTTGAAGTTTTCTTAGTTAAAATACTGATTAAGGGATGTACAAATATTTTGTACATTTTGTAAATTGTTGTACATTAGAAAATATACTTTAGTATTTGTGTTATTATTTAGAAATATATTCTTCAGTTCTCTCTGTCAACATGAAAAACGATTAAAATATTAAGTAAATCTCTTGTATTATTTTTAGATATCATATACATAATGCCAAAAATGACCAAAATGCAAATATTGTTGCCACATTTTAATATAAATATTGCAAAGTAACTGCAGAAATGGACTAAAAATATTTGAATACATAAATCTTGATGCAAAAATAATAATATATTTCATAAATTTGTCAAAAATAAATATCGTCATGTATTGCATAGTGTACATATTGCTCTACTTGGTGGTCCGCAGAATTAAAAAACAGAGTATAAGTATTCATTTTGCCTGCCCGTATAAATCAAAGTTTGTTTTTTTTAATTATGATCTCAATTACTAATATGACAATATCTAAAGATTATAAACAGAGCTGGGCGATAAGGATTACAGATGTAATTGATTGCGGCTTGGATTACGGTTGTTTTAATCGCAATTCAAAATTTTTTGAAAATAGGATTACTGTAATCGTTAATCGATGGAACTTAGATTACGATTGCAGTAATCGTAATTACGAAAAATTTCAAATTACAATTACAGTAATCGTAATCGAAATGTCTTCGATGAACGATTACAGTAATCTAAACCAGATATTTTGTAAATAACGATTTTCTAAGTAATCGTAATCGAAGTTGTACAAAAAGTGTCGGAGAGCTAAACGCGGCTCAATTAAACTGGTATGCGTTGTATATGAAGGCAATAATTATCCGAATAAGAATAAGCAAAAACAAATACAAAAAAGTTTTTAAAATACACCAGAAATTAAAAAAATAATGAGGTGTGACTAACACACGACTTTTTTATACATATGAGCGTATAGAAAAATTATTCAAAATCCTATTCTGAGTACTTCTATTCTCATAATAAATCTTTATAGAATACATAATTTCCAAGATATTCGAAAAAAAGCTCGCTAAGAGTAAAAGTGTTACTTCCTATCCAAATTTTAAAATTTCAAGTATACAAAAAATATTCCAAATTAATTGAAACAGACCGGCTTTTGCACGTACTGGACCCTCATGACAAAGATATCTCGCTGTCGAAATTATTAATGCCCGTTCAATGCATCAGTATCCTTCCTCCGCATCAGTATTCCATCAACGTATTATACAATGCGTGAAGCAGACCGGCTTTTGCATGTACTAGGTCCTCATGACGAAGATATGTCGCAGTCGAAATTATTAGGGCCCGACAACAATAAAATACACTTTCTAAAGTAAATAACAGTGATTTTTCTAATAATATAAAAAAAAACGGAATTACAATTAATGTAATCGTTAATCGAACGAACTTAGATTACGATTACAGTAATCGTAATTTAAACTTTTTCAAAATTACGATTACTGTTATCGTAATCTAAGTTCGTTCGATTAACGATTACATTAGTCGTAATCACATTTTCTTTGATGTAAGGATGACTGCAATCGTAATCAAGTTGTAATCGTAATCCTTATCGCCCAGCTCTGATTATATATATATAAATACGTAGTTACGAATAAATATGATTAGAACTGTTTTTTATTTATTTTTGAAATTAACATATCCTTCTTGTCTCTCCTTCCCCTAGTTTAACATAACCTACACTAAACATGTTTCATAAATATTTGGAAATATAGTATTTTGAATTTAATTGTAAAAATAATAGTACTACGACTACATAATTATAATATATGTGTCCTAAAAATAAAACGAAATTAGAAAAAAATGAAGGAAAAAAAATCATTTCAGAATTCTTTTTTTTACTAAAATTCTTTGCTCAATAAATGTGTTTAGATAAGTGATATTTATAAAAAAAGCCAAGTCTTCTTGTCTTTATAAACATTTCACCTATTTTATAATACATAAAGATGTATATAATATTATTCTCTACGAATTTTTATTATGAAGAAATTACTGTGCTTATCTAGTGCGCAAATCCGGTTTCTCTGTCACAAATCCATTAGATGCAAGAAACTTTTGGGTATATTCACCACTTGGATCGTATTTCTCTTCTAAAAGCTGCCAATATTCAGGTTTATTTTCTATCAAATACAGTATCAATTTATCAGATCCCTCTTTCTGCTTATCTGAACATTTAGAACAGTTATTTTGAATGGCATCCGGCATATTCTCTAGAAATTAAATTTATATTATTCAACCAAAAGGTTTCATATATTCAATACATTATTTTTACTTTTAATAAATTAAGTAGAGAGACAAATGAATGGCTAACGATAGATGTAAATACTTACTTTTTAATTCAGAGCCATCTTCCGTACAAGCAATCAATTCCAAAAGACATTTAACGTAATTTTGTAACAAACGTTCGTTAGATATTACACCATCAATATCTACATTGTCATATTTGGTGGTATATTTATCATCGGCGATAACTAAATATACCAAAAATGAGTAAAGCAATAAATTAGAGAACATGATAGTTGTATTAGGTAGCTGATAAAGAAGACTATGCAGATAACTTATATATAGTCTATTTAAATCATTTGTTGATTACAACATGCAGGAAATCCAATTATTTAGTTATATGTATTATATTTAATTATAATGAAGCCATTCAAAATAACGCGATTCCATTATTTGTAAAATAGCAGATATCCATAAGTTTGCTTTATAAAAGTGCCTATAGACAAACTAATGAAGTTCGTGCAGAACGCATCACGGACGTTGGAAAATGAAGTAAATTACTAAAATTGGTGCCACTTATCCAAAAGCAGCATTTTTCTAGTGACACATGGAATTTTTACAATTCTCAATTGCCTTTTAATCAAAATTATACTTTCGTTATTGAAATTATTTTCAATATATACAAGGCCCGGTACACGAAGAGGGGACTGAGGATTATACACTTATTTAAAAGTTAATCAAATAATTGATTGAAGACGGAGATACGTGTTGAAACTCCATAATTTACAAGTAAAAATTGAAATAAATTCAAATTGAGTTCAAAACAGTTTTATTCAATTTACTACAATTGTTTCACCCTACTAGGGCTTCATCAGGTGATGAATATTATAATATTATTAATTACTTGTTAATCAAATATTTCAGTATTGAATGTTAACCCATTGCTGTTTAACCTAATAATGAATGAAATGGTATAAAACTTAAACAAAAAGAAAACGATATAAGAAAAGAAGAGAAAACAAAATAAAAATGCTATGCTGCGCAGAAGATACGGAGAAACCGAAGATGATCTGCAACGAATGAAGAATGAATTTAGAAATATCGCAGAATCATACATAAAAATATCAACAGAAAAATCTAAAAGCATGGTAGTAGCAAGAAAACCAACTAGGTGCAAAATAATAATTGAAGGAAAATGCATCGATCAATACTGACACATGAATACCTAGACGTAGGAATATTCATCTACGGTAATCTTGAAGAAGGAGTAAGTAAACAAGCCACCAAAGCGGCAAGCTTTTCAGGATGCTAGGGAGACGTGATGTGGAGAGGAAAAAAACTCCTGTCTAAAATGCAAAGTCCGCACCTACCAAATGTGCATAGGACTGGAGTAAACATACGCAATCGAAGCAATGTATATAGCTAATACATTCTTTCATTTATAGTCTACAAGTTTCATTCGTCTTTAGATCACACAAGATCCTTTTTGCCCTCTTCTGCAAAAGAAAAAATTGCGTACAGGACATACCCCAAACCTATATTCCGTAGCTGACCACACAATGAAAATTAGCGCCGAACTTTGTCATTCGCGCAGCTTCGTGATTAGCGATGAATTTTATTCTCCTTATTCTATATGTTTCGGCAGTTAGCTTTTCCGCAGTGACTGACCTATGCACAGACCAGTTGAGTCTATTATCCACGGTGATACCCAAAAGCCTTATAGACTCCCTTCTTAGGAATGATCCTGGCAATTTTTACTTCATTCGGAAAACTTCCTTCCAATAAGCAGATGTCGATTAGATATGTTACCGGAGAAACTATGCTGAAAAAAACGAATTTTGCCAATATTTTGTCAACTACTAAGTTTAAACAAATTTATAAAGAATTCATATATACTCAAAATTGAATTTGAGAAGAATTTTATTATGGAAGTTCGAAATTCCTGCCGGAAGTAGGCCTTTTACTTTTATCAAAAATATTTTTTTGCAAATATTTCGCAAGTCATGCTTTTTAGACAGGTACGTTACGAGTATAAAAGTATTTAGAACTTAATTTCCAATACCTTTTGTATAAAAAAAAAATTAAAATTCAGACCCGAAGTATCACTTTTACTCTTATCGATTAGCGATTTTTTGCCAATATGTCGTCAATTGTGCATTCTATATATGTATATTTGTCAAGAGTACAAAAGTATTTAACGTTGGATTTGGAATATTTTTTGTAGAAATGAAATTTCAAAATTCGGACTGGAAGTAACACTTTTACTCTTAGCGAGTAGCACTTTCTTTCGAATATCTCGCAAAGTATGCATTCTATACGATTTATTAAGAGAATAGAAGTACTTGAATAATTTTTATATAAAAAAAATTAAAACTCTATAATTTGAAACGCTTATACATATAAAAAAGTCGTGTGGTGCTCACACCTTATTTTTTTCTTTGCGTCGATTCTTTGTCGATAATTTTCCCTCACACTACTATTTAAAGCATTTTTATATTTCTCCTTATACCTATTATATTCCATATACAATTAATGTTTTCTTTTTACATTTGCAACAATTGACAGAGCATCCAAGTGTTTTTCATTTTCTTTATTACTGAAGGAATTTCTTTTATTATAAATGGATCAATAGAAATGTAGTCAAAAGACTTTTCAATTAGCTAAATATATATAAGAAAGTCGTGTGGTGGCCACACCTCATTTTTAAAATAGCGAGACGAATTTCTGAACAGACCACTTTGACAGTGAAATCTCATTGGTTGAAAGCAAGGCCAAATGACGTCGTATCAATCTTGCTCACATTCTGTCAACTGACATTGTTTATTGTTAAGCCTTGTTGTTGTTTCTATTATTTCCCCGTTATTTCATTATATACTTTACCAGTTCTATTCAGAGCTCGACAGTAATAGTTATCAGATATACTCGTAAGTTTGTTTTCAAGATTTTCGTGCATGTAATTTGGGACAGGGGTATGTTTAGAAATTCGTCTCGCTATTTTAAAAATAGACTTAGTCATTTCGCTGTATAAAATTTGTAATTTCATATCTTTTTGTGTCAAGGTCTACAGTAAATATCGATGGAGCTTAAAACCATGACCAATGAAATATCAGACAGATGTCAGGGTGTTTAACCTTTTTTTCTTAAATAATTGTCATCATGAAAGCAGTTCAGATTTCATCACGAACTGAAATCGATTGATCGTTTTGACGTTTTATAACCTGCAATTAAATTTTTGTGAAATTGCCAACATTAATCAAAAGTCAGATGGATTTTTTCTGACAATTCTGACGTTTCCTGTAAGATTTAAGCCACCTAACGTGAATGTTGAGTTGACCAACATTTCGCGTAGTTAAATATATCGGTGTTAAAATGATAATAGATGGGTAAAGATGGCGACATAGATGTGCACTATTTTTTTTATTTTCGCTGCACCCTTTAACTGTTACTTAATTTTATTTTAATAATATACTATGTTCACCAATTATGATCAGCATCTGGGTCGTAATGCTTAAATTATTTTTTCTAAGGAAGGGATGCTTTTGTGTAATAAAGTAGATCGCGATCTTAAAGTAACTGATAATTAGTGAATTACCATGTATGATAAATTTTTAAATCGCATTGTCTTTATATGTAGTAGTGGTTCCATTTTTAAAATAGCAGTTGCATTACCCTTTAAATCGTTAAATTAAAGGTGATATGTGTGCATGATGTATTTGTTTCTTTGAATTACAATTAACGTAGGGCTTCCGGGACAATAGTCAATAGAAATAAATTTATATGACGTTCTTTGCAAATAATCAAGGGCATCAGTGCTCCATAATGTTTGTCATAAAATGTCGATATAAGTCTCCCTTTCCCCCTTTTTTTTTTATTTAGAACACATTAATTTAATAGAATACTTGCTCTTTTTGTTATTACAGTGGTCCATGAAACTCTTCGAGTTTGAATTGCCTCTTCGCGTCCACTTTTTCGCTGTAAGTTTCTCTATAAATGTGCCTGTTTGGAACGTGACCACTGCCAGTCGCAGAAGCACTTGAATTTTAACGGTTATAAATTTTCTTTTAATTAGTTTATGAATGAAGATGCAAATGAAATAAAATATCTCTAGAAATTAATTATACATTATTGTGGCATCTATAATTATAGACAAATGGATTTATTAATTAAAAAAATTCCCATAAAATGTTTAACATTTCTATAGAAGTTACTGAAAGCTGATTACTTGGAACATTTCGTTGACATTCAGGTTTGATATAATGCGTGAGTCTAAGTTGAATGTAAGTAGGCCGAAAAGGTAAACCTAAGATGGTTGTATGATCAAGATTTATTGTATCATATATAAATTTCTTTGTTTTTTAAATTTGGTAGTACTCTAACTCTATTTGTCTCAAGTTTCATGATAAAAGTTGCCCCTACGTTAAATTTTCTTGCAAACTGTCAACAGTTTGATCTATTGCGAGATTGAATTGTCAAATTGAATGTCATTGTAGACATAGCGTGGCTTCAATTAATTTTTTTTAGAATAACCTACAATTTCAATATTAATTTGAGAACACTGTGAAACTTTTCAATAAATTGATTTAACTATGACAGTAGTGAAAATGAAAAACATTACTGTAGCACAGTGTTCCCAAATTAATATTGATATCATAAGCTACTCTAAATGTAAATTAAAGACGCAGTATATGTATTTGTATGTAGAAAGATGACAGAGATGTGTCCAAGCTATTAAAGATAAGACAAATGACCGATACAATAGTAATAATAATAATAATTGATAATGCAATAAAATGTAAATATTAACGGTTATAATATTTCTTTCAGTGGACGTCAAATGTTATGAATCACGCCTTTGCTTTAATTTTTATAACTACGATATTGGAAACTGTACCTGAATGACCGACAATGTAGAGTACTTACAACCGCAGTTCAGTTTGTTCTTGTTTATGAATGAAGACGCATATTAAACAAAATGTCTCTTAGAAATAAATTAAATATTATTGTGACATTTATAATTAGTGGCAAATGAATTTATTTATTAAGACTTTGCCCACAAACCGAACAACATTTCTATATAATTTACTGAACGCTGATATTTAGAAAAATTTTGTTGACATTCAGGTTAAAAATAGTGCATACCTCAAATTTTTTGACAGACTGTCATCGTGACACTTATACGGCAATGAAAAGTCAGACTCTTGACGTCAAGATGTTTAACCAAATTGTCGTTCCACCTCTCATCGTGACAATAGTTCGTTGAGTGTATTCATTCACACATAAACTTGTGAGAACGAAATGTCAGACTGGCAGTGCTTAACCAAATTGTCTTTCCAATTGTCAAATGAAGTTAACAACATAACATGATAAACTTTAATAAACATGTTTTAAACTTACAGGTCATTGAGAGAATTAATTAATATTCATATTACGCTTTAATAGTATACTTTGTAAAACCCCATCGAAAATCTTGCTGGCTCCTAATACCATTTAACCGAAAATGTACTTCTGATTAGTTGGTGCCTACCCGCAGGCGCATACTTTAAATGCTTGGTTTTATAACTGAAAATTGGTAAACGAAATTACGTAAATGCTTATGCGAATTTTATTTGATGTATTTATTTTATTTCGAAGTGCTTCGGACACATCTGATCTGACAAATAAAGACTACATCTTGAACACTGATATATTTCCAACATTCTGTTAACATTTAGGTTTCGTATAATTCGTGTGCATCTAACGTAATTTGGCAGGCCCAAAAGCAAAACTCAGATGATTCTTGATTTAGTCTTGCTTCCGTACTTCTTTCGCGAGAAGTGACGACATTTCGATGACATATATAATGAATAGAGTGTCATTGTATTTATTAATATATCTTAATAAAAGATAGCAAAATCGTTATATTTATTACTGTACTTACGTGCGACAATACACTTTAAGTTTATTTTATCATATCCGTCGGCATTTTGTTCATATATTCATATAGAAAAGAAATAGTAACGATTGATAATAATAACACTAATACGTATCTGAAAGGTACCACGTTTCAATTAAAAATACACCTCTTCTTCGTAATATCTTTATTTGTCGGCCTTCTGACATTTAAACTTGACAACCGATGGATGAACGTGAATATAATAGTCATTAATGACACGCAAACTCGTCATCGCGAGATTATTATACCCTGCATAAAAGTCTTCAATGAGTCGCACCTTCGACAGCGACAGATTTGGCACGTGGACAGTGCACTCAATCGTCGCGGAAAAGTCCACTCTTTTGGTTTCCAACCCTCTTTCCGCACTCTAAACTTCGACGGCCTGAAATTTCTTCGTCAATGTGAAACTTTTACAATTCTTTCGCGCGTGCCTGTCATACCTGACATTTTTACGATTTTGATCGGTTGTCACGTGAATAGTCATGACGTAAGCCATTTTTCTGTTAAAACACCGAATGCACGCTCCTCTTCAACGGGCGATATCTCTGCACTTGGGAAGAAAATCTCTCCGTCGAGGAACAATTCAAGGTCGTCGGTAACTTCACCCCAAAGGGCAGCTTTCAATTTCGCGTATCCAGAGACGAGTTCTTCCCCCCGCGTACCCAATTTTCGTCGATTTTGCCTGGGTTTGGTTGCCATTGACTACTCGGCTTTTAGTATATATAATACACGCTGTGCCAACTGAGAATAATTAAATGTTGTCAACATTTTAAAAAACGATGTATTTATATTAATATGGGTATTTTTGCATTTGAAATGGACCCAAGTTTCACTTTTCAACATTTTAAAAATTCGCAAAAATTCTTTTAAGACTATTATTATTGTTAAGATCATCACTCATTAAAGGCTGTACCAGTTCGTCAGTTAGTTTATTACATTCGCTTTAAATGTTGTAAGAGGATATTTAAATTTTAAATGTCATCTGACGTTTAGTTTGACAGATTCAGTTGCTTAAGAAAGACATGTTTAGTAAAGTTGTAAAATGGATAAAATCGCTGGCTATAATTGTGGTGCAATTCAGTAATTGTTTTTTAAAAAGATGAACACGACTGATATTTTGCCGGACATGCGCCTTTGCTAAAACTTGTCTCCATTACTACGTATGTGTGAGAATCGAAACAGCAATCTGAGCAGTAGAGGTATTGTAACAGTCCTCCGCCACAGAAGGTCAAGAAATTTCTTTCTGCTTGAAAGGTAATGGCAACGAAACTTTGGAATTCAAACGAGATACTTCTTATGGAATATCTAACAAAGGGCAAAATTATCTACTTGCTCTTCTGGACGAAGTGCAAGTTACTATTCCCAAAAAAGACCCCGAATTGCTCAAAAGAAAGTGCCATCACAAATCAGCGGGAATTTTGATAATTCACGATTTCGGGTTGTGCCACAACCACCAGATTTAGTGCCTTCAGACTCCCATTTATTCTTAACACACTGCTTCTCGCCGGAATGAAATTCAAGACAGCACAGAAAAGTATTGCAGAAGTAGAGTAGTATTTTGCCGATCTGGGGATGATAATTATAAATTGTTTTATAATTATCAGCCCAAGATCGGAAAAATGCTACTCTTAGATAAAAACTTTAAAACTTTAAATTTGTTAGTGTTAAAATTTTTGAACTACTATGGCTCCTAAATAGTAATTTGAAAAAAGAGTTTACATGTTTAAAATAAGTCGAAATTCATTAACTTTTTGCAAGTTAATTCGTATTTTTGTGCATTATTGGTTACTATAGGATATTTATCTCATTTAAAACAATTAATATCAGAATGCAAAACTTGAGAATATAATCTTTGCCGTACCTCAATTATACTCCCAACAACGGAGAATCATGTGACTGTTCATATCGCCATCTTAAATTATAAATTTATTGTTCTACTAATAAAATGATCTTTAGCGAATGTAGCGGTAAGTATGAGTATTTCTATACATATCAGTACAAGTTAACCTAGTTATATGTTCTTAGCTTTTTGATTTCATCTTGAAGGTAATGTCTTACTTTCCAAAAGAATAATTTAAGATGCTTAAAATCGATACCGACACAATATTAATTTAAATCATTAATCAAATCACTCTCGTATATCAGCTTCTGTTACAAAGAGTTTTATATATATTTTTATAAATTTTCCTAAAATGTCAAGGTTATTTAAGGACATGTTGTGTTTAAAAATAATTCGCGTTTATAATAAGAATCGTAATCATTTTATTTGCAAAAGTGACATTGATCCGCCATTATTTTCCAATTTTTTATGTTGAATTGATTTCCATGTATCTATTATTTACTGTATTTATGCATACATGACTTGTGAATTACTAAAACATGTATAATTAAATGTCTGTTCGTTTAAAGTATTTTTTATATCTACATATACATTATTCTTATTAACGTCCACTCGTCTACCTTGAACCACACTTCCAAGAGAGGACTATTAAAAATAAACTAAATGTAGGTAGTCTCTATTAAACAGTCATCAAAATGAATGCAATATCACTATCATGCATTGTATTTATTTGTGAAATATTTTATGCAGGCGCTTTTCCAAAACAAGATCAGGGTTTGTTTTTCTCAAAATACAAGGTAGATGTTGATAATGTACTTGGTAGTAAGCGATTATTAATCAATTATGCCAACTGTCTATTGGAAAAAGGACCCTGTACAGCCGAAGCCAACGAGCTGAAAAGTAAGTAATTCTAATATTTTCCATTGGTGTCAATTCCATTTTAATACTTTACTTCAAGAAATTGTTGCTAATGTAGAATTATGTGATAATGTTGCAGATGAAGAATTTATGTTAATAATTCAACATTATAAATTCTTTAACTGCATAGAGAGACGCAGTTGCATATTTTTCAATAATGTTAGTAATTTATTATTAATAAATTCATGACCCCTAATTATGCTTAAATAATTATTATCAGAACGTGAAAAGGTTTACAAAAATTATTTATATAAGATGTTCGCCAATATATTTTTTTTTTCTTTTGTAGAATTATTTTACCAGCATAATCAATAATATTATATAATTTTTCTGAAGCGGCTTCTGCCCAATTGAAACCTGCCAACTTGCGTGAAATATAGTTTCTTCTTTTTACTTTCTTATACGTAGTATAAGGAAGTATTGTGATGATGAAAATTTTCGACCTCGAGATTTTTGCAGATGTACACGTTTTGAACTCCCCTGATACCGAAAAAGTGGTTTTTAAAAAATGTCTGAGTGTGTGTCTATGTGTGTCTGTGTGTCTGTGTGTCCGTGTGTGTGTGACCACGATAGCGGTCAAACCGCTATAGCTATCAATTCCAAATTTTGTATTTACGAGTATAATTTCCCTGTTGAGAACTGACTAGATTTTCAGTAAAATCGTCAGACCTATTTTTTGTATAAAAAAATTCTTAAAATTGAATAGTTTGAAACGCTCATACATATAAGAAAGTCGTGTGGTGGCCACACCTCATTTTTATTTTCATATGTAATTTTTAATATGTTGTTCAAAAGGTAATGACATATCTAGGTAAAGTACAGTCTTTGTTTGTAGAAGTAATAGCTGAATATCTTCAAATTCCTATTAAGAGAAGTTTCTATAAAAGCTATTCTCGTACTTTGATCAGCAATGATTATCATGTCATCAGCAAAGCTTAACATTCTAAAAGTTATAATTGGCAGATAAATAATGAGCAGTGAAAAAAATATAATTCTCTGACGCACTATTTTAGCATGTTTTGGAAATACTACTTGTAGGAAATATATTTTCCATAAGTTTGATTAATACATTAAGTAAAACAATTAATAATTTAAAAAGACGTGTATATTCTATGCAGCAGATAACATTATTATTCAGGTCCAAACTAACTAATTACCAAGAAATTACGTTAAGAAATAATATTGTTTTTAGAAGTATGGAGTAGCAGAGAATAAGAGTATGAAGATAAGCCGCTCGGTTTTACTTGATATTGATATAAGCTGCTAGAGTAAGCAGAACTGTATGCTTAAAGAGATAAATAGGAAATTAATCGACTCGCCTATTATTTTTTTTTTGCGTTTTTACTGAACCTTGGGATTTTGAATTTATTTCGTTAGTCGTATGAATTTGTTACTCCACTATTATTAAAGGATATCCACATCTAATTAATAAAATCACTAAATGAATAATTATATTAATAGATTAGTTTAAATCAATAACATATTTTATGTGTTTAGTTATTTATTTGATATTCTATACAAAAAATTTTACAAATACAAGATACCTATCTAGAATAAAAAATTACTATAATTAGACAATGAGTTATTTAAAGTAAAGCTCTGTAAATTATGTGAAAAATAATTAAATATAAATAATATAGGCAGATAAGTTGAAGTCGAGTTTTAAAAGTGCCTTAATTATTGGCTTGCGAAATGTGTCTATTATGAGACACTCTATTTTAGCAATTTGTTACACCAAATTGGTTTTGTTTATTGTTTGGTTATATTATTTTTAAGGCTCTCCTGTTGATAATTTGTATCCATTTTGGTTGTCCGTTATGTGTTGTATTATTTGGTCCATTATTACATAATATAGTAGAGGACTCAGCGAGTAACCCCGTGTCTAATGCGTATCGGTGTTGATATTTCGTCTGTCAGTTAGATTGAAACTGGACGTTGCATCTGCTTAAGCATGGTCTGCATGTTCAATGATAATTATAAGTATGACAAATAGATTCAAAAACTCATAAAACGCTATAATGACAGTAACTAAACTGTCAAGTCACTTCTAATGTCAAAAATGTACTTAGAAATATGCATCCATGTCAATTTCAAAAACTTACAAAATTATTACCACTAAAATTCTACGTGCTAAAACTTGTTTTGAAATAAATTTCTGTTGATACAGACTTCATATAATGAATGACATAAGTCGTCTACTACAAAATTCATCTATAAGGTATTGTCGGGGAATAAGGCCTACCTAAGAGTTATTTAATCTTATGAGAACAAGGAACAATAGTATATTATGCAATGAGCATTTAATGATAGCTATTAAGACACGAGTAAGAAAATTACAATACGAGCCGAAGGCGAGTATTGTAATGAATACGAGTGTCTTAATAGCCATTAAATGCGAGTTGCATACACTATTTTTTCTACGTCCGCATAATAAAAAATTATTTTTTGAACATTCCATTTCATAAATTGAGCGTAAAATTTTCCGTACATCTTTACGAATTTAGCTGGTAATAAATTGTTCGTGGATACTAAGGCTTGTTCTATAATTTCTGGTGGAGAACTGTCACATTTAATTAATTTTTATATCTGTCAGATATGCAGTCGCCATATTGAATATTGTTTGAATATTGGAATGTCGCATTCCTATTGGATATAAACTTGTATCATAATGAAAATCTGTATCGTAATGGACATCATTAAGGTACAGGTTCAGCATATCTAATAATACAATTAAAGTATGGGAGTAGAATTGTATTTTAAAATACAGGTAACAGAAGGCCTTTCATTCCAGCATGATTTCCAAATTCTAACACGAGCGCGGGTGGTCGAAGGAAAGAATGCTGGAATGGCCTTCTGTTACGAGTGTTTTACACTATTTACAAATATACATTAAGGGAAAATTTGATAACGTGACGTAGTCGCTTGGTAGCACTGATTTATATTTGACAGCTGACTTTTGTCAGAATTATTTGAATTGAAAAGTTTGCCTAAATTAGAAAAAAAAACTCATATTATCTGTGGGCGGAATGTCAGACAAAGAGCTTCAATCTGAGCCACCAGATTGCGGGACGTGTCCTCCAACGCCATAAATAATTTACTACCAGGTAAATCGAAAAGCAATTATGAAAAAGAATATGAAAAATTTATAGCACCAACCTATTTCTACTAAAATAGAAAATTACCAAAAATCGTTTAAGAATGGAGTCCATTCCAACACGAAAATGGGTGCTATAATAACGTTGTTCTAATACAGAAACAATACATATCAAAATAAACATAAAAAAATATATATTTTTTCTACTAATACTGTTTTTAAAAAACTTGATTTTGGGTCTCATTATCTGCACAGCATGTAAAAAGGCCCGCAATATAAAATCAATTTAATCGTTACAGTTTAGGCAAATAAGGTCTTCTAAGTCATCTGCAGTAAAGCCAACACATTCCTCGTGTACCCAGCTGTTACAGTCACACATTGACGCATATCTGCCACAAAACTTTCCTTGCATACTTCACAAAACCACCTTTCAGCTTCATAGTGGGAAGTCGCTGCTCCAGTCGAAGTAGAGAGACGTGGTTTATCAGATTTGTTCTGCTTAGTAGTTCTCATCTTCTCTCCACACATATTTCTTGTAACTACAAGCGCTTTATAATTTAAGGCCTTTTTCTGGACTTGTTTGTTAATTTAGTTTTTACTTCTGGAGTTACCAAAACCTCTGTTAATGTCTTAAGTTGTTGTTCAGTTCTTTTGTTTATTATGGAAGTGAGTGGTTGCTCATCTTCTGAATCCCATTATCTGTCTTTGGTTTCATTATTTGGTTCTGTGTGACTGGGTAAACTTGGAGCATATGCATGTTTCGGAATAGCATTTTTGTTGAAAGGATAAATTCCTGTAGCTCTAAATCCATTCATTATGTTGCTTATTGTCATTGATCGCCCCCGGACTGGTGTGAAAACATCCGAAAATCTTTCTTTGTTCAAACGTCTGTCTGGATATGTTTCCCAGTAATGTAGAAGTTCTTCATCCCAATAATGTCCAAAAGGTCTAAAGACGGATTTATCCATAGGTTACAATTCGTGAGTCGTATTGCTGGGTAAACACAACAAATGTATGCCTAAGTCTTCAGCTTCTTCGGCAATACTTACATCTAGGTGGCAAGAAGCTCCATCAAAGATTAAAATTGCTGGAGGAGTTGACGTAAATTTTGAAAAATGTTCAAGCCATTTAACAAACACTTCATGTGCCATGCTTCCCGTTAGTGTCATTTGAACAATAGACCCTGGAGGTAATCCATCTGAAAATGTTGGCTTCATCCGTTGCTCTTTGAATAGAATCATGGGAGAAATAGCATGTCCCATTGCATTCGCACATGCCACGATGGACACATTTTCAGCATGTTCTTGTGCTACTAAGTGAACCCTCTTGGCTCTTCTTTGGGCTAGAACAGTTTGTTGATGATCTCATCCATTTTATAGATTTTGTTATGTCTTTGCTTTAAACCAGTTTTTTTCCAATAGAACATCTAATTTTATAAAATAATCTTCTACGATGGCTTTATTAAGCTTTTGAGCTTGGGCGGGGTTCATAGGTTGTGCTTTTCTTTTAGAAATATTTTTATGTCAGTTCATGAATGAACGATACCATTCTCTACCAGCCAATTTTTGGTTATCATTAAAGCGGTTAGGAATTTTACATTTCGTAACAAAAGAGTAGACACTTCTGCGAACTGATTTAGAAGTTAATGGAAATCCTCTTTCAGTAAATTTTATTATTTTACGTTCCAGTTGCTCCTCAGCTTCTGCGTCTAATATTGGTTTCCTTCCCAAACGTCGAGAGATTATTCCAGATTTAATGTGGTTTCGTATTGTTCGGCGAGGAATTCCACAATGTTCTTCTACGTATGCTTGAGATTTGCCTTGTCTTATAAGATTCAGTGCTTCTTCCATCATTTCTTCCGTCCAGTTAGAGCGGATTCCAACGCATTTTTTCCCATTTTGTCTATAACATCAAATATTAGAAAAAATAACTGCCAGAAAATAAGGTCCAGTCATCATTGCAGAAAATAAGGCCCGGGCTTTATTTGCTGCTTTGATGTCGGAATGAATTATAGGTTAGGAACCGACAAGCTTTTAGAAAAAACTGGTAAATTTGTGACAACGTATTACTAATGATCATAAGAATATATACCTCAAAAAGTATAATACTTCTGCCAAGAAATTTTTGCTAAAACTTGATTCTATTCTGGTTAAATCTTATAACTTAATACAACCACTGGCTGATACTTGTTTTCACATTCGAATATAAAGAAGCCGGTACTATAGAGAACTGTTGAAACGTAATAAACTTCTGCAATGTCAACACCCCCTGGGTAGATGCCGGTAGTTGTATTACATTTAACTGTTTTGTAGAAAACTCATGTCTGGGCCTTACTACCCGACAATACCTTATTGGTTGTGATTTAAAAATAAACTCGACGCCGTCATAACTTTAAAAACAAACTACCAACAGCATGAAAATGGTTGTAGTATATGTTCTGAAGGTAAAATCACATACCTCTATACAAAAAAAAAACTCCAAAAAAATTAATATTTTACGAAATTATTTAATTTCCCTGTGAATAAATATAGTTTTTATATGAAAAAGTGGCCGCTGAATATTCTTTCTTCTAAAAATTTCAATTATCAGTGTAATTAGTATAAAGCGTATATATATAAACAAAATTACCACTAATTACACATATCTTCGTTATTTCAAGAAAGAATGCAGTGTTAATATCCAGCCTGTATACTCTCTCCTGTACCTATCTATAATAATTGTTCTTTTACAGAAATTATACCAAACGCACTAGCTACTCAATGCGCAGACTGCAGTGAAGACGAAAAGAAGGCAGTCGGCAAAATTTTTGCTCACCTACTTCAGAATCATCGAGAACTTTGGGACCAATTATTAGCAAAATTTGATCCAGAGGGCACGTTTAGAAAACAATATGAACTGGATGAAGATGATTACAATGATGATGAATAAAAATAAAATATACGAATTTAATGTAATACATATTGAATAGTTTCATTTAAATACCTAAAGGACCCTTACCCGAGTAGCAACTTATGTGCATCCGTTTTGTATTTATCCAAGAAAATATCTCGCTTAGAAAGAGTAGTAAAATAGTTCATCTTTAAACTAGTGGAACCTCATAGTTTTTAGATTTAAAATAATCCAGATGAGCACTTATCAAAGTCAAACATTGTATCAAATCGTATTTTGATTCGTTTGACGAAAATCGTTAAATGATGCTCCTCGAAGAACATGAAACGTAAATTACTATGAAATAGACCTTCTATACTAATATATTCTACTTACAATCTATGCCTGAAACTTCTCTTTGAACTCTTAATTAGTTGTAGTAGTCTTATTTTTGACTAAGTAGTCAATATTTTCAGATCTCATATTAGACAGTTGTTAGAACGACTGGTTGATAAGTAGTGTATGTAAAATAGCAACTAAAAAGTAATCGATTGAAAGAAATCAATTTGACATATTTTCATTGCTACCGCATACATAAAGACAAGAACTCAGAGAAGACACGGTTAATATTCGTAAGCGAGTTCCATATGTCCGTGGATGTTGAAAAATGAATTATGAAATTTTAAGATACTGTAGTGTTATGTAAATTGCATCTTGAAATCAGATTACATGTTTTTATATCTTTTGAATGGTTGATGTTAATGGTAAAGCAATATTTTGTGCAATGAATTTTGCTGCCATCTATTGTCAGCAAATCGGCAATATTTATGAATGCTAAGTATAAATTTTGTATATTCGTTTTCTTATCGGTTTATTCTAAATCTAGATCGCCCTCACCCTGGGCAAAATTAGAAAAGCTTTTCACATCGTACAGCTACTAAGCAATTCGGCTGAACCAAAAACCTTAGGAACATGCCCTTTTCGGATGAGCAAGATGCTTTTATTTTAAAAGCACATTATCGGAGCTGGACTCTTGGTGCGGACGGTGTATGGTCATATTCACTGCAGTCCTGCATGGCCCAATTTCAGCAAAATTACCCTGACCATATTGTTTCGTATAAGATATTTGCTCAACATAGAGATAGAATTATACATCGGTTCGAAACTAAAAATTGTATTTGCAAAGGCAAATCTAGTGGACGACCAACAATCTTAACAGATGATGTGGTTGACGATGTTAGGCAACGGATTGAAGCAAGCCCAAATAAATCAATTTGAAAATTGGCTGCGCAAACAGGTAAATGTACTTAATTAATTAACATTATTTTCATTATTAATTTTATTTCTTCATTTAAGGTTTGTCATATAGTACAACTAGAAAAGCTTTAGTGAAGAATTTGCATATGTATCCTTACAGGGTAACTGTTACACAACAATTATTCAATATAGATTATGAACGAAGAGTACAATACTGTCAGTGGTTCAACGAAAATTTAAACAATGATGATGTTTTAAACGTGACATTTATGTCAGATGAGGCTTGGTTTCATTTGTCTGGATACATCCACAGCCAAAATTATAGAACGTGGGCAACAGAAAACCCACATCATTTTGTAGAAACAAGTTTGCATCCAGAGAAAATTGGTGTTTGGATAGCCATGTCAAGACAAAGAGTTGTCGGTCCAATATTTTTAAATGACACTATCAATGCTGAAAGATATCGCACACAAATACTTCAACCTTTTATAAATCAATTACATGATGATGAATTACAAAGAGGGTATTTTCAACAAGATGGTGCTCCACCCCATGTTGCTCGTGCTACTTTAGAATTTCTTGACGAATATTTTGGAGAAAGATTAATTAGTAAGGATCGCTGGCCATCACGGTCACCTGACCTAACACCTCTGGATTTTTATTTGTTTGGTTATTTGAAAACAAAAATTTTTAGAAATAGACTTCATTCAATAGAGGAACTGCAAGAAGCAATAGTTAACGAAGTTAACAATATAAATGAAGAAGGACTCCACCGTATATTTTCAAATGTCAAGAAGAGAGTAAATCTATGCCTAAATGCCAATGGTGGACATTTTGAACATTTGTTATAGTGTTAAATGTCCAACATATACATCTATTAGTTTGAATAACGTAATGCATTCATTCTTAATAGCGGGAATATTAATTTTATATGAATGTAGTAGTAATTGCAATATTTGAAACGAACAACAAAATTTTTTACTTAATAATGATCCCGTTAATATCGACGCCACTGAAAAAAAATGATACAACCAAATTTTAAAGTGACAATAAGTGTGACCAACTTTTGAAAAATAATTGTTGGCGCTAAATTCAAACTGTCTTCAGACATTAAAAATCACACTGTACTACAAAAGCTGTCATAATATATAATCGCTCTCTAACTGGAAAGTACCTAAACTATAGATCTCGACCCAAAATAGTAGTCGTACATGCACCCTGAAAGCACTACAAGTGTTTCAAATCCTCAATAAGGGAGAAGTATCGCCCATGATATTTTATTAAGTATACTTCCATCACTTCTTATTATTGACACCTAATCGAATCTCTTAAATTTGCCAATCTCATATATGTATGGGACAAATATTTGTCCAGATTAATTTATTTGGCAAATAAACGATTTCAAAGAATTCTGAGTTCTGTGAATTCAAGAAGTACGTAATATCACATGTATGCATATATTTAAATAAATTGTAAAATATCAAATAATGGTTTGTTTATCTCCAAAATAGTAAACAAATCTAGATCCTGTATCTACTCGCAAGGTAGAGCTCCTCTGTAAGCTCATTGTAAGTAATTAGTATGTATGTTTAACATGTAATCCGTTGAATAATGTAATTTAAATATGTACATAAAATATTAATTAGTTTTATGAACAGGGTAGAATTACTTTTTGTCAGAAATTTGTAATGACTTTATAATAATAGAGTCTGAGTCGTGCCATTTCGTCAGTATTCAACTGTATTCCAGACAAGAATACATGACCCTTACAGGTCTGTGGTTAAGATTTAGACTATACTCATTAAATATCTTTCTATTACAAATATGTACTAGAAAGCGATCTTCACATACAACTACAGGATCTATAAACGCGCTATGGTTTATGTTTGAACCAGTAGTTAGACCACTCTAAATATCGTAAAGGTGGTTGATATAGTGGCCAATGCACTTGCATGCCTTCTTGTGTATAGTATAACTGTCCACCAGTTTAAAAGAGTTTCTTATTTTCGCAGACGCATAAGTAATTTGTGCCGTGCTAAAAATTTAAAACAAGTATCAGTTATATTTTTTGTAGGAATGGGACAAATAAGGTTTCCACTGACATATTATAATACATTTTATTCTTCCAACCTCAATTATACTAATAGTTTGGCACAAGCTATAAATACTTTATTAGCAATATATCTGAGAATCGATATTTTAGGAACATATTTTTTTAAGTTTTAATGTAGGATAGATATATTCTAAATAAATTAGGAAAAATTTCAAGAAATGAATTATTTAACTATATAGACAGACATAAACAAGCTGTGAATTCAGAAACTTAACGTGATTTTGATTGTGATGATATTCCTTCTCATAAGCATGGAATAAGTTCGAGTTTATGTTTTCTTGCAGAAAATGTAAATATTTTATTTTAGATACCGACCATAGAGATTTATTTGATTTAAAGGATGATGAGCCAGATTATCAACTATATACTCGTACCAGCTGAACGACGATAGTTTCCAATGTTTCAAATACCTCTCAGCACATGTTAAAAATCTTCATTTTAAATGGAAGAAAAAATCTGTTTTGCGAAATAATACAGTTCTAAGAATTTTTCGCAACCTTTTCAACCGGCAAGTCGTATAATTTAAATCATCCGATTAAATATCATCATTATATTGCATAAATTTTGAGGGTCATCGGAAAGTTGTATAATTTAAATCACCAATTAAATATGTTCATTGTTTTGCATACATTCTGAGGGTCATTTATAACTATGGGCTTTCATAAACTTCCAAGCATACGCCATATACTGGTCTACAAATTTGAATAAGCACTTATCTGGATGTCTGATTTATTTTTTAAAAAGAAATTCCTAAGCATTTTGAGATTTCTGGATATAAATGAAAATCAAAGCATGAGTAAATATAGATGATCTCAAGTTTGCTGCAACTATTTACTAAAAATCTTCATATTAGCAAATATGTTTCTGTAGATGAAGGTATAAAAAGTAAAACACACAATATGATGTTTGGAAAAGTACACTATATTAATAAACTTAAACACACTACAGCTGTTTCGTTACAAAGTAACTACTTCAGGTGATGTCTTTCAACTGAAATATTACATACAATATCCAACATTTATATTAGGCATTTTAGTTTAGACATCAGCTGTAAAAGATACTGTATAGGGAAGGAGCTGTAGTTTGTTTAAGTTTATTAACATAGTGTAAATTTTGAAACATCATATTGTCTGTTTTATTTTTAATCTGCATATGCAGTTACATCAAGCAAAAGTCGAAACTATTCGGACGATGAAATTATGTTCGTTTTCAAGGAAATAAGTTTCCTAAAGCAGTACATTCCTATAAAGCCAATCAAAAGTAACTTCAAAGTATTCACTTCTAATTCCCATTGGTGTAGTAGTTTTACCTTACACTGTAAGAAAAGATTACATAACTTAACGTTGGCAATGTTGTGACCAACGTTATATTATAGAATTTTTAAATTTACTGATATATTATGGAATTGATTTCAATGATTGCTGAAAATTGTAAATTTGGATAATTAGTGAAGTTAAATTTCTTTGTAAAATTACATAATTACGTATGCACATTTACACAGTAAAAATTCATAACGGAATATGAATATTTACATGGTAAAATGATGGACTATTCAAAAACAGATAAATTTCGTAATTATTTCGATTTAATATATATTATATTTTGATGCATCAGAATAATCAAAACACAATAGTTGTATCAATTATACAGGATGTCCAGAAACTCTCCTGACAAACGAAGACCGGAGATTCCTCAGATAATTTTAAGACAATTTAACCCAATTTACCCTAGTCCGAAAATGCTTCCTAAGGGAGCTAGAGCTCTTTGAAGATGGCGCCTTGTAATTAGTTTTTTTCTAATATCTCCCGAACGCTTCTATTTAGAAAAACAAAAACTGGTATGTTTATTTATCCTGCAGAGATGAATCGATTCCATCAATTGCGAATTTCTAGTACCGGTCATAGGCGTCCGTTTTGGGTAGGTTAACGGTTATTTTAAGGCATAACTTTTTTGTCTTTAACTTTTAAGCATTTGTGACACTAGATTATTAAATTTTCAGGTATTCTAGTACTAAAAGGTACTCTTACTTTAAGTCGGTAAGATATACCGTTTTCTAGAAAAATCGATTTGAAAATTTTTCGTTTTTTCGTCATTAAAATTCAATTTATTATATTTTTTTTTCGGGAGATATTAAAAAAAAATAATTACAAGGCGCCATCTTCAAAGAGCTCTAGCTCCCTTAGGAATCATTTTCGGACTAGGGTGAATTGGGTTAAATTGTCTTAAAATTATCTGAGGAATCTCCGGTCTTCGTTTGTCAGGAGAGTTTCTGGACAGCCTGTATAAAGTGCGTGTTATTTTGATTACCCTGAATATTAAAGATATCAGATATAATATTTACTAAGTCATAGCAATTATGAAATTTATGTATTATGTATATGCAGCTTCATATCTAGCATGTCTTTTGTAATAGATAACAAATCATCGACAATAAAACATCATTTCCAAGTGCGATTTCAGTCTGAATGCTAAATAGTTAATTCTAATGTGTTACATTTTAACTGGTAAATTATAGAAATTATGTAATATGTTTTTCTGTAATTTGATTTAAGGATTTGTTCAATAAAAAACTAGAAATATTTTTTATAAAGTGCATATAAATATATTTAATTTTTAATTTTGGTAAACATTGAACGATAAGAATAAATAAGTTATTCTAAACAATATCTAAACTATGTTCCAATAAGTACAGTGAAACGTAAAATAATCTTGAAGTTAAAAATATGTATTCAAGTAAAATTAAAAATCTCTGCATTTATTCATGACATTAAAAACCTTCTGCCTTATTAATAGACAATGTCTTAATAGCGTGTTAGTACGCTATTAGTTAGTAGCCACTAACATCCTATTAAGTGGATAGTAAGAGTACCTATTAATAGTCGCATATTTAGTGGCTACTAAATAGTATTATTATAATAGCATTTGATCGTTGGCAACATAGCAAATTCATCGGTTTCTGTCAAAAACAGACCAAAAGTCATAAAAGTGAACGTGAATTGAAAATAGTAAAGGTTATGTATGCGAGTTATTGTATTTTTTAATTTATCTGTGGTTTTTTATAAGTGAAATGGGAGATCTAATTAATATCCAAGACGAATTATATGAGGTGGAAGAAGTACAGATTGTAATAAATCGCAATCCAAAGGTTTACTTGGCAAGGAAGAATCCTTTCGAAGTATATGACGACTTATCTTTTAAACAAAATGATTGGATACGTAAAGAAGTTGCAAGATTTATTACTAATCTCGTTATAGATGAAATTGAACAGGGAAATAATATTTACGGATTACCAATTAGTGCAGATAATCAAGTACACTATACGCTATTTAGCTAAAGGGGCTTATGGACAAGATATAGGTAGGTAGAAATACATACTAAAAAGAAATAAATAAGAAAGAAATTTGTGTTGTAGCTGAACTTCATGGTCTATCACAGCCACATTGAGTTTGGTTGTGAAGAAAGTTGTTGAGGCAATAGCTAGACACCAACAAGAATTCATTAATTTTCCAAGAGAAAATAATGCCTTGGGAGAAATGAAAGGGGAGTTTTATAAATTGCTCGGTGTCCAAATATTATTGGTGCGGTAGATGGCACACAAGTAAAAATCAAAAATCCTGAAGGTGACAATCTCTTTTTGTTTTAAAATCATATATGGTACTATTCTTCAAATGTTCAAATACGTAGTCAATAACAATATATAAGTATGACTTCAGTTACATTTTCCAATAAGGTGGTGAGTGATGCAAAATGTCGAGTTCATAATATTGTGGCTAAATGGAGCGAAAGCACAGATGATGTAGCCTCTGCATATTAAAAAAGTAAATTTGAGGTATGGATATCTGTATAAATAATAATATTTGCAGTGTAACTTGCTCTATTTTACAGAATGACAAAATAGATTGTATATTACTTGGGGATAATGGATATGCCTGTTCTCGACACCTCCTTACCCCACTCTTGAAGTCACAAACAAATGCTGAAGGATACAATGCATCCCATATTATTACACATAATGTTGTAGAAAGATTATTTGGAATAATGAAAAACAAATTGCGTTGCTTTTTTAATGAGCTGAATTTAAATCTGGAAACTACAAAGGCCACTATTGTAGCAATTGCTGCCATGTATAACATCATTAGGAATGACAGCATAGAAAATGAAAGTATACTTTAAAGGAATAGTTGTTATAAGTATCGTATTTTACATTGTTTTTCGGCAAAGTTATGTAAATAGATACTTCCAATAAAAAGAAAAGTTTATGTAGTAATAGAAAGAAAAATATGTATTTGTAAATTAGTGTATTTTCTTTTTTTTTGCCAAACTATAAAATATGTTGAATACATAATTAATTATATTAATCATAAAAGAAAAAATATATGTTATACATGCTTTAATATTGTGTATAATTTTACCTACAACTAATGTTATCGTACAAACTTTTGAGTAACTGTTTAAATATTTATCATAATATGTACAAAAACACAAACTTACACAGACTATGACATAATTATATAACTAAAATAAAAAGTTGAGCACAGTCAGCTTCCTTTTATTTTCAATGATGTGGGCTCCTTCCCTCACACATTCTATTAGAGTTGCCTTCTCCAGGTGTGTGATCTGCCCTTTTGTTCTAAGAAAACAAATATTACTTTTTAATAAAGTTCCTTCTTTTTTAAACTATTATTTAATACTTTCTTTATTTAAAATAACTTACATTGTTTACTGCCATTCCTCCTATTCCAAGAAATAAAAATACTTTAAAATAACACTCGACAACGAAGACGCATTTGAATCTTAATTTGGCGCTAAACCAAAGATAGGTTAAATTTAACAGCTTTCTTACCTCTTAAACACGCTATAACACGGTACTAAAATTTAGTTGGCAACTAAGCTTAGTTGCCTATTAAAAACGTCTATTAATACGAAAATTTTTAGTAGCGACTTAATATGATGTTAGTGGCTACTAACTTTGTCTATTAATTAGGCTGCTTCTTTCCAAAAGGATTAACTTTTTTTGATTTTGATCCGCTTCTGGATGTATTTTGAGTACCAGTCTTTGAATTAGTTCTAGAGTTGCGCTACATGATTTGGGAAATTGTATATAAAATATAAAATATAACGAAAAACCGACCATCTTCGAAATTTTCGTAAGCATCCAAGTTTATTAGTTGATGCTCCATATAAATAAAGTATATAGGCGAGATATCTTCTAGTCCTGCATAAAATATAAAATCATATTTAGAAAAATGTACACCGAGAAAAAGGTTATAGTAAAACTATTCTTCTATAGTAATTGCTTTGACAATAGCAAATTAAAGACATTTACGTACAAACCTACATCTACAAATTTACCTGTTTGTATATACATGGTGCAGCTGGCAGGTTAGCATCACTGACATCATCTGACGGATTCTACAAATAAATTTTATCTTTAGAATATTTCACCTCTATAAATCTGTATATAGCACCAAAGTCCTCCTGAATATATTTTGTAATTGCTTCTACAATTTCTTTAGTAGAACCGCTTCCATTTTTATCCAATTTTAGTTTTAATTTATTATTCAAGTAGCCTAACTGATTATACAAAATAAAACTTTAAAGGAATTGATACATTTTCCAAAATAACTCTGAAACTAAGACGTTTAGTTATAGGGAAGTAGATACATACCGCCCCTAATTTTGAACGTGCAATCCAATGAAGTTGAAAAAAAATGTAGGTTGCTATTTAAAAATAAGAAGATATTGATATTTTCTGGATGAAATGTTCAACATGATTTTCTGATCACCCTGTATTATTTTGAAAAGTTTATAATACCGCATTTGAAGCACTATACTTTCCAAAATGATTGCCTAAAATTTTAAATATGTGCATGCATTCAATTATTGGGAATGTTGTTATGAGTAATAGTCTGCAGCTGTCAATTTTTTTACAGAAATTGAAATACTTCAAAAATGGCTAACTTTAGAGGCAAAATTTATCAAACAAACTATCCTTAAAATTAAGTTGGAAATACGAATCAATCATAAAAAGTGGAGTATTCCATTTAAAATAAGGATATTGATATCCATTTCCGGTGTAACCGGAAGAAGCAAAAATTCAAAACTATTTTAAATCGAAAGAGCTTAAGGCGAAACTAATATTTGCGAAATTTCAAAACTCAACTCTTATTAGTTTTCTATATTGTTCTAACGAAATCTCGTCGTAATATACCCTGTACATAAGCCTACCTATTTCAACTGCTACAACAATTAAAAAACACACTATTTCTTTGTTACCATAGTTATGTAGGAATGAACAGGATTAACGGCGACTAATTTTGAAGCGCATGCTCTAACTTAAAAGACGCATAACATGTTATGTAGTTTTACTATATTTTAAAGAACATTTCGTTGTAAAATTCATAATACACAATTAGTACTATGTATTTGCATATTGTATAGTATATTATGTGCTTTTCTTTAATCCTGTTACTAATTAGGTAAACATTAACGAATATACATATAATGAAATATTACAGGCATTTTGAACAGTGTGTATGTACTATATTTTTAAGGTATATAGCTTGTATTTTTCTCTTGTTTTATTAGCGAAAAAATATTTTCATGTTTTCTTCTTACTTTTTATCTGTTCCTTTAAGTCGTCTCCTTTATTCTATTGTTATTCTGATGTATTCTACAAACCCGTCTAGCTATTTCTTATACCATATTTTTCAATACAGCCCGTGTCTCCTGATCATCCGTTTGTTCAACATCATATGCTTATATACATTCAATATGCTTATTTATTTCTCTTTAATATTCTCTAACAATTTCTCAATTGTTCGGAAATTATTGTTTTGAATTCAGTATTCTCCATTGCTTAGTTATCTCAACGAATTTTCCTTGCACTTCGGCTACTAATAGGTAGTGGTCGTTACCAACTTTCCAGCCCACTTTTACCTTTCACGTCTTTTATGATTTTCCTATTTTTCATGCGTATCAATATGACAAATTTTATTAATTTATCCTGGCTTTTAATCTTCTCTCACGTAAACATAAAATGTCTTTATGTTACTTTGGAATAAAGTCTGTATAAAAAATTCTAAATTCGTAACGGAAGTAAGGCTTCTAAGTTTCAAGTACATTTCTAAATACAATGTCTAGTTTTAACATTATTTTTGTTCTTCAATAAATCGTCTTGCCTCACATTTGATTTTTAATACCCAACGTTTTTTATATATAAATATTATATCTATTGTGCCTTTTACATATAGAAATTAGTCAGTTTAGATACAAATTATAAATAATTCCAAGAATAACTTTGGGTCATATCTATTTATTGAATCTGGCACTGCTCCACTGTGACATACATACATATCCATATACATAGATGGAACATCCTAAAAGTTTTTTTAGTTTTCTGCACACAAACTATACACAAAAGAATAATTTTAAATTTGGTAATTGTTTTTTAAACAAATAATAAAAAAGTCTGTGAAAGAATTACGTCATCCGATGCAAAGGTATTCATTATAAGATATATATTTTGAATAAATAGAAGTACAAGAAAGAAATGGAAATATTTTCGTAGTATAAATCTATAATTTATCATATTTGAGAACTGATAAAAGTTAAAATTAAATTGAATTGGCGCGAGTAATTTTATTTATCCTTATTGGACAGCTTTAACCATTCCGCACATTGTATATACCTAAATACGTATGTTTACGTACGACAGTAAAGTAAGTAAAAGCAAATTTGTATGTCAGCATTTCATGAAGTATCCGCGAATATGTATCTATACTTACTACTTCGACAACTCCTACAAGTTAGAACTTTAATTCATTTGCGAACTAATATATAACAGATCTCAGCTTAATAACAAGCAAAACTTTCCCAGAGACGTTCAAGGTCATTTATATTTGCGATTTACGTAGATCACTTAGAAATAAATGTAAATTTACAAATGCGGTCTTTCGACAAAATGCTTAAAGATAAGTAAGTTTCCGCATTAATTAATATAATAAAGAAATGTTTTAGTGTAAATTAGGTCACTTATAATGCTGTTGTGTTTCAGAAGAGTGAAAGTTTTAACGTTTGTGATTTTACTCTTGGCATTAAATAGTGTATACAGCACAGATAATTTAAATGTGCCTGGTCTACTGCATCTTGTGAAAAAAAGTGATACTGGTGATGAAGGATTATGCATAGCGTTCGATGAGGAAGCTTACTCGGCTGTAGAGTGGACTTATCCAATACCTGAGGATGAAAACGACTTACCCGAAACAGGTAGTGTAATATTTTAGTTTTATTTTACTTTTACAGGAATTACTAAATTAAAATCTTATTCAAACGCTGAATAATAACACGTTTTTACATAATATATTTGGTAACGAAATATACGCATGCATACTTGTAACAACAATATTCACATAGATACATATGAAATATATACAGGGTGAGTCATTAGTAGCCGCTTCTTTGATTGCTATTTTGTGTTTGAAATAAAAGAAAAAAAACAATTAGTGGAAGGTTCATGGTTGCTTGTATATTGTAAAAATACTTTAAGCTCTGACGCACTTCCGGTTTCACTGGAAATGCATGAAAATTAATCTTTTTTAAATGACACCCTATATAATTTTTGGATTTACTAATACTGCTTTAAATTGTCTGTTCAACTATTTTTTCTTTTTCAAAATTAAGCCATTAGTTTTTGAGTTACTAATTTTTTTTTGGACAATTTTGACGAAAACGTGTTCAGAAAAAAAAATTTTTCATTACTTTTAAACGTAAAAACATTAACTTTGGTGGTGCTTGTAGCCAAGAAAATTCTGCATTATTTGGTATAAGTTGCATTCGACAATACCTCAAAAAACTTTGTATTTTCAAAGCTTACTTCCTGAAATTTTCACATATCAAAAACTTATTTTTTTTAAATGGGACACCCAGTATTTTATTGAGGCATTTTGTTCCTTTTTTTATTCTCTTTCATTTTTGTTAACAATGTCCTATACCTATCTTTTGTAATTTCTGAGATAATCACTATAGGAGCAATTAGCTGTCAATTAAATAACTACGAGCGCTGTTGTTCCATGCACCAAAATATTCGTTCAACCAATGGAAGGCAGGAATGGGGCCCGAGTTCCTTAGTCAACTGTCAAGCAAAGTAAATGTTAAATGCAACTATCCCAAAAGTAATAATTTTACAGAATGAAGAGCATCGCATTTAAATTTTTTAATTCCGGCAATATCCAGTTGATATATTTCATTTTTTACACTGTTGGTTAACAACGAAATAAAAATAAAGGGTATGTTTACTGATATATTTGAAGATATCTTCAAAATTTTTAAAAATCTGTCCGTAGAAAGCAAAGATACTCTCCTCCATTAACATTTTTATCAAAGAAATAAGGTCCAATTATGTAACTACCCACTATTCCTCCCCATATTTAATAACCAATGATTTTGAAAGTTTGCAAGTGTGATAAAGTGAGAGTTTTTATGTGTTCTAATAAGGAAAATTGTGACTATGAACGTATTCACTTTAATAAAAGGTGGCTTCGTCGGTAAACAACAAAAAATTGAAAAAGCCAGGATAATTTATCTGCTGCCAATTGACAAAAATGTAAGCGATTCTGAAAATTTCTTTCATCTAACCCCGTGTATGAATATGTTACGGATGAATTACATATTTCCTAATTATTCTGGATTCTCAAATTTACATCTAGCTGACGATTAATTTTCGTAGTACTAGTATGGGGGTGTTCGACTACACTCGCAAGTACCATAAACGTCTTATCCTCACCAGTTATTGATTTTTCCGCTCTTTTGTTCATAATCAATACTTTCTGTTCACTCAAACCGTTCCTTTATACTTTTGAAGGTTTCTGGCTTCGGTTGACTTCTACCAGGTATCGCTATGCGTAAAGTCTCGATGCTAGAAAAGAGTTTCTTTCAGATTCACCCAAAATGTCAATCATATCTATTACCTCTTCATAAGAATAGTTCATTTGGATGATAACCAACAGCGATGCTTTTATAAATTTGACATAAATGTTTACCGACTTTCTTTAACAGTTGACTCAGGCAGTCGGCCGCATTCCAGCCTTTATTGGACGAATATTTGGGTGCATAGACCAACGCTCGTAGTTCTTTATTTTACCGCTAAATGCGCCTATAGTGATTACCTCAGAAATTACAAAAGATAGGTATAGGAACATTGTTAACGAAAATAAAACAATAAAAAAAGAAACAAAATGCCTTAATAAAATACTGGGTGTTTCATTCAAAAAAAAAAAATTTTTGGTATGTGAAAATTTCAGGAAGTAGGCTTTGAAAAAACAAAGTTTTTTGAGGTATTGTCGAGAGCAACTTATATCAAATGATGCAGAATTTTCTTAGCTACAAGCTCCACCAAAGTTAAAGTTTTTACTTGTAAAGGCAATGA
Source organism: Amphimallon solstitiale (assembly GCA_963170755.1). Lineage (NCBI taxonomy): Eukaryota > Metazoa > Arthropoda > Insecta > Coleoptera > Scarabaeidae > Amphimallon > Amphimallon solstitiale. Next base: position 132,281,111 of record OY720676.1, read on the forward strand.
AAAAATGTTTTTTTCTGAACACGTGTTTTCGCCAAAAATGTCTTAAAAAAGTTAATAACTCAAAAACTAATAGCTCAATTTTGAAAAAGAGAAAACAGTTAAATAGACATTTTAAACCTGTACTAGAAAATCCAAAAATATATAGAGTGAGTCATTTAAAAAAATTAAATTTCATGCATTTCCGTTGCAACCATGAATCTTCCATTAATTGTTTTTTCTCTTATTTAAAACACAAAAGAGCAATCAAAGAAGCGGCTACGAATGACTCACCCTGTATAATAGAAATTAAATAATATTTATTCGAAACTAAAAAGTGTTTTTGTATATAATTTTGCGTCTTCAATTTCACTGTTATTATTTCAAGAGACAATTTATACAAGTAGGTGATGTAGGTGTGTTCGAATTTATAATCAACCGAACTAATAGAGGGACAAACAATATACGTATGTACGTATTGATGTAGGTTGAGGAACATTCAATTTAAATTACAAATAATAGTCAGACATTTAAGTAGATATTTTTGAAATGGAAAAATTTAAATATCCAATTACTTCAACACTTGATCATAAGTCATCATACCGAACGAAAAACACTAACTGAAAAAATAGTAGTTAATATTTCGTTACACCGCATGTGATGAATAAAAAACATAAAACCATTACTCATAACAAATATAATTAATTACATTTTTAATTAAGACTATAAAAACTCTCCATTATATTCACATTACTTTCGTTATTCTTTTTCATATAGTGTTATTGAAATTTATAAACAATACGAACAGGGGCGGAGCCAAGAGGGGGATAAGGGTGAACACCCTAAAAGCCTAAAGAACCATGAAATCAAAAAAGAATAGACACGAGTACCATTAAAATTTTCCGGGCATTAATCATGCATATGGTCAGATTTCTACTTGAAAATCAAGTATGTTGCCGCTTCTCCAACATTTTCTTAAAGCACCGTGTGCAGTCCATGAACTCTAGAAGAATGACTTTTAACGTCGAGAAAGATCTAGAAGCACAGCCGCAATTTAAAGTTACTATATAGATAATAAAAACAGCAATTGCTCAGATCCCAGCACTTCACTCATGGCGATTAATCAAATGGGTGCTACGACTGGTGCAATGCAAACATTTATAAACAGGTATTGATTCTGAGATGTGTGTTGGACAAGGATACCACGGTTGTTCAACAATGACAGGCCAAAACTGACGCATGCAAAAACCATTGTTGGAGAAATTTATTGAAGGACATTATTTTTATTGTTCTAGCCACAAATTGGCATATCGCAGAAGTACCAAACATGGTATCAACGCTGAAAGATATAATCAGCTTCTTCGTGAATACGTGTTACAAAGGAAGATAAATTTCTGTTTTCAAGCTGAACATTATGACCACTGCAGAAGGGTTTAGTGTCTTACATTGTATTTGTTTCAGTTCATGTATGTTTCTTTATGTTTGGGTATATACCAAACATTACGCTTTTGAAAATTTACATGAGTTTCATCATTTCATTCTCCATGTTGAAAATCTTGCCAGTGCCCATCAAACTAAAAGACATTATTATGCCTCATTTTTTGCTACACCTATTACTAAAAAATGTAGCAAAAATGTAAAGGAATATATGGCTTGTCCTCCAAGTTATTATAGAGATCAGATGTATCTACTTTGCCCCGTAATATGTCAAGATCTTGTCTCACCTTTGTCCAACAATGTATGCCCATGAATGAATAGTTCTATTTTAAAGGATATGATTCCGTCATAGTATTTTTTGTTGTGCAATGTGTGATAACGGGAAAAGCCAGAACAATGTATGCTGGCTCAGCTAGTTTATAAGTTAAAAATCCAGATCACAGTGATTCTTCTGGTCCTCCCGCTATTTTAACAAAAGGATAAGACCATACTTTATCTAAGTCGATATTAGATCTTGCCAAAGGAGGTTTTTCTAGAAGAAAAGTGTACATTCTATCAAATTTTCGGCAATTTCTTATCGAAAATTCTAGACAAACCCCCTTTTAAAACAACAAACCTAAAGATGGGTGATTAAATGCTATCATGAAAAGACATTCCGAAGCTACTAGGAGACCCAACAAGAAAGTTACTAAGATTAGCACCTGTGTATGTGAAACTTATATGCGGAAATGATTTTCTAAAACAGAATTGTACACTAATGCAAAAGATCTAGGCGAGTTTATAATGGAAACAAACGAGCTTCCAGTTTTGTTCGAAAACCCAGAATTACTCCTAACTTAGGATCTAAATATTCTTCTATGCAATAGATGCATTCGGAAATAGCATATTAATAATTCTAAAGAAACTTTGGACAAACTTTCTTTTGCCTCACTGCTTCAAAGCATAACCGACAGAGCGGTTAAACTCAAAATTTTAATAAACTGTTTTAAGATATGTGGCTTTTGGTTAATTTTTCGGTGATGCGGTTGACTATTCAAAGTGTTCAGTAAAAAGAAGTTAAACACTGAAACGGAAAATTATGACATGAGTATACGGATTATGACTTATAACCCTATGGTGGGAATTGAAAAAATCAAAAAGTCTGAAAGCATAGGTATACAAGGTGTTCACACTTAAACCCGCACCATTGGTAACTCCGTTATTATTGGAGCTACGAATTCGTCCAAATTAGCAAACTAGTATTTCCTGGCGGTTACGACGATAAAAGCAAAAAAACAATTGAACGTCGCGTTTTTCAGATATTTGAGAAAATGTAATTTTTTAAATGGAACACCCTATATATTTTCATGCAGTTGAATAAAGAATTTAGTTCTGAACAAAAATTTTTCAATACATTATCTCAAGAAAATTGAAAATAAAAAGTTATCACGTGATTTCTTTAAAGGGGCATATTCCCGAGATAATCAGAAAAGTACCCATTTTAAAATGGGACAGTATAATTTAAAATTCCACTCAGAAAAAAAGGAAAAGAGAAAATGAAATTAGCCTACATTACAATAGTTGTTACAATTTTGATCAAATAGGCACCAATAAAAAAAAATATTCAATAACAATCCGTCAAATTAATCTGTCAGTGTTTTAAAATTCGCATTGTTATTTTGCTGTTTTCTTCTTGTTTTCTTCTAATAAAAATGGTTTTCACACATGAGGAAAAATGTGATATTATGGAAGCTTACATATTTCAGAGAAAAAACACTATTAGAGCTCACGAACATTATAGTGCAATGTTTCCCGAGCGCGCGATTCCTCAAAGAAGATATTTCTTGGAATTATACAGACAATTTCGGCGAAACGAAGAGGTTTTCAAAAAGAATAGAACGAAGAAGCAATTTGTGGTTAGTGAGGAAGTAGAGATAAATATACTGGGATATTTTGAGGCGTATCCTAACAATTCAATTAGAGAATTGGCAAGAGAAATAGACCTTTCATTGGGAACGATTCATAAAATTTTGAAAAAATATAATTTTGAGCCATACAAATATCGGCCAGTACAAACTTTGCATCTTAATGATGATATAAGAAGAATGGAATTTTGTGAATGGTTCCTACATAAATGTGAAGAAGATCCAAATTTTCCTCGATATGTTTTATGGTCGAATGAGAGTAACTTCTCTAATAAGGGAATGTTTAATCGAAAAAACTATCATTTTTGGAGTCGGGAAAATCCTTTTTTGACTCATCCCACTAATCCACAACATCGGTTCAGCCTTAATGTTTGGTGTGGTATGATTGGATCTAAAATTGTGGGTCCTTTTTTTTACCGCGGCTCATTAACGGGAGAGAGATATGAGGACTTTATGTCTCATGTATTGGAAGATTTCGTGGACAACGTGAACTTGATGGATAGGCCGCGGATATACTTCCAACAAGACGGTGCACCGGCTCATAATCACCATATCGTTAACGCATTACTGGAGAGACTGTTTGGACCCCGTTGGATTGGAACTCATGGACCAGTTCTGTGGCCCCCACGCTCACCAGATCTAACTCCGCAAGGTTTTTTTTTATGGGGCCGAGTGAAAAATGAAGTTTACAAACATCGTTACCGAAATGTGGAAGAACTTCAAAATAACATTACGGCCATTATTCGGAATATTGATGGAAGGACCCTTCTCAAAGCCACGCGCTGCACTCAGAAAAGAGCCCGCAAGTGTCTGGACCAAGAAGGTGGTACCTTCGAACAACTATTTTAGTTATGTATGTTGATTGATAGTGTTTATTATTCTTTTATTTGTTATTCTTAAGTTTCGTGGACGAAATCAAAATAAATTTCGTTAAAAACACAACGTTTCGTTTGAATTCATTTAGGAATATTATGAACAAACATTCTAGGACCTATACAAAAATTTTTTTCATCCGTTCAACAAGAGAATAGTATACAATAATCGGTACATATTATTTAATTACAAATTTCGTTAGGCATCCCTAAAAACAAATCCTAAATCCCTAAAAATGCACGGTATCTCATTTGAAAACTTACGTTTTAGTGATAAAGTAAGCAAATTATAAGGATGTTTATGATATTATTTTATTTAATATCTGAAGATGACTTCAATTGGATAAACATGTGAAACATGCTACGTCTTTCATAACTTTTTTAAACAAAATGCAATGTTTAAGAAATCACGTGATAACTTTTTTATTTTCAATTTTTTTAAGATAATGTATTTAAACATTTTTAGTCAGAACTAAATTTTTTATTCAACCGCATAAAAATATATAGGCTGTTCCATTTAAAAAATTACATTTTGTCAAATGTCTGAAAAACGCGACGTTCAATTGTTTTTTTGTTTTCATTGTCGTAACCGCCAGGAAAAATCCTACTAGTTTGCTAATTTGGACGAATTCGTAGCTCCAATAATAACGGAGTTACCAATGGTGCGGGTTTAAGTGTGAACACCCTGTATATAACTGGTCTGGTACCATCTAAGTTTGAAGGCAATCCTAAGAAAACCGGAATTTTCAAAATATATTACTTACATCGACGTCCCTTTCGCAAAAACTGATATTGAATGTTTAATATGCCCAAACCTCCACCAAAGCAACGGTAAAAAGCGAACAGAAAATTTCCTCTTAACAATCACTTCCAGAAAATACCTAAAAATGTTTTAGAAGAAACTTGCATTACGGGGAAAATTAGAGAACGAAAAGGAAGCCCGAAAGAGAAAGCGTGAAGATAGGCCTAGAAAAAAGAATAACAGACAAAAGCTTAATACATGCAATTAATGATTGTCAACACCAGTAATCGGCTGTCACACAGTCAATAATAAAAATGTTTTGCAACATGGAAATCAACGGCCGACCACTAGCTCAAACGTCAAATGCTGATTTTGACATTTGTCGGCCATAAGATTATAAGTTGGTTTCAGTGCTAGGTATTTTCGGACGAAAATTTTGAAATTACTCATTCTTTGCATATTCTGAGGAGAATATGCAAAAGGCGTTGGAAGCAGTACAAAATTATTCAAAAATCTTGCAGACATTTCGATATTCCTCGAGCAACACTACAGGGCCGGTTCAAGGAACGAGCTGCCAAAAAGCCACGAATAACAGGTCCAGATACATATTTGAATGTGGAAAGTGAAAAGAAAAGTACCCGAATGGATAATTAGACGAAGAAAGCGTTAATAAAGAAGGATTAAAATTAGAAAAAATAACTAAAAAAATATTTGGAGGAAGATAATTTAGGAGAAGAAAATTTAACTAATGAAAAATTAAAGGAAGAAAATTTGGAAAACGAACAATTAGATGAAGAAAAACTGAATAAAGAAAACGTGGACAAGTAAAATTAGATGAGGGAAAACTTAGGTCAGGCCAAGCATCCGTAGATATATTCATAAAGCATTCTAAGAAACCCAAGTCGGGACCATCCACGAGTACCATATCTGCTAAAGTATGGAGCGCTTATTACATTGACAGAGAAAGATAGAAAGAGGAGAAAGATAAATTAAAAAACGGAAAGGAAATGAATCTGAAACCAAAAAGAACACAACATCGAAGAAAAAAGTGCTTACCAAAATAAAAAGAAACTAAGAACCAAACATGCAAGTGTGTCTGCAAAGAAGAATTGTACAATGATGCCGAAGAAGAAGGTGACGAAAATGTTGGATGTGATACTTGCTCAAGGTAGTTTCATTTAAATTATACTAAGCTTGTAGGACAGTCATATGAAGATGTTAATAATCAATAATTTCTCCTACGATTTCTACTGACAATGAATAATTTAAAAATGCATTAAGTATTGAATTTTTGTATTTGCAATTACCATGACAGATTTAGATATCTAGGTATTAATTTTTTTCCTCAAGAGTTCATTTCTGCGACTCGGAAAATTATGATATTTTTATTTATTTATATGACTATTATGGATTTAGTGTTTTTTTTGTTACCTTATTTATAGAGAATTTGTTTTTGGTTTTGTACACTTATTTATTTAGCGGAAAATATACATTTATATTTTATTTAGTAAGTTCACCCTTTTAATGGTTTACTTTCATTGAAAAGACAAAAAAACAAAACAAAACGGAACGATTAATATGAGGACAAAAAAAGTTTACACGGACCTGGTGAAATATGACTAGGCCGACAACTGGTGTACCAATGGCCGATTACCGACGTGTAAGTGACTGACTACTGCCAAATATGTTCTTTTTCAAAATAATCAAAAAAGAAAGAAGTTTGCTTCATCCTAAACATTCTCTGTCTTATTAATACCGTAATTAAAATCATTTGTTTCACTCTCAAGAATAAATTTTTTATATAATATGGAACGCCTCAATGTTATTAAAGCTGAAAGTTGACGTTCATCAAAAAAAAATAACTAGTTGAAATATGTAGACTTAAATGTAACTAAATAGGTAAATTTAGATTCTCATGTAGGCAAAGTTCCACGTGCTCACTAGTCAGTAGAGACGAGTGCTACGACTGTAGAAGGTTAAATGTATATGTGTTGTTAGATAGTTGTGGTTGCACATATTCTGTTTATAATAAGCTGTTTACAAAAGCTGCACGTCAAAAAATATATAGTGTTTGTTAATTGAAATGTACCTAGTGCTAAGTTATTACACTAGGCAAACAATACTTTCCCGTACCTGTAATTTAACATCTAAATTTATCTTACACCTCAAAACAATAAGCTACACGGAATTCGTAATCTAATAATGATTCATAATTTATTGAAGTAGAAGTTTGCTGATAACAGTTTGATATGAAAAAATAAACATCATGAATTTATAGGAACTACAAAGATTTGAGATAAATATCAAAGAAGAAATCCATTTCTTTTCCTAAAAATAAAAATTCCAGTCTTCAAAATAAAAAAAAAATGAGGTGTGGGCACGACACGACATTCTTATACGGATGCGCGATAGGAAATGTAAAATAAACCTCTAATTTAAAGTGTTACTTCCGGTCTTTTTTATAAAACCCATAATTCATTTTTTAGTACTTTTATATTCTGTAGAAATTTGTCTAAACTTAGTAATTGACAAGATATAAGTAAATATTGATTTTTTTACTGAAGTAAACTATTACTTCCGGTCTACCGATTTTACTGAAAATCTAATCAGATCTCAAGAGGAAGATTGTACGCGTAAATAAAAGCAATGGTATTGATGGCTGTAGCTGTTTAACTGCAATCGTAGTTAAAACACACACACACACAAACGCGCGAGAGAGAGAGAGAGAAGTTTGCAAAAACCACTCTTTCGGTATCAGGAGACTTCAAAACGTAGACATCTGCAAAAATCTCGAGGTTTAAAAAATAATTACATATAGCTGTCCCATCCTAGAGGCACTCATACCGGGTGTCCACACGAAAACTTTATATTGAATTATTTCTGGTGTTTTTGAAGACAAAAACTTGAAATTTTGGGTGGTTGTTCAGGATATAGGGGGACAATGAATAGTGTATTTCATACCGCCCCATCGGGTCACCCGCCGCCGCCGGCCACCCCCACTCCAATATTTTAAATGACACCCTGTATTTTTTTTTGGTGGTTTTGAAAGAACACAATTTTCTTGATTGATATTCCTATGTGAAAAAACTAGTAACACACATTATGACATTTATGAGATATTTAAATTTAAAAGTTTCAGATATCAGAAATTATTAACTCCGAAAAATCATAAGTTAGTCATGGAAATAGTTTGCTTTAAATTAGAATTGTCAAAATTGTGACTTTTGTGTTTCATTAATATTAACACTTGTAAAATTGTTCTTAAAGTTTCGGCTTTTTCGCTGAAATGGTTTATACTCTTGAAGAGAGAACTGAAATAGTGATTTTGTATGGGATTGCAAACAAAAATTATTCCCAAGCGGCGACGTTATTCAATGAAAACCATCCAAACAGAAACGTATCTGTTGCTTATGTCAGAACGCTAATAGAAAAATTTTTGCAAACTGGATCTGTAAATAATAAAAAACGGAATACGAATAATTGTGGTGTACTAAATGAAGCTATGCAACTAGCAGTTCTTGGGCATATTAATTTAGACCCAGAGCTTTCGTTGAGAAAATTATCCGTAGTTTCGAGAGTGCCAAAATCAACCTGCCATAAGATATTAAAATTAAACAAAATGCACCCTTATAAAATTCAACTTCACCAAGAGTTGGGTGACGGTGATTTCGACAGAAGAGTCGAATTATATACTATAAAAGCGCACGGCCGTTTCGTGTTAATTTCTCGAGAAAAGACGGCTTAACCGAATCACCATGGTTACCGATCGGACGGCTCAAAAACGACTTGAAATTGGTGGATTTGGGCGCAGTACTCGTCCCTGGATACGCGGAATTAAAGGCCGTCTTGGCGGGTGGACTTGCGGGTGACATTAAATTGTTCCTCGACGGAGAGATTTTCCTTTTTTTCGGTGCGCGTGCAGAGATATCCGCCGTCCAAGAGAGGAGCGTGCAAAAGTCGGCATTCGGGCGTGGCGAACAAATCTGACAAACGGCGCTGGCGGATGGAAAATTCACGTAAAACACGTTGAAAATCGATAGAAACGTCAAACTGACAGGCAAACTGAGTGGTATCCGCATATTCACATTTAAGCGTGAAATACGAAATTTTGAAGGTCGCGAGGGTCCAACAAGACCCGCGGTTTTAACAAACGGGCTTTTTGGCATCTTCTACATGCTTATTTCGAGTCGACAGACGCACGCAACCAAGGGCATGAGCACTTTCAAATTCGTTTGCACGTGGATTTGGTAAGAAAAATGGCCGAAATACGTCACAGATTCAATGTGCATGTGATTCAATGTACTACGGTCGGGCGAAAAATATCAGATTAATGTATCCGGCCCGACGAGTTCGGCATCTCAATCTCGACATAATGCACCCGCTTGACTTAGCATTTCTATAGATATACAGGTTGATTGTTCGGTTAATGATTATATACATATTTGAATTATTAAAATGCGTTAATTCCAGAACGCCCACGCACAGTTTCCTTAATAGGGAAAAAGATTGCTTTTAACATTTATGTGCCCTTATGACATAATTCTATTTAAACGATTAGGCAAACGTGCACAGTGGGCGGAGCTGGCTGAAATCAATTTCTCTCTCTTTTGATTAAAAGTAAAATTAGGCACTTGGGAGTTTTTACGGTCGCCCATCACTGATTCAAATGTCAGAAGAAAACAAAATGGCCGAAGGATTTTTTGAAAATTGACGTACGAATGTGAAATCTTGGATACGGAGGTGTCTTATGTGGCCGATCACAAATCCAAAGTCAAAAAAATAAGACGGCCGAAAAGTTTTTTGAAAATTGACGTATGAACGTGAAATTTTAGATACGGGGGTGTGTGCGGACGCCGATTACAAATCCATATTCAAAATGTCAAAAAAACAAAATGGCGGACATTTTTTGAAAATCGACGTATGAACGTGAAATTTTAGATACGGGGGTGTGTGCGGACGCCGATTACAGATACAAAGTCAAAATGTCAAAAAAAAACAAAATGGCGGACATTTTTTGAAAATTGACGTATGAACTTGAAATTTTAGATACGGGGGTGTGTGCGGATGCCGATTACAGATCCAAAGTCAAAATGTCAAAAAAAAACAAAATGGCGGACGGTTTTTGGAAAATTGACGTATGAATGTGAAATTTTAGATACGTGGGTGTGTGCGGACGCCGATTACAAATCCATAGTCAAAATGTCATAAAAAACATAATGGCGGACATTTTTTGAAAATTGACGTATGAACGTGAAATTTTAGATACGGGGGTGTGTGCGGACGCCGATTACAGATCCAATGTCAAAATGTCAAAAAATAACAAAATGGCGGACGGTTTTTGGAAAATTGACGTACGAATGTGAAATTTTAGATACGTGGGTGTGTGCGGACGCCGATTACAAATCCATAGTCAAAATGTCAAAAAAAAACAAAATGGCGGACGGGTTTTTTGAAAATTGACGTATGAACGTGAAATTTTAGATACGGGGCTGTGTGCGGACGCCGATTACAAATCCATAGTCAAAATGTCAAAAAAAAACAAAATGGCGGACGTGTTTTTTGAAAATTGACGTATGAACGTGAAATTTTAGATACGTGGGTGTGTGCGGACGCCGATTACAAATCCATAGTCAAAATGTCAAAAAAAAACAAAATGGCGGACGGGTTTTTTTAAAATTGACGTATGAACGTGAAATTTTAGATACGGGGATGTGTGCGGACGCCGATTACAAATCCATAGTCAAAATGTCAAAAAAAACAAAATGGCGGACGGGTTTTTTGAAAATTGACGTATGAACGTGAAATTTTAGATACGGGGGGGTGGTGCGGACGCCGATTACAGATCCAAAGTCAAAATGTCAAAAAAAACAAAATGGCGTAAGAGTTTTTTGAAAATTGACGTATGAATGTGAAATTTTGGATACGGGGTGCTTAGGTCACCGATCACGAGTCCATAGTCTAAATGTCAAAAAAACAACATGGCAAATCTAATATGGCGGAAAGGTTCTTCGAAAAGTGCATGGATCTGAGCACATCCTTTCTTCGTAACTTTAACATGATTTATGTTAAAATCGGACTTTCTAAAAAGCGTCATGACAGTGATCGCGTTCTACGGGAAACGGTAATTGCAGACAAATTTTTATAGCTTGGATGACAAACTTCAAAAGGTTATTATGATTAATGTCAAAAGGTGTATTTATAAGTCTCGAAATGGCATGTGTAGGTAGAATACTTGACAGGTAAAATTTTGCAATACCTCAAATTTAATGTCCTTAAATTATTGGCGCATGTTTCATTAAAGTTGACATAATATTTGAATGTAACCTTCAACATTGAAACGCCCTAACAACAACAATATCAAATTTAAACGGGTTTTTAGTTATTTTTATTATTGCATTGTATTAAGGGCCCGTTTTCCCAATTCTGATTAAAATGCCGATCAGCGTATTCATTAGATAAAATACGGGATAGTACGTTTTTGCAAAAACCGGTTGGCGCTAATCATTGATTAAAATACCGGGTAGTATGTTTTTCCAACATCGGTTAGCGCTAATCATTGATTAAGAACGTTATTAAATGAAGATATTTTAACCGCTATTTTACCAAACCTGATAAAATATTAAACAGTAATTACGATTTCTTACACATGCGCATAACCTAGGAGATTTGGATTTTTATTAGTATTGACTGCGATTATGTTTTCTTATGCATTTGTAATTAATAATTATTGTTATTAGTGTTTTAGTAATTGTATTGCTTCTTCTATACATGAAATTACAGTATAATTAAAAATAAAAACATAATATAAAATATGTGTAACTTTTAGCTTACTAGGGAAATATTTGTGTTTTGGAAGCTTTTTAATTCTGTTACATTTCTGGGACTTTATCTGAGTTGCTAAAAATCCTATATATTTGTGAAAATTTATGCCTGCGCTTGCTCTCTTCTTCTTTGTAACTGCTTTTAACAGCACCTTATTAAAACTAATCATTTATATGTTTGCGAGCTATAGGTATGTTTGAAGTTCATCAGCATTCATTAGCATTCTATAAGCATGTTTGAAAGCGACGCCCATTTATCAAACAAAATTTGTTATAAACATTTCAAACACTATACAGATACTATATATATTTGAGCATGTCCATTAAAATGACGAGCCCGCGATAGCGGGCGAGTAGTCTACATAATATCTTTTCTATCATTAGAGAGATAACAGTACGAATAATAATGTAATTCAGTGAAAATTTAAAATGTTCTGCAATACAAGTCCTTCATTTTTAATTGACTTGCGAACTAATTTTGAGTATGTGACAGACGAATATTTCAAATCTGCTGACCAAAATTTCATAATGAAAGCGCGGTTCCACTTCAAATAATTGGGGTGAAAAATATCTCAGAGTAAAACTGATTTTTAGGTTCTTTTTTATTATTATTGTGCGTGCCTATTTTAAATTGTTTCTGAGCAATTGACATACTTTTTATTAATATACTAAATTTTTCCACTGTTATTTCAAGAGCGTATTATCCCGATTGTCTCAATGAAAATGATGCGCTTATTGAGCATTTTGTTTCTTCAGATACTTTAACATCATTCTTATATTTAATATTAAATTATCTTTCTCGCTCTTGAGTGTGTACCGCTTTGTGTAAAAAGCAATTTGAGAAGAATTTTAAATAAAATATACTATTGGCTTCACAAAATTTATGTATGTACAGGGGTGCTTCAAAAGTTTATAAAAGTGAACATTCTAAAAAGCGTCATCCCAGTGGTCGCTTGTTACTGGAAAGGCGCTTGAATTTAAAACTTGGACTTTTTACTTTTATTATTATTTTGTGCTCCTTTATTAACGATAGTGGATTTCAAAAAGGTTGACAGGCTTTTACACTTTCACATCAAAATAGTATTGTACACTGTCTTAATAAAAATCTTGCGCTTTTTGATCTCATTGTGTCTTTGGATACTTTAACATGACTTATGTTTAACATTAAATTACCTTTCTCGCTCTTGAGTGTGTACCGATTTATGTCAAAAACAGTTCGAGAAGAATTTTAAATAAAATATCCTATTGACTTAACAAAATATATATATATACAGGGGTGCTTCAAAAGTTTATAAAAGTGGACATTCTAAAAATCGTTTTTTACAGGAAAGGCGCTTCAATAGGGCTTACATTTAAAACTTGGGATTCTTACTTTTATTATTATTTTGTGCTTTTTTCTTAACGACAGTAGACTTCGAAAAGGTTGACATGCTTTTCCACTATCACATCAAAATAGTATTGTAAACTGTCTCGATAAAAATGTTGTGCTCTTTGAGCTCATTGTTTCTTTGGATACATTAACAGGACTTATGTTTAACATAAATTTATCTTTCTCGCTCTTGAGTATGTACCGGTTTGTGTAAAATACCGTTCGAGAAGAATTTTAAAGAAAATATGGTATTGGTTTCACGAAATATATGTAAATACAGGGGTGCGTCAAAAGTTAACAAAATCGGACATTCTAAAAGGCGTCATGACAGTGATTGCTTTTTACAGGAAACTATGAGAAAGCTGTAAGCGGACGCGAAAGAAACCAATCCAAATAAAAGAGATTGACGGACCCGCTGTAAGCGGAGGACCCGGTGTAAGCGGAAGGCCCGTTGTAAGCGGAGCACCCGCTGTAAGCGGACGTTAGAGCTAGTTATACTCTATAAAAGCGCACGGCCGTTTCGTGTTAATTTCTTGGGAAAAGACGGCTTAACCGAATCACCATGGTTACCGCTCCGACGGCTCAAAATCGACTTGAAATTGGTGAATTTGGGCGCAGTACTCGTCCCTGGATACGCGGAATTAAAGGCCGTCTTGGCGGGTGGGCTTGCGGGTGACATTAAATTGTTCCTCGACGGAGAGATTTTCCTTTTTTTCGGTGCGTGTGCAGAGATATCCGCCGTCCAAGAGAGGAGCGTGCAAAAGTCGGCATTCGGGCGTGGCGAACAAATTCTGACAAACGGCGCGGCGGATGGAAAATTCACGTGAAACACGTTGAAAATCGTTAGAAACGTCAAACTGACAGGCAAACTGAGTGGCATCCGCATATTCACCTTTAAGCGTGAAATACGAAATTTTGAAGGTCGCAAGGGTCCAACAAGACCCGCGGTTTTAACAAACGGGCTTTTCGGCATCTTCTACATGCTTATTTCGAGTCGACAGACGCACGCAACCAAGGGCATGAGCACTTTCAAATTCGTTTGCACGTGGATTTGGTAAGAAAAATGGCCGAAATACGTCACAGATTCAATGTGCATGTGATTCAATGTACTACGGTCGGGCGAAAAATATCAGATTAATGTATCCGGCCCGACGAGTTCGGCATCTCAATCTCGACATAATGCACCCGCTTGACTTAGCATTTCTATAGATATACAGGTTGATTGTTCGGTTAATGATTATATACATATTTGAATTATTAAAATGCGTTAATTCCAGAACGCCCACGCATAGTTTCCTTAATAGGGAAAAAGATTGCTTTTAACATTTATGTGCCCTTATGACATAATTCTATTTAAACGATTACGCAAACGTGCACAGTGGGCGGAGCTGGCTGAAATCAATTTCTCTCTCTTTTGATTAAAAGTAAAATTAGGCACTTGGGAGTTTTTACGGTCGCCCATCACTGATTCAAATGTCAGAAGAAAACAAAATGGCCGAAGGATTTTTTGAAAATTGACGTACGAATGTGAAATCTTGGATACGGAGGTGTCTTATGTGGCCGATCACAAATCCAAAGTCAAAAAAATAAGACGGCCGAAAAGTTTTTTGAAAATTGACGTATGCATGTGAAATATTAGATACGGGGGTGTGTGCGGACGCCGATCATAAATCCAAAGTCAAAATGTCAAAAAAAACAAAATGGCGGACGGTTTTTTGAAAATTGACGTATGAACGTGAAATTTTAGATACGGGGGTGTGTGCGGACGCCGATTACAGATCCAAAGTCAAAATGTCAAAAAAAAAACAAAATGGCGGACGGTTTTTGGAAAATTGACGTATGAATGTGAAATTTTAGATACGTGGGTGTGTGCGGACGCCGATTACAAATCCATACTCAAAATGTCAAAAAAAAACAAAATGGCGGACGGGTTTTTTGAAAATTGACGTATGAACGTGAAATTTTAGATACGGGGGTGTGTGCGGACGCCGATTACAGATACAAAGTCAAAATGTCAAAAAAAACAAAATGGCGGACATTTTTTGAAAATTGACGTATGAACGTGAAATTTTAGATACGGGGGTGTGTGCGGACGCCGATTACAGATCCAAAGTCAAAATGTCAAAAAAAAACAAAATGGCGGACGGTTTTTGGAAAATTGACGTATGAATGTGAAATTTTAGATACGTGGGTGTGTGCGGACGCCGATTACAAATCCATAGTCAAAATGTCATAAAAAAACAAAATGGCGGACATTTTTTGAAAATTGACGTATGAACGTGAAATTTTAGATACGGGGGTGTGTGCGGACGCCGATTACAGATCCAAAGTCAAAATGTCAAAAAAAAACAAAATGTCGGACGGTTTTTGGAAAATTGACGTATGAACGTGAAATTTTAGATACGTGGGTGTGTGCGGACGCCGATTACAAATCCATAGTCAAAATGTCAAAAAAAAACAAAATGGCGGACGGGTTTTTTTGAAAATTGACGTATGAACGTGAAATTTTAGATACGGGGGTGTGTGCGGACGCCGATTACAAATCCATAGTCAAAATGTCAAAAAAAAACAAAATGGCAGACGTGTTTTTTGAAAATTGACGTATGAACGTGAAATTTTAGATACGGGGGTGTGTGCGGACGCCGATTACAAATCCATAGTCAAAATGTCAAAAAAAACAAAATGGCGGACGGGTTTTTTGAAAATTGACGTATGAACGTGAAATTTTAGAAAGGGGGGGGTGCGGACGCCGATTACAGATCCAAAGTCAAAATGTCAAAAAAAACAAAATGGCGTAAGAGTTTTTTTGAAAATTGACGTATGAATGTGCAATTTTGGATACGGGGGTGCTTAGGTCACCGATCGCGAGTCCATAGTCTAAATGTCAAAAAAACAACATGGCAAATCTAATATGGCGGAAAGGTTCTTCGAAAAGTGCATGGATCTGAGCACATCCTTTCTTCGTAACTTTAACATGATTTATGTTAAAATCGGACTTTCTAAAAAGCGTCATGACAGTGATCGCGTTCTACGGGAAACGGTAATTGCAGACAAATTTTTATAGCTTGGATGACAAACTTGAAAAGGTTATTATGATTAATGTCAAAAGGTGTATTTATAAGTCCCGAAATGGCATGTGTAGGTAGAATACTTGTCAGGTAAAATTTTGCAAT
Source organism: Amphimallon solstitiale (assembly GCA_963170755.1). Classification (NCBI taxonomy): domain Eukaryota; kingdom Metazoa; phylum Arthropoda; class Insecta; order Coleoptera; family Scarabaeidae; genus Amphimallon; species Amphimallon solstitiale. The sequence continues at coordinate 132,297,405 of OY720676.1, forward strand.
ACCTCAAATTTAATGTCCTTAAATTATTGGCGCATGTTTCATTAAAGTTGACATGATATTTGTATGTAACCTTCAACATTGAAACGCCCTAACAACAACAATATCAAATTTAAACTTGTTTTTAGTTATTTTTATTATTGCATTGTATTAAGGGCCGATTTTCCCAATTCTGATTAAAATGCCGATCAGCGTATTCATTAGATAAAATGCGGGATAGTAGGTTTGTGCAAAAACCGGTTGGCGCTAATCATTGATTAAAATAATGGGTAGTATGTTTTTCCAACATCGGTTAGCGCTAATCATTGATTAAGAACGTTATTAAATGAAGATATTTTAACCGCTATTTTACCAAACCTGATAAAATATTAAACAGTAATTACGATTTCTTACACATGCGCATAACCTAGGAGATTTGGATTTTTATTAGTATTGACTGCGATTTTCTTATGCATTTGTAATTAATAATTATTGTTATTAGTGTTTTAGTAATTGTATTGCTTCTTCTATACATGAAATTACAGTATAATTAAAAATAAAAACATAATATAAAATATGTGTAACTTTTAGCTTACTAGGGAAATATTTGTGTTTTGGAAGCTTTTTAATTCTGTTACATTTCTGGGACTTTATCTGAGTTGCTAAAAATCCTATATATTTGTGAAAATTTATGCCTGCGCTTGCTCTCTTCTTCTTTGTAACTGCTTTTAACAGCACCTTATTAAAACTAATCATTTATATGTTTGCGAGCTATAGGTATGTTTGAAGTTCAGCAGCATTCATTAGCATTCTATAAGCATGTTTGAAAGCGACGCCCATTTATCAAACAAAATTTGTTATAAACATTTCATGTCCATTAAAATGACGAGCCCGCGATAGCGGGCGAGTAGTCTACATAATATCTTTTCTATCATTAGAGAGATAACAGTACGAATAATAATGTAATTCAGTGAAAATTTAAAATGTTCTGCAATACAAGTCCTTCATTTTTAATTGACTTGCGAACTAATTTTGAGTATGTGACAGACGAATATTTCAAATCTGCTGACCAAAATTTCATAATGAAAGCGCGGTTCCACTTCAAATAATTGGGGTGAAAAATATCTCAAAGTAAAACTGATTTTTAGGTTCTTTTTTATTAATATTGTGCGTGCCTATTTTAAATTGCTTCTGAGCAATTGACATACTTTTTATTAATATACTAAATTTTTCCACTGTTATTTCAAGAGCGTATTATCCCGATTGTCTCAATGAAAATAATGCGCTTATTGAGCATTTTGTTTCTTCAGATACTTTAACATCATTCTTATATTTAATATTAAATTATCTTTCTCGCTCTTGAGTGTGTACCGCTTTGTGTAAAAAGCAATTCGAGAAGAATTTTAAATAAAATATACTATTGGCTTCACAAAATTTATGTATGTACAGGGGTGCTTCAAAAGTTTATAAAAGTGAACATTCTAAAAAGCGTCATCCCAGTGGTCGCTTTTTACTGGAAAGGCGCTTCAATTTAAAACTTGGACTTTTTACTTTTATTATTATTTTGTGCTCCTTTATTAACGATAGAGGATTTCAAAAAGGTTGACAGGCTTTTACACTTTCACATCAAAATAGTATTGTACACTGTCTTAATAAAAATGTTGCGCTTTTTGATCTCATTGTGTCTTTGGATACTTTAACATGACTTATGTTTAACATTAAATTACCTTTCTCGCTCTTGAGTGTGTACCGATTTATGTCAAAAACAGTTCGAGAAGAATTTTAAATAAAATATCCTATTGACTTAACAAAATATATGTATATACAGGGGTGCTTCAAAAGTTTATAAAAGTGGACATTCTAAAAATCGTTTTTTACAGGAAAGGCGCTTCAATAGGGCTTAAATTTAAAACTTGGGATTCTTACTTTTATTATTATTTTGTACATTTTTCTTAACGACAGTAGACTTCGAAAAGGTTGACATGCTTTTCCACTATCACATCAAAATAGTATTGTAAACTGTCTCGATAAAAATGTTGTGCTCTTTGAGCTCATTGTTTCTTTGGATACATTAACAGGACTTATGTTTAACATAAATTTATCTTTCTCGCTCTTGAGTATGTACCGGTTTGTGTAAAATACCGTTCGAGAAGAATTTTAAAGAAAATATGGTATTGGTTTCACGAAATATATGTAAATACAGGGGTGCGTCAAAAGTTAATAAAATCGGACATTCTAAAAGGCGTCATGACAGTGATTGCTTTTTACAGGAAACTATGAGAAAGCTGTAAGCGCACGCGAAAAAAACCAATCCAACTAAAAGGGATTGACGGACCCGCTGTAAGCGGAGGACCCGGTGTAAGCGGAAGGCCCGTTGTAAGCGGAGCACCCGCTGTAAGCGGACGTTAGAGCTAGTTATACTCTATAAAAGCGCACGGCCGTTTCTTTTATTTGGCGTGTGAAAAGACGGCTTAACCGGGCGGCCGAAATCGATGAAAATTCGTAAAACGCCAGAAAGTACTCGTCTCTGGATAAGCGAAATTAAAAGTTGTCTCTTTGCGTGCGCTTTCAGACACCTTTAAAGGGTTCCTCGACGGAGAGTTTTTTCTTTTTATCGGAGCGTGAAGAGAGATATCCGCCGTTAAAGAGGAGCGTGCAAGTATCGTGTAACAGAAAAAATGGCTTACGTTTTGACCATTCCCGTGACAAGCGATAAAAATCTCGGGAAACGTCAATCTCTGACAGGCGAACTGAGTTGCAGCACAGATTCATTTTTAAGACTGAAATACGAAATTTTGAAGGTCGCGAGGGTCCAACAAGACCCGGGGTCTTAACGAACGGACCTCTCGGCATCTTTTACATGCTTATTTCGAGTCGACAGACGCACGCAATCAAGGGCACGAGCAATTTCAAATTCGTTTGCACGTGAATTTGGTAAGAAAAATGGCCGAAATACGTCACAGATTCAATGTGCATGTGATTCAATGTACTACGGTCGGGCGAAAAATATCAGATTAATGTATCCGGCCCGACAAGTTCGTCATCTCAATCTCGACATAATGCACCCGCTTGACTTAACATTTCTATAGATATACAGGTTGATTGTTCCATTAATTTGATTTCTAAAATACCATAATTTCAGAACGCGAACGCTCAGATTCCTTAATGGGAAAAAGGATTGCTTTTCATATTTATATGCCCTTATGACATAACTTTATTTAAACGATTACGCAAACGTGCACAGTGGGCGGAGCCGGCAGAAATAAATTTCTCTCTCTTCTGATTAAAAGTAAAATTAGGCACTTGGGACTTTTTACGGTCGCCCATCACTGATTCAAATGTCAGAAGAAAACAAAATGGCCGAAGGATTTTTTGAAAATTGACGTACGAATGTGAAATCTTGGATACGGAGGTGTCTTATGTGGCCGATCACAAATCCAAAGTCAAAAAAATAAGACGGCCGAAAAGTTTTTTGAAAATTGACGTATGCATGTGAAATATTAGATACGGGGGTGTGTGCGGACGCCGATCACAAATCCAAAGTCAAAATGTCAAAAAAAACAAAATGGCGGACGGTTTTTTGAAAAGTGACGTATGAACGTGAAATTTTAGATACGGGGGTGTGTGCAGACGCCGATTACAGATCCAAAGTCAAAATGTCAAAAAAAAAACAAAATGGCGGACGGTTTTTGGAAAATTGACGTATGAATGTGAAATTTTAGATACGTGGGTGTGTGCGGACGCCGATTACAAATCCATAGTCAAAATGTCAAGAAAAAACAAAATGGCGGACGGGTTTTTTGAAAATTGACGTATGAACGTGAAATTTTAGATACGGGGGTGCGTGCGGACGCCGATTACAAATCCAAAGTCATAAACTCAAAAAAAACAAAATGACGGAAAAGTTTTTTGAAAATTGACGTATAAATGCGAAATTTTAGATACGGGGGTGTGTGCGGACGCCTATCACCAATCCACAGTCAAAATGTCAAAAAAAAACAAAATGGCGGACGGTTTTTTGAAAATTGACGTATGAATGTGAAATTTTAGATACGGGGGTGTGTGCGGACGCCGATTACAGATCCAAAGTCAAAATGTCAAAAAAACAAAATGGCAGACGGGTTTTTTTAAAATTGACGTATGAATGCAAAATTTTAGATACGGGGATGTGTGCGGACGCCGATTACAAATCCATAGTCAAAATGTTAAAAAAAAGAAAATGGCGGACGTTTTTTTGAAAATTGACGTATGAATGTGACATTTTAGATACGGGGGTGTGTGCGGACGCCGATTACAGATCCAAAGTCAAAATGTCAACAAAAAAAAATGGCGGACGGTTTTTGGAAAATTGACGTATGAATGTGAAATTTTAGATACGTGGGTGTGTGCGGACGCCGATTACAGATCCAAAGTCAAAATGTCAAAAAAAACAAAATGGCGGACGGTTATTTGAAAATTAACGTATGAACGTGAAATTTTAGATACGGGGGTGCGTGCGGACGCCAATTACAAATCCAAAGTCATAAACTCAAAAAAAACAAAATGACGGAAAAGTTTTTTGAAAATTGACGTATAAATGCGAAATTTTAGATACGGGGGTGTGTGCGGACGCCTATCACCAATCCATAGTCAAAATGTCAAAAAAAAAATGGCGGACGGTTTTTTGAAAATTGACGTATGAATGTGAAATTTTAGATACGGGGGTGTGTGCGGACGCCGATTACAGATCCAAAGTCAAAATGTCAAAAAAACAAAATGGCGGACGGTTTTTTTTAAAATTGACGTATGAATGCAAAATTTTAGATACGGGGGTGTGTGCGGACGCCGATTACAAATCCATAGTCAAAATGTTAAAAAAAAGAAAATGGCGGACGGTTTTTTGAAAATTGACGTATGAATGTGAAATTTTAGATACGGGGGTGTGTGCGGACGCCGATTACAGATCCAAAGTCAAAATGTCAAAAAAAAAATGGCGGACATTTTTTGAAAATGACGTATGAACGTGAAATTTTAGATACGGGGGTGTGTGCGGACGCCGATTACAAATCCAAAGTCATAAACTCAAAAAAAACAAAGTGACGGAAAAGTTTTGTGAAAATTGACTTATAAATGCGAAATTTTAGATACGGTGGTGTGTGCGGACGCCTATCACCAATCCATAGTCAAAATGTCAAAAAAAAGCAAAATGGCGGACGGTTTTTTGAAAATTAACGTATGAACGTGAAATTTTAGATACGGGGGTGCGTGCGGACGCCGATTACAAATCCAAAGTCATAAACTCAAAAAAAAAAAATGACAGAAAAGTTTTTGAAAATTGACGTATAAATGCGAAATTTTAGATACGGGGGTGTGTGCGGACGCATATCACCAATCCATAGTCAAAATGTCAAAAAAAACAAAATGGCGGACAGTTATTTGAAAATTAACGTATGAACGTGAAATTTTAGATACGGGGGTGCGTGCGGACGCCGATTACAAATCCAAAGTCATAAACTCAAAAAAAACAAAATGACGGAAAAGTTTTTTGAAAATTGACGTATAAATGCGAAATTTTAGATACGGGGGTGTGTGCGGACGCCTATCACCAATCCATAGTCAAAATGTCAAAAAAAAACAAAATGGCGGACGGTTTTTTGAAAATTGACGTATGAATGTGAAATTTTAGATACGGGGGTGTGTGCGGACGCCGATTACAGATCCAAAGTGAAAATGTCAAAAAAACAAAATGGCGGACGGGTTTTTTTAAAATTGACGTATGAATACAAAATTTTAGATACGGGGGTGTGTGCGGACGCCGATTACAAATCCATAGTCAAAATGTTAAAAAAAAGAAAATGGCGGACGGTTTTTTGAAAATTGACGTATGAATGTGAAATTTTAGATACGGGGGTGTGCGCGGACGCCGATTACAGATCCAAAGTCAAAATGTCAAAAAAAACAAAATGGCGGACATTTTTTGAAAATGATGTATGAACGTGAAATTTTAGATACGGGGGTGTGTGCGGACGCCGATTACAGATCCAAAGTCAAAATGTCAAAAAAAACAAAATGGCGGACGGTTATTTGAAAATTAACGTATGAACGTGAAATTTTAGATACGGGGGTGCGTGCGGACGCCGATTACAAATCCAAAGTCAAAATGTCAAAAAAAACAAAATGGCGGACATTTTTTGAAAATTGACGTATGAACGTGAAATTTTAGATACGGGGGTGTGTGCGGACGCCGATTACAGATCCAAAGTCAAAATGTCAAAAAAAAACAAAATGGCGGGCGGGTTTTTTGAAAATTGACGTATGAACGTGAAATTTTAGATACGGGGGTGTGTGCGTACGCCGATTACAGATCCAAAGTCAAAATGTCAAAAAAAACAAAATGGCGGACAGGTTTTTTAAAAATTGACGTATGAACGTGAAATTTTAGATACGGGGGTGTGTGCGGACGCCGATTACAGATCCAAAGTCAAAATGTCAAAAAAAAACAAAATGGCGGACATTTTTCTGAAAATTGACGTATGAACGTGAAATTTTAGATACGGGGGAGTTTGCGGACGCCGATTTCAAATCCATAGTCAAAATGCTTAATAAAACCGGACATTCTAAAAGGCGTCATGACAGTGATTGCTTTTTACAGGAAAATATGAAAAAGCTTTAGGCGGACGCGAAAAAAGCGATTCCAACTAAAAGAGATTGACGGACGCGCTGTAAGCGGAGGACCCGCTGTAAGCGGAGGACCCGTTGTAAGCGGAGGACCTGCTGTAAGCGGACGTTAGAGCTAGTTATATATACTAAAAGCCGAGTAGTCAATGGCAACCAAACCCGGTCAAAATCGACGAAAATTGGGCACGCGGGGGGAAGAACTCGTCTCTGGATACGCGAAATTGAAAGCTGCCCTTTGGGGTGAAGTTACCGACGACCTTGAATTGTTCCTCGACGGAGAGTTTTTCCTTCTAAGTGGAGCGTGTGCAGAGATATGGGCTTTTAAAGAGGAGCGTGCATACGGTGTTTTAACAGCAAAATGGCTTACGTCATGACGATTCACGTGACAACCGATCAAAATCGTAAAAATGTCAGGTATGACAGGCACGCGCGAAAGAATTGTAAAAATTTCACATTGACGAAGAAATTTCAGGCCGTCGAGGTTTAGAGTGCGGAAAGAGGATTGGAAACCAAAAGAGTGGACTTTTCCGCGACGATTGAGTGCACTGTCCACGTGCCAAATCTGTCGCTGTCGAAGGTGCGACTCATTTAAAGCTTTCCTGCAGGGTATAAAAATCTCGCAATGACGAGTTTGCGTGTCATTAATTTGACTATATATATATTCACGTTCATCCATCGGTTGTCAAGTTTAAATGTCAAAAGGCCGACAAATAAAGATATTACGAAGAAGTGCATTTTTAATTGAAACGTGGTACCTTTCAGATACGTATTAGTGTTATTATTATCAATCGTTACTATTTCTTTTCTATATGAATATATGAACAAAATGCCGACGGATATGATAAAATAAACTTAAAGTGTATTATCGCACGTAAGTACAGTAACAAATATGATGATTTTTCTATATTTTATTAAGATATATTAATAAATACAATGACACTCTATTCATTATATATGTCATCGAAATGTAAATTTCATACAACGAAGAACTTGAAGCAAGCTTAAATAAAGAAGAACCGTCTGAGTTTTGCCATTTGGGCCTGTCAAATTACGTTAGATGCACACGAATTATACAAAACCTAAATGTCAACAGAATGTTGGAAATGTATCAGTGTTCAAGTTATAATTATATAAATTTAAGCCATTTTACGAATGGGATCATTTAATAACATTTCTCATCGATCTCTCTACGTACAAATAATAGGGCGACTTTTCTTTATTTGTCAGATGTGTCCGAAGCACTTCGAAATAAAATAAATACATCAAATAAGATTCCCATAAGCATGTATGTCATTTCGTTTACCAATTCAGTTATAAAAGCAAGTATTTAAAGTGTACATTTTTGGTTAAATGGTACGTCAGTGTCTAGCATCAACCGTATAGGAGCTAGCAAGATTTTCGATTGCGTTTTAGAAAGTATATTATTAAAGCGTAATATGAAAATTAATTAATTCTCTCAATGACCTGTAAGTTTAAAACATGTTTTATTAAGTTAGCCTGACATTTCGTTCTCACAAGTTTATGTGTGAACAAATACAGTTCAACGAACTATTGTCACGATGACAGGTGGAACGACAATTTTGGTTAAACATCTTCATGTCAGCTGTCTGACTTTTCATTGTCATAGGTATGTGTCATCGAAATATCGTTACGATGACAGTCTGTCAGAAAATTTGAATTATACACTATTTCAATCGAAACTTGACACAAAGCGTAGTACCAATTTTATAGAACTAATAACGTGAAACAACATTCAATTAATTTTTTTTTTTGATCTGTCGACGTTCACCATGGACTAGATGTACACAACTGATACAAAACCTGAATGTCAATAAAAAAATTTTAAATATCAGCGTTCATTAAATTATATAGGAATATTGTTCGCTTTATGGGCAAAGTCTTAATAAATAAATTCATTTGCCACCATAATGTATAATCCATTTCTAGAGATATTTCTTTAAATTTAATCTTCATTCATTACAATAGCAAAGTTAACTACATAATTATCCTCCACTGTCATTCATTCATATAGAAATTAAAACACCGTAAATAGTATAGGTAATAGTGAATAGGTACAACCTAACCAACTAAAAAGAAGAAGCGTATGCGGTATCATAAAAATTAAATTAACATTATGAATGACATAGGTACTCCGACAATTTTATGTATTATGGTTAGAGTTGTTGCCGATATGCCATACGATTTTTTAACGTATACACATAATCTGACATTACGTCAAACCAATTACGTCAAACCAGTGAGCTGTAGCAGTGAAATCAACTGTTCACAGGGACAAATATTATACGGATCTAAATTCTAATTAGCTCCCTTATTTTCAGAAATAGCGTACCGAAAATAGTTATACCGTATTTAGTTGTTTTTTAATGAAATCTGCCTTATGAATTTTAACTAACATTTTTATAGAGGAAATGATTATTAACATTTAACATTCATTAAAACAGCATGCGACCAGCATTAATCGCATTACCAATGAGATGCCCTTACAGCCTTAGATATAATATTAAAAAGATATAAGTACAAGCGAAGAGGCGAATCAACCTCGAAGAGCTCCATACATCACTATATCTAACAATGGTTGCTTTCTGCAAACACGAGAGTTGCGAAATTGTTCACATAATTCTATCTTCTCTTTATTGAAATTTAAACGTTCTTTATCACAAAAATTAACACAAAAACATTCATAAATTTACAAACTATATTCAAAGTAATGACTATAAAAACATCATCAAAAATAATAATGAGTAGTATAAATACATATACTTGCCCATACTTAATTCAATATAATGATTCCTTTCTATAATTGCTTCCTTTGCGACGAGAAATCATAACAGAATTTGAATTTTGAAAAAAATTATCAACATACAAACTGACATCGAAAGTCACAATTTTTAAATATTGTACTAAATTTTTCTATTATATAAATGCTTTAAAAAAGTGTAATTTCCGGTACGTTAGATTTATGTTATTAAATTTTGACAATTTTTTAATTGAATAAAATTGATGATAATTATAACAAACGTCAAAATATAATTATTTTATAGGTTATGAAGATAACTGACATAGAGGTGGGCAAAACGGCTCATTTCCTTGACTCGGTTCAGCTCCTCATTGTGAGCCGGGTCACGGAACCGGCTCATTTGAACCGTGTGGATCCGTAATAGCATACCGTTCATGAACGTGTAGTACACATATAATACTCGGCGCCGCGCGCCGTCGTCGACTCAAACGAACCGGGATGATAATTTCGGCTGCGCGCACACCAATTGTACAAAATGTTTGACAAACAATTTATTTGAAGCTAAAATGCACACAAATTTGACAAATTATTAGGTTGTTGTACACAAATTAAACAAAATATATGTAAAACTAAATTATCAATTATCGGCATCTCAATCTCGACATAATACATCCGCTTGACTTAACATTTTTATAGATATACAGGTTGATTATTGTTCTTTTAATGATTATATATTTGCATTATTAAAATACTTTAATTCCAGAACGCGTACGCCTTAATGGGGAAAAAGATAGCTTTTAACATTTATGTGCCCTTATGACAACGATTACGCATACATGCAGAGTGGGCGGAGCTATCTGAAATTAATTTCTCTCTTCTGATTAAAGTAAAATTCGGCACTTGGGAGTCTTTGTGGTCTCATTGATCACGTATCCAAAGTCGAAATGTCAAAAAAAAAAAAAATGGCCGAAGAATTTTTTGAAAATTGACGTATAAATGTGAAATTTTAGATACGAGGGTGTCTCAAGTCGCCGATCACAAATCCAAAATCAGAATGTCATAAAAAAACAAAATGGCGGATGATTTTTTTGAAAATTGACGTATGAATATAAAATTTTAGATACGGGGGTTTTGGGGGTCGCCGATCACAAATCCAAAATCAAAATGTCAAAAAAAACAAAATAGCGGAATATTTTTTGAGAATGGACGTATGAATGTAAAATTTTAGAAATGGGGGTTTTGGGGGCGCCGATCACGATTCCATAGTCAAAATGTCAAAAAAAAAAAAACGGCGGAAGATTTTTTTGAAAATTAACGTGTCAATCTGAAATTTTAGATAGGGGGTTTTGGGGGTCGCCGATCACGATTCCAAAGTCAAAATGTCATAAAAAAACAAAATGGCGGAAGAATTTTTTGAAAATTGACGTATGAATGTAAAATTTTAGATACGGGGGTTTTGGGGGTCGCCGATCACGATCCCAAAGTCAAAATGTCAAAAAAACAAAATGACGGAAGATTTTTTGAAAATTGACGTATGAATGTAAAGTTTTAGATACGGGGGTTTTGGGGGTCGCCGATCACGATTCCAAAGTCAAAATGTCAAAATAAGCAAAATGGCGAAAGATTTTTTTGAAAAGTGGCGTATGAGTGTGAAATTTTAGATACAGGGGTGTGTTAGGTCGCCGATCACAAACCCAAAATCAAAATGTCATAAAAAAACAAAATCGTGGAAGAATTTTTTGAAAATTGACATATGAATGTCAAATTTTAGATAAGGGGGTTTGGGGGTCGCCGATCACGATTCCAAAGTCAAAATGTCAAAAAAAAAACAAAAGGGCGGAAGATTTTTTTGAAAATTGACGTATGAATGTGAAATTTTAGATACGCGAGTTTTGGGGGTCGCCGATCACGATTCCAAAGTCAAAATGTCAAAAAAAAAAAAATGGCGAAAGATTTTTTTGAAAATTCACGTATGAATGTGAAATTTTAGATACGGGGGTTTTGGGGGTCGCCGATCACGATTCCAAAGCCAAAATGTCAAAAAAAAGCAAAATGGCGGAAGATTTTTTGAAAATTGTCATGAATGTAAAATTTTAGATACGGGGGTTTTGGGGGTCGCCGATCACGATTCCAAAGTCAAGATGTCAAAAAAAACAAAATGACGGAAGATTTTTTGAAAATTGACGTATGAGTGTGAAATTTTAGATACAGGGGTGTTAGGTCGCCGATCACAAATCCAAAATCAAAATGTCATAAAAAAACAAAATCGTGGAAATTTTGTTTGAAAATTGACATGTGAATGTAAAATTTTAGATACGGGGGTTTTGGGGGTCGCCGATCACGATTCCAAAGTCAAAATGTCAAAAAAACAAAATGGCCAAAGATTTTTTAGAAAATTGACGTATTAATGTAAAATTTTAGATACGGGGGTTTTTGGGAGTCGCCGATCACGATTCCAAAGTCAAAATGTCATAAAAAAACAAAATGGCGGAAGAATTTTTTGAAAATTGACGTATGAATGTAAAATTTTAGATACGGGGGTTTTGGGGGTCGCCGATCACGATCCCAAAGTCAAAATGTCAAAAAAAACAAAATGGCGAAAGATTTTTTTGAAAAGTGGCGTATGAGTGTGAAATTTTAGATACAGGGGTGTGTTAGGTCGCCGATCACAAACCCAAAATCAAAATGTCATAAAAAAACAAAATCGTGGAAGAATTTTTTGAAAATTGACATATGAATGTCAAATTTTAGATAAGGGGGTTTGGGGGTCGCCGATCACGATTCCAAAGTCAAAATGTCAAAAAAAAAACAAAAGGGCGGAAGATTTTTTTGAAAATTGACGTATGAATGTGAAATTTTAGATACGCGAGTTTTGGGGGTCGCCGATCACGATTCCAAAGTCAAAATGTCAAAAAAAAAAAAAAATGGCGAAAGATTTTTTTGAAAATTCACGTATGAATGCGAAATTTTAGATACGGGGGTTTTGGGGGTCGCCGATCACGATTCCAAAGCCAAAATGTCAAAAAAAAGCAAAATGGCGGAAGATTTTTTGAAAATTGTCATGAATGTAAAATTTTAGATACGGGGGTTTTGGGGGTCGCCGATCACGATTCCAAAGTCAAGATGTCAAAAAAAACAAAATGACGGAAGATTTTTTGAAAATTGACGTATGAGTGTGAAATTTTAGATACAGGGGTGTTAGGTCGCCGATCACAAATCCAAAATCAAAATGTCATAAAAAAACAAAATCGTGGAAATTTTGTTTGAAAATTGACATGTGAATGTAAAATTTTAGATACGGGGGTTTTGGGGGTCGCCGATCACGATTCCAAAGTCAAAATGTCAAAAAAACAAAATGGCCAAAGATTTTTTAGAAAATTGACGTATTAATGTAAAATTTTAGATACGGGAGTTTTGGGGGTCGCCGATCACGATTTCAAAGTCAGAATGTCAAAAAAAGCAAAACGGCGGAAGATTTTTTTGAAAATTGACGTATGAATGTAAAATTTTAGATACGGGGGTTTTGGGGGTCGCCGATCACGATTCCAAAGTCAAAATGTCAAAAAAAACAAAATAGCGAAAGATTTTTTAGAAAATTGACGTATTAATGTAAAATTTTAGATACAGGAGTTTTGGGGGTCGCCGATCACGATTCCAAAGTCAGAATGTCAAAAAAAGCAAAACGGCGGAAGATTTTTTTGAAAATTGACGTATGAATGTAAAATTTTAGATACGGGGGTTCTGGGGGTCGCCGATCACGATTCCAAAGTCAAAATGTCAAAATAAGCAAAATGGCGAAAGATTTTTTTGAAAATTGACGTATGAGTGTGAAATTTTAGATACAGGGGTGTTAGGTCGCCGATCACAAATCCAAAATCAAAATGTCATAAAAAAACAAAATCGTGGAAATTTTGTTTGAAAATTGACATGTGAATGTAAAATTTTAGATACGGGGATTTTGGGGGTCGCCGATCACGATTCCAAAGTCAAAATGTCAAAAAAAAAAACGGCGGAAGATTTTTTTGAAAATTGACTTATGAATGTAAAATTTTAGATACGGGGGTTTTGGGGGTCGCCGATCACGATTCCAAAGTCAAAATGTCAAAAAAACCAAATGTCGAAAGATTTTTTTGAAAATTGACGTATGAGTGTGAAATTTTAGATACGGGGGTGTGTTAGGTCGCCGATCACAAATCCAAAATCAAAATGTCATAAAAAAACAAAATCGTGGAAGAATTTTTTGAAAATTGACATATGAATGTAAAATTTTAGATACGGGGGTTTTGGGGGTCGCCGATCACGATTCCAAAGTCAAAATGTCAAAAAAAACAAAATGGCGAAAGATTTTTTAGAAAATTGACGTATTAATGTAAAATTTTAGATACGGGGGTTTTGGGGGTCGCCGATCACGATTCCAAAGTCAAAATGTCAAAAAAAGCAAAATGTCGAAAGATTTTTTTGAAAATTGACGTATGAGTGTGAAATTTTAGATACGGGGGTGTGTTAGGTCGCCGATCACAAATCCAAAATCAAAATGTCATAAAAAAACAAAATCGTGGAAGAATTTTTTGAAAATTGACATATGAATGTAAAATTTTAGATACAGGGGTTTTGGGGGTCGCCGATCACGATTCCAAAGTCAAAATGTCAAAAAAAGCAAAATGGCGGAAGATTTTTTTGAAAATTGACGTATGAATGTAAAATTTTAGATACGGGGGTTTTGGGGGGTCGCCGATCACGATTCCAAAGTCAAAATGTCAAAAATAACAAAATAGCGAAAGATTTTTTAGAAAATTGACGTATTAATGTAAAATTTTAGATACGGGGGTTTTGGGGGTCGCCGATCACGATTCCAAAGTCAAAATGTCAAAAAAAGCAAAATGGTGGAAGATTTTTTTGAAAATTGACATATGAATGTAAAATTTTAGATACGGGGGTTTTGGGGGTCGCCGATCACGATTCCAAAGTCAAAATGTCAAAAAAAACAAAATGGCGAAAGATTTTTTAGAAAATTGACGTATTAATGTAAAATTTTAGATACGGGGGTTTTGGGGGTCGCCGATCACGATTCCAAAGTCAAAATGTCAAAAAAAACAAAAGGGCGGAAGATTTTTTTAGAAAATTGACGTATTAATGTAAAATTTTAGATACGGGGGTTTTGGGGGTCGCCGATTACGATTCCAAAGTCAAAATGTCAGAAAAAGCAAAACGGCGAAAGATTTTTTTGAAAATTGATGTATGAATGTAAAATTTTAGATACGGGGGTTTTGGGGGTCGCCGATCACGATTCCAAAGTCAAAATGTCATAAAAAAACAAAATCGTGGAAGAATTTTTTGAAAATTGACATATGAATGTAAAATTTTAGATACGGGGCTTTTGGGGGTCGCCGATCACGATTCCAAAGTCAAAATGTCAAAAAAAACAAAATGACGGAAGATTTTTTTGAAAATTGATGTATGAATATGAAATTTCAGATACGGGGGTTTTGGGGGTCGCCGATCACGATTCCAAAGTCAAAATGTCAAAAAAAACAATATGGCGGAAGATTTTTTGAAAATTGACGTGTGAATGTAAAATTTTAGATGCGGGGGTTTTGGGGGTCGCCGATCACGATTCCAAAGTCAGAATGTCAAAAAAAACAAAATGGTGAAAGATTTTTTTAGAAAATTGACGTATTAATGTAAAATTTTAGATACGGGGGTTTTGGGGGTCGCCGATCACGATTCCAAAGTCAAAATGTCAGAAAAAGCAAAACGGCGAAAGATTTTTTTGAAAATTGATGTATGAATGTAAAATTTTAGATACGGGGGTTTTGGGGGTCGCCGATCACGATTTTAAAGCAAAATGTCAAAAGAAACAAAATGGCGAGAGATTTTTTGAAAATTGACGTAAAATTTTAGATACGGGGATTTAGGGGGTCGCCGATCACGATTCCAAAGTCAAAATGTCAAAAAAAAGCAAAACTGCGAAAGATTTTTTTGAAAATTGACGTATGAGTGTGAAATTTGAGATACGGGGGTGTGTTAGGTCGCCGATCACAAATCCAAAATCAAAATGTCATAAAAAAACAAAATCGTGGAAGAATTTTTTGAAAATTGACATATGAATGTAAAATTTTAGATACGGGGCTTTTGGGGGTCGCCGATCACGATTCCAAAGTCAAAATGTCAAAAAAAACAAAATGACGGAAGATTTTTTTGAAAATTGACGTATGAATGTGAAATTTCAGATACGGGGGTTTTGGGGGTCGCCGATCACGATTCCAAAGCCAAAATGTCAAAAAAAAAATGGCGGAAGATTTTTTGAAAATTGAGTCATGAATGTAAAATTTTAGATACGGGGGTTTTGGGGGTCGCCGATCACGATTCCAAAGTCAAAATGTCAAAAAAAACAAAATGACGGAAGATTTTTTTGAAAATTGACGTATGAATGTGAAATTTCATTTCATTTTTTTTTGGGGGTCGCCGATCACAATCCCAAAGTCAAAATGTCAAAAAAACAAAACGGCGGAAGATTTTTTTGAAAGTTGACGTATGAAAGTGAAATTTTAGACACGGGGGTTTGGGCGTCGCCGATCACGATTCCAAAGTCAAAATGTCAAAAAACAACAAAATGGCGGGAGATTTTTTTGAAAGTTGACGTATGAATGTGAAATTTTAAATACGGGGGTTTTGGGGGTCGCCGACCACGATTCCAAAGTCAAAATGTCAAAAAAAAAACAAAATGGCGGAAGATGTTTTTGAAAATTGACGTATGAGTGAAATTTTAGATACGGGGGTTTTGGGGGTCGCCGATCACGATTCCAAAGTCAAAATGTCAAAAAAAAACAAAATGGCGAAAGATTTTTTTGGAAATTTACGTATGAGTGTGAAATTTTAGATACAGGGGTGTGTTAGGTCGCCGATCACAAATCCAAAATCAAAATGTCATAAAAAAACAAAATCGTGGAAGAATTTTTTGAAAATTGACATATGAATGTAAAATTTTTTTTTTGACATTTTGACTTTGGAATCGTGATCGGCGTCCCCCAAAACCCCCTTATCTAATAAGGGGGTTTTGGGGGACGCCGATCACGATTCCAAAGTCAAAATGTCAAAAAAAACAAAATGTCGGAAGATTTTTTGAAAATTGACGTATGAATGTAAAATTTTAGGTACGGGGGTTTTGGGGGTCGCCGATCACGATTCCAAAGTCAAAATGTCAAAAAAAACAAAATGACGGAAGATTTTTTTGAAAATTGACGTATGGATGTGAAATTTCAGATACGGGGGTTTTGGGGGTCGCCGATCACGATTCCAAAGCCAAAATGTCAAAAAAAGATGGCGGAAGATTTTTTGAAAATTGAGTCATGAATGTAAAATTTTAGATGCGAGGGTTTTGGGGGTCGCCGATCACGATTCCAAAGTCAAAATGTCAAAAAAAACAAAATGACGGAAGATTTTTTTGAAAATTGACGTATGAATGTGAAATTTCAGATACGGGGGTTTTGGGGGTCGCCGATCACAATCCCAAAGTCAAAATGTCAAAAAAAACAAAACGGCGGAAGATTTTTTTGAAAGTTGACGTATGAATGTGAAATTTTAGATACGGGGGTTTTGGGGATCGCCGATCACGATTTCAAAGCAAAATGTCAAAAGAAACAAAATGGCGAAAGATTTTTTGAAAATTGACGTAAAATTTTAGATACGGGGATTTTGGGGATCGCCGATCACGATTCCAAAGTCAAAATGTCAAAAAAAAGCAAAACGGCGAAAGATTTTTTTGAAAATTGACGTATGAGTATGAAATTTGAGATACGGGGGTGTGTTAGGTCGCCGATCACAAATCAAAATGTCATAAAAAAACAAAATCGTGGAAGAATTTTTTGAAAATTGACATATGAATGTAAAATTTTAGATACGGGGGTTTTGGGGGTCGCCGATCACGATTCCAAAGTCAAAATGTCAAAAAAAACAAAATGACGGAAGATTTTTTTGAAAATTGACGTATGAATGTGAAATTTCAGATACGGGGGTTTTCGGGGTCGCCGATCACGATTCCAAAGCCAAAATGTCAAAAAAAAAATGGCGGAAGATTTTTTGAAAATTGAGTCATGAATGTAAAATTTTAGATACAGGGGTTTTGGGGGTCGCCGATCACGATTCCAAAGTCAAAATGTCAAAAAAAACAAAATGACGGAAGATTTTTTTGAAAATTGACGTATGAATGTGAAATTTCATTTCATTTTTTTTTGGGGGTCGCCGATCACAATCCCAAAGTCAAAATGTCAAAAAAAAAAAACGGCGGAAGATTTTTTTGAAAGTTGACGTATGAAAGTGAAATTTTAGACACGGGGGTTTTGGGCGTCGCCGATCACGATTCCAAAGTCAAAATGTCAAAAAACAACAAAATGGCGGGAGATTTTTTTGAAAGTTGACGTATGAATGTGAAATTTTAAATACGGGGGTTTTGGGGGTCGCCGATCACGATTCCAAAGTCAAAATGTCAAAAAAACAAAATGGCGGAAGATGTTTTTGAAAATTGACGTATGAGTGTGAAATTTTAGATACGGGGGTTTTGAGGGTCGCCGATCACGATTCCAAAGTCAAAATGTCAAAAAAAACAAAATGGCGAAAGATTTTTTTGGAAATTTACGTATGAGTGTGAAATTTTAGATACAGGGGTGTGTTAGGTCGCCGATCACAAATCCAAAATCAAAATGTCATAAAAAAACAAAATCGTGGAAGAATTTTTTGAATATTGACATATGAATGTAAAATTTTAGATAAGGGGGTTGTGGGGGTCGCCGATCACGATTCCAAAGTCAAAATGTCAAAAAAAACAAAATGACGGAAGATTTTTTTGAAAATTGACGTATGAATGTGAAATTTCAGATACGGGGGTTTTCGGGGTCGCCGATCACGATTCCAAAGCCAAAATGTCAAAAAAAAAATGGCGGAAGATTTTTTGAAAATTGAGTCATGAATGTAAAATTTTAGATACAGGGGTTTTGGGGGTCGCCGATCACGATTCCAAAGTCAAAATGTCAAAAAAAACAAAATGACGGAAGATTTTTTTGAAAATTGACGTATGAATGTGAAATTTCATTTCATTTTTTTTTGGGGGTCGCCGATCACAATCCCAAAGTCAAAATGTCAAAAAAAAAAAACGGCGGAAGATTTTTTTGAAAGTTGACGTATGAAAGTGAAATTTTAGACACGGGGGTTTTGGGCGTCGCCGATCACGATTCCAAAGTCAAAATGTCAAAAAACAACAAAATGGCGGGAGATTTTTTTGAAAGTTGACGTATGAATGTGAAATTTTAAATACGGGGGTTTTGGGGGTCGCCGATCACGATTCCAAAGTCAAAATGTCAAAAAAAACAAAATGGCGGAAGATGTTTTTGAAAATTGACGTATGAGTGTGAAATTTTAGATACGGGGGTTTTGAGGGTCGCCGATCACGATTCCAAAGTCAAAATGTCAAAAAAAACAAAATGGCGAAAGATTTTTTTGGAAATTTACGTATGAGTGTGAAATTTTAGATACAGGGGTGTGTTAGGTCGCCGATCACAAATCCAAAATCAAAATGTCATAAAAAAAACAAAATCGTGGAAGAATTTTTTGAATATTGACATATGAATGTAAAATTTTAGGTAAGGGGGTTTTGGGGGACGCCGATCACGATTCCAAAGTCAAAATGTCAAAAAAAAACAAAATGGCGGAAGATTTTTTGAAAATTGAATCATGAATGTAAAATTTTAGATGCGAGGGTTTTGGGGGTCGCCGATCACGATTCCAAAGTCAAAATGTCAAAAAAAACAAAATGACGGAAGATTTTTTTGAAAATTGACGTATGATTGTGAAATTTCAGATACGGGGGTTTTGGGGGTCGCCGATCACAATCCCAAAGTCAAAATGTCAAAAAAACAAAACGGCGGAAGATTTTTTTGAAAGTTGACGTATGAATGTGAAATTTTAGATACAGGGGTTTTGGGGGTCGCCGATCACGATTCCAAAGTCAAAATGTCAAAAAAAAAAATGGCGGGAGATTTTTTGAAAGTTGACGTATGAATGTGAAATTTTAAATACGGGGGTTTTGGGGGTCGCCGATCACGACTCCAAAGTCAAAATGTCAAAAAAAGCAAAATGGCGGAAGATGTTTTTGAACATTGACGTATGAGTGTGAAATTTTAGATACGGGGGGTTTTGGGGGTCGCCGATCACGATTCCAAAGTTAAAATGTCAAAAACAAACAAAATGGCTGAAGATGTTTTTGAAAATTGACGTATTAATGCGAAATTTTAGATACGGGGGTGTCTTAGGTCGCCGATCACGAATCCAAAGTCAAAATGTCAAAAAAAAAACAAAATGGCGGAAGAGTTCTTTGAAAATTGACGTATGAATGTGAAATTTTAGGTACGGCTTATTACATCTTCAATTCGGTGATTCTTCGAAACGTGATTCAACAGGGTTTAAATTTAATACTTAATTTTTTCTTATCAATATTAGATTCGAAAACAGAATCGTATTGTACACTGTCCCATTGAAAATGTTGCGCTCACTGAGCATATTGTTTCTTTCGATACTTTAACATGACTTTTGTTTAACATTAAATTACGTTTCTCGCTCTTGAGTGTGAACCGGTTTGTGTAAAAAAACAGTTCGAGTAGAATTTCAAATAAAATATACTATCGGCTTAACAAAATGTATGTAGGGGTGCTTTAAAAGTTTATAAAAGTGGACATTCTAAAAACGTCATGCCAGTGAACGCTTTTTACAGGAAAGGCGCTTCAATGGGGCTTCAATTTAAAACTTGGGCTTTTTACTTTTATTATTATTTCGTGCTCCTTTATTAACGATAGTAGATTTTGAAAAGGTTGACAGGCTTTCACACTTTCGCATCAAAATAGTATTGTACACTGTCTTAATAAAAATGTTGCGCTTCTTGATCTCATTGTGCCTTTACATACTTTAACACGACTTATGTTTAACATTAAATTACCTTTCTCGCTCTTGAGTGTGTACCGGTTTGTGTAAAAAACAATTCGAGAAAAATTTTAAATACAATAAACTATTGGCTTCACAAAATATATGTATATACCGGGATGCTTTAAAAGTTTATAAAACTGGACATTCTAAAAAGCATTTTTTTACAGGAAAGGCGCTTTAATAGGGCTTAAATTTAAAACTTGGGCTTTTTACTTTTATTATTATTTTGTGCTTTTTTCTTAACGAGAGTAGACTTCGAAAAGATTGACAGGCTCTTATACGTTCACATCAAAATAGTATTGTAAACTGTCTTAATGAAAATGTTACGCTTTTTGAGAGCTCATTGTTCCTTTGGATATTTTAACATGACTTATGTTTAACATTAAATTACCTTTCTCGCTCTTGAGTGTGTACCGGTTTGTGTAAGATACAATTCGAGAAAAATTTTAAATAAAATAAAAGGCACTTCAATTTAAAACTTGGGGTTTTTACTTTTATTTTCATTTTGTGCTCCTTTATTAATGATAATGGATTTCAAAAAGGTCACACTTTACATCAAAATAGTATTGTACACTGTCTTAATAAAAATGTTGCGCTGTTTGATCTCAATGTGTCTTTGGATACTTCAATACGACTTATGTTTAACATTAAATTACCTTTCTCGCTCTTGAGTGTGTACCGGTTTATGTCAAAAACAGTTCGAGAAGAATTTTAAATAAAATATCCTATTGGTTCAACAAAGTATATGTATATACAGGGGCGCTTCAACAGTTAATAAAACCGGACATTCTAAAAAAGTCATGCCAGTTATAGCTTTTTACAGGAAAAGCGCTTCAATAGGGCTTAAATTTAAAACTTGAGCTTTTTACTTTTATTATTATTTTGTACTTTTTCATTAACGATAGTGGATTTCGAAAAGATTGATAGGCTATTACACGTTCATATCAAAATAGTATTGTAAACTGTCTTAATGAAAATGTTGCTTTTTTTGTCTTTGAATACTTTAACATGACTTATGTTTAACATTAAATTACCTTTCTCGCGCTTGGGTGTGTACCGGTTTGTGTAAAAAATAATTCGAGAAAAATTTCAAAAAAATATACTATTGGCTTAACAAAATATATCTAGGGGTGCTTCAAAAGTTTATAAAAGTGGACATTCTAAAAAGCGTCATGCCAGTGATCGCTTTTACAGGAAAGGCGCTTCAATAGGGCTTCAATTTAAAACTTGGGCTTTTTACTTTTATTAATATTTCGTGCTTCGTGCTCCTTTATTAACGATAGTGGATTTTGAACAGGTTGACAGGCTTTTACACTTTCTCGCTGTTGAGTGTGTTCCGGTTTGTGTTAAAAACAATTCGAGAAGAATTTTAAATAAAACGTCCTATTGGCTTAACAAAATATATGTATATGCACGGTTGCTTCAAAAGTTAGTAAAATCCTACATTCTAAAAAGTCATGACAGTCATTGCTTTTACAGGAAAGGCGCTTCAATTTAAAACTTGGGCTTTCTACTTTTATTATTATTTCGTGCTTCGTGCTCCTTTATTAACGATAGTGGATTTCAAAAAGGTTGACAGGCTTTTACACTTTCACATCAAAATAGCTTTGTACACTGTCTTAATAAAAATATTGCGCTTCTTGATCTCATTGTGTCTTTGCATACTTTAACACGACTTATGTTTAACATTAAATTACCTTTCTCGCTCTTGAGTGTGTACCGATTTATGTCAAAAACAGTTCGAGAAGAATTTTAAATGAAATATCCTATTGGCCTAACAAAATATATGTATATACAGGGGTGCTTCAAAAGTTTATAAAAGTGGATATTCTAAAAAACGTTTTTTACAGGAAAGGCGCTTCAATAGGGCTTAAATTTAAAACTTGGGCTTTTTACTGTTATTATTATTTTGTGCTTTTTTCTTAACGAGAGTAGACTTCGAAAATATTGACAGGCTTTTACACGTTCACATCAAAATAGTATAGTAAACTGTCTTAATAAAAATGCTGCGCTTTTTGATCTCATTGTGTCTTTGGATACTTTAACACGACTTATGTTTAACATTAAATTACCTTTCTCACTCTTGAGTGTGTACCGATTTGCGTAAAAAACGATTCGAGAAACTTTTTAAATAAAATATACTATTGGCTTCACAAAATATATGTAAATACCGGGATGCTTTAAAAGTTTATAAAACCGGACATTCTAAAAAGCGTCATGCCAGTAATCGCTTTTTACAGGAAAGCTTCAATTTAAAACTTGCGCTTTTTACTTTTACTTTTATTTTGTGCTCCTTTATTAACGATAGTGGATTTCAAAAAGGTCACACTTTACATCAAAATAGTATTGTACACTGTCTTAATAAAAATGTTGTGCGTTTTGATCTCATTGTGTCTTTGCATACTTTAACACGACTTATGTTTAACATTAAATTACCTTTCTCGCTCTTGAGTGTGTATCGGTTTGTGTTAAAAACATTTCGAGAAAATTTTTAATAAGATATCCTATTGGCTTAACAAAATAAATGTATATACAGGGGTGCTTCAAATATTTATAAAAATGGACATTCTAGAAAGCGCTGTCTACAGGAAAGGCGCTTGAAAAGAGCTTAAATTTAAAACTTGGGTTTTTTACTTTTATTATTATTTTGTGCTCCTTTATTAATGATAGTGGATTTCAAAAGGGTCTCACTTTACATCAAAGTAGTATTGTAAACTGTTTTAATAAAAATGTTGCCCTTTTTGAGCTCATTCTGTCTTTGGATACTTTAACATTGCTTATGATTAACTTTAAATTACCTTTCTCGCTCTTGAGTGTGTACCGATTTGTGTCAAAAACAGATCGAGAATAATTTGAAATAAAATATACTCTGCTCTTTTATTAACTATAGTGGACTTCGAAAAGGTAGTAAGAAAGTAATATACTTTATAAATTAAATTTACTTTACCCATTCACATACATATGTTTGCAAGCTATATATTTGAAGTTCATCAGCATTCATTAGCATTCTATAAGAATGTTTGAAAACGACGCCCATTTATCAAACAAAATTTGTTGTAAACATGTTAAACACTATGGAGATACTACGTATATTTGAGCATGTCAATTAAAATGACGAGCCCGCGATAGCGGGCGAGTAGTATATATGTAATTCATTGAAATTTTAAAATGTTCTTCAATACAAGTCCTTCATTTTTAAATGACGTGCGAACTAATTTTGAGTATGTGACAGACGAATATTTCAATTATGCTGACCAAAATTTCATAATGAAAGCGCTGTTCCACTTCAAATAATTTGGGTGAAAATATCTCAGTGTCAAAATGATTATTAGGTTCTTTTTTATTAATATTGTGCATGCCTATCTTAAATTGTTTCTGAGCAATTGACATACTTTTTGTTAATATACTAAACTTTTCCACTGTTATTTCAATAGCGTATTATCCCGATTGTCTCAATGAAAATGATGCACTTATTGAGCATATTGGTTCTTCGGATACTTTAACATCATTCTTATGTTTAACATTAAATTATCTTTCTCGCTCTTCATTGTGTAACAGTTTGTGTAAAAAAAAATCTAGAAGAATTCTAAATGAAATATACAATTGGCTTTACAAAATATATGTATATACAGAGTGTGCCACAAGTCTATTAAATCTTACATTCTAAAAACCACCACGAGAGTGATCGCGTTTTACAGGAAACTGTAAAAAGCTGTAAGCGGACGCGCAAAAGGCGAATTCAAGCTCGAAAAGATTGAAGCCATAGCTCACAAACATTCAACACAATAAATATTGCAATATATAATAATAGGCCCAATGATAATAGTGTATAGGTAAGAAATTTATAAATTCGATTCCTTATCTGTTTATAAATACTTTCTACTTATTTTTAGCAATCGTTACATGACTGGAGTCATTTCGTCCATGAATTCAGTTGTAAAAATACTTCAAAATATTATAAGATATTGTAAATAGAAAAAAGAAACTAAAATATATTCCTACCAGATTAAACAAGCACTTAATCATGTTGTTACTGTGCCAGGCAAATTGAGAAGTAATATCATACGTATTCAAAAAAGATTGTTTAATTATCATTGATGAAAATGAACTTCCCGCGACATCGTCAATTAGAATAATTCAAAATAGCGATTCTAAAAGGATGTTTTACAGTATTTTCGAATATAACAATAAGTAATCAATATTACCATAATACATACATATATTATATCTATATATTCCTTAAATTGTAGGTGTACAATGCAAAAGAAAATAATTATGTACAGTGTGAACAAGGCTTTACCAACATTATTAAGCATCATACATAACTGACAGTTGTAATACAAAGAAACACTGCAAATTATAAGAGTATAGGAATGGAAATCAGTATAAAAAATGCCAATGAAGTAAATATTATTTGTTATAGAACAATGATTAAATGAATTATTTAAAAGTATACATTCGCGTCAACAAAACATAATTCTAATAAAGCTATCTACAAGTTTGTATAAAATAAAATGTTTTTTTAAAATTCTAATGAATTTTCATTTAAACCAAAAAGACCAATGGAATCGACATATGTATATAGACTGAAACACTATTAACAAAAACTATCAAACCACATTTTCCAACTGATGCAAAAAAAAAAACAGATTTCGAGATTATTCTAATTTTATACCCACAAACAAAATTCAAACTACAGATAAATTAGGCAAACGTGAAATAAATCATCGGCAAGTCAAGGCACAAAACCAATAATAGTAGAATAATTATAAATAGAGTGAAAACTACCGTCTGTGAGGCACAGGAAAAGTATGTGAAAAATGTCAATATAACTTTAAACGATAAAATACATCTTATTTCATGGACAGCCGTTAAACATTTTCAATTTAAAAACTGCTGTTATCACTAAATCTATTATTAATCATTTCATCCGATAAGCATTCTGAATAAAATATTGCATAGTTGTAAACTATATACAGGGGTGTATAAAAACAACTAAGCAATATTGAACACCTAAAACACAATTATATTTAGTTATTCGCTATATATCGGAATTATATGGTGTTTCAAAAACTGAAACGCAATAAAGACAAAATCCGCAATAAATTTAGAAGAATAAGGGGGAGCGGTACCTCAACTGTAAGCGGAATAAGAGGCGATAGCGGGCCTTCAAGGCCTGCCGTATTAGCTAGTTTTGTGAAATAATGACAGATATGATTCGGCAAAATGGAAATGTTTTGCGAAGTATTTGCTTTAGTGATGAAAGTTGCTTTTACTTAAATGGTCTTGTGAATAGACACAACTGTCGATATTGGAGCGACGTAAAACCCCATTTTTTCCGAGAAGGCAACACACAATATCCCCAAAAAATTAATATATGGGCTGGAATTCTTAATAACCAAGTAATTGGCCCGATATTCTTCCAGGAAAATTTAAATGGACCTAAGTACTTACAATTTTTGGAAGAGCTAATACATCCTCTTATCATACAGTGTCTAGAAGAAAACTTGAATGAAATAGAGGAGGAGCAATTATATTTTCAACAAGATGGAGCTGGGCCACATTACTGTTTAGACGTTAGGAATTATTTGGATAATATTTTCCCAGGACATTGGATTGGACGTAGGGGCTCTATTGAATGGCCAGCTCGCTCCCCCGATTTAACTCCCCTAGATTTCTTTTTGTGGGGACATTTGAAGTCTGTTGTTTATAAGACACCGCCACAATCAATAGCTGATTTACGTAATAGAATAACAGAGGAATGTCGAAATTTAACGCCACAAGTGTTCGAAAATGTTAGAAATGCTTTTGAAAATAGACTTTATTTATGTTTAAATGTAAACGGTGAACAATTTGAGCATTTAATTTAACTAAAACGTTGTGAATAAATCTTGTTTTAAGTATTTCCATGACTAACTTATGATTTTTCGGAGTTAATAATTTCTGATATCTGAAACTTTTAAATTTAAATATCTCATAAATGTCATAATGTGTGTTACTAGTTTTTTCACATAGGAATATCAAGAAAATTGTGTTCTTTCAAAACCACCAAAAAAAAATACAGGGTGTCATTTAAAATATTGGAGTGGGGGTGGCCGGCGGCGGCGGGTGACCCGATGGGGCGGTATGAAATACACTATTCATTGTCCCCCTATATCCTGAACAACCACCCAAAATTTCAAGTTTTTGTCTTCAAAAACACCAGAAATAATTCAATATAAAGTTTTCGTGTGGACACCCGGTAGATATCTCTATTATTACTGCAATTATCAAAAACAAATTTGAATGAAAGTTATACCAGATCACATTATTGGTATCTAATAATGTAGATGGCAAATAATTTTTAATACAAAAATTGAAGATAATCATGAGCTCTACAATTTAAAAATATTTTCATTTATACATAATGTGCTACAACGACGAACCAATACAAACTTATGTTTTCTTTAAATGGAATGCTATACATTCTTTTACATTTTATGATAGCCTTTGAAGAGCTGATTAAACTGACATCTATTTTTATTTGTCTATTTTCAACTATTCCTGAGATATGGCGATTTTTTGTCAATATTTGTACAACATTTCAACGCATGTTTTTCAGAATTGCATACCATTCGCAAAACTTAAGAATTCCAAAAAAATTAAATAACACACCATTGAAAAGTACTAAAAATTTACTATTTAAACTTAACTACTTTCTTCCGTTTGAAGGCAATATTGCAAAAGTTATAGAATATTATATCCGAATAAACCCGATTAAGACTTATTAATTTAAAAATATTAGTTACCATGACTTACATTACACTTCAGCATAACTAAAATTATTCGAAAAGAGTTACTTCCAATATTTTGTTTTTACAAATAAGTACTCTATTTTAAAATTTTAAAAACCATGAAATGAACAGTTTAGAAGTTCATGAATTAGCAATAGTTTAAAGAATATCAAATTTTAAGTTATCAACTAACAAATTAGAAAATGCGTATGTTTGGTTTTATAGTATGTTCATATTATTTAGTGTTTGAAATATGGAAACAAATGTATATACGGAAAAAAAAATTTATAATGAATGTTAGGCTGGTCTTCTATTTCTAAACAGATTTGAAAACGTATTTCACGTGGCCTATAAACATTTACTATAAGTTCTTGTTAATAGTAGAGAATATTTCTCAAATCGTTTCTTACATATTTTCTGTTGTTGGTATAACATCTCTTCTTAACATAACCCCCAAAAGAAAAAATCCATTGGAGTTAAATCTGGCGATCTGTGTGGCCACGGTAATAGACCGCCAGGGCCAATTCAATTTTTCCTGAATATATTATTTAAAAAGTTTCGAGCTCTTCTTGCTTCATATGCTGTAGCTGTCTGATAACTTGATGGTTAAGGATATCGCCCTATACATTTAATAACCATTTATGTTGATAATCAACGCTTCTCAACCAGTGCGGATTCTCAGTGGCGTAGTAATGCATATTGTGTCTATTTACAAGACTCTTAAAAGTAGCTTTTTCATAAAATAAAATCTGAGATACAACATAGTGTGGTTTTGATTTTTTTTTTTTTTTGTGCAACATTTATAGAAGACAACTCTATTTATAAAATCATTCCTATAAAGATCTAGAAGTAAGCTTATGTGATTTGAACTTCTTTAAGTTTTTGCACATCAAGGACTCTACAAAATTCATACACGCTTGTATGAGGATTTTCTTGAATGCATAACAAAACATCTATTTGTGCATCTACATTTTCTATGGTAGCAGTAACACTGTCCCAATTTTTGAAAAGCTCTCGTAGATGAAAGTTGCATATTCGGGTATTTTTGGCTGTATTTTCTTCGTGCCAGCAAACAGTTTGTCGTTTCAAGAATTTTTTGACACACATCGACTGCGATATTTTCTAAACTGTTGCTCTTTCATGAACTTTCCAACTTTTCATTTCATGAGTTTTAAAATCTTAGTAAAAATTACTTATTTGAAAATATTAAAAGTAACTATTTTCGATTAATTTTAGTTACGCTATAATGCAATTTTGTACTTAAACTGCTAATCACTAGAGAAATTTTATTATAAAAATGTTGCTAGTAGTAAGATTTGACCTCACAACTTCCCATGCAATTTAATTGGGAAAACAACCGTCTTAAAAACGTAAGTAGTGAGTTCAAATCTTACCACAGAGGATATTTTTATAATAAAATATCGCTATTAATTAATCAACGGTGTTTAAGTAGAAAATAAACATTTTCTCAATTATTGCTGGAACTGCAAAATAATTACATGTGATACAAATACACTTCTCATATTTCGCTTATAATTCTGAATAGTTAATTCAAACTTAAAAAAATGGGAAATAATTTAAAAAGTATTGTGAATATGACACATAATAATTGACAGCATACCCATGCAGTGAATTTCAAATAAATCATCAGAACCCTCTTATATAGGTAATCAAAATAATGTCGAAATTTTCGAGTTTTCCCATAAGAGATAGGTACGAGTATTGTTGTAGCAAAGTCATTGCCAATAATCAGGTCAAATTAGTATAGAAATTATATTTTATGCGGAAATTAAATTGAAAACTTCTCAAACTACCGTATACGCATTAGAATATGAGAAATAAATCTTTGTTGATCAATGAATTTTCTTCAAATACCTATGTCACCATTATACAAAAAAGATAATTTGTAAAATACTAATATCACTATGAAGCTTTTTAATTATAATTTTAAATACCCAATTTAAATATAATTTATGCATTCACTAATATAGGATAATTAATTAATGTAAATATAATAAATTTATTTGAAATGTATGTACATACCTATAATTTTAATTATAAGATATAGTTATATAATTGCTTACGTTCATAAAATATAAATGCAGGAAGATTGCTTCTAAATATAGGTATAAATCTATACTAACTATACAAAATTGCCTTCTTGATTACACTATTATTTCTTTATTGTTATTACTTCATCTTTTTTTGTGTGTATATTCATTATTTTTGTCATCAAATTATCTTCCTGACTTTTATATGTATTTTCGAATACATACAAAATACAAGGTCAATAAGCACGCCACTGGGCTATTTTGCGTTTTAATGGTTGTTGTTCGGCGTATATATTTATGTATATGTAACGTAGGAATTTTTTAGAAACACATATACATATGTATAGTTAGATCAGCAAAAAAATAACAATCGCGAATACTTAAATCTATTATGATTCTATTGAAAGGAAATTACATAATGCTTACTTATAACCAATTTGAGAATCATTTTTCAAATAATTAAATATTAGTTATTGCTTTTTCTAATATAATGTGAAATGCCAATAAACATAATTTGAATATTTAATTACGTTTCCAAGTATATTGAGTCATTTTAATACAATGTCGCCAGTTCGCTACATATACAACAATACACTAAAACACTTTAGACGTACAGAATATTATTATTACTTATTTTTAACAAGCGAATCGTTATTGTTTTAAGATGATATTATATTTAAAAAAATGAGGTGTCACCACCACACCACTTTCTTATACGTATGAGCGTTTCAAACTATACAATTTTAAGAATTTTTTTATACAAAAATTATTCAAAATCCTATTCTAAGTACTTTCATTCTCTTAATAAATCGCTATGGAATGCATACTTTGCAATATATTCGAAAAAATGTGCTACTTCCGGTCCGAATTTTGAAATTTCATGTATACAAAAAATATTGCAAATTCAACTCTAAATACTTTTGTAGGTACTCTTAATAAATGTATATAGAATGCATAATTTACGACATATTTGCAAAAAATCGTTATTCGGTAAGAGTAAAAGTAGTACTTCCGGTCCGAATTTTGAAATTTTTTTTATACAAAAGATATTTAAAATTATCATTTAAATACTTTTATACTCGTAACGTAATTGTCTAAAAAGCATGACTTGCAAAATATTGGCAAAAAACTGATTCTCGATAAGAGTAAAAGACCTACTTTCGGTAGGAATTTAGAAAAACTTTCATAATAAAATTCTTCTCAAAATTAATTTTGAGTACATATGAATTGTTTATAAATTTGTTTAAAATTAGTAGTTGACAAAATATTGGAAAAATTGGATTCTTTTACTGAAGTAAACTACTACTTCCAGTCTGCCGATTTTACTGAAAATCTAATCAGTTCTCAACAGGGAGATTATACTCGTAAATACAAAATTTGGAATTGATAGCTATAGCGGTTTGACCGCTATCGTGGTCACACACACACGGACACACGGACACACACAGAGAGAGAGAGAGAGAGAGAGAGAGACATTTTTTAAAAATGAGGTGTGGCCACCACACGACTTTCTTATATGTATGAAAGTGTTACTTCCGGTCCGAATTCAGAAATTTCATTTATACAAAAAATATTCCAAATCCAACTCTAAATGCTTTTGTACTCTTCATAAATGTATATAGAATGCATAATTTACGACATATTTGCAAAAAATCGTTATTCGATAAGAGTAAAAGTGATACTTACGGTCCGAATTTTGAAATTTCTTTTATATAAAAGATATTGTAAATTAAGTTCTAAATACTTATGAATTCTTTATAAATTAGTCTAAACTTAGTAATTGACGAAATATTTGCAAATTTCGATTTTTTCACTGAAGTAAACTACTACTTCCGGTCTGCCGATTTTGCTCAAAATCTAATCAGTTCTCAAGAGGGAGATTATATTCGTAAATACAAAATTTGGAATTGATATGTCCAGCGGTTTGACCGCTATTGTGGTCACACATACACACATACAGAGAGAGAGAGAGAGAGAGAGAGAGAGAGAGAGAGACACAGACATTTTTTTAAAAACCACTTTTTCGGTATCAGGGAACTTCAAAACGTGGACATCTGCAAAAATCTCGAGGTCGAAAATTTTCATCATCACAATACTTCCTTATACTACGTATAAGAAAGTAAAAACCACTTTTTCGGTATCAGGGGGGGGGGACATCTGCAAAAATCTCGAGGTCGAAAATTTTCATCACCACAATACTTCCTTATACTACGTATAAGAAAGTAATACTATTAAAAGAACAATATCAACAACAAACAGTTATTTTCTAAAATAAAGTAAAAATGTTTCTCTTACATTGTACTTTATTCAGGTAATATATAAGTTTACACCTGAGTATACATCAAAAATGGGAGATTTAATTACGTGGAAATGTTAAAAGAGTAACATTATTATTAAAATAAATAGAAGTTAGTACAAATTACAATTAAAAATGACATTTTAAGATTCATAAAAATAATAAATAATGCTGTTTTTCTTTATAACTTACAACTAACTGCAACGATAAATAAGTTAAAGGGTTCGAGGGTAAGAGATACCTTGAAGTCCTACATTCCGATTGGTGGATAACTTCAGAATTTCATGGGAAAAAACATTAGCAGAAAGCTACGGCTTTTCTTGCTTAAAGAAGTGCAAAATGGCACTTATATAATGACTAGGGCTCGGAAACGAACGGTTGATGACTCATCGACCATGGGCGCACTATTGAATTGTTGTATTTTTAAAGAGGTTTTAATTTTATTTATATAATTGGATAACAAGTGGCTGGTGATCTATAAAATACAAAATACCTTATTATTTGTTAATTTTCTCTTCTGTAAAACTTGTTCTCTTTGAATTAAGTACATCCTTGTAGATAGAAAACGTCCTTTCTACATCGCAACTGGTTATAGGTGTGTACTGTAAATATTCTTTTATTTCAGCGTATTTAGCATACACAATTGCCGTAATGTCATTAAATCTGGATTTCTATTAAAAACTGCGTCTAACTTTTACCGAAGGCCACATCCGAAGTCACTTGGAATACTTTTGAAATCATTAATAGCCCACATCTAATGTGGTTAATCCATCTTTTAATTTGAGATTTCCATTTTCAAAATATGTGATTAGTTTAGCAAATTTCCAAAGTGTTCCTGAAGGAATAACAACTGATTTTTTAAATTTGGGATTTGTGTTAGTTCCTTGCACTCAGAAATACTTCGAACATCGTCATTTAAACATGTAACAAAGTTTTGTGAACTATCGAAATTCTCTGCATAAAAACTATTTCTGTGTATGTTTTAGCAAAGCTAAGTGACGAACGTGCGATATTTCGGCATTCTGTAACGATATTTTACAGACTTTGTAATAAATTTCGAAATCACTGACAATTCATTTTCATATCAGAAAAAGTAACGTAAACAACGATCTAGATCTAAATAAATGATAACTAAAAATGTACGCGTATGTTATTGAAAGTAAACGAAATCCAGTGCCCAACTACGTCTAGATAATTGGTATTAAACAGACTATTACAAAAATTACGAAGTACTTAATTAACAGTCAAAACAATGAAAAAACGAAACTAACGTAAGTATGAATGAAAATTTTATTTCTCTTGCGAAATATAAGGTAAATATAATAAATTTTAAAAACCCCTCATGCTCCTATCTACGCCGATGAAAAATGAATTTTACTCATAAATTCCTTATTTTATGGGCATTTTTTGCTCTCATTCTCGGGCACTTCTCGGGCGTAAACAGATGTTGCAGTTCACCATATGAATTAGTGCTATTCAGTAAGCGTGTGTTGTTTACATTATTTCTTTGCTCCGTTGTAACTTCGTCGTAATTTAAACCGGTTATGTCCGCGCCCTAATAATGACCAAAGTTAATTCTCCTCTAGATATCGTAAAAGCTCTTTCTCATATAATGCCCTACCTATATTAGAAATCCCCTTAATCCCAACTGGCTAATTAAACATATTTAGGATGTCGAATAAAAAGATCCCAAGGGCGTAATGCCTTTCCGCGCGAACTGCGTGTGTCAAGATACTATACACGCTAATATGCTGCTGGTCTAGGACGTCACGTTACTTAAGTAAAACTTGAGGAAATTAGGGAAATTAAAGGAAATATAATACCATTAAAGAAAGGTTTTTCAAACAATAACAAATTTATTGACATATTAATTTGATTAGATTCCAAAGCCGCAATAATTCGAGAAACCTAATAATGATTTAAATTCAATCAAAATATAAATATTCAATATGAAAACGGAAAATTTCTACATATACAAAACTTGAAATCGAAATATTCGGCGTCAAAAGATTCATAATGAAATACCGTTGTCAAAAATACATTTCTAAACTATGTAACGCATAGAATATTAGAATTCTTAGGTGATAATTACCAAACACGCACAATAAAAATGTAACTTTATGAAACAAACGGAGGCTTAATTTGTCTCCGTAGAACTATGCTGATTGAATTAATACAAGAAAGAATTCTACGCTTAATAATAAAATAAAATATAAACAAAAGAAGTAAGACTCAACGTCTCCATAAGATTTAAATTAATTATTGTAGTTAACTCAATTAAATTTAACGTACTGAATGCTGTCCAAGTATATTATAAGTATTACATTGAAAGAGGTATCAGTTCAGCAAAATGGAATACATTAGAACGTGATATTTAGCTTTAGCTTTATCCCTAAGAGACATCAATAATTTCAAATTGTCAGTTTTCCAAGGAGCTGGTGGCCTGGTAAATCGTCGAGTGATCATGTTTATCAAAGAGATTCAGAATGCAGCCATTGAAAAACTCAATTTTATTATTAATGTCGGGCAATGAAAGTATTTGGTGAAACGTTTAAACGGTTAAATCAAATAATAATGTTGTTAAAAATTAAACAATCCACCAACAATTTGATGTAATGTAAAACGAAACATCTCTAAATTTATTAAATAAAATATGTACATACTTCCAGTAACAAAACAAACGTCATTTTCACGTAAGAAATTGTGCCGGCCTTTAAGGTGAACGCCACGCCAATATGTGTATCTTCATACATTTAAATTTAGCCGATAGAAAAACGTGGAAGTTTATTTAAAATTAATACGTGAAAATATACAGACACATTATACTCGTATACTGCATGTGTCAATTTTCATTAGGATTCAATGTTTACGTGCGATTTATACGTATACAAGTAACACGTGGCAACGTGGCACCCCTACTGTCCGTCACCAATCCCGGCAACAATCGATATCACAACGATTTTCTCCGATCCTCCCACTTCTCCCTACCAGATTTTACATTCAATGTTTAGCTGCGAACACTTTGCGATCTAGTCTGCAATAAAAGCCATCTTATTGCTGGAACGGGAAACATCAAATGGCCGCGGCGATCTCCTGATCTAGTAGTTTATTATTATTTTCAGAATCCTTTTCTATTTACCTCATGCAGCATGAACGCAGTTATTAATTCTCTGCATTTACTGAAAGGAAAAAGAAAATCAAAACCTAGCAACTCGTAAATATTATTTCTGAACGCATTATAAACACCTAAGTCAGTGGTCCAACCACGCTAACTTGTATTTACGAGCATGCATCGGTCGCGCTGGCATTGGAGAGGAAAGTAGGGGTGCCACGTTGTCACGTATTGCATGAATTGATCGCCTATGGCTAATGAAAATTGACACATGCTGTATACCAGTACATCAGTAAAATCCATTACCTTCTCTGTTTCTCCTTGATTGCTTGTTATACAAATATAAAATAAAATAAAATTGAAGTTACAAATTTTATTAAACGTATTGCACATATCTGATTTGTTTCAAATTTATTACGATACTTCCATATAACAGTTAATAATTATACTAAATCTAAACTACCCTTGTGAGCTGTTATTTTTATGTCAACTGGACAAATACAGTGACACCTTGTCCTAGAAAACGTTGCTTATCGAATAAACTGTTTTATGACAAATTTAAATGTAGTAATATAATAATAAATAGAAACCCATGACCCGATGCAAGAAATTAATGAAATAAATCAACGGAGCATTAAAACAAAAAAGTAAATATTTAAGTTATTTAAGTAATATTTGACACAGAGAATATTTTATTATAAGAAAATGTAATATGTCAAAAAAATAAACCGTAGCAAGTCTGGTATACAATAACGGCACACCATGTAGTAAAATAATTATTTTTTATTATAATTAAAATTATTATTCATTCATATTATAGTTTATTTATTATACATTTATCAAATCCGTAACAACAGACGCCCAAGACGTGGATCTACTTAATTATTTACAATTTTTATCGTAATTTATTATTTATTAAATATTAGTATTTTACAAACATACGCACAGAAAGTACATAGTAGTGCCACATCAATTCGACGCCTTACGCAGCAATTAACTATTTCGGCAATCAGTTGGCAGATAATTTTAAAGAAAGATCTCCATGTGTATCCTTGCGAAGTTCAATTGACTCAAGAACTTATGCTAGGTGATCATGCAGATGTCGCACGTTTGTCAACTGGGTTTTGGTATACTACGAAATGGACGCTGTTTTTGTTAGAAAAATTTAGTGATAAGGCACACGTCCACTTGAATGAACCCTAGTAGCACACAATATCGGGTCAACGTTGGCTGCCGGTCGTTTATTTATTGGCCTGACATCGGCGCCTGATATCAATCCGATGTACAAGTGTTAACATTTTACAACGTTGGATAAATATCACTGCATGATATTGGCCCAATATTATGCACAGACATTTTTCCGATTTGAGCATTTACCTTATATTTCATAAGAAAAATAAAGTACAGAGAATTTCCTTGATTTGGACTACAAAATAAACAAATAAAAATGTGTTTTGTATTTGATAGATCACAACCCACTTGTTAGCCAATTATGTTAATAAAATAAAAAAACTCTTTAAAAATACAAAAATTTCAATAATGCGCCCGTGGGCGATGAGTCATGGGCCTCTCGTATCCGGTCTCTAAAATTATTTATAAACGTGTGCCTGGTACTTTTAATGTTAATTTGGTGAGAATCATTATTACAAATGCTAAATTAACTTTGAGGATCTATATATTTCATTTCAGACCAACAATTATTCATGGTACAGTGTGTAATATATTCTGTGATAAATTAATATAGACTATATCAATAGTGTCTTGCAAAATTAATACGATGTTGGCGTTTAATCGCAGAATAACCAATTGTGACGTCATCCCCTTTAATCTAAATTTATATCGAACACTGTCCTACAGCCAACATCACAGTGACTTTGTGAACTTGATATTATGTAGACATTTTTCTTTAATGTTAATAGTATGTAGATTTTTGTTGTCAATAAAATATCAGTATAAGATATTTCACCAATATATTACCAATGTAGACATCGTTGGTCTGAATCAACCCAACGACATAAATTGACATTTACTTGATATAGGAATTTTATATTCGTACGACATTGGGTGGGGGTCACTGATGTTCTAGCGATCTTAGAATATTGGAGTGACTTTGGCCCGCTTTGAGGCCAACGAACATGGCTACTAGGGAATACATGAAAACAAAAAACAGCCGGGAAGCAAAGAGTCCGCATGTTGTTCATGAGAAGGCATTGCATCCCCAACATGTCACTGTTGCCGTGGATTTTGAGCTGGTGCAGTGGTAAGGCCATGCTTCTTCAAGATGACGCCGGCAATGCTAACAACGTGAGTGTATGTGGCCTGCATTGATCGACAGATTTAAACGAGACGTGGTTTCAACAGGACAGAGTAATGCAGTTCTTGCATGAGAGATTCCCTGACCATGTAATCTCCCGCACTTGCGATAAAAATTAGCCATCGAGATAATGGGGTTTATGCCATGCGACTTCTTCCTGCAGGGGTTTAACAACTCTTTCGTCTATGCAATCAATCACAATTTCTAAACTGAAAAAAAATTGACGTGTTGTTTGCAGTATTGAGGGGCAAATATGCAAAAAGTGTAATCAGCGCCTTCTCTAAAAGAGTAAGAGTGTGGCAGTAGCATTGTGGCGGTCATTCGTTGAATACTGTTCACATATTCGCCATACTTCATAATAAAATTTGCAATTTACGATGTATTTAATTGATTAAATCTTGCACTCGTTTTGTAGCACCCTATAGATCATATTTTCTATGTTTATGACTTATGACTTTAGTAAACCTTTTATAATTTTGTGAGAATTTTCAGGAATGATATTTATTAATTTCATCTCTGTATTTATTTTTAGTTTCGACCTACTTACCTTCACAATCGATGCCGTATGACTGTACATTTGAAGAGAATGAGGAATGCAATAAAATCTGGAACATGGGAAATTGGACCATCCCAAATCATTCATCTAGGAATTATATACCAATTTTTGATACCCGGTGGGAAGGTAATAAACATCACTGTTATCTTTCTAAAATTACAGCTGCTTGTACTTAATTCAGACTTTAAAACGTACCTAACTACAAGCAAGACAAAAATTAATGAGAATCGGTTCGAATTTTCCAAGAATTCAAATATAGGGATATCCGTAAGATCTGGAAATTCTGTCGACATCTTACTTTGTCAGGGTTACAATCCGGAAACCTATCCTTGTTACACAATTACTCTTGGCGGCAACACCAAAAAAGAAGTATTTATAAAGAAATTTGGAATGAATGAATCGCTGTCCACGTATAAGGTACAGTATCAACATCTGTTTTATATATTTCCGAAATACATATAAGCCTAAATTAATCTAGATAATTCATTTGCACCCTTCTAAAGATCTACGACAACTGAAACATCAAATTAGTAAAAATAACCTTTCATAATTATTACTAAACTATGTATACAAGCCTATAATTTACTCTAGTTCCTTTTTTGCTTTAGAATGGCTTTCCAATTTTATCTCCTGATGAGTGGAGGACCTTCAATCTATCATTATCTAAAACTGGACAAGTACGCTTTGAGGAACTTAATAAAAAGAAGGTGTACTTAAACGTAGCTGATCCAACACCACTTAATACATTGTACTTATTTATGAACAGTTCTTTACCATCGTTGTGGAAAATACACCGAAGTAAGTTCCAGATTCTAACATGTCCGTATCTAACGAGATAATCAATCCTTACTACTTTTAGATCATTTTCTTTACACGAATGTTTCACAGTATATTTCATTTGGACCAACT
Organism: Amphimallon solstitiale; assembly: GCA_963170755.1. Taxonomy (NCBI): domain Eukaryota; kingdom Metazoa; phylum Arthropoda; class Insecta; order Coleoptera; family Scarabaeidae; genus Amphimallon; species Amphimallon solstitiale. Next base: position 132,335,778 of record OY720676.1, read on the forward strand.
ATAAATGTGACTAGCTCAAATATATGTTTGTCCATGTACTTATTAATGTGCAAAACTTGTTCTGTACATTTTTATAAAGTAAAAAATTCAGCGACTGATAAAGTTTTAGAAGTTAATTCCACAGAAGAAGTAAGTAACATACACGATATAACATAAAATTTCGAGACTGGTGTTTTACAAACTGGTGTTATACAAACAAATAAGTATCTTTTTCTGTTGTTACTTGTATAAATTATTCAAAGATTTAAAAGAGAAATATTTTTATTCAATGCACTCTCGCATCAACTTCAAAAAGATCAAGATGATTCAAATTTATTTTTCAAATCTGCTTCCAGTCCGTATATAGAGACTCTATATGGTGCCGGATAAAATAGAAACTCTATTCGCATATAAGCTTTCTTCACAGTTTCCTATCTTTTGTCGATCGTGTAGCTTTCGGTCTATTTCATATCTCTACTCTTAAGGATATTCCTAACCATTTTTCCCATACTTGTTTATCGTTTTCTTCTTCTTATGGTGATGGACAAGTCGGGCCTTGGGCCTTTAACTTTTAATCTAATGGATGTTATCTGGATGTGACTCGGAGGAGATGAGCTCCTTCAGAGGATTAGGGTGATGGGTGATACTTGTTTATGTCGTACATTTTTTCTATTCATTTTTATTTTGACAAGTCTGCCTTATTTATTAGCATTTCTAAGACATATTTGTAACTTTTCTATTCGGTATAGTGTGTTTCCAACTCTTTGCAAAGAGGCCCATGTGGTTTTACTTCGGAAGAATAATATCTCAGCTGCAGTGACGGATTTGATACCTATAATGTCTTACCTGCCCTGTTTTTTGTTTCTGCTAATGACAAAAGAATGGTATGTTTGGAGGGTCAACAACCCCAACAAACTTCCAAACATAAAACTCTTGTATTTAGTGGGTCGGATGGAGTTGTTTCTTGGTGGTGTAAAATTAATTCGTGTAAAAAACTAGGTTATACGTAGTTTATGAGTGTCTGGATTTTATGACAATATTAGCTATAATATTAAACTAGCTTACTGTAATTTGAAGTTGCTTTTTCCCCATCGTCATTCACTGAATATTTCTATAAAAAATATTGTGTGATGCCATGCTGTTATCCCACGCTCTCGATAATTTAAAAGATCATCTAAAATTGTCAATGGACTGCCCCTGGGCATTCTCATTGCGTGATTTCAGTTCGGCTGTAACGAAGCGCTACATGAGCGGAACTTCGTATGATAAATAGTTTTCTTTTCTGTACATACATAATTTTGTACCGCGAGATCAAAAATTATATTGATAAAGGTTTGCCATAGAATGTAAAACGTCTATCTTAAGAGGAGCGTTTACCTATCGAAAATTAAGGCATCGCCGTTTCGCGTTTTTTAAACTTATTTTGTAATTTTAGAATCTCAAATTTGGGCTAGTGATGCAAAAGGCATAAATTTATAATGTCAAGGTCAGTTTTTGTACTAATTTATTTTCTTAAGAAAGTTATGTGTTTTAGAAATAACCACAAAAATGCATGAATTTGATTAATGTCTACTAACTAAGACTGATACACAAAAGAAGAAATACGACCTCTTCGCGCCATCTGCACATTTGATGTACGATATAAAGAAAAAATCAAATTTATGTAATTATTTTTAAAGATAAAAAACATTAAGCAGTAAATATTGTCACACACATTTTACACGAGGTTTTTCCAAGCTAATCGCATCGTCTACACCACTTTACTGTATCTCAACCGGTCCTAGCGAAGACGAAAATCTATCGGAATCGGTCGGCTATTGCAGACTTAAATGCGAGTGACAGTTTAATTACAAACTGTCACTCGCATTTAAATGTCATATATACCTATAATATTCGAGTGTATAATAATACAACAATTATGGGCAACCGAAAATTGGCTTAATATAAAATATCAACAACATCAACAGTCCCGTAAGTACTCATTCTTTATACATTATGTTTCGTATCTATAGTCTTTCTTTATCTATGATAGAATCTGTGAATATAACCGAAGGGCTGTGACAGAACCGAATATCGTGTAGCTCCACCTACTCACCTCCACCCCCCTTGCGTCTACCCGTCCCGCGAGTAATATAAGTTGCATAAGTTTCTATTTATTAGTAAACACTCCTCTTAAGTTATATCATTGTCATACTGACATTTGACTGACATAAAATTTGTAAATATATAATGACAGGATGACATTTAATGATATAACTTAAGGGTCCTATATAGTGGATCGAAAATGTAATATTGGTTGCATAGCACATAATTTAATAAGCCAAGGATGTCCCAGTACTTACTACACATAGGGAATTTATAATAAATATTTGCAATAATAACTCAATATCTAAGCGAATAAAAATTCTTTTATGACCAAATATTTACACATTTATAACCGCGGGGAAGATTTTTACTAGAATATCAATTCATTGTAATGTGGGTTGCCTAATTTTAATTCATTTTATATTCATTTAAAACAAAGTAAAGAATAGTTGAACAAAAAATAAGTGTAGAGCGGGGTAGCTTTTTATTCAATTTATAACGTGAACCCAAGTAAACAAATCTCCTCGGAAGGATTTTTGAGAAAACTTGTTTTTAATATTTTGACATATTAATTAATTTTCTTTAATCCGATAATTTTTTTCTAAATTTTTTTTTTCTTCAGCGGGGTAGATTACTAAATTCTTCATACGTTCAAAGGTTTTCTCCAAATTTAAAATCAACAAAAATGTTTCCATTGTTGACATATCCACTATATAGGACCCTTAAGATAGACGTTTTACATTCCATGGCAAACCTTTATCAATATAATTTTTGATCTCGCAGTATTATGTGTGTTTTGGGTTTTTTATTATTATAATTTTAAATAGAAGCAGTGCTTTTACGTTTTCCTTTGTCACTGGGAACATCATAGATAGAACAGGGAGCTTCAGCGTATCTGATGGTGATTCCCATTGGGCACTGTATTGGTACAATTTTTATAGTCTCATATAATTTCTTAGAAAAGAGTGCCTGGACACTGGAACAATAATAGTACCTATTATTCTTATGTGAATACGCAATGAGTTCTAATCAGAAATATTAATAATTGATTGATAGAAATTGCACTATTATTTCTGATATACTATATATAGAACATAAACATGCCGAAATATTTAATCAGTTCTGGAATTTGATAGCCAAGACATGGGCATATATAATTGTAATGTGCTTTTAATTGCTTGCGTTATTATGACTATTTTATAGGATGTCACATATAAATGGAAGCATATTAAAATAATACTGGAAAATATTACTGATGATACAGTAGAGTTATTTGTCAAGACAAGTAGTAATGCATCAGATAGGTTTTGGGCAATAGATAATATCAGGAGTTGCATAAGTGGCGGTAAGTCCTATTAAAAACTACTGATTACTTGAAAATTACATTTTTGACATGAAAAGTTTTCAGAATTCAAAATAAGGAAATTATCGAAGGGCAACTCTAACAAAAAAATTAATCCTATAGATCTATCGTTTTCGTGCCATTCTCTTAAATTTCCTGAATGGAGGCCTAAACCACAATTAGTAAATATGATTGGTAAGTGAATATTTATACATAAGTTCCATCGTGACTTGACACTAAGCCAGACATTAACCTTATTTAGATCATACAAACATATAATATCATATCTTTGATTTTAAATAGTTGTAATCTGATGACATAATAATAAGTTTTTTTATTTAGACAAGTAGGCCCTAACATTATGCACATTTTATTTATTTCTGTAATCTAGTTAGTTAGTTAGTTAGCTACATCTTCAAAAAATTCCACATTATGCAGTGGTGTAAACAAAAAAACAGTTATTGTGAATTAAGTGTAGAGCAAATACTGTGTACAAGATCGCGATGGTGGTACACTATTTGGGACCTTGCATATGTATTGTCATGATCATCATTAACAAATAAAACAATAATCAGATCCATTCTTTGTCTTTAGTTTAAACTTCTGCAGTTATTCATTCTAAGCTTAAAATTGTTATTTTTATATTGATTTTATAATGACGATTGTTTTTCAATATCTTCTTCTTAATAAGTAGTTCTTCTAATTCGGAAAACATTTGACCTAATTTTATCATTAGTGTCTAATCTTTACAACTACATCATTACTACGAAATAAACTTGTTGATAACACATAGCTATTTAATTTGCTATTTTTTCTCGCTCAATTTATAAAAACTGAGTAGCTAAATTGAAGATAAATACAATATTAAATTTTAAAATATGTTCTGGTGAAAAAGGAGACGCAGGTTCTTCCAAATTCATCCTAATTTGTAAAACTTTATTGTTATTCTTTCATGTATGTAAATTTAGTATAGTGTTTATACTATTCCTTTGTTCATTTACAGAGTAAGGAAGGTTTTTAAAACTTTAAATTTGTAAGTGAAGGTCTTGAGCAAACATTTTAATTTAAGTATTTCCTAGACAAGAAAATTTTAAATATTTAATTTTTTTTGCAGGTTTACCAATAGTAAATAACTCCCAAAGTACCACCTCCATTCGATTAACTTGGAATTCCTCTTACCAGCAACCACTCATTATTAATTTTGAGGTAGGATTAAAAAAAGAACGTAATATCTTTCCAAAGTTAACATTTTTAGCGAATATAATTTACAGTTTTGAAATGTTGGATATCAACGTTCAACAAGCATATAAATACAGATTTAAAGACTTTCTACTTTGTTCTCTGGGTGAATCCTATAATAATTATAAGAACCAATTTTAAACGTAAACTGATGGCAGTTTTCTTCATTTTTCTCATAAATCATCACCCTCAAGTGAAAAGCTCATAGCATTCTAGACATGATTTAGTAAATACTATGTCACAGAAAAACGGAAGCACCTTTTTAACCAAATTTTTGGCAAGGCATTTTACTAGTAACTTTATTAGAAATTGTTCTTTATGTAAAATATTTAGTAGAGTACCTTGACTAACTTTATAATCCAGTACCAGTTGAAGACATGAAGTATACCTAGGGATTTTCCGACACTGAAAGCAATACGTCCAACTTTTCATCTTTTGTTTTTACATGAGGACGGTCAATTTTTGATATGCCTTATTTATGAATTTTATTAACTTTTTAATACATTGAATTGTATGGTGCGTTTTCAATTGAGATTTTCTACATTAAATAAATCACCATATCCAATCGTAATTCATATTTCGATGCGTTCGATTTGTCATAAACACACCATGTGACAAAAAAAAAACACTTTCCACCTCGGTATGTAATATACTAATGTGTAATATATAGGTTAGAATAATAATAATGACATGTGACAATTTAGAATTATCATCAATCGAATCTGTCAATCATGTCAATTAAAAGTGATGTTTATAAGAACAACCAGTAATTTAACATAGTCTCACTTTAGAGTTGATTATAGGCATATGCAAGTAGGTAATATAAATATTATCTGTTATGGCTTTCACGATAACAAAAGGATTATGCTTTAACTTGTATGTAAAAAATCTAGATAGAATCAGACTGTAGATACATGTTGACGAGCTGCAGTTTTTACCGAAAACGTAAATGTATACTCAAACATTGCCGACAAGACCATTCTAGCCGATTTGGACTTTTGTCAGTAGGAAAACTTCGAAAACAGCAAATTCTACCGCTAAAGTGAAACTTTTGAATCCTTTCTGAGCGTCTGTCAAATCTGATGTTTATTTCAATTTTCGACGTGGTACGCTCGATTTTTCGCACACGTAAACCGTTCATGCGAATTCTTGCCACGTCCTCTTGCGGTCCCATTTCGAAGGCCTTGAAACACAAGAACGACCCTACTGGGAATCAAAATAAGCCTACTCTTCGTATAAATGTGCGGTCTACACATACTCACCTGTGCAACCTTTTCGATTACACTTGTCTTTCGTCCGTCTTTAAGAAAGGATATCTCTGCTTGCTTTTATTATACAGGGTTATGATAAAGTAACGCACAAAATTCATAAAACGTACAATGTTCATTTTTGAAAAAAATGCAAAAACACGACAAACAGTTTATTTTATTCCGCGTCTTTTAACATAAGTCAAAAAAATAAAACGTCAAATTTGTCAAAGTTATGACGTCATGAATATTTTTTTTAAATATGAAGCTTGGTTTTTTTTACTTTATTTGATAAAGCTTGTTTTTCTGCATTATAAAGAAATAATTGAAGTAAGGATCACATAAGAAAAAACTAAAAAAAAAAAACGAATTAGACATGAAATGACTCGTATAACTCCGCAGATGATCGAAGCCTCTGTAAATCAGGTCTACCATCGTCTTGGCCTATGTCAGATAGTGAACGGGACACAGTTTGAACAATTTCTGTAAGAAATCGTTTTGGTTTAATGGACTGTTTAGTTAATTTAAATGTTATTACTATAATAAAGTTTATTTTGTTTTTTATTAATTCTCTCAGTTTTTTCTTATGTGACCCTTACTTCAATTATTTCTTTATAATGCAGAAAAACAAGCTTTATCAAATAAAGTAAAAAAAAACCAAGCTTCATATTTAAAAAAAAATATTGATGACGTCATAACTTTGACAAATTTGACGTTTTATTTTTTTGACTTATGCTAAAAGACGCGGAATAAAATAAACTGTTGACGTGTTTTTGCATTTTTTTCAAAAATGAACATTGTACGTTTTATGAATTTTGTGCGTTACTTTATCATAACCCTGTATATAACTAGCTGAACGCGGGGGTTTTTTAAACAGACGTTTATGTATATACTTTGCCACCAAGCGATATTTTTCTTAGAATGTTTTTCGGACTCTGTTATTACAGCAAATATGGAAAATAGCTGCACCCATTTCATGTTCTTCCTAACTTTTCTATCAATCTACATTAATCTTTTAAATAAAACACCAATATGAAATAATTTAATTATAATGTCTATATAATTATAGTGGTATTAAAGAATAGGTAGGGGCACGAAGTTACGTGATCAAACAGGGTACAGGTCCGCCATATTGATACTGCACTTAAGTCAAACAGGTAGTGTTGGTAAATTATTTATTTCCACCTTTTTGTTGATAATTTGAAATAATTTATTGCATAAATCAGTCTGAATTTTAAACATAATTAGTATAATTACATAACACCGCCGATATTTAAAATGTTCTACTTAAAAACCAGAGTAACCAACTTACTCTGGTTTATATAATACAGTAGAACCTCGATTATCCGTGCTCTACGGGACCGGACGAGGCACGGAAAATTGAAAAGCACGGATAATCCGAACATTTATTTCTTATATGTACCTATGTATGTATACATACTAAAAAGATAACAAAATAAAAAACAGAATTCTACATAATTAAACTTTTACACTAAATAAGCAAAAATAAACTCTACATAGGAAGAGGTTAACTTGCATTTATGTACATAAAACAGATGAAAAGCGAATAATTCCCAGGGATTCCCCTAGTACACTGCTGGCGATATCGATATTGCGTCATCATGCGTATGGCACGGATAATCCGCAGCCCGGATAATCCGCACACGGATAATCGGGGTTCTACTGTATTAATTATATAAACCAAAATAAATGTAATTTCTAAAATATTCGAACAAAACATGTCTCTTATTTTAAGCTTTTTGAACTTTTAATAACCGAAATAGAAAAAATAGTATGAAATACACATTTCATTAGACATTTTGCGCACTTGTTCTTTAGAAAACTCGCCTAGCGGCTCGTTTTCTAAACTTGAACGCGTGCGCATAAATCGTGTCTTATGAAACTTGTATTTTAATATACTATTGAGTAGTCCGGACCAGGTGAGGCAGCCATATTGGTCCTACACTTAGCCCCGCCCAATGCCCCCGTTTTGAGCGTACAGCAAAGATGCTTTACAGCGTCTCCATAGTATTTTTCCTCAATGTGTCTAACCCATCCAAGCTAATCTAATCAGTTTTTAATAATAATAATTAATTTACAAACATATTTGGTGAGGAGCCTGAATTAGTGTTATAAATGTGTGGTACTTTATTGAGTTACTTCACTGAATTTTTTTATTCCTATACACTTCTTCCCTCAGTATATTTGCAGCAGGAACAGCGTTCGACCCAGGCCTTTGCGCTGTGAAAAAAGCTCAAATTCAAATACCACGTGAGAGTTAAAATGGAAGTGGTCCAAAATTACGTAGGATATATTTTACACAAAATCATGAATAATAATAATATATAATATAATATTTAATATTCATTATTCTAGACTACTATCAATACAATTCTCACAAAATGACGTTTGAATTTGAGCTTTCTTGGAAGTGCGAACGTGCGAACTACAAGTACATGGAAATACACTGAATTTAGTAAAACAGTGTAGATAATATATATAAATATTTGTATTTGAATTAGTAACTAATATTTCAAAACTTTAAGATATAATTTCTAATATTCCCCATTTTTATGGTAATCTACGTATATTAACTAACTGCTCTAAACAATTTTCAGGGAAGCGACATTTGCAGGAAGGATACTGTACCACAATTTAAAAACAGATTACGCTTGAATTCAAATGGCTGGGTTATGATAAAACCAAACGAAAAGTCTATCGATATTAAAAATTTAGTACCATATACGCATTACTCTATGCTTCTGGTTGATCCGGTGTATGGTATAAACAAAACGCTATCTATGAATACAAATCCTACAGGTAATGCATGTGAAGAAATATAAAGTTCAATATTCTATAATTTTTTTGCAGAGAAACCTGGACCACATGAGTTGCCGCTTATAGAGATTGCACCAAGTGTAAGGGAAGCAACAATAAATATTTCCCCGAGAAAGTGTAATGTATCTTATGGGCCTATTGTATATGGATTGAATGTGATACAAAAACCATTTTATCATGTTGTAATTGACGAAATTCAGTATATTCGGACAGAATTAGAACCTTATACAAACTACACACTAGTTGTTCATATAGCCAGAACTATATCAGATCTAAATAATACGGCGGTACAAATAGTTAAATACTATAACTTTACAACAAAACCAGATGGTAATTTTTACTTTATTATTTTTAAGTTTGTCAACTAGAACGAAAAAATTACAATATATACACTCAATGACACATACGAGTGAGAGTTTTTAAGTTCACGGAATGGGGGTAAAAGGAGAGAACATAAAAATACAAAAAACAATTTTTCAATATATTCATCATTTTCATATCTTTCAATTAGCTTGTGTATGCCAAAGATAAAAATATATCTTTGTCTAAAAAGTACGCCGAAACTACGTCCTTTAGTTATTCATCGCTCGTAAATTTCTTACCACGCAATACTTTTTTCATTTTAGGGAACAGGTAAATATCGCCAAGAGCCAAGTCTGGACTATAATAGGGTGGGTGATTCAAAATATGGAAGTAATGGAATTATTATGCAGGGCAGCGCAACACGACTCTTGTTCACGGACCATTATTGTACAGGAGCAGGACACCTTACGTCAATTTTCCCGTTCTTTTTTCTTTAATGACTTCTTTAAACCGCTCCAAAATTGAAGCGTAGTATTTATTCTCCAGCCTTTATCTTTGTAATCAATTAACAGGATTCCTTCAGAGTTCTAAAAAACAGCAGTCATGAATTTTCCGACCGACTGTGGCACCTTAAACTTCTTGGGTAGTGGTGTGCCTCTTTTATACCAGTGTATGGAGTCTTACTTGAATCCAAATTTCATCTCAAGTAAACATTCGACTAATACACCATCCCTGCTATCATTACAAAGGTCTAAAAACGCACGTGAACATTCTACGCGCTGTTGATTTTGCAGCAGCGGAAGCATTATCATCCAACCTCTCCATTCTGCGAAGTTAAAAACGTTCCCTCGTAAATTGCAACATGTAGTATGGTTGATATTCTTTGCCAATTTTGCAGAAATGTTGTATTATTGAGGTACAATAATTTAACAGGATTTTGAGACCATAATCAATCAAATGACACTTAATGTAATTGACTCTTTTTGAAAATGCCTACTTAAATTATTGTCTAGGGTTTACGTATAAATTTCTCCTTTTTTAAAATAATGTTCGATTCCTATGATAAACCATCCTTAAAATTAAGTTGGAAATACGAATCAACCATAAAAAATGGGATATTCCATTTAAAATAAGGAAGTTGATATCCATTTCCGGTGTAACAGCAAGAAGCAAAAATTCAAAACTATTTTAAATCGAAAGAGCTTAAGGCGAAACTAATATTACCGAAATTTCAAAACTCAACTCTTATTAGTTTTCTATACTGTTCTAACGAAATCTCGTCGTGATATACCCTGTATACTATGTTTCAGATATGCAACGGTGGAGAATTATTCTGGCCATCAATGTATTTTAAGCACCACAATATAAATATCACTCATACTCTAAATCCAACGATCATCACTGTATTCTTATTTCTTACAGTCGCACCAAAGTTGGATTTTTTGGAAGCATATGAGGTAAGAGGGACTAGCGCATCTTTCCGATATAAACTTCCAACACTTGGGAATGGTGAGCCAATACTTCTTCAAGTCCAAAGTTGCACTAAATTATTAAAGGATAATTGTGGCGTTAATATATACAATATTAGTCGTTGCTCGCTTTGGGATCATTTATTTTGCGTTACAGTCGAGAAATTAATACAGAAGGCCAATTATATTTTTAAACTGAGCATTAAAAATAATAACACTAATGCTTTTGGAAAAGAAACAGTAATCTCAAGAAAAATGGTCGAAAACGGTAAATAGAAAAGAAAACAATCAATGAAAATGAGCGTTTAATCTTTGAATTTCCAGTGCCTGGCATACCAACCAATTTATCTTATAATGTAATAAATTGCACTAAGGAAACTGAAACTTGCCATTTAAATGCCTCATGGTCACATCCGTACAATCAAACTGGTGCTATCACGTATTTCGAAATTTTCTTAATTGAAAATGATTCACAAATTATAAAAGCGGTGCCTATAAAAGAATATTTGCCTATTTACTGGGATCTAGTAAGTATAAATGTTGTGGTTTTATTGGTAACAGCAAAAATTACTGTATTCTAGCGTTGGTTGAAGGAATACATAAAGATGCGCCACTACATAGCACTGAGCGTAGCCAAAACTGGATCCGAGATTCGAAACAGTCCGAGACAGCGATAATGCTTCTCGGCAAGGGGTTTGCGGGACGACTTAACGGAAAGACACGCTATTTTACTAAGCGTTGCGCATCTTTATATATTCCTTCAATCAACGATTCTAGCGTATGTTTGAGATCGTAAAATATTTATTTTAGATAAGAGGTATACCATTCGCAAAAAGCTATAACATGTCCATACGAGCCTGTAATTCTGTTCATAAGGGAACATTTGCGTCGATACCAGTGCAAATTGATCATATCGCCGATCACATTCATCAAGCACCAAAAATAATAGAGATGAGTGAAAATACTGTGACTTTCCAAGTTCCTAAATTGGACTATAGACTAAATTCGAGTATCATCACAGCCATTGTTCAACAAAATGATAGCTTGTACGCAGAAATTCCGCAAAAATTACTACCTACAACTGAAGATAGTTTATGTTTAACTAACAAGACAACATGGGTAGCTGGTACATGGAAGGTAATTCTTAATAAACATTATACAAGATAACAGAGAAATATTATTTAAACTCTTTATAGACTAAAATAAAATACAAGGCCCCCACCCAAGATGTATAGCTTGACTATTTTTTCGATTAACATTTCCAATTGTACGCTAATCATTCTAATTTCATTTCGTTTGTACAGTCATGAGTAGTAAAATGTAAACGAGTGCTAAAGCTCCTTTGCGATATTTTCGATAGATTGGTACGGACTTCATAAAAGTACAGAGTGGTATGCTATCTCTCTATTCCATCTTCCTCAAGAGTCTTCTATATACCTGGTTGCATTAATCGAAAGTGAGCCTCATATGAATACATTCAGGTTTGCTAATATGACGTTTAGGAAAAAAGACGTGTAAGAAAATTATTTAGACTGAATTGTGTAAACAGCCCGGACACCGGATATACTTTTTATGATTACTTAAAAGCCGCAGTGTTCTCGAGAACGGTGAAATTCATCTAAAAGAAGTACCGTCACGTGGGGCTTTATGGAACGGGCAGGTTATATGGAACAATTTGGCGCCAAAATTTATATTTGTTGGTAACTTTCTTATGTTGACAGTTTCATTGCCGGTAAAATAGGATTCTTATTCTTGGGATTTGGCCAATTGAGTGGTCGATGTTTATTTGTCGTTTACAATTTCGTAAGTATTAAAAAAAAAATTGCAATTGCAGACAAAATATTGCATGTTTTTTAAAGCATGAATTGTCTCCTCTGTACCTCAAAAACTATTTACAATTCGATGATGCTTCTGTGGAAAGAATATTAGTACATAACCTCAATAAATAATGTAGCCATCCCTTGTTCAAAAATTATTTTTATTTTTTTTTATACACGCGAAAATGTAAAAAGTGAACATTTGTAGGCTTATATGGAACGACATGGTGCGCACCTACAAGAGGTTGCCTGGTCGCAAATTAAGGAGGGATTATCCATTAGACCACCTTGAAGATGCTCTCAGAGATGTTGTGGAAGGAAGTTTCTCTTTTGGACAAGCAGCAGAACGGCATGGGGTGCCGAAAACTACCCTTTATCGGCGGTATCGAGGTCTAAATTCGGACATATTGGGGAAACCACCAGTTCTGAGTCACATTGATGAAAAAAAAATTGTTCATGCCTTGTTAGTTGCGTCAAGTTTTGGATATCCATTTCCTCCGGGTTCGCTGAGATACTTTGTTCGAGAATATTTAAACAGAAGAGGGCTTACAATCAAATGTTTCCAAGATAATCTTCCTGGTAAAGAATGGGTACGAAATTTTATGACAAGACACAATGAATTATCTGTAAGAAATTCCGAGAATATTAAGAGAAGCCGGGCTGAACTATCACCTGAAATTGTTAACAATTATTTCAATGAATTAGAAGAATCTATTGGGGAGGTACCGCCACAGAATATCATTAATTATGATGAATCAGGACTAGTTGATGATCCCGAAAAACAGTCTGTAATTGTAAGAAAGGGAGTTAAGCATGCCTATAAAATTATCGACAGTTCAAAAGCTCACACTTCTGTGATGTTCGCAGCTGCTGCAGATGGGACTTTACTGCCCCCATACATTGTTTATAAAGCCACCAATTTATATCCCGAGTGGGTGGAGAATGGTCCAACTGGAGCCTGTTATAATCGATCAACAAGCGGGTGGTTTGATGGCTTTATTTTTGAAGATTGGTTCAACAAAATAGCTTTACCATTTTTGAGGAGATTGGATGGTAAAAAGTTATTAATCGGAGATAATTTGTCTAGCCACCTTTCCGAAACTGTTGTACAAGCTTGTGAAAGAAATAATATAAGTTTTATATTTTTACCCGCCAATAGCACCCACGTGTGTCAACCCCTAGATGTGGGATTTTTGGTCCATTGAAGGGTGCTTGGAAAAAGACCCTATCTGCATGGAAAGAAAAAAATAAGGGTACTTTATCCAAAACTGCTTTTCCAAGTGTGCTAAAAAAAACATTGGAAACGTTAGGCTCTAAAATAGAAGCGAACATTTTGGCAGGGTTTAGAGGAGCTGGAATATTACCACTTGATAGACATCAGGTTCTCAAGCGATTGATCGGAGCAGCACCACCTGACATCGTAGGACAGGATGCAGCCTTAGTACAATCATTTACAAATATTATGGAGACAACAACTGGAGCTAAAGAAAAACCTACCACAAAAAGAAGAAAAAAAATTAATGTGCCTCCAGGTAGATCAGTTACAACAAACGATTTTTACCAAAATAATAATAACGAAACCGAAGAGACTGAAAGTATTTATGAGACTGAACAATGCAATGAAGATAGTCTGACTAATGCTAGTATTATAAATCAAGAAAATCAAAGTATTAAAAATATAAACATAAATTACGAACCTTTGGAAGATACAGATGAAGAAGAAGAAGAGGAAACATCTCAACTTCCAGAGTGCAGTGGAATAATAAATGTCTGTGATACAAACAATGAGGAGCGGCTAACGGCAGACAAATATTCCACGTTGTGCGCATGCGTCGGAAATGTCAATGAGGTATAGGAATGTGTAGGAATTTATTTCGTTTAAAATGCCGATTAATTGTTTGGAATGTGAAAAAGTATATTCTACACGGTTTAATTTAAATAAACATATGAGAACAGTGCATAATAAAGAACCTGAATATATAGAATGTGCTTCGAAAAAAAAGTATATGTGTGCTACTTGTAAAGTTTATTTCCAGTTCAATAATGATTTACGGAAACATTTAATGGATAAACATGACGTCGAAAATATCGTAGAAGAATTGGGTTTTGATTCTTTCAGTGGTAGGTAAAATTTGTATCTGTTGACTAAGTAGTTTAATTTTAATAATTTTTTAGCATTTAGTCAGTGGTTATCTGTATAAATTACAGTGTGCTCTATATAAATATGTGATTAGTTATTCATGTGACATTGTACATTTTTTACTCATTAAATTAACTTTTGAAATAATATATTATACGCCCCTTTTTATGTATTTCCTACTATTTAATGAATTATTGTATCATAAGTTTATATAAATATTTGATAATAAATTTATAAACATAAAATATGGCTGCACATTTTATTTTAATTTAAAAACAAATTTAGAAACTTCTGTTAATTGTATCCGGTGCCATTCAAACCAACATGCATTTCAATCTTTGTTAAAAGAAAGAAATAAATTTTTATTAGTATTACAGAGATAATGTTTGCTCAAAATTCTAATGAATGTGTAAGGCACAAATTAAATGAAGTGTAAATAAAACTATTGTTATATAAAGAAAAAGACAATTTTATAAGATTCTATTTTTGAGAAACATCCAAAAGAAAATTAAAATAATCACTGAAAAACAGTCGTAGATTTTCTCCAATTAGTGTTGAATTAAATTGTTACGTCCTTATTCTTCTTCAGATAACCACTGACTAAATGCTAAAAAATTATTAAAATTAAACTACTTAGTCAACAGATACAAATTTTACCTACCACTGAAAGAATCAAAACCCAATTCTTCTACGATATTTTCGACGTCATGTTTATCCATTAAATGTTTCCGTAAATCATTATTGAACTGGAAATACTTTACAAGTAGCACACATATACTTTTTTTTCGAAGCACATTCTATATATTCAGGTTCTTTATTATGCACTGTTCTCATATGTTTATTTAAATTAAACCGTGTATATTGCTCGGAATTCAAACAAACGTCTAGCGACTGTTATGACAGTCATGTTAATAATTATTACTCAGGGGGGATGTAAAATAAGCACATGTCTCAATGTGAAATCAGTTTTATTAGATAATTTAATCGTGAATGACATATATAATACATGACCATGTACTATCGCGGACAAAATATTTTAGTCGAATTTCCGACGCATGCGCACAACGTGGAATATTTGTCTGCCGTTAGCCGCTCCTCAAACAATGATAAAAAACATAACCTCAACCCAGCGATATTATTGTCAATACTTTTGTGATTGTTAGCTTTTTGTACAATATGAACACAAAAAAAGAGACAAGCAAAGAATTTGTGTCAAAGATAGTTAAATGTTTGGAAAATCAAACATATGAAATTTTGTGCCTCAGAAATTATAATGGAAAATAAGACACTTTTACTTTTCCATTAATAGAAGACAAAAACATTATTCCCTTTAAACAAATAAAATGGATTCTACCTCAGCCACTAGTTTTTAGAGGACGTTACATTTTTCCCAAAAATTGTTTTTAATTTTTATATTTGTATTTTTTGATGTATTTTCGTTTTTATACTTAAGAGTTTATATTTGAGATGAATTTATAGAGATTTACATGTATTTGTTATGCGTTTTTACCAAAGAAATAAAGCATATGGAACGACAAATTTAGTGTTTCACCATTATAATACTTTTTGAATCCCCTATAATAAATAAAAATAAAAAAAAAAATTTTTTTATGTTAAAAGTGTTCCATATAACTTACATACTTTTGTATACTGGAATATTTTGAATTTAACGTGTTCTTTCTATAGAAATAGTTGATCGTTCCAAATAGCCCCATTTGGTCTCTTATATGGAACGACACAAAATAAAAAAAAATCTTTTTTCTATAAAAGATAGCATTTTGCTCTTGACGTTATTGTATGCCTTGCATAATCTCGGTCCTAATAAAAAAAATTACAAATGATTACAACAAAAATCGAACAAGTTATGGTAAAAAATATATCAATATCGTTCCATAAAGCCCCACGTGACGGTAACTGTCTAAGCTAGATAAAAATTATATCTAGTACAAGTAAAACAAGAACAACATTTACATGCACTGGCGGCTAGTAATATGTCCAAAAATGATATAAAAAACATTACAAATTCGATTCTAAACTTAATTTGCAATTTACTTGATATTAAACAACTTTGCAAAAGCGCTAAAGAATACGATTTATTCTTACAGCCCGACTTACACTGTAAATAATCAACTGGTTACTTTTTACTGCACATGATCGTACTACACACAACTCTTATTTTGTAGATAATGATGATTATAGACCGAATACGAGAGGCCGATGACTCATCGCCCATGGGCGCACTATTGAAATATATTTTTAAAGAGGTTTTAATTTTATTTATATAATTGGATAAAAAGTGGATGGTGATCTATCAAATACAAAATATGTTATTATTTGTTCATTTTGGAGTTCAAGTCGAGTAAAGGAGTACTAATATTTACTAGCAGTACTTTCTAGGGTTCTCTTCTGTAATATTTGTTCTTTTTCAGTGAAGTACATCCATGTAGATGACAAACGTACTTTCTATATCGCAACTGGTTATAGATGCATACTGGAAGTATTCTTTTTTTTCGGCGTATTTAGCAGCTAAATTTTATGTATTGTCCCCATACACAATTGCCGCAACCTTATTAAATTTGAATTTCTATTAGAAACAGTGTCTAATTTTTGCCGAAGGCCACATCCGAAGTCACATGGAATACTTTTGAAATTATTAATAGCCACATCTAATGTGGTTAATCCATCTTTTAATTTGAGATTTCGATTTTCAAAGTATGTGATTACTGTGATTAGTTTAGGCAAATTTCCAAAGTGTTCCTGAAGGAATAACAACTGATTTTTGAAATTTAGGATTTGTGTTAGTTCCTTGCACTCAGAAATACTTCGAGCATCGTCATTCAAACATGCAACAAAATTTTGTACACTATCGAAATTATCTGCACAAAAAACTATTAGCTTCCAACCATGTTCTCCATTTAGTTATTATTCTACTACTACTCTCAATTGTACTTTTCTGAAAACTTTTTTAAAAGCGGATACAAGTCTATCAACTTCCGGATTGGTGTCTCTGATATATTCACAGTTTCTGTGGGGAGTATGTGCTACAGAAGTAATATGCAGCATATAAGGCTATGTTTCCTTTAATAGTCTGCGTGTTTTTAACATATATGCGGAACTGTCACTAACAAATAAAAGTATTTTTCCTTGTACCTGTTGTCCGAATGAAGCATTTTGTGCAAATTCTCGTCATTGGTTTTAGCAACTGTTTCCGCATCAACTGTATTTATAACTTTAGATGCCATATTATATATGCGTTATATGGAGTAGTTGGATGTAGTACACCAGCTACAACATTTACCACACAGCGTCCTAACATATCGACAGTTTTGTCGGATTTGAAAGATGTCTTCTAATGCATTCGTGAAGCACTTAGAAACATGATAATTGCGTAAGGAGGATTCATCAGGAACATTTTGACATCTATATTTCTGGAGACATGTTTACACAGTACCTACGATTATCAAGATTATTTAATGGGATATTACCCGCCATTAAAGTTGAAGAGAGTTTTTCGTAAAAATTGTCAGCTTTCAACGAGTCCAATTTCTGCGCGATTTTTTGGCATTCTGTAACGATATTTTACAGACTTTGCAATAAATTTCGGAATCACTGACAATGGAGGACATACAATCAGTATGACCCTTAATCCAATTTGCCATTGTTTCACGATGCCATTCTCGACGTTCTTCCATATCATATATGAAAATGTAACGTAAACAATGTTCTAGATCTAAATAAATGATAACTAAAAATCTATGCGTATGTTATTGAAACTTAACGAAGTCCAGTGCACACTTACGTCAAGATAATTAGAAGAAGTAGATTCAATGAAACGGTATTAAACAGGAACTATTACAAAAGATACGACGTATCTTATTAACAGTCAAAACAATGAAAAAACGAAACTAACTCCCCGTACTTTATTTATCTTACGAAATATAAGCTAAATAGAATTAACTTTAAAAACTCCTCATGCTTCTACCGACGCCCATGAAGAAAGCAATTTAACAGTAGGGGAGACTGGGGTTAGATGTTACAGGGGTTGGTTGTTACAGTCTGAATATTTTTTTTACAATTATGTATCCGAGTCTCAAACACAGTGTAGTAGTTCTTTTAGTCGACTACTAACTTCATACAATTTTGTAGAGATGGCGCTACAAACGAAAAAGTAATATGGTGGAAAACGTGTTTTTGATGGTTCAACGTAATTCTGTGCGTAAGGTAAAAATTTCTTTTTATTAAAATCTCCAAATGTCTGTGAAAGTTCTAACTGCTGTAATCGCTACCTTGATATTTGTTCTTTTTGATATGTACTATATTCCATTTCGCTGGAATAAATTGTTTAGCTGTATTTAACAAAGTCATTGAAAAACTTCGAAATGGGTTGGTTGTTACATCTAAACTAGGGCAGGTTGTGACAGTGTAACAACTAACCCCCAAGGGCTAGAGCAATTGTTCTGAAAGTCGTAATTGGTTTTTTGTTCATTTGCAGACCAAACATGCGGGTTTATAAAAAGAAGACTGATAGGGGAAATGTCCCACAAGACATTTTTATAAGAGCGGCTCGAGAAGTAGAGAAGGGCAGAGGTTTGAGAAAAGTAGCAGCTGATTTTGACATAAATTTCATGACTTTACAAAGATTTTGTAAGAAGTTAAAAAATAAAGGTATAACCGCTCTTTACGAATTAGTCAGATATTTATATTTTTGTTTTTTCAATAACCATAGGTGAAACAGATCCTATACCTAAGGTTGGATATCGGCGTAATCGGCAACTGTTCAATGACACGTTTGAAGAAGAATTAGTTACCTATCTCGACCAAAGTGCTAAGATGTATCATGGTCTTACTCCTAAAGAGACTCGCAAATTAGCATACCAGTATGCAGTAAAAAACAATATTACTGTACATAATAGTTGACATCAGTTTCAAATGGCTACCTATGATTGGTTATGGGGATTTCTTCGTCGACATCCTACTTTATCTATAAGAAAACCCGAAGCTACAAGTCTAGCTCGGGCAACCAGTTTCAATAAAGCAAATGTCAAAAAATTTTTTGATTTATTAGAAGAAGTTTTGGATAAATACAAATTTGAGTGCCAAGATATATATAATATAGACGAGACAGGCGTCACTACGGTGCAAAAACCTGACAGAATCATTGCACGTAAAGGAATGAAACAAATTGGATCTGTAGTATCCGCTGAGCGAGGAACTTTGGTGACATTAGCAGTAGCAGTTAATGCAAATGGAAGTTATATTCCACCGTTTTTTGTTTTTCCCCGAAAAAATTATAAAAAGTACTTTGTTGCAAACGGTCCACCTGGTTGCATAGGCTCAGCTAACAAATCTGGTTGGATGAATCAAGAGGACTTTTACATTTTTTTAGAACACTTTGCTAAACACAGTCGTTGTAGCAAGGAGCGACCTGTCCTTTTACTTCTAGACAACCATGACTCACACTTATCTGTAAAAGGCATCGATTTTTGTAGAGAAAAAGGTATAATTGTTTTATCCTTCCCGCCACATACTACGCATAAACTCCAACCATTGGATAGATCGGTTTATGGCCCACTTAAAAAATATATTAATTCTTTCTGTGACTCATGGATCAGAAATAACCCAGGGAAAACGTTAACTATTTACGATATTCCTTCTATTGTACGCGATGCTTTACCACTAGCTGCAACACCAGTGAACATTCAATCTGGTTTCCGTGTCACTGGTATTTGGCCCACAAATAGAAACATTTTTAATGATGACGAATTTTTGAGCTCGTCTGTGACAGACCGTCCATTAGAAGGCACCAATGAACACGAACATGAAGATAATATAAGTCACGATGCAGAAGTTGAAGAAGTGAGTAACACTCACGATCAAAACCCTCATTCTAATGTAACTCCTCCGAGGTTAGTAAATAACAATAAACTTGTTGAAAACGTCAGTGTCAATGAAACTCAACCTGTGTCAAGCTGTTATTATAATCCAGCTGTAGCTTCTACCTCAAACCAAGATCACCAACATATAACTCCAGAATGTATTCGTCCTTTTCCAAAAGCAGGCATGAGGAAAAATACGAATACAAGAAAACGCAGAAAAGCCGCTGTATGGACTGATACACCAAATAAAAAAGAATTGGAAGAAGAGGAAGAGAAAAAAAGAAAAACAAATAAAAAAGCTGATAAAGTTAAAAAAAATTTAAAGAAAAACATTGTGGGTAATAAGAAAAAAGGTAAGAAATCTGTAGCAGATAGTTCCGAAGATGAAAATGAAGAGTGTGTGATATGTGGAGAACTTTATTTAAACTCAAAACCAGGCGAAGGATGGATCAAATGCCATAAATGTGAAAAATGGGCACATGAACTATGTACTCCAGGTGAAACTTACTTTATTTGTCAGCACTGCGATTCAGATGATGACATGTAACAAATTGCCCCAAGCATGTATCAATCAACCCCACCTTGGGGAAAGTTGTTACGTTTTGACTTTTTTTAATTATTATATATTTTCTAAAAAAATAGTTTAGTTTTTGTTAAACTGTAAGGCCTATTACATAAATAAAGGTTATTACTTTCTTATGATATATTTCAAATTTTTAAAACAATTACTAAAATAAAATAAAAAATTCATAATCAAAAACTGTAACATCCAACCCCAGTCTCCCCTAAAATCGTCTTTATTGTTGGTCGTTTTCACGACAACAACAGATGTGGCAGTTCACCATATGAATACTGCTATTCAGTAACTGCGTGATGATATACATTATTTCTTTTGTCCGTCGTAATTTCGGCCCCCTACGTCCGGTCTATAATGATGATATCCCCCGGAGACAAAGTACCACCTGAGCAAGTTAAATAAACATCTTCATTCCTTGCATCTTATGTAAACATTTACATACGGAAATAAAAACGTCCTATTTACTTTAAATGAAACGACTTTGCAAAAGCGTTTCATATAAAGTAACAGATTTTTTGTTACAGCCCGACTTACACTGTAACTAATCAACTGGTTACTTTTCACTGCACATGATCGTATTACACACAATTCTTATTTTGTAAACGATAGCGGTCTGGAACTTTCAATAATGTACATTTCGGAAAGACTTCGAATCTAATGAAACTTTCTACAACATTCTAGAACTAGATCGTTCCTGTAGCTTGAAAAACTTTCTAGAAAGATATAAAATATTGTCGAAACACATAGTATAGTCCAGAAAAGTATGGAACTTTTGTAAAGATTATAAAATTTTCTAGTAGAATTACATAGCATACAATCGGATATTGTCGAAGTTTCGCAAAAGCTCTAAGTAGAGATTAGTATAAATATTCGAGGAACCAGTTCAATTCCTAAATAATAATCGAAGAGTAAACATCTGAAAAGAGAAATACACCGCTACCAGAAGAGTGCCCACTTTGTTTCATTGTGTCGCTTTGTGTTTTCGTAAAGTCGTAGAAAAAAGATTTTTATTAAATAAGTAAGTCGATAGTTCAAGTGAGACTGGTCAAGCATCGACAAGTGCTGGAGTACCAAAGATACGAAAATATCGTAAATACAATGATGGCTATATGAATTTTCACTTTTTGACTTTTCTTCAACAATGAAGTGTAATCTCTGTTTAAAAGTTCTAGCAGCTAAGTGTATGCTCCCAAGTAAAACGCTATTTCGAGGCCAATCACTTTAATATACAGGTAACCAAATAAGTTCATGCGGTTTTTGTATACAGCAGAGTGCCATGAATATTCTTTAAGTTGTTGATCGATAGCACTTGTCTGTTATCTGTCATCCACTTTAGTATCAATCCTTCTGTCATTTAATACATACACATTTCTTGACAATTATTTAATTATTAATTTGAATAGTTGAAAATGGAAACGAATAAAACTTTAATTCGAGGTTGTTTACTCTATGAGTACAAACTTGGTACTAAAGCTGCAGTGGCGGCGCGAAAAATATGTACCGCATTCGGAGATGATGTCGTAAGTGATCGAACAGCACAGAAGTGGTTCAAGAAATTTTCTTCGGGAGATTTCAACTTAACCGATGAAGCACGCTCTGGAAGACCGAAGATCATTAACAACGAGGATCTTCAACAGGTTGTGGAGGCAAATTCCAGTACAACGTGCCTAGAGCTTGCAGAAAGGTTCAATGTGAGTGACGAAACCATTCGTTTGCATCTTCATCAGCTAGGAAAGACGTGGAAGTTGAGCAAATGGGTTCCACATGAATTGTCAAATGATAACAAATTAAGTCGTCTTACCATTTGTTCGGCAAACATTTCACGCAACGATAATGAACCATTTCTTGATCGGTTGTTCACCTGCGACGAAAAATGGATATTATACTCAAATTCTAAGCGTTCGTATCATTGGTTGTCGCCGACTGATGCAATACCTCACACTCCCAAGGCTTCCTTGCACCCAAACAAGATTTTATTGTGTGTTTGGTGGACTACAAATGGAATAGTCCATATGAGTTTTTGGAAAAGGGCCAAACCATCACTGCGAACTTGTATTGTGAACAACTTCAGCGAGTACAAGCAGCACTCATCCAAAAACAGCCTTCTTTAATCAATCGAAAGAAAGTGATATTCTTACAAGATAACGCCAAACCGCATACTGCAAAAGTGACCCGGGAAAAAATTTGTGAACTTGGCTGGGAAATATTGCCACACCCTCCATATTCCCCTGACATTTCGCCAAGTGATTACCATCTTTTTTTGTTTCTTGACAACTGTATGAGACATAGGCAGTTTAAAACTCGAGTTAATGTAATAGACGCAGTCCGTCAATTTTTTGATTCAAAATCCGTAGAGTTCTACAATACCGGCATAAAAAAATTGGTGTCACGTTGGCAAAAGGTCATTGAGTGTGATGGTAATTACTGATAGTTGAAAAACCTCGCACATTCTTTAGTTTACCAAATAAGCCTCAAAGCAATGCACAGCTAGCATCTTTTATCATCGCATACAGAGTGGCGAAGTGCAAACACCTCCCACCAGTTCAGTTAAAGTAGGTCAGATTTTTCAAAAAACTATGCGTGGAGATAGGAAAGCAACACACGACCCTGATATCCTACTACAATTCACGATGGTATTCACGTGGCAACGTCTTATCCCATGCATTCAAAATTCAAGCTACGTCAAGAAATTCGCAATTGGCGTATTTGTGCGATATATTTAACAAACTGAATGCCATGAATCTGTTTCTGCAAGGCATTAACATGCACATTTTGAAATCTGCAATTGTGGATAATAAAAATCAGTAAGTATGGTGGTCAACATTGCTCCCCGGATGGATGGCCTAGACACAAGAAAAAAAATAATGTGATCCAAAAAAAAAACACGCGCATTCTTATAAACCTACTTTCTTAAACTTTTATATTCTAATTCATATAATTCCAGTTGAATTAAACAAATTGTATTTATGTGTAATTCCCCAACATTAGATTATAAAAAATATAAAACTTTAATTTTCAGATGTCCCACGATGATATAAGAAACATAACGCTTGGCAATAACGACAAAACATTTTCGGACTTATTCAATGACACCATGCTGAATAAGCCGCTATCACAAAACATTGATTATTGCATCAACTTCGTCATCAGAAGTGTATACAAAAATACAGAGCACGTCAGAATATATTACAAGAAACATATCACTTTAACCAAGAACCATCAATCATCTGAGGAATCGCAGCCTACAGTTATCTATGCGATGTCGACAGGTTTAATAATAACGCTTACTCTATTAATTTTATTGTTAATAGGAATTACAGTACTTAGTATATTATTATATAGGTAAGCAAAATTATTCTTCTAAATAAGTAAGTATACCATCTAATCGTGAAAAATGTTTCAGAAAACGTTGTCATAACAGGAACAGGAGGAATAGGGTCAGTTCAGACGGAGATCATATTTACGAAACTATGCCCGATGATGATTTTAATGAATCCTATAATGTTGTTTACAATGCTATGTATGATAAATTAAATCGTGATTAATTTATGTATACTGTCTTACATTTTTCCTAATTCTAATTATTGTTTATTTATTCCTATTTCTAATGGTTTTAAAGCTGCATCACTATCATCAACTGTAGCATATGTATATGTTGTGCATTTATATATTCATCCAATAGTGAGGATTTAATGTTTCTCTTCTGAAGACGCCTCTACAGTTGAAGATCACCCACATAGTACATACTTGCTGTTGCATTATAGCTAGTGCATCTGATGATCATCAATAAATAACAATCAAGAAACAAACACCTTACACCGTAGTGTTTGAACCACATGTTTGAACATGACAAGGTAATAGTACTGTTCTAATTATACGTTAATTAAAACATTAAAAGTATTTGTTTATGATTCTAATTCATTCTTTTTCAAGCATGTGGCATATAAATCACTTAAATACTTAAATCTAAAAATCGTCATAAATTTAGGCAACAAGCTGTTATGTGTATTTTCGCTCTTATGGAAGAAAATTATTTTTTCTCAGCTGCTTACATTTTTTATTTGCATAAATCAAAGTTTGTTTACTATTTGTTTTACTGTTATATTAAATGAAGCCCAAGGAAATTCGATGAACAGACTAAGGAATTTTGTTCGAAAAAAATTTCATGATAAACATTTTCTAAAACCGGCATAAAATAGGGAGTTACTGCGGTAGTAGTAAACGCCACTAGAGCTCCTGATATACTAGTCTTCAAAAGATACATGTTTTAACTTTCAATAGTACAAGTAAGTCAGTAAAGACGTTACCTATAAGCTGTGATATAAGTATATTTACTTATCGAAATCAAAATCTGTTTTTAATATTTTTTAATTAATAACATACCTATACTTATTAAAAAGTAAGAACAGAGAGATTCAATAGTATATTACATACCGAGGTGGAAAGTGTTTCATTACTGTTGAGAGATTAGGTAGTTAACCGAGACGCGAAGCGTCGAGGTTAACTTTATCTCGAGACAGGAATGAAACTTTTCACCGAGGTTTGTATACTATTTTATTTACAACCATAATTATATTTATTTGTGATAAAAATTCCGGTAAAAGTTTTGACATATTGAGTTGTCAGATTTGTGATGATCTAGCGTAAACGTCAAATAAATATACGCCACTTTTTTTCGGTGAATAGATTATAAAAGAAATGTTGAGTAGTAAAGCCTTCCAGGTCTGCACTCCACTTGAACTGAAGGAAACTGTCCTCCCGTAGCAATCCAGATATCTTGGCTCGAATGGAGAAGGACAAGAAATCACTATTTCATCATATCAGCAATAGCAGGGCGGCCTATCCACATGTATTCAAGCTTCCAATAATTCTAATGTAACAATTAATTTTATTTACAACCATACAATTAATAATTATTTGTGATAAAAATTCCGATAAGGTTTTGACATATCGAGTTGACGGTTTTAAATTGTGATTGACATTGAGGTTAAGAAACGAGGGCAGTAATAGAGGGCGGGAAGTAAATGAGGGCAGTAATAAGAGGGCGGGAAGTAAACGTGAACAAAGTCACACTTCCCAACTTTTAAAAAGTCAGAAATGCCAACATTACGCGTATGGTTGTAAATAAAAACATTTTCTACCTCATTTCACGAATATACTAAGCATTTGTCTCCTTTTCCACAAACTGGTTGGGGAAATGTCGAGTAAGACAATTCAAGTTGATACTTTGGCATAGTACTTTCCCTATAATCATTCTTTCTTTTGCCATTGCTAGGGTACTATATATTATAGTAGTGCTATAGTATTTAGCGTACCTGCAAAGCAAGCTATGCGGAACGCCTATTCTAAACACTTATCTGGCAACGTTGGAAAGGTACATAATTTAACCGTTTATCTACGACATATTGCATTACGCATTACACTATATACAGCAATCTATTCTTACTTTATAGCACATAGCAAGCTTTAATTTTTGGAATGACATGAAATACAAAACATTTTATTAAAAAAAATATCAAAAGTAAAATATATGTCTTTTGTTATTACTCTTGATACTAAATAAGAAGAAAAAAAAGTTAAAAGCATATTAAAATCCATATAAGTAAGTGTGAAATAGAATAATTATAATAAAAGTATATTGATCAAACCCAAACGAGAAAAAATTGAACAAATAATTTGTTAGGATACAAATCACTTTTATATATGAATTGTAAATTCAATTCTTTTGTAATCAATTCTGGTCACATTTATAATCTGCAAATATTAATTGTAAAATATACGTTTCTCTGTGAATTTTATTCAACATTTCCACAAATTTTGTATAAAGATATCTGGCGACCTCTTTGAACTTATTGCTCAATTATGAAAAAATTTGTTTAATATTTTGGGAATCACACATAAGCACGTAAGTAATTTAAGTGAATTAAATTCACAAATAATTAAAAACACAAATATACATAAAGCACGTATTCAACATTTTTCAATGTAGAATTGCTTTGATACCTAGCTTAAATATTTATTTGTTTCGTATTACTTAGTGGTAAAAGTGTATTACAAACGTAATCCCAAACCATCCCAAACAAATACTAATTGAACCAGTAACCATTTAAAATTGCCTATTAACTATTAAGCACAATATTAAGTCAATTAACTTCAATTTATTTCGTGTTTGCCCACTGCAGATGCATACTGTTAAAGCTGAAAACATATAAGGGATAGTCGTCTAGTGCGACGATCAGAAAATCAATAAAATTCAAAGAAATAGACGTACAGTGCCGTTTAATACATGTGTAATACACACGTGAACTTGTGTTCGCATGAAGTAATCAATATTTTGGTAAATAAAATATTTACACTCTTTTTAACACAACAATGACGCATAAATAACATTCCCTCATTATTGGATGTGGCAGATATGCCGAAGAAGATATCGTTCGTCGTAATATACGTTACCGGTGAGAAAAATCTTTGTGTTACACATATGCCTAGCTTATGTGTTCATTTTCAGATGAGGATCCAAAATATAAGGGTACAGAGTTAGATATACATGCACCAACAGTGAAGGGCTGGCAATCATCGAAAAACTGTGAATATCCACAGGAAATTGTTTTACAATTAGAGAAAAGATGTACATTGAACAAAATTCAAATTTTAGCACACCAATATTTAATCCGTATGTATATACTGCTGTATATGTAATAATACTTATAAATGTTTTATTTCGCAGCATCAAAAATAGAACTTTTCTCAAGCAACGAAGACACCAACACGGTTTCAGATGTTACAAATATAAATTGGGAATACTTGGGTTATATTACCCTTTCTGATAATCAGAGTACAGGATTTAAAAGCAGAGAATTAAAATCTGCAAATGTTCCGCAATGTTTGGTATCATTTCTAAAGTTGAAATTGCACAAAAATCACAATAATTCCTATAATATAAACAATCAGGTAGGTTGTGCTAACATAGAACATTTTTTAATACTAAATTAGTTTTTTATAAGTATATTAATGTTCTTATTTTATCTATTATATCTATAGCTTTGTTTTACGAAAAACATTACACTAATATTTATTTCTATATTTATATATTAATACAAGATATTTATAATACTTGATACTCAATTTCAATTTAAAATATTTATTTATACTGGGATTTTTTGTCTGGCTGTGCATGTCATCGTCAATTTTTAGCTGTTGCCAGGTTTTCAATTTTTGGCTAACCGTCACACGTAGTAATATTTAAAGGTTATGTCATTGTATGTGTGCCATAAATTATAAAACATGACATTCCATGTTGACATAACAACTTGCCACACAG
The DNA here is from genome assembly GCA_963170755.1 of Amphimallon solstitiale. Lineage (NCBI taxonomy): Eukaryota > Metazoa > Arthropoda > Insecta > Coleoptera > Scarabaeidae > Amphimallon > Amphimallon solstitiale. The sequence continues at coordinate 132,364,011 of OY720676.1, forward strand.
TAAAATTTTCAGGTGCGCCATCGCCATAAAATATATATATCTGAGTTTATTATAACATAAAATAAATGAAATTATGTACATGTATGTTATTGTAAGATACCTAAAACTTAGAGATTATTATGAACATAACTAATGAAACAATTACGAGGTGGCAGCTATTTTGAAATCTCCCGCAATTCGTGACGTATTATAACATGTGCCAGATACGAAAGCTCAACTGTATTGCTCATTATTTGAAACATGCAAGCTTCTGAACAAAATGTTACAATTACATTTGTCTTTAAAATGGACACTGATGTTTATTTTGATCAATTCAAACAAATTCAAATTTACTTCACTTTCATTACTGACCATTTGGAATTGGCAGTGTATCAATATCAGAAACAGTTTCCCGTTCTGCATTTTTTTATGTCTCTTGAAAGGCGTATTTGCAAAAACACCCAATGTATAGCAATGTAAGAGACGCATCATGAGGATATAATTCAAGACGTTTAAAGATTTCGACATGTATGTCGAAGTTCTTCAAACGATTTAATTAAATGTATAGATGGCGAAGCTATTTTTGAACTGATTTGTGACTTGCCTATTCCTAATTATGTACTCTATTTTTACCGTTAAGAATTACTCCGAATTGTTTTGGATTAGAAGATTTTGATATACACTCTATTATAACATCAATTTATATACACAAGAAATTTTAAAGTATGTATATAATTTTCTGTTATTTTTAACGTCAAACTTGAACTTATCGTACGACTTTTTATTTCAATTTTAGGTCAGTTTAATAGCAGTCAATGTATTAGGTACCGAAATTGAAAAACGCAGGTGTTCCAATACAGATCCTAGCCTAAATGATAAATTGCAATATATTTTAAATGATCCTGAGTATACTTCGCCTTATGATGACTTGGCCTTTGAGATGTATGTCGATACTGAAATTGTGAAAATCATCAAAGATATGGAAATTAAAAAGCATTTAGCTGTGTTGAGTATGTAATATATAAACAGGGTGTTTCTTAAAAGCACGCTAATATTTAAGGCAGTTATTCTGGGGTCCATTTTATGAAAAAAACTTCATATGATCATATGTCCAAAATGTCTTAACTTTTGAACTATAGGGTGCTAAAGTTTAAAAAGAAATTCAATCATGTGCATCTCTCTCTAGACCACTTATGAGAAAAAGCTATTTATGTAACTTTGAACAACAATTTATTTAAGAGAATAACGTAATCTAACATACATTTTGAAATGGTAACACCAAATTATCATGAACGCACAAAGAAAGAAATTAAATCAGATATTGGAAATGTCCACCTCCTGCTAATATGCATGCCTCAGCTCTTTTTCTCATGGACTCACGTACTCTTTGGAAAATGCCGGGAGTGTTTTTAATTGTTTCGTAAGAAACTATGATGCGATTTCTCAACTGTTTTCAGATGACCCTACAGGAAAGAATCTAAACTATTGAGGTCCGAGGACCTAGGTGGCCATGCTTGTGGTCCGCCGCGACCTATCCAGCGATTATTGTAATTTTGGTTTAAATATTCGCGCGCCAGAACACCGAAATGCGCTGGCGCCGCGCTGTGCATAACCCACAGTCGATTTCTTACAAAAATGGGAACATCCTCAATCAAAGATGGTAGTTCTTCTTCGAGAAACTGCCGGTAATTATGCCCATTCAACCTATCATGAAGGAAGTATGGTCCAATTAAATAATCACCGCATATTCCAGCGCACACGTTAACGGAAAACTGCTCCTGGTGACAGGATTCCAAGATTGCATGCATGTGGGTTTTCTTCAACCCAATAATGATTGTTGTGGAAATTTTGGATGGCGTTTCTGGAGAAAGTGGCTTCATCGTGAATAAAATTTCAATGTGAAATAATGGATTTTCAATCAATTTATGAAGATACCATTGGCAAAAGTTTATCCGTAATGGAAAGTCGCGAGGTAGTATAGCCTGAACCCGTTGGATAAAGTAGGGATATAATAAAAAATCATGGCGAATTTTCTAAATAACAATATGTGAGATATTCAAATTGTTCCCAATTTTTCGTGTACTTAATCCTGGATTTTCCTCAACTAAATTCAAAACCGCTACCTCAATTTCTGGAGTTCTTACTGCACGTTGTACTTCTTTTAGATAGATGATTGTCTAGTTGAAAACTTCCCTTTTCGCACAACCTTCTATGAATGCTTGACAATGTTCGTGCATCCGGAATATTTCTATTTGGAAAGCCGTCTTCATACAACCGCCTGACTTCCAGTGCATTACCTACCATCAGCTAGCCCGTACATGTAATGCATGGCTCCATACTCAGAATTCGTAAATTGAACCACGTTTTTTTAAATAATAGTTAATGTTTAACGACTTAAATACGTGACAAGTATTACTAGATAGATAATTGTCAAAACTGTTTATGATTACAAAATAAAATCTGCTTCTTACCTACTAGATCGTTTTTAGTCCTTGTTAATACCTAATTTCATAACATCGTGCACATGAATGAATTTTATTTTTTAAGCGAAAACCGTACGTCAAACAAAAAAAAACAAGAGACCACATTTGCTCAGAAACGAATGAGGATTTTTAAAAAAAGTACTTTAAGAACATATGTTTCTTCAAAAAAATTCAGAAAATCTTGATACATAAAAGGCGTGTACAAAATTTCACAAAAATATATAGGGTAATACCAAAGTTTAAAATTTTTTTTTTCTTTCACCCTACAATTCAAAAGGTAAGACAATTAGGACATATGTTCATAAGAAGTTTTGCTCACAAAATGGACCTAAGAATAACCCCCTTAAATATTAGCATGTTTTTAAGAAACATATGATATATTATATAGCTAATAAAGCTAATATACTAACGTTTTTTAACTGCCTTGCAGACGAACGATTCGAATATGCTAGAAAATTGAAATTCGCAATGGAATATCTTAGAGAAACTGGTGAAAAATTAGGAAAGTACGAATTAGAAAAAAAGCACGCTATAGAAATGGAAGATTATGAAAGAGCTAGACATAAAAAGAATCAAATGGATGAATATAGGGCGTATGTATATCAAAATTTGGTTGTGGAACAACTTTTAGAAGAACATGGCGTAAGAATATTTCAATTATACATTAAACTTATGCTAATTTAAACTAGTCACAAGTTCCACTTTTGTACGAGTTCTTTTCACAGACTTGTCCAAAAAACGACGAATGCAGCGAAGAAATTGACTCAAATCGGGCCCTGATGTCACCAACATCTCTGAAAATACCAGACAAGAGATGTCCTTCGCCAAATCCTACAAATACATCTCAAGGTCAGGTTTCTCCCCACCATTTGCCAAGGCACCAAAGTCCAAAGACTGGTTCACCTAGTACTGGTAGTCCAACAAATATTCAATCCCGAGGCTCGCTTAGGAGAAGAAATAAGTCGGCTGGAGCAATAGTCAAGTCAACGTTCGAGCAATATGAAGAAAAACCTCTACCGGCATTAAGACAGTAAGAATCTAACATTAAATCGTTTTGATACAGGGTTTCCATTAAAAAAAATGCGAGGAATTTTAAAATCAAAAATTTATGAAATAATAAAGAACTAACGATAACAAGAATGATTCCCCATCATCAGTTTTCTGAGTAGTGCAGTTATAATTTATAAGTTGTTGGAAAAGACATTAATATACCTTATATATTGCTTCAAGATAAATTATGATGTTTATTAATTACCTATACAATAATTGAATACTGTACACTTTTCATATAGAATAATACATATATGTATGTATATTATTTCATTTTGAACTAGCGGTATATCTATATTATGTAACACATTATTTCTTTATTAATAAGTAAATGATACAAATATTTGAATTAAAAAAAGAAGGAAAGAAAACTCACTTCTGGAAATTAAGTGACAATATTTTGGCGATTTTATATGATAATATTAGCTATCCTGTCGATCTAACAGCTGGCAAGTCTGTCCTACAGTTGGATAAGTTACCGGTCGTGATCACTTACGTAAACCACTACTACAGTAACAGTTCTAGGGACGCTCGTTACTGATAAGTCTGAAAATGGGCAGACAAAAGAAACTACAGCTTTACCACGCATATGCTTGAACTCGGTCACCGGCCAAGTCGATTACCTGCCCCATTAAACACATAACTCTTCATCAATTCACCATGGCATCTGGTACAAGGTATCTCAATATGTTAATGAAATTCCCAATGGTTCGAGGACTAGCAACAACATTCAGTATCGCGCAGGCAATCACCCACTCACTTTGAGAGTGTTTGGTAAAAAGTCGGTATTGCGTAAGCAACAACCCACCCACTTTGATGATGTGGCAAAATGTCCATTAACAACACTCTGCCTCAAAGAGTGTCCATATTGGCAGGATTTTTGTCATCGTAGGATGAGTCGTATTCGTGGTTGTTTGCATAGAAACACTACTGCCCATTTCCTAAAGTTCCCAGTCATTCAGTACTCAGTAAACTGGGATTGCGAGGCATTACGAAGCTGCACCATGCCTATCGTATGGATCAATATAAGCCTAACGAGAGCAGTGACGAGTCGAAGCTCTCGCCCTAATTCAGTTTATAAGGAGTAACCATTCCCCTATGTACAGATAAATTTACTCAGTTATACTGCCATTCCCTAATATCAGTGTCAAGCTGAACATCTAGCCTGGCAATGAGCAGTTCAGCAAACTAGATCTACCTCCAGTTAAATTCCGACAAAGCCCTGCAGTAATCAATGTAAATACATATACTTATCTGTCGCAACATTCTCCTGAAATCCAGCTTCTCAAATTATCTAAACCATGATGATTAGCGTTGTCCGCAAATTAAAAAAGATTGTGTTATTTATTTTAGCTTCATCAAGAAAAAATGTTTTATAACCTGAGTACTTACAAGCACACTTTGGGCGACTTGTTTTTCCTCAAGTTAAGCAATATTTTTCTTTGTTTTCAATCTTTTGACTATTATATTATAATTTGTGTTTTGTTTATTAAATATTATAATTAAATGATAATTTTCTGTTTTAGTTCACAAACAAACGAATTTTTAAGAGAATGCCAAATGGAATACGATACAAAGCAAACATCAAAATTAACCGAAAGAGAGAAGAAACAAGCGGCGCTACCTATAGTCGTTTTCGGAACAGATATAGTAGAAAAATTTTATGCCAAACATTATCTGGATAAGGAAGAAGGTTTGAATAGATTAAAGGAGGAACTTTTGAGTTATGATAATTCTAGGATGCACACTGCAAACAAAACTGCAAGGGCAGCTATATTTTTGTTACATAGGTCTTTAAGGGATAAAGTGTTTTCTGTTTATAGTTTAGCTAATGAAGTTATTCGCTTATTCTTTGTGCAATACGTACCAGGAAGGTAAGGATATATATTTTTTACAATTTTATTACTCACTATACGATTGCTTATCCATTATTCACTCTTGCTACTAACAACCATACAGTTTTTGCAATGGCCAACTTTTTATTAATGAGATGCGTCAGTGTTGTTCCGTATACGTTACAGTATACAGACGACGCGGTTTTTATAAATCAGTAGTACTGATGATGACAACATAGTTGTCGAAATACGTATCTAGCTTTGAATGCTTTAGTGTCGTAAAGGTGTTTTTATTAATGGTTTTGTTTAATGAGGTGCTGCATATTTTATATAACGTTTTCACTACCTAAACATATTATTACTTGTTTGGCCTCAAAATCTGTATGAGCTTTGTAAACCAAATTAATAATAATAGTATGATAAGATTATGCGCCTATATGTAATAAAACTACTCAAATTAAAATTAATACATTTAATGTAACGTTAAATTCTAAAATAAAATGTAAATAAATTTGCCGGCTAAGCTCAGTTCGTGATCTCGAGGGCGATTCAGATTAACAGAGATGATTAATTAAAAGGTTCCTAAAACATTATTGGGTGTTGATATAATAAAATTCCATTGTCTAATTTAAATAATAATTATATTCAAAATCTATGAGTTGATATGTTTTACAGACACAGAAAAGTCTTACACAATATACTGCTTTTAATATAAAAAGAAACAAAAACACATTAATAGACAGGTTAAATACACTTTTACAAAAGTTACATTGAAGAAAATTTACGTGTATCATTCGTTATATTCCAATGAAAAAACAACAAAGCAGAAAAAATGACAACTTCGGCTATAAGATTAATGTATGATTATATACATACAGCACAATGCTGAGAAGTACTGAATTACATTACACTTTATTTTACAGAGATGAAGTTTATTTAACAAATATATTTATATCACCCTGATAAATATATTTACTTATTTCGTCTCTATTTGAAACTGATTTGTAATGTTTAATTCTTTATTTCTGAATACATTTACATACAATAATTTTTATTATTTAAATAATACCTTATATTAAGGTTTTTTTTCTGTCTTCTTTCGTCTTCGCTCCTTTCCAGCGGAATCTTCTCTATTCACGAACAAGACGTCAAGAATCGGCCTACTCTGCCAATTGGAGCCCAGTATCTTTATCACAAAAGATATAACACTTTGCACATTTAATATGTATATGCAATATGCGGTTAATTTTACAAGATTTTACTTGTAACAATACTTTTATTCAACCGCTGTTTTAGTAATTACTGGAATCGATACACTTTTACAATGATTTGTCGATTCTTTATTTAAATTACAATTAACAACAACACTTCTGGCCGTTATAGACCCACTACAGGAGTCTATCTCGGAGTTTGCCTTTCGACTTAAAGTCTAGCTTTCGACTCATACATCGCAACACGTATTCTTGCTTTTTATAAGTGAACGCCTGTGATTCCCCGCTTTCTAAATAGTCCGTGTGAACGCAACACCAATCTTAAATAAACACGGATGTTTAGGCGCCCCGATACTTATACATAAGTACATAATAAAACTTATGACTATATGTGAATTAACATTACAGTAATATATTCATTGATTTCAAATATGTTTAAAGATATTAATAAAAGTATGATTAATTAGATTATTCAATATGGTAAAATTATAATATTAATATGTAAAAATAGGCTGTTATGAATATTCTTCTATAGTTATAATGTGTATGTAATTAATTTTCGCCACGCCCATTTGCATTATAGGGATTTATACCTTTTACAATTTCCATCCCTGCTTGAATTCAAATTAAGGGTGCGTTAAGTATACGGTTCGCCCAATCTCGTTTGACCACATTGGTCAACATGAATTTTAACGGTTACTGCCATTCTGACCAATCAGCTGATTGGTGTTTATTTGTGACATTTCACATATTCTGTCAGTTATGTTGGTATCGTTATAACTGTTGAGAACATTCCTATTATTTCCTATTTATATTTGAAGTGATTTGAAAATAATGTGTGATGTATATAATTTTTTATATTTATATCAAATAAAACAATAAAAGCACTTAACAGATTTATTTATTAAATAAGTATTTAAGAATAAAAGAAAATAAATATAGAATTTCTGAATTTTCAACATAACATTCACTAGCATGGGCTTCCACATGCTCTGACTAGGCTACTATTTGTTTGCTAATTTTTCGAGGCTAGCTGTAACTCTATTAAAAATACTGTTTCTTTCCCTTTGGATATTAACAAATTCAGCCATTGTTTCTTTTACTTCAGATAAATTTTTGTTTATGTCTTTAAAGTGAGTTTCAAGCCATTCCCATTCTCACCACTCCAATTTCTGTCTTGTTTAATTTTTTTTATACATTGCCTGGAGGCCACGCCATTTTCTTTCGCATGTTTCCCACCTGACATTATATCCATGGCACAGACTAAACAACCCAGACCGGCAACTACTTGAAAAAAAAATATCCAAGATCTTCTATCCTTGTCACACATCAGTGAACTTGGTACGAAGATGGCGCTAGCAGCATATTGGCGCGAAATTTGAAATGAGCTTGTTTTTAGAATACGCTTATTCAATAGGTTATTTATGTAACAGAAACATACACAAAAGTTACTAAAACTATGGTAATAAATATTACTTACTGTAACAATTATCGCCATAGTTTGAGCATCTTATGTGTAATTTTGTGGTGTTACATATTAAATATGTGATATGTAAATATTAATCTTTTACTTACATGCATTATAACATCCCTCTTAAGGTTACCTATTAGACACAATAAACTACTACCCTATTTAAGATTAAGAGAAATATAATAATCTAATAAGTGAAAACTGTCAAGGAAAACATAGGTATATAATAATAATAGTTTTTATTGAAACATATACTTATACAATAAAACATAATAAAATTAAATTACACAACCAGTAATGAGTAATTTATACTCACTTGTTGAGATTTGCAGGAAACCTGTTCATTTTGTCAACTTCACCCTGCCCAAACCCGCACACTAAACACTTGGACATCATATTTGTATCAACATATAATTAATACCATGTATGACAAAGGATTGCAAAAATATGTCACACGTGTCAAATTTGAAATATAGTTTTGAATGACATATAACCACAGCATAACAAACATTTCAATTGACGCTAGCGCCATCTCATCTCCAAGTTCAGTGAATCTGACAAAGATGGTAGAGTATTGAAATTTACGTTTGCTAAACAAGGATGAGTAGTCTGGATAAAATCTAGGACTAAGTTGCCGGTCTGGATTGTTTAGTCTGTGTCCATGGCTTAATAAAATTAGACATATAACACTGAACACTTTTCTTTTTTTGTGAGGCAATAGCAATACATCCTTTAGTTTAAATAGTTCCTCTAGTATGAGTAGCACAGCTGATCGTGGCCATAAATATCGATCAGAATCTGAAATATTCAATTTTATTCCATATAAAACCAAAATATAAACAAGACATTACATACCTTTATTGTTTTTTTTTATTCGCTTCACTGCCTCTATAAGGAAATGAACAGGAAGTAATAGAATTGTTTATCTCACTTGCATTTGATTTTTGACCATATATTATTCCATTGGTATGTAATTTATAATATTTCTCTATTAATTTGTTCTTAAAATCCCCATCTAAATAAAATTAATCTATACAGAGACTATTCTACATAAGTGTATTTATTCCATACCTGTGGTAGCTTAATCCAATTCATAATCTGTTAAAAAACAAATAAAACGCATTCCATTCTGATGTTTTAATGTAACTTTTTTAGTATTTGAAGTAGATGCTTCCATAATTAATGTTAACGATTGTATGATGAAACAAACTAAAATGTTTTAGAAGAGACAAGAGGTTATGTTTTTAAATTGTAAGCAAATCGAAGTTGGTATTGCAGGTAAACAACACACTTAACGATTTCGCCCAACTCAGGCAGCCAGCGGGCGCGATTTATAACATGACCGGTTTTCCCAAACAGCTGATCGGGAATTTGACTGGTCTGCCCTCATACTTAACGAAATTAACTAGTCCGACCGTATACTTAACGCAGCATAATTGTCAAATTTAACATTAGAATGTCATAAGCCCAGTTATAAGGTTTGTTTAACGGTGATTTTGAAGATTATAGGCATAAACTAATCAACTTAACCTAATATAAATTCTAAATAACAGCTTATTATTGCTATCAACATATTAGCAATGTTATACTTATTTGTATGCATGAATATGTGACTATAAAATGATGTTTATATTAAAAATGAAATATTTGGACACGGCGCTGCCGGTTGAAGAAATGAAAGAAGTTCCTAGTTGCCGATTTAATAACATAAAAATTTCTAAAAAATCGCAATTCGAGTCAATTACAGACACCCATTATTTCACTGTACTATAAGACATGGTCGGTTTCACTGTGGTTGTTTTCTTGTACAAGGGTATTTGCTATAAAAAAACAGTGATTTAAATGAGTAGCTCTGATAGCCTATAATGGCATCACTCACTTCTTAGAATTTAATTTTTAAGCGTTTTTCTTACCATGCTTAGGATTAGAACAATCAAAATAGCAACCAATTGAATGAAAAAACAGACAATATGTAAGTGAAAATGTAATGTTATTTTTATCTTTCTACTAACTTATATTGTATAATAAACTTCTAAATGATATTACAAAAGTATATGTAATGAAAACGTATTTCTATCAGTTGAATCTCACAGAAACTATGTTTGAGTTAAATCATCTTTATTTGTTGGAGATTAAGAATTACAAATATTTTTTTTTTTGGCGAATAGTCGTGTCGTGTCAAATCTGGAATACTTCACACTTATAATCTGAAAGATTACTGAAATGTTCAAAAATTTAATCCTCACACAGAAAAAATAATTTAATTTTTTTAGAGTATCACCTGCTGAAGTTTCAAGGAGTGTCGATAAACTTTTGCCGGAACTCCTAACTAAATCTGGAGATACTAGCGCACGTATTCATCATATGGCTGTGCATACAATTCTCACAATGGCAGATTGTACCAATGTCAGGTATGCACCAACAATGATTAAAATTTATTTTGTTATAATTTCTTCAATCGCATGCAGTGTTGTCTGTAGAAATTATGTGTATGTACATAATAAACACACATCTAACCTTTAGCAGCAACAGACCCTTTCCATTTTTTCAATCAATTCTTTAAAATCGTACTTATGGAGCATTCGTTCCCTAGACTCTGTTCAATGCGTTAATAATGTTTGTTAAAACTGAATTAATACCGACGAAATAAAAATTTATCCGCTAGTTGGTTAAAAAGCTTTTTAAATAAAGATCCCATAAGTATTTTTACGTTTTAAGAATAAAAATTTGCGAGATTATCCTATTATTTTCTTAACAAATTTTATTACTTGCTTATATTATTTTCTTAATTCAGATTATTCTCATGATACAGAGAGATCCATCTTAAGTAAAGTGTGGTGGTATTTTAAAATTCCCGAGATCAGGGTATTTTCTTGCTATATAGGTGCGTATTTGTACAAGGACAATTACTCTGACTTTGTTTGGGTTTGCTGTCGTTTTATTATTACATTTTACTTGCGTCTTGTTTCTGTTCCCTTTGATATTTCGAAATCTCTCTTTATAAAGTCAATATAGTCAATTATGTATTCAGCTGTTGTGAAGTTTGTTCCAACATGCAGTTCTGAACGGTTCTAGAACTAGTGCGCATGTCATTTAAGAAAAAGACTGTTCGGATCATGCAGTTCTGGAACTGCAAATTCTGAGAACTAGTAGTTCAATGTTCGGTCTTTCAGAACGCGTAATTCAAGAACTGTTCTGAATTACGAGTTCTTCTAGAACTGCATGGTCCGAACAGTCTTTTTTTAAATGACATGCGCACTAGTTCTAGAACCGTTCAGAACTGTATGTTGGAACAAACCTGTGAATTGTGCCCACACTATTACAGCTATACATAATGTGTTTCCCAATACTACCAACTAGTCAATGTGTCATTAAAAATTTAGGCCACGCAATCTTTTTACTTGAGATGATGATGAGCTGAAATCAAGATGTTATTTCAGAGAATTGCATATAATTCCTGTTCATTTGAGTAGACCTGTGAACAGCAGTACTCATCCTCGACTCGCCTTAAGTCGAGCTGAGATGGTTGAACAACTCATAATAAATCACGGAATTTCCAGTGATAAGCAAAGGTAAATCTCTACATAAAACAAATGTTCATGGATGAAAATAAAAGAAATGGTATATCTAAGCAAAAAAAGAAAATAGTTAACTACACTTGTAAATTTCATTAGGAAAAATTATAAAGCAAGAGCTATCAGACATTTCTTTTATTTTTGTTAAATAGTTTAGGTGATTATTATATGCATGAATTTAATGGTGATCATTCGATGTGTTTTTTCTTCCGTCATTTAGTGGCCTGACATGTAGAACGCTATCCGAATTTGGATCAAGCGGCTTACATCATCCTGCAGAGGCAGTTAGAAAAGTAGCTGAAAGAATACTAGTTTTAGTTTATAAAGTTAATCCCCGATTAGTTAGAAAACAATTGCCTCCGGACGACGACATAACTAGACGGAATCTGCTATATCGACAGTTATTTCATGAATTTGATAAAATTGATATTCAGGTAAAATACATACATATACATATGGATAGATATATAAAAGCAAAGCACCAGTAGATATATAGATTTTTTTATGAACACCTAATTATGCTTGTATTTTTTACTATTATAATAGTAGTTTTAGTGCCCATCTAGTCCATTTAACTATAACATTTCTTTTTTTAATTTGAATTAGTATACATCTGTAGTTGGACCGGTGTACCGAGAATAATAATTTTACGGGAGAAAACCAAAGATGGTAATTCTGGATTTGTATTTAATTGATATGATTCAGTTGTAGAGTTGGTTTCCCCAAGTACCTAGGTTTAAAAAAACTCTTTAACGATAGCCTTTAGATTGAGAAAAAATTGAATTAGAACTTCAACACATATTATACAGTCAACCCAAACCAAGTTACTGAAAGAATATGTGGAATTAAATCAAAGCATTAGACATATCTAGGCAATCAGTTATACAGCACGACATTTTTATGGTTACTATGCGCCGTATTGCATTTTATATTGATCTTAGACCACCAGTCATGGATTGCCAATTAAATTCAAGGTATTGAGCCGTCGGATTCATAGGCAAACATTTTATTGGCTAAGCTTCTACGGCTCTAGTACTTTTATTGTAATACTTGGCTGTTCTTTAGAATAATGGCAATGAAGTTAAACAGATCTACACTAAAAGCCATTATTTCTTCAAAGATGCTGTAATCTTGTAAGTTGTTCCAAGAACAGTGTGAGGGTAGTTCGCATTGTCGATAATATAGAATACCTTCAATACTTACAACATATATAAGTAAGTAATAACAAAAAACACACTTGGTATTGTTTCACAAATAAATATAATTAAATACTCGATGTACATTTCGCCTTGCGGCATCATCAGGAGTTCTCGAGAAACTAAAGTAAAATTTAATATACTGTAACTACCTACTTCTAACAAAAATGTAAATAAAATTGTACAAAAATAGAAATTATGAAAAGGTCATGGCTTATCTGGAAAGACCGTTTTTACAAGGCTAGGGTTTATTATTGGAGAATTTATGAGTTCTGTTTGTTCATTAAGAACATTGCCTGGTTGTAAAAGTAAACTTTCTTTTATAAAATAACCTTCTTAATGAACAAACAGAACTTATAAATTCTCCGATAATAAACCCTAGCCTTGTAAAAACGGTCTTTCCAGATAAGCCATGACCTTTTCATAATTTCTATTTTTGTACAATTTTATTTACATTTTTGTTAGAAGTAGGTAGTTACAGTATATTAAATTTTACTTTAGTTTCTCGAGAACTCCTGATGATGCCGCAAGGCGAAATGTACATCGAGTATTTAATTATATTTATTTGTGAAACAATACCAAGTGTGTTTTTTGTTATTACTTACTTATATTTCGACATGTTTCACCAAGAGATTTCCATCACTTCATTTAATTATTTACTTACAACATATGTCTAAATTGATATTGATATCTATATACTGGTGAAATTAAGCATTTTAAAACAGAAAGCAGAACAAATTCTTCATATGTATACTTACATACACACTGTCTTTTTTTGGCTTTGTATTGATTTTAAGTAAGAAAACTTCAAATTGAAAATCAAGTGAATTCAAAAATCTTCAATATGCAATAAAATTGCTACCTTTTCACAGCACAACTCCTTCCAAACTCAAACAATAAAGACATATGAAAAAATAGTTCATTTTAGATCTGCAAAGTTCGCCTTCTAGTCTACATTTTCAAGGACATTTCATAGAACGTCTTCCAAACTCAAACAATAACATGATATAGTACTAGAGGTATGAGAAACCTTAACAACCCAAAAAATCTTAAATTTTAGTTTGATAACCCTTAGGATACTTTTGAAAATAGCATTAACATAATTTTGCCAGATTTCATCTCAGAGTTAATTCATTAAAATTTCTATTTCAACACAAAGCTTTTATTGTTGAAAATTATTTCAAACTGAGAGAAATGAACAGTGGATTTATACAATTAATCGTTTTGTGTACAATTTTCGTCAACAAGTCCCTAATACCCAATTTAAACAGCTGATTCAGATTGGGTGACTATTAGAAATAGGAGCAAAAACGTAGTGTGGAATACTGAGTAATTGGCCAACCTTATTACAGCTGTAGTCCGATTGGTCTAGTTCTCTGGTACAGCTACACTTGTACATTCACTTCCCCTTTTTGTCAGTAGCTTACTGCTCAGTAGTCCAAAAAAAATAAAACTTGTACATGAATATCAAAGAGACCGCCGAGGAGAGAACTTACTGTATCGTTACTATACTGTGTGTGTGACTAAGTACCACGTGTTTGGATATTACCTAATCATAACGTTATACACCAAATTTCTGTCTCACTTGACATTTAGACTTATGTATTGTTGATTGTACAGATATAGTCTAAATTACCTGAAGTGGAATTCTATTTCATGTGCTTGTTTTGTCATACGTTTCACGTTAAAATTAGATGGGGAATAAGTTTGCGATTCTATTCAGCATCAAGTTGGATAAATCGTGTTTCATCTGATTTTATAACTGATGAAACCAAAATTAATTTTAATTTAATGAAATTAAAATTTAAACTAATGGAACATAACAAATAAACAAGGTGTTATTTGTTATAATAAATAACACCTTGTGACGTTCAATATGTAATATTATATCAATATATACATTTCCTATTTAAATCTTAGTGTTGCAAAGTTGTAAGTGCAAATATTTTACTGTAATTGCCTCGAAATAATTCTTGAAAAATGTCACCAGTAGTTGAGAGGAAAAATTTTAGCTGTCGATTATAGGTAACATAATTTAAATCTAATACAGTGACATTTATTAATTTATTTATAATGATCAAAAATTGAATTTACGAAAATATAGAATTTTATGTACATAGTATTATTTATCCACTTAGGTCTTTGATTGAGATAAAATGAATAAAAACGAAATGTTGTTAGTACTTTCATAACTGGCTGGTACTTTTCTCTCTCGGTCTAAACGGTTGCAACTACATTTTATTGAAATTCAATTTTATTGTTCAGACGATTTGTGCATTATAGCGCAAAAAAGAGATGATGGAACGTAATCGCGTGATACAGACTGCTGTTAACACTCATCCTGAATGTCTTAGTCCGGAACCGAATGATATTAAAAATGGTATAAACAAATGTCATAGTTCCTCAAATATACCTAATATGGCCACAAATAATTGTGACTATTCCACTGAAACTGTTAACGGTACTACTAAAAATTATACACTCACCAAGAGCGTAAGTGGAAGTAATATCGGATATAACGGACAAAAGAAAACTGAAAATGAAAACAGCACAAGCTCGGCCAGTGGAATATCAAGTCCTAGCAATAACTCTCAAAAAGAAGACGAAGAAAAGTAAGCATACATTTAATGTTAAGTCAAAACAATATTTTTCTTGGAATATTGAAGTGACTAACATTCAAATTTTGTCATATTTGTATGCATAACCTTATTTCTATTGTTTTTCATTTCTCTAGACATTGCCTGTTTTGTCAGCAACCTGAAGCAAGCATTTTAAGCATAAGTAACTCCATGAATTCTCATTATTGGAGATCATGTCCTATGTTAGTACGATGTAAAGCTTGCAGCCAAGTGGTAGAAGTGTCGGCTCTAACAGAACATTTACTAATGGAATGTGAACAAAGAGAACAATATACTCAATGCTCTCAATGTACAGAGGCTATAAAGTTGGAAGAATATGAATATCATAGTGATAAGTGCACAGGTAATTAATAATAATATTTTCTATAATAGGCTTGGGATAAGCCATCAATAAGAATATTGTTTTAAGATGATTTTTATTTTAGAATTAACAGAAGGCTGTAATAGGTGTCCATTGTGTCACTACAATATTGAAGATGAAGAAAACTCTTGGAAAAATCATTTAATGGGTGAGAAAGCTTGCTTAAAAAATAATAGAATAAAAAGCTGTGTGCAAAAGCAAGTTAAAATAAAAACTTAATTTTCATATTAATTTATTAAAAATCTTGCCATATGTGATTAACAAATATTTGTATCAGAGAGACTAAAGCAATTATAAAATGAAGAATCCAAAATAATTATTATTTATTAGTAAATGCTTTTTTATAATTAATATTAATAATAATAGTCATTGTTGTTTAATTAAATTTCGTTTCAAAAAAAAGGTTAATTTAAAGGCATTGTATTATAAAAATTAATTAATCCCAGCTAATGTTTTGCATACGAGCTGACGTTTCTATTTTCCCGGATAGGCCTGAAAATAATAGCTCTAGACCATGCAAATGCATCTTATTTCCAATGCTACAGGGTGTTAATTGTTTTTGAATGCTTCGCCCCCTCTTTTGCTAATTGTATTACCCTTCTACCACTACTCTAGGAAGAATAATTATAATTTTGGGTGGAATGAACTATCTTTGTCAGACATTTCGTTTACCATTTTCTTTCTAGCATGAAACGTTTCTTGTATAAGGCCGTATTGGTATAGAGTACGAATAGTCGAAATTTCCCAGTGTCAATAACGTGTCAGGACACATCACACATTAGTCAAAGTAGCGCAGTAGTAAGTAAAGATGCTTATTTCTTGTCGAAAGATATTGCATCACTCCCGAGGGTTCCTATATACACCGTGTCCAGAAATTCACGGATAAACTTCAGGTAGAACGATTCTAAAACTAATTCTAAGACAACAATTCTAATACAAAAAATGAGGTGTGGCCACCACACGACTTTCTTATACGTATGAAAGTGTTACTTCCGGTCCGAATTTTGAAATTTCATTTATACAAAAAATATTCCAAATCCAACTCTAAATACTTTTGTACTCTTCATAAATATATATAGAATGCATAATTTACGACATATTTGCAAAAAATCGCTATTCGATAAGAGTAAAAGTGGTACTTCCGGTCTAAATTTTGAAATTTTTTTTATACAAAAGATATTTAAAAGTATGTTCTAAATACTTTTATACTCGTAATGTACCTGCCTAGAAAGCATGACTTGCGAGATATTCGCAAAAAACTGATTTTCGATAAGAGTAAAAGACCTACTTCCGGTAGGAATTTCGAAAAACTTTATTAAAACAATTTTTCTCAAATTTAATTTTGAGTACATTTGAATTCTTTATAAATTTGTTTAAACTTAGTAATTGACGAAATATTTGCAAAATTCGATTTTTTCACTGAAGTAAACTACTACTTCCGGTCTGCCGATTTTGCTCAAAATCTAATCAGTTCTCAAGAGGGAGATTATATTCGTAAATACAAAACTTGGAATTGATATCTACAGCGGTTTGACCGCTATCGTGGTCACACACACACAGACACACAGACATTTTTTAAAAACCACTTTTTTGGTATCAGGGGACCTCAAAACGTGGACATCTGCAAAAATCTCGCGGTCGAAAATTTTCATCATCACAATACTTCCTTATACTACGTATAAGAAAGTAAAAAATGAGGTGCGGCCACCACACGACTTTCTTATACGTATGAGCGTTTCAAACTATACAATTTCAAGAATTTTTTTTGTACAAAACTTATTCAAAATCCTATTCTAAGTACTTTCATTCTCTTAATAAGTCGCTATAGAATGCATACTTTGCAAGATATTCGAAAAAAAGTGCTACTCGCTAAGAGTAAAAGTGCCACTTCCGGTCCGAATTTTGAAATTACATGTACACATAAAATATTGCAAATTCAACTATAAATACTTTTGTACTCTTAATAAATATATATAGAATGCATAATTTACGACATATCTACAAAAAATCGATATTCGGTAAGAGTAAAAGTGGTACTTCCGGTCCGAATTTTGAAATTTTTTTTATACAAAAGATATTTAAAATTATAATTTAAATACTTTTATACTCGTAATGTACCTGCCTAGAAAGCATGACTTGCGAGATATTCGCAAAACACTGATTTTCGATAAGAGTAAAAGACCAACTTCCGGTTGGAATTTCGAAAAACTTTTTTAAGATGATTGGTTTCAAATTTAATTTTGAGTACATTTCAATTCTTTATACATTTGCTTAAACTTAGTAATTGACGAAATATTGGCAAAATTCGATTTTTTCACTGAAGTAAACTGCTACTTCCGGTCTACCGATTTTACTGAAAAACTAATCAGATCTCAAGAGGGAGATTATACACGTAAATACAAAATTTGGAATTGATATCTCCAGCGGTTTGACCGCTATCGTGGTCACACACAGACAGACAGACAGACACACAGACATTTTTTAAAAACCACTTTTTTGGTATCAGGGGACCTCAAAACGTGGACATCTGCAAAAATCTTGAGGTCGAAAATTTTCATCATCACAATACTTCCTTATACTACGTATAAGAAAGTAAAGAGCTGTTAAGGGTCCTCGCTAGTGGATCTGTCAACAAGAGAAAAATAGCAGATTTTAGATGCCAGATATTTTTGTTGATTTTAAAGATGGGGAAAACCTTTCAACGTTAACTTATGAAGAATTTAGTAATCTACCCGGCTGAAGAATAAAATTTAGAAAAAAATTAACGGATTAAAGAAAATTAATTAATATGTCAAAATATTTAAAACCAGTTTTCTCATAAATCCTTCGGAGGAGATTTGTTTGCTTGGGTTCACGTTATAAATTGAATAGAAAGCTACCCGGCTGTGCACTTATTTTTCGTTCAACTATTCTTTACTTTGTTTAAAATGAATATAAAATAAATCAAAATTAGGCAACCCACATTACAATGAATTGTTATTCTACTATAAATCTTTCCCGCGGTTACAAATGTGTAAATATTTGGTCATAAATGAATTTTTATTCGCTTAGATATTGAGTTATTATTTCAAATATTTATTATATATTCCCTATGTGTAATAAGTACTCGGACATCCTTGGCTTATTAAATTCACTAGCGAAGACCCTTATGCCATACGGATTACATTAAAGTAGGTTTGACAACACCGTACATAGGAGTTATACAATTATACAAATGAACAGGAAATAGGTGTTTTATTCATATTTGTAAATCCAATGCTTTTTATTAAATACTTTATTTAAACTAAAATTAATAAAAATTATTTAATAGTACAAAAGTCATAGTATTATCAAATTAAGTGTTCAAACTGGTAGCCATTAGTTGCCATATGTAGGTACTTTAAGGTAAGAAGTGCAGTTGACGAAATTTTGAAAATGCGAAGTATTGGCATTAATCGACAAGTAATATCAACGGTGTGCTACATAAATCTATTTTACTATAAGCAGCAATAGTTATTTGTAAAGAATTTTAAAAATTAGAATTATATTCAGCCGCAAATTTTTTTGAACTTTGATGACCTTGCGTGGCTTATTGAAAGACCAGTTTTTTGTATAAGAAATGTTTACTAAGAATTAATTGTAGAATCGTTCTACCTGAAGCTTTTCCGCGAATTTCTGGACACGGTGTATATGCCAGCGAAATAATAAAACTAAAAAGACAGTGCCTTAAATTAGTTACTGTTGACGTTTTATTATTATTATTTTTATTCTAATGAGTTCTTATTTCATTTCATTTTTCATTTTAAGAAAGAAGTGGTAGTTTGTTACTTGCTATTAAAACTCGCCGTCATTATAAAATGCATCCTTCTCTTTTGCTTGTGTGTAAAATTTCACACTTATAAATATTTACTATCTATTCTTTGATCTTTTGTAGCTCATCTGGAAAAGGCCTAGGTACCACATATAATTATACCCCGTACCGCCAAGCTTTTATCTCTAGAAATAATGCTTCTGTACATGGCAAAAATGTGGAAATTATTATATAATAATTGTAACATATTCAATGAATCTACTTCTAAGACTGCTAGTGTTGCTAGAATAAATTATATGAATAGGTAGTCTTCAATCGCATCATTATTTTCTGTATTCATTGTTGTTTTATATATTTTTCCTGTACTTATATAACCTGTTACGAAATAAATGATATTAGCAGGGATCGGCAGTCAGGTTTAGATGACGTCAATGCCAGGGACCCATCGAGGACAGCATGAATTCCGATTTGATATTTTTCACACGCAAATCAAAATACGTATATACAAGTACTTACCGAGTAAGAGTAAATACATCTTCTCCAGAAGCAATATTGCAGGGTCTATAAAACATATCAAACATTCACTGTCTACCTTGAGAGTGCAAATGAAAGTAAATCACTATTAATTTTTCCATATGCTCAGGTGTTAATAATTGTCATCGTAAATACATTTATACATTGAAAACAACCATTCAACATCTACCCTTATAATAGGGGCATATTTAAAATACATAGTTTTTTAGTTCCGGCACATTTATCCCCAACTCGGAAAAATTATGAAATTCAGAATACATTCTCGACAATATCTCAAATGGTCACTTTCACCATAACATTTATTAAATGGGAAAACGATATTGGAATGAGAACATGATGGAATTACTGTTGAATGTTATTTAGTTACGATAATAAAGTTCTTAAACAAAGATTTGATTTAGTATTTCAGCAATGTTTTTTATAATCTAAAATTTCTTGAAGTGGCTGGAGTGCTTGATATGCTACTGCATCGAATCTTGTGTGAAAAAAGTTACTTGAATGAACAACTCGGTCGGTGTAAGTATTTCGGCGACTCGCATTATAATAATAACTTTTATCACTCCAAGGTTCTCGTGTAGATTTCTCAAAACCGTGATTTTCGAAGCTCTATTGAAGGTAGTGGTCGCCTCTTCCTCAATTTACACTCTCCATATTTTAACAACATATAGCATAATCACGTCAACAAGCCGACCTGGACACGGATTGTCATCAAATGATTGTTGAAAGAGCTAGTTTTTGAAGGGGAATTTGTTCCCATATACAGCCTACATGCCTTAAGGAATAATTTTTAGTTTTCACTTGTTTTATAAAAAGTTAATAACCGCTGTGTATTTGAATTTACTTTTTTAAATAAATTAACATTGCCAGGCAACACAAAACTGTTAGTGAAGACAATTAATAATGTAGCAATTGTTATGTAAATTATATTAAATTATTATAAGTTACCAAGGCATGTCTTATTTAAAAGAAAAAGATAGAAAATTCAACACTGCCCAATCCGGGTATATAAAAATGACATCTTGTACCTCAAAATGTGTTGCTTAAGCTTAAGATCATTTAAATATATGCTGTTGAATACATTTTGCAGTAAAATTTGTAAAAATCAATCTATTGGACTAGGAGTTTATATTAACCAAAAATAATTATTAACTATTTTATAATCAAACTATCACAGTCAGTAATACAATGTCTGTTGCAATACATATACATAATTTAGTGCAATTTTATTGTGATATTTGATTTTTATACATTACTCTGTCCTTATATAAAAAGCATAATAGACTTCGTCCATTTTCTAAAGATAAAGTATTGTTATTTTTCTGTTTAAATTGTGTGAATTGTTTATGTAATTTTGTTGTAAGAGTAATATTGTTGTAAATAATAAAGTAACATTACAAATGTTAAACAATTTATTTCAATTACATCGAGTTGTCATAAAAATAATATATTATTAACACTTACACAAGCCAGATAATACATAATTTAATAGTTTTATCATTTCCTGAAGGAATTTTGCAAAGTAGGTAAGTGTGACAGTGGCATAATATTACACACTAAACAAACTCTTGTGAAGATGGTTTTCCCCTGTACAATTACTCGCTGGATATTGACGATATTTTAATGTGTTCAATTGTGTAAGAAGTAGTATCAACGTATTTGTTGAATATATCTGTTTTACTCTAATATTTCAAAAAATATAAACAAACTTTCTAATTGGCATATATAAAAAAAAAATAAACATATGCAAGTATTTCTAAAGATTCTAATAATATCAACACAATAAGTTTGACAACAACAACTTTTTATCCCTTCATTTCAGAGACGCTAGCTAATTTTATACTACACAGAATGAGTGCATGCCTAGTTTTTCATTGGACAGATCAACTTAAAACATTAGCTACAAAATATTTCATACGCTTGATAAGTCCACTTCTCTAGGACGACATACCTCGCAGTTAGCGTTGTATAATGTAAGAAACAACAGAATAAATAAATACTCGACATAGATAATTACGTATGTAACAATCTTAACACGATTACACAATCAAAGGAATTGATGAATTTATTTATAAAGAAATTCTTTATTGTCCAAATTTAGGAATGCAATCCAAATAAAAAAATTATGGGTTTTAATTGTAATCTCTTAAGGTGGCCATCTCGCCCATCTAAATTACATTGCAAACATGTTGCGAACATATTGCACCAGAAACCGTTAGTAAGCCACAAAATTACAAAAAAAAAATACGAGCATAATCTACAAACTTATCTCCAGGGGACTAGGTGGTTTTAATAAGGGAAGTTTGTTCGATTAATGTGGAAAAAAATGTTAAAAAACAGGAAGTTTTTATACCAAAAATCTGCTAGTTTATTCCGTAATTTCTTGGAATATATAGATAATTGCCAGATATTAGATAGCTTACCCCCTGGAGAAATAAATTCTCTTTCTTTTGATGCTTGATACAAAGCAATTAAGCGTATTTTATAGCTGTCTTGTGCTTTTAAATGTTTTCACCCATAAATTCCGATTGATTTGTATCTAAGAGACATATTCTTATGGGAAAAGTAGATTTCGTTTATTATAATCACTGTGGTAGGTCAGCAATTCTTAAACAGAGGGCGCTGCCAACGATCGGTTATTGTTAGGCATGTTGAGTGTTGCAAAATTTGAATGTCTACGGCAAATATAGACTCGACATACTGTAAATTGCTTACTCCGTCATACTTAGTTACGTTATATATGTGTTTGTCAGGCATGAAAAGAGTATCTTTAAAGAAAAAAAGGTTACAAACAACATGCTCTTCAATTACAAAAAATCGAAAATAGAACTCAGGCGTCTTGGATTCTCATTTAATAATAAATCTACTGAAAATATCGGGCCAACAGAGTATTTCAAGTACCTATTGTTCAACCATATTTTACGAAAATATTTATGTTTTGATGATTATGTACAGTGTATCTCAAAATACATGCTAATCTGAAAATACCTTCTGTATGTTGTAATATACAGGGTGAGTCATTAGTAGCCGTTTCTTTGATTGCTCCTTTATGTTTTAAATAAAAAAAAAACAATTAGAGAAAGTTTCATGGTTGCTTAAGGCGCATATTCTAAAAATACATTAAGCCCTGACGCACTTCCGGTTTCACCGGAAATGCATGGAATTTATTTTTTTAAATGACACTATAAATTTTTGGATTTTTTAGTACTGTTTAAAATTGTCTATTCAGCTGTTTTTCCTTTTCAAAATTGGGGCAATAGTTTTTGAGTTATTAATTTTTTTTTTAATTTTTTGACCAAAACACGTCCAAAAAAAAAACATTTTGTCATTGTTTTTAATTAC
Organism: Amphimallon solstitiale; assembly: GCA_963170755.1. Lineage (NCBI taxonomy): Eukaryota > Metazoa > Arthropoda > Insecta > Coleoptera > Scarabaeidae > Amphimallon > Amphimallon solstitiale. Next base: position 132,387,474 of record OY720676.1, read on the forward strand.
ATTTTTGTCAATGGGCAGCAGATAAATTAGCCTGACTTTCCCAATTTTTTGTTGTTTACCGACGAAGCTACCTTCTATTAAAATGGATACGTTAATCGTCACAATTTTCGTTATTATAACACATAAAAACCTTCACTTTATCACACCTGCAAACTTTCAAAATTGTTGGTCATTCAGTGGTAGTTATTGGTAGTTACATAATTGGACCTTATGTCTTTGATGAAAATGTTAATGAAGGAGAGTATCTTCGTTTTCTACGGACGGATTTTCAAATCTTGTTGAAGACATGAACATTATAATCAGAGAAGAGTTTATAAGAATATGTAAAAGTTTTATACAACATTAGTACTTCTTTGGAAAACAGAATACTCACGTGCATTGCACAAACTTGTGGTTATGTTGAACATATTCGTTAATGAAATTTGTTTTTCTTACTTTTGATTGTTGTTACGTTGCACAATAGTTGTAGGTTATTTAAATTGCGTTATTTTGTTGCAAAATTTATTTCTATTAAAGTTGTAGGACATCAATTTATAATTTTGAAAAACTACAGGCATCTGTTATGAACAGCTTCAACAATAAAAGAATACGAGCAATTAAGCAAATTAAATTGAAGATAGCAGCGTTGTTTCATACACCTTTTAGAGAGGCGGCATCTTCAAATATGTCAGTAAACTTATGCTTTATTATATTTGGTTGTTAACCAATAGTTTAAGAAATGAAATACTGCAACTGGATATTGCCGAAATTAAAAAAAACTGAAACGCGATGCCCTTCATTCTGTAAAATTATTACTTTTGGGATAGTGGATTTAACCTTTACTTTGTTTGACAGTTGAATAAAGAGGTCGGGCACCATTCCAGCCTTCCATTGGTTGAACGAATATTTCGGCACATAGAACAACAACGCTCGTAGTTTTTATTAGACCGCTAATTGCTCCTATAGTGATTATCTCAGAAACTACAAAAGATAGGTACAGGACATTGTTAACAAAAATTAAAGAGAAAAAAAAAGAAACAAAATGCCACAATAAAATACTTCCATTAAAAAAAAAATAAGTTTTTGGTATATCAAAATTAGTAGAAGTAGGCTTTGAAAAAACGTTTTTGAGGTATTGTCGAGTCAACTTATACCAAATGATGCAGAATTTTCTTGGCTACAAGCACCACCAAAGTTTATGTTTTTACTTTTAAAAACAATGTGAAAATGATTTTTTTCTGAACACGTGTTTTGGTCAAATATTTTCAAAAAAATATTAAAATTGAGAATGACATATTATTTAAAGAAAGTATTCTAAAATTATACGATGAAATGATGTAAGTTAAATTATTTGAAGATTAGAGAAAGTGTAGAAATGGTGTATTATAATTAAACAATTTTTTTTAAATATATATATATTTTCAAATATATATAAATCGTTGGTACGTTTGTGTGCGATCTTGTAGCTTCTAAACGACTTGACCGATTGAGCTCATATTCACGCAATATATTTATTTTGTCGAGACGATGGTTCATAGCTAGGCAAGGATCCGATAAATGGTGCTGTAGTCAAGTTACTTAAGAAATTTATATAAAAAGCAAATTTGCGAGATATTTCAAAAAACTGCTATTCGATAAGAGTGAAAGTCAGTTGCAGTCTGATGAGTTCGTTTAGGTGAAGCAATTACATAGACAAGACTGATTCGTTTATTATTGCTGATATACTCCCAGTAGCCGAACATATCACCGATAATAAACGAATCAGTCTTGTCTATCTAATTGCTTCTCTAAAACAGCCGTCACTGGCGAAAGTGTTATTTCCGGTCCGAATTTTGAATATTTTTTTTACAAAAATATTCCAAATCCATGTTTAAATACTTTTATACTGTATAAAATGCATAATTTTCGTGATATTTTCAAAAAATTGATATTCGATTAGAATAAAATTGCTAGGTACTTTCAGTTCGAATTTTGGAAATTTCTTATTACAAAAATATTCAAAATTGAGCTTTCAATATTTTCATACACTCGATATGTTTGTCTAGAATGCATGACTTGCGATATATTCGCAAAAACCTGTTTTACGATCAGAGTAAACACCTACTTCCGGTAGGAATTCTTTTATAAAATTGTTTTCTAATTTACTCTTGATCACATTGTTATACTTTAGATATTTGCCTAAAATTAGTAATTGACGAGATATTGCTATTATTTGTTTTCTTCACTGATATGAAGTACTACTCCCGATTTATCGATTTCACTGAAAATATAATCAGATTTCCGAGGGAGATTATATTCCTAAATATACACTTCGGTATTGATGGCTTTTGCCGTTTGGCCGCTATCATGGTCAAACAGTGAGAGAAATTTTTTTTTGCAAACAAATACATTAATTAATTAACTCGAAAATTAATGCATAATGACGTATTTCTACACGCTCGCAGCTGACGTAATAGAAAATTGAAAAAAATTGTATGCAATGGTTATAGAAGTATATTTTTTGACAAAAGAACCTCAATAACTCAAACTTAAAAATTTAATGAATTGAGATCAAATTTCGGCCACTGGTCGACCACTAGTATTAATTATAAGGCAAGTTATTTAGGTACCTATACAAAATTTTTAATCTATTTTCTTCAATCCTATAATAAAAATTACTTACATACGTAAGGAATTTAATTCAATATTCTGCAGATCTCGTTTTTAATTATATTTTAGTAAATTATTATGAACGTGGGAAATCCACACTGTCGGATAAATTTTAGGGTGGTCTTTCAAATTTTTTTCCAACTGAATCGGGCATTCTAATAGCTGATACGGTATCAAAAGTAATACAAAGAGGGCATTTTATAATATCCAAAACTACTTTCTGAGCACACATGTAGATTTAACCTATTTAATTAGAGTGTTATAGGTATGTGAAATAGGTATATTGATTGTTTCTCTTTTTCTTACTTTTACACACACAATAGGCCTTGTGTTTCTTACATTGACAGGTTCACTACTTATGGGTTTTCTTAAATAAACAGTTCATTTTTTAGTCAAATTTGAATAAATACTTGGCGAAATACTTCTATAAAAAAACTATTTATCTATAAGAATAAAAATGTACTGCCTCTGTGAAAGTAGATTTTTTTATGCAAAAGTTGTTCCAAACTTACTTCTGAATACTTTTGTATCCATTACACATTTTGAAAAAACTAACCATTGACAACATACTTGGTAACTATGTATTTCGCGCTCAAGTGTTACTTCTCATCTACTAATCTAATTCTTCCAACTAAGACATGGTACATGCTCAAGTTACATAACAAAACACAAAATTTACCAACTTTGCCAAACTCAAACCTACTCTCTATTCCAAATAATAAGCGAAATACCCATGGTGACCATCAAAATTGAATCAGCCTATATATTCCTTTTTCAAAAATGCAATAATCACTAAAAAATACCTATTTATTATCTAAATCAAATAGATAAAGGACAGATCTACATAGGTATTTACAAAACAAACATTATATGTAACAGTATGTTCCTATTATTCTTGTAAGGACGCAATTTGCATTTTTACAATTTAGGGTAAATATCAATGATTTCAAAATAGACACATATTCTATTAAATCGTGTATGAGACAAAAACTCTGTTTTTTGTCTCATACACAAAAAAAACAACGGTCTGGTCTGCCAGTCTCTGTATAATTTGGTTCAATCTAAGAGATACGTGGCGTTAGTACTGCCATCTGTTATCCAATAAATTTGTTTTACAAATAATGTCGCTGCTACTGGCAATCAGATGGCTAATTAAAATACAGTCACGTATGCAACACATAATACACGCCTAATGGTTAGAAAAGGATAGAGCAATGTGACGATTCTCTTTCTATTAAACGGCCACCTTAATGTTATGTTTTTATTTATTTGTTTTCAAGGTTATGTCAAAAACCAATCATGCTATTATCTGTAGTTTGTGTCCAACAAAAATGTAGATTACATTAGAATCTTCAAAAATTACTTAAATACAGTTCTACCAATATTTTAGACACGAACATTGGTACTCTCTTTTAGAACCAACATTAACAGGAGTTGCCTAAAAATTGACAAAGAATTTAGCCACTTCTTATTCGGTAATTGATTATACATGGGCGAGATAGGGGAAGTGGATGCGATTTCAATCAGACTGGACCGACTCTTGTTTTGTGGCTCTCGGGGAAACCGGCAGGTAATACGGTACCCGAGAGCCGACAAAACACGAGTCGGTCTAGTCTGAGTGAAATCGGATCCACTTCCCCTATCTCGTCAATGTATATAATTTATGCATGAATTTGTTCTCGTGAATAACAATAGTATGTTTTATATGTTTTAATAAATACCAAAGTATCAAAAAATAAATGAATTTCTATGATTGTGTAGTCACCTTTACAGTACATCTCTACGGGTGTTTGTTCAGTACATGTGACCGCGACCTTAGAGCACAATACCCTTTGTTACCATGAATTTACATGCAATACAATACAATATGTAACTATTTTAATGATCTCTAAATTGGTGTCTGAAGCACTAATGTTTCTAAAATTTACTAGTTTCCCTTTAGATTCCACCCTAAAATATCACGCAGAAATCTCCTCATTTTACTTTTAGGTTATGTGTATCATTTATGTTGTTTGAGAAAATGCTTGTTAACACGCTCCAATATAATGGCAATAAGAAATAGCTTAGTATATGCAATTGGTAAAACTTGGTAAAAATTGGTAGAACTTGAATAAGAAAAAGCAGAAATACAAACAGTCTTTAACAAAATTTTATGTTGCTACTATATTTTATTATTCTAAAATCGTATATCATTGGGAAAAAGTGTTTTTGTTTTCCACGTATAATGTAGAGTACATTTGCTGTATGTGTCTCAAAAGATTAACTATAAGTTATATATCAACAGAAACATTGTGCAAAATTTACCCATCATTAACACACACGTTATTAAAATTGTTCGAGCAACGTTGAATCATTTTAATATGGCGTTTTAAAATACAGCGAATCGAGTCGCTGTATTTTAAAACGCCACCCTTTTTGGTCGATTTAATAGGAAGTAAATATGACAAAAAAAAAGTGACAATACGAATAATAGCAAATATTTAATTTCACGAATCGTCTCACAATCTGATCTTGATTTAGCACGTTATAAATAGGTAGAACAGTTTTTCTGTAGTATCTTCTCGTTAGGTACGTGAAAAATTATTCGAACGACTTGTTCGAGTAATTTTAAACGTGCTAGGGATTAGAACAATTTTAAAGCATTGTAATTGAACTCGAATGAGCGTCCGAAGAATAAAAAATTCGTGATGCGACAGAATAGCCAGGTACTCGATTATTGTATCCCAGAGAGGGAGGGGGTGATGAATTACGATTACTAAATTAGCCAATCCGTAACTTGAATCTACAATTTACTGTAATTAGTTTGTCGAGTCGGTAAGAATTTGGAACCCGAAAATGGAATACAGAAAATAAGTATTAGAGTATATGCATATTATACAGGGTGTTTAAAAAAGATGCGGCAATATTAAAGGGGTTGATTGTCCAGGTCATTTTATACAAAAAAGTTTATAATAAACAAGGCCCGCAAACGCTTCGTTACCGATCTACAGCGTGTTGAAGTTTAATTAAAAGAAACAGTAAAAATTAGATTTCTCCAAGACGGCATTAAAGATCATAATGAAATTTTAGGCGTGTTATTTTTCAAGAAAAAAATAGGACGCCGCTGATTTCTCTAAAAATAAAAATATGTTTCTATTCTTTGTTCAATTGTGAAGAAAAAAGCTCTCTTAACTTTTTATCGTACGACGTAACGTTTTTTAGTAAAAAAAAACACATTTTAGTGCATGTACATTTATCATGCTTACAAAAATATTTTCAAACAGTCCTGTTTTATTCACTGACATATTGAATGACATATGATTAATAATTTTGTATGTGTCGAATTTGTTGAATTTCCTAATCATGAATCACTATACAAATGCAGAGATGACATGCACTACATTTATGGACTTGCTGATAGAAATGCATTAAAAGCTAGGCGGTTGTATACTGAAAGATTTCTTGGCCGTATTGCTCCTGATAGAAAAACTTTCGAAAGTATTCATCGGCGTCTTTATGAAACAGGCACATTAAGACGAAATGGAGGAGCAGGAAGGCCAAGGACAGCAACAACGGTAGAGCTGGAAGAGGATGTGCTAGACATGATTGAAGAAGATCGACTTAACACAAGCATACGGAAATCGTTGGATTGGCCGAGGTGGACCACACTTATGGCCTGCACGATCCCCGGACTTAAATCCCCTGGATTTTTTCCTGTGGGGCCATTTGAAGTCAATGGTGTACGCTACTCCATTGGAAAACGTAGAAGACTTAAGAAATCGAATCATTGCTGGGTGCAACTCAATTGAAACCGATCCTGTTGTTTTTGAGAGAGTTCGCCAGTCAATGAGGAGGAGATTGGACTCTTGCATCCCAGCTCAAGGTAGGTGGTCACTTTGCACAGTTATTGTAATTTTTGCTTGCTAAAATTGTTGGTATGGTAAAATATTTGTTTTTGCCCTTAAATAAAACCCTTGTTATTTAAAAAAAAATTGCTGTAATAAATGTACATGCACTAAAATGTGTTTTTTTTACTAAAAAACGGTACGTCGTATGATAGAAAGTTAAGAGAGCTTTTTTCTTCACAATTGAACAAAGAATAGAAACATATTTTTATTTTTAGAGAAATCAGCGGCGTCCTATTTTTTTCTTGAAAAATAACACGCCTAAAATGTCATTATGATCTTTAATGCCGTCTTGGAGAAATCTAATTTTTACTGTTTCTTTTAATTAAACTTCAACACGCTGTAGATCGGTAACGAAGCGTTTGCGGACCTTGTTTATTATAAACTTTTTTGTATAAAATGACCTGGACAATCAACCCCTTTAATATTGCCGCATCTTTTTTAAACACCCTGTATATATATCTTTAATTTTGAATGTATATTTTGGTTTTGTTGGTCATTTTCAATAATAATAAGTGGTTTTATACGAACATATATAAAGAAGAGTCTTAGAACATTCCGTTGCCTCTGTTATTTGCATTGTATACTGGGCAATGATATGAGGTAGGACTATTCATGTGATAGTCTGATTAAGATCACTAGAGTAGTTAGTACTCGATTACTGAAATAATTCGGTGTTATCCAACACTACAAAATCACCTCCTATATGTATACAACACGAAAATTGAATTAAGGTTATTGTCTATCTCACTTGCGCGAACTCTTATGGGCAAAGAGCTGAAAATAATTCCACGCTTAGTCAAAATGAGTGGCCACGCTTACGAAACCAATGCCTTCGCGGTCACATGCACTGAACCACACAAAATATATCAAATTATATCCATGATATATTATTTTCACTGTACCTTACATATACCTTATTGTAAGCCTAATAATTACATTCCTTATATTTCTTCCTTATTAACCTCAACAGTTGTGGCTTCTTGTTCCTGAGTTTCCTCATCATCTTCCATTTTCTTAAATTTATTTACATCTGAAAACATATAAATATAATAATAAGCAATACTATACTCCTTATTTACTAAGTAATGGCGTGTTAGTTAGTTAACTCAATCATGAAATCACAAACACATTTTGAAAATATTTGTTTGTTTTTTTCTACAGAAAATTGGAATTAAGTGCATCAAACAACACTACAATTTTTGCTATAAAGTTATTGGTTGCATTCGGCAAACACAACCGCTATGCAGCAATTCAGTGATTATTCTGAACATGTTGTGGAGTTGTTGCCTTTTATTTGAGCGAAGAAATTCTATGCTCACTAGTCAATACATTCTAATCAACATACGCATTCCAACACAATTCTGAGAAAATTACTGTACTTCTTTCTCTTCGGTTGCGAACGTGTCGCTTTTTGCGCCGATTTTTGACGTTGTTTTGAACTCATATCTTACGTTATACTGATTTATTGTTTCATTATAAACAACAATTTCGAGTTAATGGTAAGTAACCCACGAAAAATGCGAATTAAACCGATTAATAACATATACATATCATTCATCAAACTTTGCTGCATTTTAATACATACAAAGTACTGTAACGAAATGTGTTTACATTAAATAAAAGAATCAGATCTCTCGGTGCGATAAAAACGAAATTGTCGCACGCACAAAAAAAAAGACCATAAATCATATTCGGCGCAACGGGTAAACAAGTCTAGTGAATCATCATATGTGTATAATATGTGGGCGACGGTATGTCCGACGTATGTTCTGGCAAATATCGAGAGGAAGATGGAATGTTCCCGAGTATTACGAGAGTCTTGTGTGCCGGTATAAAAAGCAGCCGATACAGAGAAAGGGACATTGATTGCGGGGTTCAGTCTCGAGTGCGTGTAAATAAATAGTGGTAGCCAAATAAATAAATATAGTAGTGCCGTTTTATATAAATAGTGTGATGTAAATAATACGGACAGAGATATTAGTAGTAAATAAATACCTGTGATAATTAAATTGTAGTAGTTTAAGTGTGTTACGTTAGTTTTATATTTTTATATTGTTATATAATTTTAAGTATATAAATATACAGACTGTTTTAAATAAATAATTGCACGAGTTGTTTATTGGAACCCGAAAACGTTACAGTACGTTTATTTTTCAACACAATATATTTGCTTTCACATTTATCATAAATTTATTGTAATATTTGCATTGACATTTCGGCAGACATTCCGCCTGCGTCTTCAGGGAAGCCATATGACGGCCTGTGTCTTGTCAAAAAAGTAAATTAAATTTGTGCTTGTGGTGTGAAATTTTTGAAACACTTATGAAATTTTTAAATGTCAATGTGACGACTTGTGTTATACTTGATCTTAATCTGACCTGTGTGGTCTATTATTCGATGACGCGTTTTTGCTCAGGAATAATTTGGATCCAAACTGCTTTGATCTCCAGACTTGGTGTACGTATGGGGTTAGTTAATGTAGCCATATATACCCGTTTTTATCTTGCTTCTGATGCGATGTTTTTTCATCAGCACTATCGCGTCATTCCATATGTTCTAATGGTCTGCTTCCCAAGCGTGTTGTCCCAACGGGATTTTTCACTCACTCTTTGCGAACCCATTACTTGTATTCTTTGATTTTTACTTTTAGGGGCTTCCTGGTTTGTCCTATGTATGGACGTCCACATTCACACGGTACTTTATATACACAGTTTAATGTTATTTGGTTAATGTTGCATAGCTTAGTTCTTGTTAAGATCGATCTAACTGTATTTATCCTAATTGCAGTTCTTATGTTATATTCGTTGCATATTCTCCTGATTTTCTCTGATAGGCTTCTTATGTACGGAACAGTCATAGTGCATACGATCTCCGGTTGGTCTGGATTCGGATTGGGAGATGTTATCCTGCTTTTCCTGCCTTGGCCAATATGTGTTAAGGATACTCATTCAATTTTAAGGCGTTAGTTATATTTCTCTCTTCTTCTTGGCACAACACACTTGGGAAGCAGACCATCAAATCAAACGGAATGACGCGACAATTCTGACGAAAGAACAATATGACATCAGAATGAAGATAAAAGAAATAGCATATAAGGCTACAGTAACTAAACCTTATAAGAACACCAAGCCTGGAGATGAAAGGGGACTGGATTCCAATTATTTTCGTGAGAGCATACACTCGTCATCGAATACTTCACCACACAGGTCTGATTCAGATCAAGTAACACATAAGTCGTCACAATGACATTTAAAGATGTGATAAGTGTTTCAAAATTACACATCACAATCACAAATTTAATTGCTACCCTGAAGAAACGTTGGTTGTATAGAATACAAACGATGGAAATAGTACAAATAACATCAAATTATACACCATCGTTAATAATTACACGTCATGAGTTGTAATATTCGACTTAACTCACACGACTTACTCAATTTATCCGTATAATTCTAATCGTATGGTAACAGTGAAAAGTACAAATGACAAATGATGATATAAAGGAGAACAGTGCTGTCAGCCAACGGTTCCCGAATGCAACCATTATTCAAAACTTCATTTTTGTAACAAATTCAATAGGTCAACATCAGCATTCTAATATTGTACATAATCCAAGGAATATCAAATTTCCGAACATTAATATTATTAAGACGCCAATCAAACATAATAATATTGACAATACTGACAAAAATTTACATTTTATTATTATTTCCAGAGGTACATCGCTTAAAGCACGAAAGAAAATTTAATACTCACCATACTTTGAAACATCTCCACCTAAAAGTCTTAAGAAATGAACAGTGCTATGTTGAGACATGTAGGATCTTAAAGATGACGTACCCCGCCATCCACTTATATGAAGAATAAACGGTTCTTCATTGGGAACTATTTCCTTGTATATTAGCACGCAACTACCAGGTGCTATAAAATATGAAGAATATATATTACATATCAGATATGAAAAACCATGAATCATTATTTATGGTGTGTACCCAAAAATAAGACACTCAGTCCTATGTCATTTATGTTTGAAATAACAGCCGCCGTTATTTCTACAATAACGAACAGGATTTAATAGATGCACTGGTGCAACTGACGTAAACAAACAAATTATTAAGATTATTTGACATGAAGCCAACTAAACTCCATCAAGATTATCTCTAACAAGTGTACATTTCCTTAACACGTATATTTTTTATGGATATTATTTGAGACCTGTTATGCATAAAATAACGCAAACGCAAAACATGTTTATATTACACAGTGCGTCGAAAAGTCTGCAAACTCCAAAATAAAACTGAAACGAACGATTTTCAGGAAAATGCATATGGCACGGTTCTTTTTGATGACCTTGAAAGAGTTTTGTCGTCAAAAATTGTTTAAACGACAATCTCTCGCATTTTTAATTTTGATTTTAGGTTAGAAAATTCTAATGATTTTCGGGAACTGTGATCTTTATAAGGGCTTATAAAAGACTCCTTTGTTTACGTCTTGAGCTTTCGCTATTAATTTATTGCATCATCAGAAGGTACACTAAAGAGTACAAGTAAATAGTCAAACTGAGATTGTCATAAAACAACAATTCTACTTATAACTGAAGTGCGGAGAAACTGATAACACATAAAATGATAAAACATTTTTTTATTTGTGACAAAATATAACTATATAGCAGTTACTACGATCAATCCAAAAATTAATTAATACTACATGAATAGAAACTATAGATAAACAGAATGTTGAATTATATTTCAGCATATTCCTGAATAATGGCTACCCCTCTGCCTTCCCTAAAAATATTTTTTACAACGCTAAAAATTGATTAAACATTTCCACACCCAGTCCTGACCTCCGCCTTCGTTAAATGTTAGATTTTTTAAATTACCTTATATACAACATTTAACTTGAAAGATAGCGAATATTTTAGGTGGTCCTATTGCACAATATGGGTGTGTTTCTAAATACTTCACCGATGCTAACAGTTGTCACCAAGCGCACCACGATTATTTGCCATCGGTAAAATAGATGACAGCTAATTTAGAAAGCATTTGGTTATTGTAAAATAAATGAAAAGCAAAAAATGTTGTTAGTGACATCACTGGGGTCTCTTTCTCACATTAGTAAAATGATTATTGAAGAAAATATAACATCTTCATCAGACGAAAATATAGTTATTATCGAGAAATACCTGAACAAGTTGGAAATAGTTTTGATATTTTACATATAATTAAAATATTTAATGAACTACCCGACATAGACTATAGAAGTCATTTTAGAATTACAAAAGGATCTACAGAAGTACTACATTCATTAAAAATTATTGTTGTCTACAAAAGTTTTTTGTAGATTTTATGCAAGCTTCTAGGAAGAAATTGGCACAAAAACAGAGTAAGTAGAGCGTCATTAGATATTAAAACTGGAATTATACTGAGTGTGTGGTATTTGTCAACAAAAGAAACATTTCGAGAAGTTGGGGATCGCTTTGGAGATAGCCGGCGTCATACACATAGAATTTTAAATGGATTCACAAAAGAGTTAAAGTGGCCATGTACATAAATTTATTAAATGGCCTTCAAGAGAAGACATGTTTGATGTTGTCAGTGACTTCAATGCTGTCCATGCCAATACTTTTCTTTCTATGAGTTGTTGGGTGTGTAGATGGAACGCACATTCAGATTCCGCAACCAGATGCAGATGGTGCATCATTTTACTGCAGAAAGCGCTACCATTCTGCAGTAATGCATGTAATTTTACAAGCTTTGTGCACCTCAAAATTATATTTTTCAGATATTTATGTTGGTTGGCCGGGCTCTGTAAATGATGCGTAATTGTCCGCTATACCAAAAACTGATTAAAAATCGAGAAAACTTGATACCAAATACACACTTAATATGCGATAAGGCAAAACCTTTAGATACATTTTTAATAGTACCTTTTAAAGATAATGGACATTTAACAGAAAAGACAAAAGAAGTACAACAGACTGTTAAGTCGAACACGAATACTAATTGAGACATTTGGACATTTAAAAATGCATTTCGATGTTTGCAATATCTAAATAGAATTAAAATGAAAAATATGAAGTATGTAATCATTTCACCTTGTATTTTACACAATATCCGGATCACAGAAAAGATACCGTCAGAAAATACAAATTTAACTGAATAAATAAAATACGTAAACTTAGTTTCAAAAATTATTTAATAATATCACTACAATATTGTTTCGCCAAACTTTGGCTTCATCAGGTGATGAGACACTGTTTCTCATCACCTGATGAAGCCAAAGTTTAGCGAAACAATATTGTAGTGATATTATTAAATAATTTTTGAAACTAAGTTTACGTATTTTATTTATTCAGTTAAATATGGAGTTTCAACATGTATCAGCCTCATCAATTAACTATTAAATACAAATTTATGCTGATGCCGAAGTACATGTCCCAAACATCCAAAATAATCATGTTTCTCAGCTTAAAAGAAATCATATAGTAGATATAATTCAGAATATGTGAAGTTCAAGAAAGAAAATGCATCTATTATTACAAAAAATTTAAAGTAACAAATATAAAAGCTATTAACCCAAAAACAAAATAAATCCTTAAAAAAAAAGAGGAAAGTCAGTTGTAAATTTAAAGTTATTTTTCCGGATTTTTTTTAGAAACCGAAGGTGATCTATTATAATTTGTCTCTGCTTAAATCTCTCATCTCTCTTTGCACTCTCTTCCGTGTGTCTATCATTCTCAAGCTTCATTCTTTTTTTGTACAACTGGGCAGTTGCTTCCACTCTCTGCCTTTTCACATTGTCATTTTTCTTAAAATATTCCAAATCATACATTTTTTCTTCGTCTTCAGTCTCCTTTTCTACATATTCAGTGATATCTTTTTCTTCTTCCAGTGAACTACCTATCAACTCAGGCTGAGGACTTACTGATGCTTTTCCACCATATTGCTCATCAATAATTTCAAAATAAGACCACTTTGAACTTGTACCACTTCCAGATGTTTTTAACTTGTCCTTACATTTTCTATATGATCATTGTAGGAAACTTGTTATCACAGATTACACCCGCTACATAATAATTTCTAATACTGCCCATTTGTTTACTCACGTCCTCCCATAGTTGCTTTTTCTTTTTCTTTGGATTATTAAATTGATTATCCATTGCAAACCTGATTGTTAACAAAAGTTTTGTTGACTCATTGTTCCATGAAAAGTTTTCTATTTCATCATTTAGAGATGCATAAGAAGATACTGCAACAACAGATGGTTACTTATGTAATATATATTAAAGCACGTTACTATGTGCTAGTGAATCTTTATTAGAAGTACTTGCTTTAATTTCAAGCTTAGAAGATTTACAATCATTCTGTACGTGTTGACTAAGTCAAAATCCTCACTTTTAAAATCGCACTTTTCGCAAGCATACACATACTTTTGTTCAGTCATTTTCGAATGTTGATATTTAAATTTTATAATGAACGCACTTAACCTCAAATTATGTCCAGATGATCCCCCACCAACATAAAATCACCGCTGTCATCTAACTCATCAAGACAAATCGTCGGTGAGTTCGGTCTTTCATCGATTAGACATCGAAAATTTCAGAAACAGATTGTAGTGTAGACTTACACGTTGACACAAAGCATTTTAGGTACACTTCGGTGTGTTGGAAGTTCATCAATGAGCATTTAGAAACGCATCCTATATGTAACATACAGTGCTATCGAGAAAGATTGTAGACCACGTGATCAGTAATTTTCTAAAATCTGGTGATTTTCGTGTTCATACGTTTATGAGATTCGCGTATCGCTAGTATTTGACAGTAGCGTACATTTTATTCACAAATACTGCTGTCATTGTTGACACTTTTAACCATATTTTACATAAAACATTCAATACTACCAACTGCTGTTAATTGGGTTGCCTAATTTGGTAGTCACGTGGTCTACAGGAATTGTTGATATCTCTGTACTTAATTCACTTTTTAGTAATTTCAAAATACCGCTGTTACAGCAGTCTAGCGTAGTGTACAATATCTCTTGTTCGGTTTGCCAATATTTAAAAAATTATATAGATTAGCATAGAAATGAGTGTCGTAATAAATTCTATGTTTTTCAAACAATTTCTTAAGTAAATGAAAATTTTTTAACGTCATTTAGAAAATTAAAGTATGTATTAAAAGCAATAGAAAAAATGAGGTGTGGCCACCACACGACTTTCTTATACGTATGAGCGTTTCAAATTACAGAATTTTAAGAATTTTTTTACAGAAATTATTCAAAATCCTATTCTAAGTACTTCTATTCTCTTAATAAATTTCTTTAGAATGCATACTTTGCAAGATATTATCAAAAAAGTGCTCCTCACTAAGAGTAAAAGTGCTACTTCCGGTCCGAATTTTGAAATTTCATATATACAAAAAATATTGCAAATCTAGTTATAAATACTTTTTTACTCTAGATAAATTTATATAGAATGCATAACTTACGACATATTTGCAAAAAATCGCTATTCGATAAGAGTAAAAGTGGTACTTCCGGTCTGAATTTTGAAATTTTTTTTATACAAAAGATATTGAAAATTATGTTTTAAATACTTTTATATCCGTAACGTACTAGCCAAAAAGGCATGACTTGCGAAATATTCGCAAAAAATTGATTTTCGATAAGAGTAAAAGACCTACTTCCGGTAGGAATTTCGGAAAACTTTTTAGATAAAATTATACTCAATTTTAATTTTAAGTATATATGAATTCTTTATAAATTTGTTAAAACTTAGTAGTTGACGAAATATTGGCAAAATTCGATTTTTTCGCTGAAGTAAACTGCTACTTCCGGTCTACCGATTTTACTGAAAAACTAATCAGATCTCAAGAGGGAGATTATACACGTAAATACAAAATTTGGAATTGATATCTACAGCGGCTTGACCGCTATCGTGGTCACACACACACACACAGAGAGAGAGAGAGACACACAGACATTTTTTAAAAACCACTTTTTCGGTATCAGGGGACTTCAAAACGTGGACATCTGCAAAAATCTCGAAGTCGAAAATTTTCATCATCACAATACTTCCTTATACTACGTATAAGAAAGTAAAATGCAATACTGCTATTTAAGAAAAACTGTAGAAGACATATTTTTCAATTTAATCAAAAACAGCGAATAGATTAATTATTAATACGATAAAAGTTCTATTCTCAAATCAGATACATTTAAATGCTTTAAGGGGTAAATATTTGCACAGATATAATTTAAGGAATCGAAAAGAGTTTTCAGAAATATGCTTAGAAGAAACGTAGCGAATATTGAGATGTGCAAAACGAAATTGCGACTAGAGACATCATTAAATATTTTCCGAAGGTAATAATATGAGCTTGAATATTGAACATTATTTTAAAAAGTAGCAATAAAATTTCAAACTACTACACGTTTACATGCTGTTAAACATATGCTACATAAGAATTAAAAATTTAATGTTCGGGATTAGAGTTCTTACTGCTTGAGCACTTCATTAAACATTGCCGCTTGCCGGTGTAATAAGTTTATGTACAATTTATATGGAAATTTGAAATTCTAATAAAAAGTTAATAAAATATAACTCATTATGTAGAGGACTACATTGTACAAATAATAAAATCATATGTATAATATACATATATTTATAAGACTTATACTTACCTAAGTTAGTAACTTGTTCTTGAATTTGTTCAGATAAACTTGTAATTGCTGGTGATTGCTCTGGTTTATCATTCATTAATAAAGTAATTAAATCATCCCTTGGTATAACAACTTTCCTTTGATCGCCTATATAGCTAAATATACTTTCTAATCCGTCATGCGCAATTCTGTAAAGATCAAAAATACTTTTTTCAATATTTCTACTGGGATTGAGAAACATAAATACAGTTTATATTTCATTTTCTAAATACGATTATTGCTAAGATATTTAAGTAACACATCTAAACTATTTTAGAGAAAGTAAAATTTTTCTATTTCACTGTGTATGTCAAATTAAGAAAAGCAATAGGTCAACTAAGCACTAACTAACGAGACCAATACTTTGATTTGTAGATCTTGTAGATTTGTAAATCTTAAATACTTAGACTAAACAACTACATTTTTTTATCAGAAAAATAGACTAAACAAAAAAAAAAGCAAAATCAGTCTTAATTTTAAACTCCATCCTGGGGAAATTTAGGGGGCGTTTGAATCATAGAAAACAACATAATTTTATAATTATGCAAATGTCGGTTATAAAATCATTAATTGTTTATTTTATTGTATGTAATAAATCATAACCTCCAACGTATGGTATAGGGTTTTAATTTACACAAATTCATTTTATAAAATATTTATTTTAATTTTATTAGAAAAATGACCGAGTAGTATTTTATTAGATAGTAAATGAATAATACGCGGGTCAAAACCATCAGTAATGGACGTATTTCCATAGGCATCAATTCCAAAATAATTGGACTTTTATTAAGTGTAGAAGTGTGGAAAATCTTAGTAGAACCAGCACTCTGAGAAGAGGCATTGAGATTCTAACCTGTGGCCACCAAATCTATGATAAAAAATTTACGTACCTAAAGGCGCATTCCTTCATATTTCTATTATCGGACCTTACAAATGTCTTCACACCAGTGTTAATAAATTTAATTGATCCCTGATTATTAACGACCAAATCTCTAATAGCTGGTGACGTCAAATAAATGTTTTTCTTTTTACCTACACGACATCTCACAAGAAGACATGTCGGATCAAAGTCATCAGAGATACTGTAAAACTTTTTTATGCTGGGCCAAACATCTTCTTGGTCAGTAAAAAATACAAAGGGATCTTCTTTATAACCCTCCTTTCTTCGCCGTTTTCGTTGATTTTGTGGCAAGCTATCATCATTTTCCCTTTTATTTCTTCTTTCCTCTTCGAGTAATTCATCATCAATAGCTTCGCCGCTTTCCGTATGGTCCTGATTTGTTTTAAATGTTTTTTCCTTTACATATAAAGGCTTTAATTTTTCTAAGACGGCAACGAAAAAAGCTCCAGTATTTTGTTGATGAGGTAAAATACGTATACTAGATAAAAATTTACAATGATTTTTAGTAATAGCATAGGTATTATATTATAGAATGTTGCAATAATATTTAATATGACATACCATTTATGCAGCATATATTTATCTTTATCTTCTGCTTTTGGAGGAAACATTTGTGGTCTAATTGTGGTTTTCCATTTTTCATCAACCTCTTCAATTGTTTCATAAAATTCCAAATTTCGAGAACCCAATTTCCATGTATCTAAACCTGTAAAATGACTATATTAATATGAAACATTTATCAATAATAATAATAATAATAATAATAATAATAATAATAATAATAATCTTTATTAGTGCTCAAAGATGCAACCCACGTTAGTACAAAGAATCAGATATTGGTCATGTCGCCCATAAATTCTTCTAGGTTGTAGAATGCATTTTGCAGCAGATGCTCCGTCACCCTGCAATTAAACTTTTTATTTGTCAATTGCTTCCAATCGGCCGGTATGGAATTATATATCTTACGCCCCAGATTCATGTATGGACGAATTTAGCCGTAAGTAGTCCACTTGAAGGTCTAAGTGTTGCCTCGTATTGTAGCTATGGATGTCACATCTTCGTGCAAGGTGCCCTCTTTCTGCGTGGACCCTTTTCAATTGTTTCCCTATGTAGACAGACGATAGCGTCATTATTTTATGTGCTTTGAATATTGGTCTGGCAGTTCCGTATGGCGAAACACCCTCAATCGCCCTAACAGCCCTCTTTTGAGCCCGCATAAAATTTCGCATATGAATCGAGTATCCCCACACACAGATACAGTACACCGCTCTAGCGTGGAAAGATAATTAAGGAAGTAATAACTAGCATAGATCTATAGTAAAAATTGGAAGATTTCAAAACTACTTTCCTAAATTTCTTTTCAAACAGTGTTACATTCATTGTGTTCATAATACATTAATATATACTACAACTGCAGACTACAAAACTCCTTGTGAAACATTCTATTGCTGTTTCTTGAGGCTCAAGCTTTAAAATATCCTTCAGATTTATTTTCAAACATAAACGCTGAAATCTTATTTTATCTTCTTCGCCTCCTCCGAGTCCATTTTTCCGGTGTTTTCTGTTTTGCCATAACCAGCGATTCGAGCAAAGCTCATTGAAAAGAATGAGTGACTACATTTCTTAAAATAAGTACTTCTTAGCGCTTTTCAAAAAAAAATTTACCAAATACGTAGTTTATAGGAAACAAAAATTCAACGAGCATAAAATGATGGCTAATATTCGCTCGAGCGAATTATGGCGCAAGAGCAACGTTGATATACTCGGACACAACGAAAAGTATGACAACCATTCTGCATTTGGAAAAATGTAATCCATTAACTGATTCAAAAGAGACTGGCTTTCAATAATAATCCTCAATGCCCATAGTAGCTCTATTTTTGTCTCTTCTTTTCTAGGTGAAAAACTGACATATTGTTATTTACCTCGTGTAAGTGTAATTGAGAATCACGTAATTTTAATTCCTAACACACACTTTTTTCACAAGCACAAAAGTAATAGCTAAGTTTGTGGTCAACGCACGCTCTATTCCAACTTTGTATTACATGGCCGTTTTCACCATCTCTTTTATTAATCTTGATGTAACCCTGTCTACTCCTTCCTCTTTTTCCAATTTAATTCCATTTAGCCATACACCTCTATTATACCTTGTATATATTCTTCTTGATCCAGTTCATCAATTAATTACTTCTCTTTGTTTTCAAAAATTTGGTTTTATAGAATCTTCTCAAATTTCGGTTGTATATTTAGTTTACATTTGGAAGTTGTTGCTCTTGTCTCTTACTCTTAGAATTCCTTTTTCTGTTTCTTCCTTTTAACGTTTTTATTCTCCCGCAATAATTTCTGTTGTAACATTTCTTTTATTTGCTTTTTAAATGCTTCCCAAGTTTTTCTTTTGGCCTTATTACTCTTCCTCCCAGCTTACCTTATATTCCTCCATATATTTTTACTTTCTTATACGTAGTATTAGGAAATATTGTGATGGCGAACATTTTCGGAAGATTTTTGCAGATGTCAACGTTTTGAAGTCCCTTGATACCGAAATCGTGGTTTTTTAAAAATCTCTTGAGTGTGTGTGTGCGTGTTCACGATAGTGATTAAACGGCTACAGTTACCAATACCAAACTTTATATTTATTCTTCCTCTTGAGATTTGATTAGATTTTCATTAAAATTGGTTAACCGAAAGTAGTAGTTTACCACAGTAAAAAAATCAATATTTACTAGTCTCTGGTCAACTACTAAGTTTAGACAAATTTCTAAAAACAAAAGCATTAAAAACTGAATTTTAAAGAGATTATTAAAAGTTTTTAGAAATTCGTCTTAGTAAAAAATAGTGTTGCTCATCATGAGATTCAAGAAAATCAAAACGCGTCCACGTCTCGCTAATTAGCAATGGCAATTATTTTTTTCTTGAAGTAGTTTGTTAATACGAAATTGACGACATATTTTCAATTTATCTGAAATGCTGTCCTATACACACTATACATGTAGCTCAAAATAATAAATTTTTACCTGGAGAGTACTTTAATCCAGGTAACATGTGTGCAACATCAACAAGTTGTAAAGCTCCGTCTGTTTCTGATAATAATCTATGAATAACTGCTTCATTTTCTATGGGATTTAACGAACACGTTGAATATACAAGGCGTCCACCTACTGCTAAAAGTTCAGCACCTCTTCGTATTATTCTTGACTGAATACTAAAAAAATTGTCATTGAAGTACATATTAAAAAAAAATTAATATTTACCCATGTAAATTAATACCATTTGCAGGTGTCCATTTCATCCAAATATCAGGGTTCTTCCTTAAAGTTCCATCACCAGAGCAAGGAACATCGCAAAGTATTCTGTCAAACTGAACCTATTTATAATTTATGAATTTTAGTTCTTGTTTTCAAATTACTCTATGAACAAATTAAATACTACGAAATACACGCGTATAATATTCAGTAACGTATTATACGACTGATGCGTCATGCTCTCCCTCTATATGATATATTTATCTTGTTCCCTTAGCCGACTTTACCCGAACGACCGTTACAAATATCCGAGCGTTACACATATCCGAGCGTTGCAGGTCAGTCTTGTTCACTGCCTACAATCAGCGCAACGCGCCTAAAGAAGTTTACACTTCAAAAGTTTATGCATACTATAGATAGAGCGTCTCAACCTTAATATTCAGTACAGTCTCTTATGGGATACATACCTCTTTTACTACCATAAACAATTTGTAATAAACTGTCTTTTTTTATTTCAAGGAAATGTCATCAGTTCAATTTATTATGTTTATGGTTGCTATTATTGGTGTGGTGTAAGTATCACAACATAACCTTCCTGTCAAGTGTCAAATTAATGTTATATAATATAATACTACAATAATATATATATATATATATATATATATCCTAACCAATAAGTATTTAAAATTTCATGCCATTATAATGAGTTACCAACCTAACCTGTCATTGTCAAACTGACAACTATGTTGTCTTTCTCCATAAGACAAATACTGAATACTAAGGTTGAGACAGTCTATAGCGGGAATTGCTGTCTATTATTAAATGTACTTTGCAAAAATAGATATTTATAAAAGAATGAATTAAAGGTATTATCACAGCTATAGTTCTTGAAGTTTCTATTATTTGAGGAAACTATAAACACAATTTATGCATAAGCAAAGCATATTTAAATTACATACCACTTTTTTTAAAGCAAATGCTATAATAGAAGAGCCCACAAAATACTATCGCAAATATTTGTTCAAAACATCCAAATAACTGCATTATTAGAATTAAGATACAAGAAAAAAAAAAAGAGTTGTCAAGACTTCATCAAATATAGCTGATTTTATATAAAAACACTTTTAGAGAAAATGAAAAATACCTGCTCTGTTGAACAATCTGGTAATGTAGCTAATAAGTTAGGTAAAACGGCACTATCATGATTAATAATAGCAACACATGGTGAATTTAAGCGCTTAGCCTGATGTACCAACATATAACAACGTTTATTATCTATATCATTTGCTACTACATATCCAGATGGAATAGAATCATCTTCAGCATGAAGTAACTCTAACAACTGGGCTGTTTTTGATCCTGGTGCAGCACACATGTCTAAAATCTACCATTCTGTATAAAAGATACCTTAAATAACATTAATAATACCTTGTGATGAGACTTGATATCTAATACCAATGGAGGAATCATACTAACAGTCTCTTGTCTAGATATGGTACCATGTTCAGTTTCAGATATTAAAAAATTATGTAATTTATAATAAGTTTCGTTTCGTCTAATATCTTTTCTTGTTAAATTCATTTGCCATGCTAATTTATTAGGATACCTATAAACAAACTAAAATTATAAATGCTAATAAATAATTCGAGAAAAATACCATGGTAAAGGGAAAATACTTGATTGTAAAGATTCATTTTCACTTTGCTTCATACAATCATTAATAAACATGTTCTGTACCATATCCAACATTTTTCTTGCTTCACATTTTGAACCAGTTATTCGAAATGATGATGGTAAGTCAGTTTTCAAGGTAGTTATAAATTGTTCCCATTCTTCAGGTTTACAAATAGCTTGGGTCTAAAATAATTGTTTAAATACATACTTGAAATGTAATTGAATACTTTTTTTACCTTATAATAAGATACAAACTTCTCATTTTCTTTAATAATATCATCGTATGGTTTTCTTTCGGGTGGCTAGAATTATAAAATATTAGTAAAAATTACAAAAATATATAATTTTAGGTTATATCTTATATTATACCGGTAAATTTTGTTGAACGTGTCTTAATTTCCTCACTCTGCCTTTGCGTCTTGCCATAGGTAGTTGTAGTTTAAAAGCTTTGAAAATATCAAGTTATTTTCAATAATAAGAGTTTCACGGGTTCCACGTGCTATGTAAAACAATCAGAGAGAACCATGAGAGGACTAATCATAGAACAAATTAACTAATCTGTGAGAGAGAAACACAGGAGCGAATGGAAACCACCATCAAAGACACGAGGCAAAATCACTATATGCTCACTTGTTCTACATTAGCAAATACGTACTTTCATCCCCCTCTAAAATTGTGATTTTGCCAAGTGGGTGGCATGCATCACTAATCATTCTGTGACTGTGACTGAATAGTAACCCACGCGGCAAAATCACTATATGCTCACTTGTTCTACATTAGCAAATACGTATTTTCATCCTTCTCTAAAATTGTGATTTTGCCTCGTGGGAATCCCACTTGGCAAAATCACAATTTTAGAGAAGGATGAAAATATATATTTTCTAATATATAGACAAGTGTGTATATAGTGATTTTGCTGCTAGGGTGGTAAAACCAAGCGTAGTAATTTAAAACATTAAAACCAATTAAAACTAGAGGTGGGCAGTTCGGGTCCGAACCGGTTCAGTGAACCGAATCCCAGCAGGGAACCGAGAGAGCCGGTTCACTAAATTTCAATGAACCGGATCCTGGTTCACTTGGGTCGTTGCTTAATTTGTATACAACAATCTGATAATTTGTCAAATTTGTGTGCATTATAGCTTCAAATAAATTGTTTGTCAAACATTTTGTATAATTGGTGTACGCGCAGCCTAAATAATCCCGGTTCGTTTGAGCCGACGCGACGGCGCCGAGTACAACTACTATATAAAACATAGCTGACTCGTCCGCCATTTTGGAGATAATTTTAAGGCGGTAAATATGTATGCTAATAGCAAATGTTGAATAGAACTTCGAATAATTGACTTTATTAAGCCGGTTTAGGACGTGAAATAATGTAAGTATAATTTTTTACAATAGTCGTATATTTAAGAATTACCCAGAATATATAATAATAACTAAAAATAAGTACGTAATATGACTGACATTTATCTCCAAAATGGCCGACGAGTCAGCTGTCCTAAATATAGTAGCTTATAGGTAGGCGTCCACATTTTCGTATCGCGATGCGTCCGATACTTACGATACGAATATGTGGACGCCTACCTTAAAAGTTGCCCCTCGGAGCATCGGCATTGCCGACGGGTAAATTTTGTGCGATCCGTACGAGGCGGATCAGAGGACGCACTTGTATGACTTTCTATACTAAGAATACTACGATCCGTTCGATGCGATGCGTCCGATACTTACGATACGAATATGTGGACGCCTACCTTATAGCGCCGAGTATTACCAGAGAAATAGAGTAGGGGAGAACGCGCTTCGACGAGTGCGCATCCAGTTTTAAGCAAACGCTATTGTGGTCGCCATTTTGCAGGGTAATTGGCACTTGTGTTGTTGTAATTGTCAAGCTTGGAGGTTATTTTTAATTAATTGTATTAAAAAGGACTTGTGTGTGTTATTAACATGTCGTGCTCTGTGTTGGGCTGCAGTAACAGTCGAAGATTTAAGCCGGAAGGCATTTCTTTTCACACGTAAGTTTGTTTACATTTTTCTAAGTCAATGAACTTTACATGCGAATTGTTGAGCTAGGTATAAATATTACCGTAATAGAATGAAAGAATTGCATCTTTAAGAGCGCGATTAATTCTGCACTATTTGTAGATTTCCACGGGGTGATTCATTGAAAATGTGGTTAGATGTGCTAGGAAAAAATGTTGAAACGTGGACCTGGTCCAAAAATAAAGTTATTTGTTCCAAACATTTTTGTAAGGCTTGTGAGCAACCTTCAAAATGGCGGAATTCAATTTAACTTAGTTGGCGCATCTTTAAGCGCGTTCTCCCCTACTCTATTTCTCTGAGTATTACATGTCCTACACGTTCCTGGAACGGTATACTATTACGGATCCACACGGTTCAAATGAGCCGGTTCTGGGACCCGGCTCACTATGAGGAGCTGAACCGAGTGAGTCGGGTCAATGAAAAGAACCGTTTTGCCCACCTCTAATTAAAACATTGGTCGCATTCAGCCGACGTACCTGGAACCGTTTCCGCTAATATTTTTGTAGGCCTACTCGATCTACGAGTTCTTTCCTCGTAGCACTCGATATTAGACAATCTGGCCAGTTCGCCACTGAACACATTTTAAAAATTTGGATTGAAGTATTGAATGAATTTAACTATTACCAGAAATTATCACTATTTATTAAGTAATGAATTAATTAATTACACAACATTGCTTAATTTCCATTAATCTTTTTTCCTTATTACGCATGTCCAAACAGATTTTAAATTCAGTCAGATTGAGGCAGATTCTGCGTAGTGCAGCCATGGCAAACAAGGAGGTAGTTTTGTTGTTGTCGTCAAAATGGCGACTAACGATAGTAAAGCTCCTTTACGAACCGTTAAAAAAGTGCAGTTTGGAATAATTAGTCCAGATGAAATCGTATGTATTTTTCGTAAATAAGTATCATTCTTCTTTTTGAAATTATTAATATTTGTCTAAAGTGTGATTTAACCCTTTTTCGGCAATGTCCTTGTTTAAGATTGCAAACCATAAGATAAGAAAAATTACAAATTAATTTCCAGTCTTTCAGATCTAATTTATTAATTTTATTAATATAACATAATATATACAGATTTAAGTATATGTCTAAATATTAGTGTACTGTTGAGAAAAATTTTGTTTTTATTTATTTATCTTCACTCTTATTTATCGTTAATTTATAATGTTTTAGAGACGTATGTCGGTTACCGAGGGCGGCATTCGCTTTCCAGAAACGATGGAAGCTGGCCGCCCTAAGTTGGGAGGACTTATGGATCCTCGGCAAGGTGTTATTGACCGGAATTCAAGGTGTCAAACATGTGCTGGTAATATGACGGAATGTCCAGGTCATTTTGGTCACATAGATTTAGCAAAGCCAGTGTTTCATGTTGGCTTTATAACAAAAACAATAAAGATCTTAAGATGTGTATGTTTCTACTGCAGTAAATTATTAGTCAGTCCTGTGAGTATTTGCATATTACCTATAAAATAAATTTTACTTAATATATTAATGTTCGTAGAATAACCCAAAGATAAAAGAAGTTGTTATGAAATCTAAAGGTCAACCCAGGAAAAGATTAGCATTTGTATATGACCTTTGTAAGGGAAAAAATATATGTGAAGGAGGAGATGAAATGGATGTTGGCAAAGAAGGTGAAGACCCTAATGCACCAAAGAAACAAGGACATGGAGGTTGTGGTCGTTATCAACCTAATTTAAGAAGAACTGGTCTTGATCTTACAGCTGAATGGAAACATATTAATGAGGATTCTCAAGAAAAAAAAATAAGTGTGTCAGCTGAGAGGGTTTGGGAAATATTAAAACATATCACAGATGAGGAATGTTTTATATTAGGCATGGATCCAAAGTTTGCTAGACCAGATTGGATGATAATAACAGTTTTGCCTGTTCCACCATTGCCAGTAAGGCCAGCTGTAGTTATGTATGGGTCTGCAAAGAATCAAGATGATCTTACACATAAGTTAGCAGATATAATTAAAGCCAACAATGAACTACAAAGAAATGAAACATCAGGCGGTGCAACACATGTAATATCTGAAAATATCAAAATACTACAATTTCACGTTGCCACACTTGTTGATAATGACATGCCAGGAATGCCAAGGTTAATTTCTTGATATATTTCAAGTTATAATGTTTTACAAATTTATATTCCTTGTGTAGGGCTATGCAGAAATCAGGAAAGCCTTTAAAGGCCCTTAAAGCACGCTTAAAAGGAAAGGAAGGTCGTATTAGAGGAAATCTTATGGGTAAACGTGTAGACTTTTCAGCTCGCACTGTAATTACACCTGATCCAAATTTACGGATTGATCAAGTAGGAGTTCCCAGAAGTATAGCACAAAATTTGACATTCCCTGAAATTGTTACACCATTCAACTTTGAAAAGTAAGTTTGCAAATCACTTAATATGCAAAACAAGAGTTGTCATAATATACTTGAATGCGCCAATAAATTAAAATGGTGATAAATATTAAATGTTTCTTAATTTTTTATGAACCGTCATAAATATTTGTACACCTTTTAACATTTGTTATAATTACCTTTTGAAGCTTCTTATAATTGTTATCCAAACATAAATTGGTCAACAGTGTTTGTACTAGCATTGAACTGCCATTTTTAGTTCATGCCAAAATGATTCAACCATAACATCTTTCTTTTTGTAATCAGCACATTAACGTGCCTTCAAATACTTTCCTCTTTAGTGATGGTCATACTTTTTTTTTAATGGTTGGTGACTGCACATAATCAGACAGAAATGCATAATTTTAATAGTTTGGTTATGTCATGTAATAATTTGTGATTTAGTTTTTGAAATTTTTTTTATTGCAATAGTTAAATTTACAAGATATAATAATACTAAAGCAGATGTTGGAAATGTTAACCATTATTTTGAAGACAAAGTTGAACTCTAGGCTTCGTGCCTTCAAAGCCATTTATTAGGATCTCTTGGGTTATGTCAGTACATGAATTCACAATAGCATTACAAAGCTCTTCGATTGTGTAAGATCTGGAAGATGGTATTCTTTAAGTATGGAAAAATAAAATAGTCTAAAATTGTCAGATCCAAATATCTTGGAGGAAAAGTAATAATTCTTGTATCAAACAAATGTTGCAAAAAGCTATTATTTCTCGAGATTTATTTGTTGGTGCATTATCTTGCTGTAAATATCCTTCCATAAGTTTAACATCATGGAGTTCATTAATAAAAGGCTGTAATAATTCATTTCGATATCTTTTAGCTGTTATGGTTTCATTAAAAAAATATAGGCACAATAATTCGTCTTTTTGAAACCACTAGACAGACGTCTATTTTTTGTGGATGTACCGTAATTTCACAAATTCAAGAGGGTTTTCTGCAGACCAAATTCTCATATTTTGCTTGTTTAAATATCCTGAAAGATGGAACCAAGTCTCATCCGAAAAGAAGCATTCTCGTACCAATATCTACCTGTTTGAGTTTCGAAACTGCTTTATTTTTTTATACAAACAATTTAACAACTTTAAGTCGTTTTTTATAATAGCATTTATATGTTCTCGCTGATAACTGAACTTCTTGAGAGAGCTTTGCTGTTGATTTTTTGGATAAGTTGTCCTTCCGACGATGAACATTCTCTGTACAATCTGCTGTTCGTTTTCTAGATTTTTCACAGCCAGGTTTATTAGTAGTTGCCCCTGTTTCACCAAATTTAATAACACAACCATGAATATATTTTTGAAGTTGTGCATAAGAACTGTCAGATTAAGAAACTGTTGCCAGAAATCCTGTAAGCACTGATTAATGGAATAAACTCCATTTTCTGAATTTTGGCCAGTTCTATAGTACGAGGGACACTGCTAAAATTCGCGGAATCGAGTACTCCTTGCATTGCCAGCGTTCTACAATTGTGATATTCGTTAAAATCGACGTTTTTCACCTTTTATTCAGTTGACAGTTTGCTTTCAAACCTAGCAGTTTCGTTTCAATAAAATTTAACAAAGCAATAATTGTGTAAAAAATGGAAATTTCGAATCGTGATTTTCAAGTGATGATCTTTTATGATTTTCGATACGGTTTAACAGCATAGCAATGTGTGGAAAACTTAATTCGTTATTTGAGGATGAAGCACCATCCAAAACTATGGTTTACAAATGGTTCGCAGAATTTAAACGTGGAAGACTAAAGTTTGATGACGATGTTCGTGAAGGTCGTCCATGCACCTCTGTTGTTGCGAAGAACATCGATGCTGTTCGTGAAATGATTTTATAAAAGATCGGCATGTGACATATAGGGAGATAGAGGCATCCTTAGGCATTGCGGCGATACAAATACATACGATTTTACACGATCAGTTACATGTCTGGAAGCTTTGTAGTCGATGAATCCCACACAATCTCAAAGACGCGCACACACAGCCCTACAAACTGTCGAGTTTTTGACCAGTCACAACATCAAATTAATTACCCATTGCCCATATTCTCCCGATTTATCGCCCAATGACTTCTTCTTATTCCGACACATTAAAAATAAAATGCGTGGCGAGCGTTTCTCATCACCTGAAGAGATCGTTCAGACATTTAAGTCACTTGTTTGGAGGTACCTCGTTCAGAGTGGAAAAAGTGTTTTGAAGATTGGTTGCATCGAATGCAAAAGTGTATAGATGTGAAAGGGGAATATTTTGAGAAGCAATAAAGCGCTTTATAAAAGTTCATGCGTGTTTTATTTTATATTTTCCTCGAATTTTAGCATTGGCCCTCGTAACTATCAATAATAAATATTTATGTTGTAACTCAAACATTATAATAAAGCGTCTATAATTTGAATTTAAGTGTTACAACCATCAATCAGCATTTGAAGTTTTCAAAAGCTTCGCAAGTACACCAACATTGATTACTTAATTACTCAAGAAACAGCCTACTTTAATGAGGTAAGACTTTGAAGGCACGGTATAAAGCGATGTTAATCTAAGATATCAAAAGTATTAATTATTTCAAATTATATATGAAGTGGTAGTAAAATATAAATGTTTGTATTTTTTAGAATGTTGGAACTTGTTCAACGTGGCAATTCTCAATACCCTGGCGCTAAATATATTATTAGAGATAATGGTGAAAGAATTGATCTAAGATTCCATCCAAAACCTTCTGATTTGCATCTGCAATGTGGCTATAAGTAAGTTAGCATAGATTTATTTATACAAATTATGTGTGGGAATTAATAAATCTTGCAAATGTGACCCTCATTAATCAATGACAAACTGCTTCTCTGATGTTATTAAGTCTTGTCATGATTGATATACATTTGTCCTCTAATAACTTCACAATGGCATCAAAAATGAAGTGTCAGCAAACTAAAGCCTATCACTTCTCACCAGGCAAGGCCATTTTACTATTTTATTTAATTTATAGGGTAGAAAGACATATTCGAGACGGCGATCTGGTTATATTCAATCGTCAGCCAACTCTACATAAAATGAGTATGATGGGTCATAGAGTCAAAGTTTTACCATGGTCCACATTTCGAATGAATTTGAGTTGTACTTCGCCTTATAATGCCGATTTTGACGGCGACGAAATGAATTTACACGTTCCACAAAGTATGGAAACACGTGCAGAAGTAGAGAATCTTCATATTACACCTAGACAGGTAAGCTTCTAGATCTATATAAATATCAGCCTGCAGTTTTATATTTCCTAATATTTGTTTGTAGATTATTACACCACAAGCAAATAAACCCGTTATGGGTATTGTACAAGATACTTTAACAGCTGTTAGAAAAATGACAAAACGTGACGTGTTTATTGATAAAGAACAGATGATGACATTGCTTATGTTCTTACCTATTTGGGATGGTAAAATGCCCAGACCAGCTATATTGAAACCCAAGCCGCTGTGGACTGGCAAGCAAATTTTCTCATTAATTATTCCTGGAAATGTAAATATGATTCGTACCCATTCTACACATCCTGATGAAGAAGATGATGGTCCATATAAATGGATTTCGCCTGGTGATACAAAGGTAACAAATAAAATAAGTACTGAATCAAAGGTATATAAATATATTGTAGGTAATGGTCGAACATGGAGAATTAGTTATGGGCATTTTATGTAAGAAAACTTTGGGTACATCGGCAGGTTCTTTACTTCATATTTGTATGTTAGAACTTGGTCATGAAGTGTGTGGCCGATTTTATGGTAATATCCAAACTGTGATTAACAATTGGCTATTATTAGAAGGTATGTAAATTTGCAAGGAACAAATATGATATGACTCTTAAAACACTACCAATCACAAATTGGAAAATATGCATTACCAAAATGTATAGATTTTATTCATAATCTTCTATATTTTAATTAGGTCATAGTATTGGTATTGGTGATACTATTGCTGATCCCCAGACGTACTTGGAGATCCAAAAGGCAATTAAGAAAGCTAAAGAGGATGTAATAGAGGTGATACAAAAGGCTCACAATATGGAATTAGAACCAACACCAGGTAACACTTTGAGGCAAACTTTTGAAAATCAAGTAAACAGAATTTTGAACGATGCTCGTGACAAGACTGGTGGCTCCGCTAAGAAGTCTTTAACTGAATACAATAATTTAAAGGCTATGGTAGTATCAGGTTCCAAAGGATCCAACATTAATATTTCGCAGGTACGCATTTTTTTTTGTTTTTTTTTAAATATATAATGTATGCTTTTTACTTCCTCGCACTTGTCTTACCATAATTCACTTGAATATTCTTTAATTATTCATTCATTTATTATTTTGGACTAGGATCGAGTGTTTGTTTCTCTTCATTTCCTATGAAATTTAATGCTAGAATACTATGAGAAGATTGCAACGTCTGTCTTGAGAGTAATTTTGGTGTTTCTACCATTTTTACTTTTCATTAATTTATTTTAATATATATATTATAATAATGTAGTTTTTAAACTGAATGGTGATATGACATACTAACAATTTCTATTATCCTTTATAATTAATAATGATCATTATGCAGTTTTGTAATTAATTACATCTTATTTAGGATTCTGAAAAAGACCATTTACATAAACTCTTTAAGTCTGTACAATTATCATTTATAACTTCTGTCTATGCTTTTGTTAATATTCTACAATAGTCAAATTTGCCATGTTTTATTTAAATCATCACTACGTTGGTATTAGTGACATGAGAAAGTGTATATGTAAATTTATATGACTCCTATATCAAGCCTAGAGAGTTATTTTTTAAATGCTAGTGTCAACACTATAATGCCATGAAGCAGTGCCTCCTCTACTTTATTTACAAGCCGTGCTGTTAGATTTGGCAGGGTTGCTCTCGCCGGTTTAAGTGTACTGTCACATATCCGACTCTGTGATTATATTAATAATAGTTGCTCTGGTAAAATATATCTATAGAACCTTAACGTTAAACGATGCAGTATTAAAATACAAAACAGTTCAATTGTTTTTCTTATTTATTACAAAACCTATACAAACAAAACATTATTTAAATATATTTAACTGTCTCTTTTTTATTTTATTGTTGTCGGAGATGATCAAAGTGACTAAATACCTTTTATGTTGTAAAATTAAATACTTGCCAATAAAATTATGTTCAATTGACGACTATGATAGAACCAAATGCAAACATTATCAGATTCCGAGCATAGATAATAATAAATTTAAATGATTATTATCAATCAGATCTAGTAAGTTTTTATTTTTTGGAAACTCTATTTTTTTTCAATAAATACTTTTACATATTTGCTTATCGTATTTAGATTGTATTCAAAAGATTCTTGTTCCATGTTTTTCAGTTTATTACCATTTTTATATCGGATCAACAAATTTCCAATTTGACTCCTACGAGAAAGCTTTGAATCAATTGGCAGACTCCATTTAAGAGGAGCGTTTACCTATCGAAAACTAAGGCATCGCCGTTTTGCGTTTTTAGAATTTATTTTGTAATTTTAGAATCTCAAATTTGGGTTAGTGATGCAAAAGGCATCAATTTATAATGTCAAGGCCACTTTTTGTACTAATTTATTTTATTAAAGAAGTTATGTGTTTTAGAAATAACCACAAAAATGCATGAATTTGATTAATGTCTACTAACTAAGGCTAGTACACAAAAGAAAAAAACTATGTAATTATTTCTGAAGATAAAAAACATTAAATAGTAAACATGGTCACACACATTTCACCGAGTGTTTCTCAAAGCTATTGCGTCGTCTATGCCCACATTACGGTATCTCTACCGGTCCTAGCGGAGACGCAAATCTATCGGGATCGGTTGGCTATTCCGTAACCTCCGTGATATTAGAGGCCCCGAACAAGGCTTGTGTCACGTGATCTGACGTCACGAATGCCGGCTGACGAGCATTACAGTTTAGATTTGCCGTGGTCGCACATGTCAGTCGCGTGAACTAGATTTCGCAAGTTTTTCTTTCAAAAACTCTCATAAAGAAGTTCAAATAAGTTAAAATGATAAGTTAAAGGTGTAGAATTTCAGATTTACCTGATTTATGTGCAGATAATTTCTAAAATCAGTGAAAAGAGAGTGTTTCTCAATTAGCTTGTCGAGTTTGTGGGTTAGCAATGTATTGTATGTGAAAGTTGTTTTATTACTTATAAATAACTTTCGGATGGTGTCGTTTATAATATGGTTGTGTCGTTTATATAAAATAATTAGTTAATCAAGAACAGTTTGACTAGATACCCATTAAATCGGCGCCGGCTTTGTCAAAAAAGGTTTAAAATCCGTCTTCACTAGAACGACAAAATGTTCCACTAGCTGTCAGATTATTTGATGAAAAAAATATTGAGGCACTGAATCAACCTTATAATGAAGTTAACACTGTTGGTACAGCAGAATTTTTAAGAACTATACTTCATTGGTGGAGAATAGTAAATGTACGTTCACACAAATCAGGATATCATCAACGTGATCCTTTCAGACACCCAATAAGAGAACCAAGTGACAAAAATATTCAGTTCTTGTTAAAATTTTATGATTTCCTTTGCGCCTGGGAATCTTTAAACGCTGGAATTTTAAAAAATGGACAAACTGGCAAACTAACATCTGATACATTCTTTGCTCTGAAACATACGACAAAAACGTCAATTAATTTAGTCCAGTATTTGTTTGAATGCTTTCAAATTAAATACGTTTTGTTAGGAAAGTTCCAAACCGGCAAATTAGAGGGACGTTTTGGCAAATAAAGGCAAATGAGCGGGTCACACTTTCATGTTTCAGTAACACAAATTCTAGAGTCAGAAAAAAAACTGAAAGTTTTAAGTCTTCTTAAGTTAAAGACCGTCAAGTTTGGAACATTTTCATTGAAAGATTTTTCACTAGATGACACAGATGAAAATGATTGCTATTATCTGAAAACGTCTCTTCTTCTTCAGATATATTAAATAATTCATTTGACATTGCAGTGAATGTTTCTGTATTATCATCTTTGTTCTATATTGCCGGATATTGTGCACATTCACTAATTAAGTTTGTTAATGGTTGTGACAATTGTTTAACATCCATTATTACCAATTCAGATTTTGTTATAAATTTTACCAACTGTGGTGAAAATGACTCTGCAGATATTCGCAAATATTTGAAAAATTTAACAAGACGTGCTCTAAGACAACTCTATTCAGGCGTATCAGATATATAATGAGCTTATTTCAGATAAATATGAAACTGAATTTCTAAAGACTGGTAAACAAAGGATTATTTTACGGGAATTGACAATGTTAAAATTGGAAAAATATGTAGAAGAAATCAATGAGAAATGTATTTTATGCAGCAAAACGTTGAAGTCGATATTGTTAAAAAATAGTCATGTTCTTGCCAATATATTTCTTAATAACTATTCAAAAATAATCAACGACAAAATTAACATCCAAAACATGGATCTATCAAAGAGAAAACTGATTAAATTTAATGGTTAAGTAGTTATAAAAAACACATTAACGCATGGAGATAGGGCTGTTGGCGAGGCCTCCATAAGAGCCAACGCGTCTATTATGGGTATCTCAACGGTGACGTGAAAACCCTGTTCATTGTTTTTTATCATAATAAGTTCTTTTCTTGAAATAATATTCAGTTTTACTCACAAATGTAGAATTGTCTCTATGTTGGGTATTTTACTTTTCGCAATTGTCAGCCGACTTTCGTGACGTCACGATTGCTTGTTCGCGGCCTGTACTTTCTCGTAGGTTACGGCTATTCCAGACTTAAATCCGAGTTTGACATTAAAAAGAAATGTCATATATACCTATAATATTCGAGGGTATAATAATATAGCAGTTATGGGCAAGCGAAAATTGGCTTATTATAAAACATTAACATCAACAGTTCCGTAAGCACTCATTCTTTATACATTATGTTTCCTATCTATAGTATTCCTTTATCTATGACAGAATCTGTGAATAAAACCGAAGCGCTATGACAGAACCGAATATCGTCTACTTCCACCTACTCACACCCCCTTGCGTCTACCCGTCCCGCCAGTAATATAAGTTGCATAAGTTTCTATTTGTTAGTAAACGCCCCTCTTAAAATCATGAATTGCATTTAATTGACACTTGCATTGACAATTATCTCACTTGACACGCAATACTAAAAACAACCTCTAGCTGATCCTCCTTCATATAAATATATGTCCACTGTCAACATATAAAGAATAAACAGTCTTTAAAAACTGGTCCATTTTTGCTGCATTGTTCTCGTCAGCAATCTGGAGATGTTCTTGTTGGAGGTTCTTTTCTTTGGCACATGATCGAAAATCGATAGAAATGCATCTTTCGTCAACTTGTATATTGTCTCGAATAGTGTATTAAGATATCGTCATTGTTACCAGAAGCGTTTTTGTATGGCTGATTTATTACTACTATTGTTTTGATAAAGACGCGCACTGCAGAATAACAGGTGGGATTACAATCAGTCCCACATCCAAGATTGCCTTTTCTATCATCCTTTGGAAATGCAAATGTTATCACCAAATTAGTGTGCTTGAAAGTGCTGTTGTAGTTCAATTTACACCCTGACACCCTCTTTTTTAACTCGCTTTTAAACCAAAATACCCGCAACAAGCGATGAGCTAAACTAATGCGTGTCTGTGTAATTGACTTACGATTGCGATTTAGAACTTTTCATGTTCTTAAATCGGCAACTTGGAAACGTCTTCATTCGTCCCTTCCACCACCAGTGTCTTATACGCAACTATAACATTGCCAATATGTTGAAATACCATTAATAACCTGTCATTTCAAATTCATATTGTGTTAAAGTTGATTGTTATGTCGATAATTTTCAAAATCACTGCTTATGGTGCAGACATGTGGCTTATATTTATACATTTTAGCTTTGAATTACTTGTCATCTTTGCAGTGGCAGGCTATTTACTATTTTTGTGTGATTTCAAGTGATAATACCTTCATGTATATTTGTTTCAACTAGATTTTACCCATTTTGTAATGTTTTAATGATTTTATTTATTTTAGGTTATCGCTTGTGTAGGCCAACAGAACGTTGAAGGTAAACGTATACCATTTGGTTTCCGTAAGAGAACATTACCACACTTCATCAAAGACGATTACGGTCCAGAATCTAGAGGATTCGTCGAAAATTCATATCTTGCCGGTCTGACTCCGTCAGAGTTTTATTTCCACGCTATGGGTGGACGTGAAGGTCTTATCGATACTGCCGTAAAAACAGCCGAAACCGGATATATCCAACGTCGTCTAATAAAGGCTATGGAATCTGTCATGGTACATTATGACGGCACAGTCAGAAATTCTGTAGGCCAACTTATTCAGTTACGTTATGGTGAAGACGGTCTATGTGGTGAAATGGTAGAATTCCAGACACTACCAACTGTAAAATTAAGTAACAAGGCCTTCGAGCGTAAATTTAGATTCGACCCAAGTAATGAAAGATATTTAAGACGTGTTTTTAACGAAGACGTAATTAAGGAATTGATGGGTTCCGGAGAGGTTATTTCAGAATTAGAAAGAGAATGGGATCAACTACAAAAAGATCGTGAAGCATTAAGACAAATTTTTCCCAGTGGCGAATCAAAGGTTGTATTGCCTTGTAACTTGCAAAGAATGATTTGGAATGTTCAAAAGATATTTCATATAAATAAAAGAGCCCCTACAGACTTATCTCCACTAAGAGTTATTAGAGGTAAGTGATAAGCTAATGCAATATTTTTAGTTTGATAATAATTAAGGTGATTACTAGAGAACGAATTACCTGAGGTTTTACTTTCCCAAACGAATACAAAAATCATGAATAGCATGTGGCCTAGGTATTACTGATAGCATATTCTCAAAAAAAAAACAGTTGCCATATTGTTGAAATTTACTAAATATGTCAAACCGCCCTTGTAGCAAATTGTAATGAAAGCTTAGTCAGTAAATTCATATCTCCTTTTCTTACTCTTACAGGTATTCGAGAACTTCTGCAAAGGTGTATTATTGTAGCAGGAGAAGATAGATTATCAAAACAGGCAAATGAAAATGCAACATTGCTCTTCCAATGTCTTGTTAGATCTACATTGTGTACGAAGTGCGTTTCTGAAGAGTTCCGATTAAGCACCGAGGCTTTTGAGTGGCTAATTGGTGAAATAGAAACCAGATTTCAACAAGCGCAGGTAAACAACAATAGTCGCATTTGGTTAATTATAATTGTTAGAAATAATTCCGATTGTTTTGTGGAAGCCATTTATATTTTAAGATGTTTAGTGCAATAAAGCAAATTGATCATAAATACGTAGATGCATTTACGTTTTAAAATAACTGCAAACAAATCTTTAGGTAAACCCTGGTGAAATGGTTGGTGCCTTGGCTGCTCAATCTCTTGGTGAACCTGCTACACAAATGACATTGAATACTTTTCACTTTGCTGGTGTATCGTCTAAGAACGTAACTCTGGGTGTACCCCGACTAAAGGAAATTATTAATATATCTAAAAAACCAAAAGCTCCATCTCTAACAGTATTTTTAACGGGAGCTGCTGCAAGAGATGCTGAAAAGGCGAAAAATGTTCTATGTAGATTAGAACACACTACACTTAGAAAGGTGACAGCCAACACTGCTATTTACTATGATCCAGATCCTCAAAATACAGTCATTCCTGAAGATCAAGAATTCGTAAACGTCTACTATGAAATGCCTGATTTTGATCCGACAAGGATATCACCATGGTTATTGCGTATAGAATTAGACAGAAAAAGGATGACTGGTAATCTTGTACAATAATTATTTTTGAAAATATTGTTATCTTGTTAATTCTTTTATTATAGATAAAAAATTAACTATGGAACAAATTGCTGAAAAAATCAATGCTGGCTTTGGTGATGACTTAAATTGCATTTTTAACGATGACAACGCTGAAAAACTGGTTTTGCGTATTCGAATAATGAATAGCGACGATGGAAAATTTGGCGAAGGTGCAGATGAAGACATCGACAAAATGGACGACGACATGTTTTTAAGATGTATTGAAGCCAATATGCTTAGTGATATGACATTACAGGTAAAGTAATTTATGGGTCTTATTAAAGTGTAATATTAATAAAATATCGCAGTATTCTTGAATCACTAAACTGCCACAATAAATTTTATTACATTCAATTTTGTCAGGCATTCATTATAACAGTTCATGATAATATGCGCATATCTTGAACACAACCTAAATATTGTTTCTTTAAGGGCATAGAAGCAATTTCTAAGGTATACATGCATTTACCACAAACGGATTCAAAGAAACGTATAGTCATAACAGATACTGGCGAATTTAAAGCGATTCCAGAATGGTTACTCGAAACTGATGGAACAAGTATGATGAAAGTCTTATCTGAAAGAGATGTAGACCCTGTTCGTACATTTTCAAACGACATTTGCGAAATCTTTTCGGTATGAATTCATCTCTAACTTTACTGTTTTCATAAATAATGCAAAGTCTGTATTATGTACAGGTATTAGGAATTGAAGCTGTTCGTAAGTCTGTTGAAAAAGAAATGAATGCTGTATTGCAGTTCTATGGTCTCTACGTAAATTATCGACATCTTGCTTTGCTTTGTGATGTAATGACTGCCAAAGGTCATCTTATGGCTATTACACGTCACGGTATTAATAGACAAGACACTGGTGCGCTTATGAGATGTTCCTTTGAAGAAACTGTCGATGTACTGATGGATGCAGCTTCCCATGCGGAAGTCGATCCTATGCGAGGTGTCTCTGAAAACATAATTATGGGCCAATTACCTCGTATGGGAACAGGGTGCTTCGATTTATTATTGGATGCAGAAAAGTGCAAAAAAGGCATTGTGATACCACAGGCAAATGGTGGTGACTTAATGGCGTCTGGTATGTTCTTTGGTTCAGCGGCTACACCCAGTATGAGTCCAAGTGGTGGTATGACTCCATGGAATCAAGCTGCGACACCATTTGCTGGCGGCAGTGTATGGTCACCACAAAGTGAGTAAAAATAAAATTTATATTTCTTTCATAAGCTTTTCAAAATGTTGAAAAAGAAGCAAGCAATTATTTACAACACTCATTTTTTATTAATACTTTACAGATCTTATGGGTAGTGGTATGACACCAGGAGGTCCAGCATTCTCACCTTCTGCAGCATCAGATGCATCTGGTATGTCTCCAGCATATGGTGCTGGATGGTCACCAACACCACAATCACCAGCCATGTCGCCCTATATTCCACCATGTGCACAGAGTCCTTCATATAGTCCTTCAAGTCCAGCATATCAACCTGCGTCTCCTTCTTTAACGCCGGTATCACCAGGATACTCGCCTAGTTCTCCGGGTTATTCGCCAACAAGTCCAAATTACAGTCCGACGAGCCCAAGTTACTCACCCACAAGTCCGAGTTATAGTCCAACGTCACCTTCATATTCACCTACAAGTCCGAGCTATTCTCCCACATCTCCGAGTTATTCACCAACCTCACCCTCATATTCACCAACATCTCCTAGCTACTCTCCTACTTCTCCTAGTTACTCACCAACTTCACCAAGTTATTCCCCAACATCACCTAGTTATTCTCCTACATCCCCTAGTTATTCTCCGACGTCTCCAAGCTACTCTCCAACATCGCCAAGTTATTCTCCAACTTCTCCCAATTATTCCCCTACATCGCCAAGTTATTCTCCTACATCCCCCAGTTATTCCCCTACGTCTCCGTCTTATAGTCCAACTTCTCCTAGTTATTCACCTTCTTCTCCAAGATATACACCAGCGTCACCTAACTATTCACCAACATCCCCAAGTTATTCTCCTGCCTCCCCAAATTATTCACCTTCTTCACCAAAATATTCACCAACTTCACCCAATTATTCACCAACTTCTCCATCTTTCGTTGGAAGCAGTCCGCAATATTCACCTACTTCTCCCAGTTACTCGCCCTCATCACCAAATTACTCGCCTTCTTCACCACAGCACACTCCTGCTGCTAGTTCTAGATATTCGCCTTCATCTCCAAGTTATTCTCCGACATCTCCTAATTACTCGCCAACGTCACCACAATACTCCCCAAATAGCACGAAATATTCACCAACTTCGCCCACTTATACACCAACCTCACCAAGTTATTCACCAGCAAGTCCAGCATACTCTCCACAACCACCAAGATATTCTCCTTCATCACCAAGTTATTCACCGACAAGCCCTAATCCGGACCAGGACTAATCTTACTTTTATTTGTATTTTTAGACTAACATACTTTTCTTTTACATTCAAGTTTATAGAATATCAAGTTGTTGCTAAGACTGTATTTTTATAAGTATTGACAAAAAAAGAATCTTTTTAGGGGTTTTCTTACTTTCCATTTAGTAATATATGTTGGTAAAATTTGTATTATACAAATTATATATTTTATTAAATACAAAAAAATGTTATATATGTTTATTAGTGTAGTTTAAAAATAAATGTAAAAATGTACATTTTAAATTGTTTATGTTTATAACCTTTCCAATTAGATTGCAAATATCAATCCTAGAATAACAGTTTATGTAAGGTTGCCTCAGTCCCTATCTCTGTCGATGGAGCTTATGCCTGTTTGTGATTATATCGAAGTACTGCATTGTAAAATTATCTGAATTGAAGACGACGATTCAATGCCACTACAAATTCCCGTCGACCGGCAAAATTTCAGAACAAAATGGTCGGCTATTAAAATATTACGTTGTACTCTGTCTTTAAAATGACATTTCGCGCATGCATATCCCTCCACAACAACGAGTACTTCTCGGCCGACGACTGTAAAAATTGCAAAAAACTCGATTTTTGGGCATTCAAAAAATCAATCTTTTTAGTAATAAAATTTTTCTTTATTGAAAGTTTAGGGCGGGAATAGGAGTAATATCTAAAAATTCTTCCAACAAATGTCTAAGCGACATTGGCAGTCAAATAATTGTAATAAAACAACGATATAAATCCACTATAAATATATGCTGCATGACATGGAAAGTGCAACACCAAGAATGGGTGCGAATTTTTTGACCAAACTTGGTAGAAACGTATAACTAGTCAAAAGCAACAATTGATTAAAATTTTGTTGCGATAGATCAAGTGGTCATGACACATCTGACACTTCATTCAGTTTTCGCTGACATTAATGTGTGGTGTATTAATTGTTTGTTTGAAATTAATTTCAACGGTTTTGTCTTATTATACCTTTGTTTAACGTGTTTAAAGAGTTTTATTATGCCTAGAGTGCGGCAACGTGGAAATTATCGCCAATTAAGCGAATTCGACAGAGGTTGAATTGTTGGTTTGCGAGAAGGTGGTTTTTCATACAGGGAAATTGCAAATCGCCTTAACCGGAACTAATCCACCATTATGCGCTGTTATCAATCATGGACTAGGGAAGGTCAGGAAAGACGCCAAAGAGGAACCGGAGGCCGAAGAAGAACTAATGAGATACAGGACCGCCGCCTTCGCTTAATGGCACTAAGAGACAGGTTTTCCAGTACCAGATCAATTGCTGACGTGTGGTTAGGTAATATTGGTCGTCCTGTAACCCTTCGAACCGTTTATCGTCGAATTAGGGGTTTCGGCTTACAATCTTATCGTCCACATCTTGTGTTACCACTTACGGCTCAACACCGACAGCAACGTTTGGAGTGGTGTAGATTGCGACTGCACTGGAACGTGGAGTGGCACAGGGTGGTATTCAGTGATGAATCTCGATTTTGTCTAGGGATGCATGAGGGTCAGACGAAGACGTGGGGAACGTCGTGATATTCAGTTTTCCGTTGAAAGGCATGTGCATCGAGCAGTGGGTGTTATGGTATGGGGTGCTATAGCATATGGGAGTAGGTCTCAATTGGTGTTCATCCAAACCACCATGGACGCCCAGCGTTACATTGATGAGGTGGTAGAACCCCATATTCTACCATATCTTCAAACGCTCGAAGACCCACTTTTCCAGCAGGATAAT
Source organism: Amphimallon solstitiale (assembly GCA_963170755.1). NCBI lineage: Eukaryota > Metazoa > Arthropoda > Insecta > Coleoptera > Scarabaeidae > Amphimallon > Amphimallon solstitiale. The sequence goes on from OY720676.1 coordinate 132,428,985, forward strand.
GCCCCTCCCCACGTAGCGAGAATTTCTATAAATCGTTTGGAAGAGGCTCATGTCAATATCTTGCCATGGCCACCCAAATCCCCCGACCTCTCGCCAATAGAACATGTGTGGGACATTATGGGACGAAAACTTATGAATTTAGCCAATCCCCCGGAGACACTAATAGCTCTCCGGCATGAATTACAGGTTGTTTGGGACACCATACCCCAAGAGGATATCGACCACCTAGTCGAATCAATGCCACGAAGAGTGAGGGAGTGTGACACTAATAGGGGCGGTTCAACACATTATTAATAAAAATTATGTTAAATTGTGTTAGTCTTTTGTTTTTTTTCTTTGAAATTTTAATCAATTATTGCCTTTGACTAGTTATACGTTTCTACCAAGTTTGGTCAAAAAATCCGCACCCCTTCTTGGTGTTGCAGTTTCCATGTCATACAGTATATACGTCATGAATAATGTTGATATAATAATTTAATGGAAAGATTAAAATGCTTAATCACATTCTCTGTTTTAGGTTAGGCATGATGGTAATCGCGTTAATCAACAATATTTGGAATTTAATATTCGTATAAAAAATATTGTACAAACCACTTGCGTGAAGACATCTTCCGCGCAATTAAAGACACTCGCTCCTTTCAGAGCTGGTGTTTTAAAAATTCAGGGGAGCATAAACTTCCCGTACTCGGTTCGTAAATATTACATGAAAGTCGATTACAAAATGCATATTATAAAGATATTAAAAATAACTTTTCTATACCTATATTTTATTTAATACTTGGCAATTCGGTGTAATAGGCAAGCAATATTGACACATTTGTATTATTTGGATGGTAATTATAACTAGGGAGCGGACACGAAAGGTTGATGACTCATCGCCCATGGGCCTGAAAACAAGTTACACCTGACCCTACCAAGTAAATATACTATATTAATTTATTTAGATATTGTTACAAAGGGGAATCATGAGCTTCAGGTATATCGTTAATAAATACTAACTGTTGTAAAAATAATAATTTATTAACATTCGAAAATATTAGTACAATTCTTTATTTAATGTCCTGGATAAAGGGGTTCCTTCAATGAGAGAATATTTCTGAGCGTATTTGGCAGTTCTAAAGAATTAAATGCATTATATACACCGAAAGAAAAGTATTTACGACAGTTTTTATAAATAATAGCCCGCACAAAGTCTCTGCTCAACTCTAAAAGTGGATGCACTTTTTCCCATACCGGCGCACTATCCAACCTATCCTCAGCAATATACTCTGGAACTGTATAAAATTTTCTGTAATCTTTTCTGTCACTATGATATATACAATTAGTAAAATAATCCTTTTTATATGTATATATATCACAATTATCATAACAAATTCGACTAACTAACAGATTGAAGCGATTGCAACGGTTAAGTTCTATAGTACAGCCAGAAGTTAATATTAACTCGAGTGTTTCATCAAAACCATATAAATCATGTAATAAACATATGTCATTAAAATATACAGTTACACCACGACTCAAAAGCAAATAATTTACTTTTACCCGTTCATGTTGTGGTATTCTTTTATGTGCCAAACAGGTAAAAAGACTCTCCTCATAGTATGTAATATGTTGCTGCAGAAATTGATCTATAACTGGTGATTCAAAAATCATATAAAGACATTTTATAAATTGATCTATTGGAAATTTACAGTTCTTTATAAATATTCCTAGAAAGGGATAGTTTAATTCCAAAATGAGTCTACAGTCTACATTACGCCACATAGCTTCAAAAATATGACTTGTTTTATAGAAGAAACTGAAGTATATGCAGGGAGTATCAGCTACTACAACATTCACGTTAGCTCCATCTTCTATCAGATCCATTGCAAAATCGGAATGAGAATTAAGAGCTAAGTGTAAAGCTGTAAAACCAGATGCATCCATTTCATCTATATCATCAACATAATGTATCAAATATTTCGCGGTATCTGTAGTATAATGATTATTGCATGCCATATGAAATGGTGTTGCCAGTGAAATTATAGTTTTTTCATTTGCAGATGCATTGTAATACAGTAACATGCATACATTATGGAATTGATTTGTTGTAGCTGCTTCATGTAGAGGTGTGTAACCATCACGATCTTTGCTGTTAACATCCGCCCCTCTTAGAATTAGCTTCTGACCTATCTTAACAGATTTTCTTCTAACAGCCAGGTGCAATGGTGTCACATTTTCGTAATTTCCGATGTTGATATCGCATCCGTGATCTATTAAAATAGATGCAATTTCTTCTAACTGCATCTCCAGGCTATAAAACAAAGGTGTTTCGCCTATGTTATTTTGGACATTGCACCTTATGCCTGGTTGAAGGAGTAAAAGTTCCAGAGCTTCAATACTGTAAATTTAGAAGAAAATTAAATTTAAACTAAAAATGGTTGTAAAGTCAGGTACCTATATCTCAAATTAAATTATACATTTACGCTACAAAATCTAATAAAATTGTCTCTACTTGACAACAATACACTTCTATTTCGATGCTCACAGGATTAATATCTCTATAATTAAACATCCCATAAAAGACAAAAACATGTCATATATTATTTAACCATTGAACTTATTTTTGTTTAACATTTTGTGATTTATTAATCCATTAAGTGCTTTATTTCTTAACTAATTTTATAACCATATACAAGAAAAGAATAAAGAATCATTTTAATTTATTAATTGATAAATTTTGAATATGAAATGGGCTCTCATTATATCTGAGGAAATGTACGATGCACGCTACGACAATAATTTTAAAATCCATGACTACCATTGACCAATTTAATTGATATCCCGGTATAATTAATACTGTATAATGATTTTCTATAATACCTGGCTATTCTGTTTAGCAGGCAAGTATTGTTGACAAAGTAGTTATTGTTTAGGTAACAATTATAACAAATATCAAAAGACAATTACATATGACAAATATCAAAAGGTGTGTATCACTATTATGACAGTCCTAAAATGGCTTTTTTGTGAATTACATTCCTTGAATGAAAGGTAAAATTTAAAAGTATTTTTCATTTGACATTAGTTATTTACTGGGAAATAAATGTTAATGGTTGTTAAATGAGATTTTTTTTTCATCAGGAAGAATATTACCCAATTACTAATTAAAATACACAAACCAAAGGCTGACTGTTGAATAATTGCCAATTTTAAAATATGCAAATGTTATGTTACTGATTTCTTGTTTCGTGTTTTCTCATCCAATAAAATAATTATATTTTTCTTGTAATAAAATATTTGTGTTGCCTATAAATTATATTAATGACCTAGGGTATTAAGTATATTCAATTTTTATCCCTATTGTAAAAATAACATCTAACAACAGTATTGACACCCCAGTAATTTACCCCACCATTATTTTATGTGTTTACATGAATCATTTATATCCCACACCGTCCAGTTTTGTGTATGCACCTCTACAAACCTTTTGTATTCAACAGCTATGTGTAATGCTGTATAACCTCTGGCATCAGTTAAATTTAATTCACAGTGTTTTTTTAAAAGCTTCTTAACAGCTTTTATATTTCCAGAAGCAATTGCTGAATGCAAACCGCTACCAAAACAATTGCTTGGATCAAAATATGTGCTCGCCATACTCTACGACAATAGTTCTAAATAATACAAACATATTCTCACCAAAAATATTTAAATTACCTCTGGATTATAGTCATGTAATTCTAAATCGTCGTCTTCATTATTTTCAGTCATTTTGAACTTTTTGGAACTCAAAATATGTTTGTTATATTAAACTTCAAATAACTTCATCCAGAGACCAACACCATTGTTTTCCTCTAGCCCAACCTTTATTTTATTAATAAATGTTACACTCCATGAACATATATGAAGTAAATGAAGCGGTAGTAATGATTTTTAAACACATTTATTAATAAGAGAAAGATTAATTCGAATTTTCAACCGCACAGCACACTAGCTACACGGTACCCTAGATAGCCCCCGGTACCACAAAAAACACCGTCATGTACTTATACTGCATAATATCCTTTTGTTCGATGTATATGGTGATATCCTTATAGTTATTATACATATGCGTTTTGAATTTAATACATTTGACTATTATAATTAATATTCAAGCCACTGCTTTGAGAATTTTTATCTTAATTTCGTCTGCAACTCTATTTGACTGTGATACTGTGAATACTGTGATTTGACTGACTTGACGATAGATAAAGGAATACGGGAATACTATAGTTCGGAAACAATGTATAAAAATTGAGTACTTACGGAACTGCCCTCTCGCGGGCTTAGTCATGTATTACTTTCATATACCTATTCATATTTTGAAATATGAATTGCTCAGCAAAATGTATATCACATACTCTATAGTTCTTTCGGACTTCAGTAGGTGCTTGCAATTCTGTATATGGCAAATGTAGAGATGGAACACTACGTTTCTTCAAATTTGCACCATGGCGTCTATCTTGCTCAACAAAATGTATATCACACACTCTATGTATAGTTATTTCGGACTTCAGTAGGTGCTTGCAATTCTAGTTTTGGTTTTTTTATAGCTTTCATCCATAAATTGAATAACTAAAATATATTATATCATTTTAAATAAAAAAGTTATTTTACAATTCTATTAATTTTTTAACTTACATTTGCATCCTTTGGAAACACGCATTTTCATGCTTTTATTGTTGTTATGACATGACGGTACACAACAATAAAACACTATTATTACTGAGGTGTACCTTATAAGCTGCCAAACAGTGAAATATAACTTTATGATAAAAGCAGATAAAAGCAATGAAAAACAAGAAAATGGGTGTGCTTAAACCACACAGCAGAAGTGTAAACTTCATCAAGGCGAGGTTAATAATACGAAATACACGCGTATAATATTCAGTAACGTATTAAATAAAACGTATTCGCACATTTATTACATTTACACATGTACACACGCGTATAATATTCAGTAACGTATTATACGACTGATGCGTCATGCTCTCCCATGTAACGGTCGCCGAACGAGTATAGCAGTGACGTATGTATATGTATAAATACACGATATGAATAATCGATTACGTGTCCCGCGTTAGTCTGATGCAACGTGCCGGCGTCATACATTGGTCATACCCGTTCGGCTTGGGTTCGCATCTGCTCGGATGGGTTTATTTATTCATTTAAATTTCAATTTAATTGAAATTAAATACTTCTATATGATATATTTATCTTGTTCTCTTAGCCGACTTTACCCGAACGAGCGTTACACATATCCGAGCGTTGCAGGTCAGTCTTGTTCACTGCCTACAATCAGCGCAACGCGCCTAAAGAAGTTTACACTTCAACCAAATACAACAATTGATTAAAGTAAAACAATGAATGATGAACAGAAACATATAACTTGTACAAGCTAAAAGCTATAGTAGGCAAATGGCGAAAAAGTAAAGTGCCAAACAACTTGGCAAGTATATACGTGAATTGTTTTACCGATCGACCGTATATGTCCAACGAAGAGACATCTCGCGGGCTTAGTCAAGAATTAATAAACTGTCTGAACCCGGCCGTAAGTGTAAGAGATAACAACCCGTGGACTTGACTACTTTACCATAACCAAAGATTTAAGAGAGCAGAGGGTGCACTTGAAAAACGATTGGTGTGTGGCCTACTTCAAAGGTATTTTGGTGTGACTATTGAGATTGAGACTAATGAAAAGTAATATAAAACTCACACTAAAACGGAAAACCGTGTATGTTTTAGTGGCAACAAATTGAAATGGAGGATGGTCGGAAAAGTTTGAAGTAGGTGTTGAACAATAAAATCGTATGTACTTGTCTATAGGTGCTTTCGTTCGTACCCGTGATTCATAATCACACGATCAGTTTAGACAACGCACGTGTTCGATTGCAATGATCACTTGTGAAACAAGTAATCACGATTAGCAAACCCCTTACCCCGCTGAATCAGACAATTTTTGTGTTCACTGTGATTATGATGATTGTGATTAGTTTACATAACAGCAACATAACCTTTCAAAAAGGGGTATAGTGGCATCTGGTCTTGTGGTCGCATCCGTGGAAAAGATGGAAAGAAGTTTTCCGAAGTTTGCAAGGTGGAAGTAGTGATAATTCACATTTTAAGAATGTTCAACTTTCTAATTTAAGCTTTGCACATTTGGCGCCATCTATGCATCCAACTTCTGCATGTTCGTTTGTAGTGAACACAATCCGGGTATGATTACTTGATCATATGTTCATGTTCATTAATACGGTTAATACGTGATCACTATGATTAATACGAACGAAAGCAGCATATGATTTGTATTAAATTAGTGTCAATTGTTGACAGAATCTAATTTCAGACATGACTTCAAATTTTCAACACCCATATTTATAGGTCAACATAAATAAAAGTAATTTTATGAAATGTGTTGTTATAAAAATAGTTTCATATTATTAAGAAAAAATGAAATTTTTAAGTAGTAGATAAACACTATAGAGTAAATCAAAAAGCGCTAAATTTATTACCTCTGTCTACACATTTCAATTACCCAGTAACTGATTGCGAGACCGAACACAAGAGGCCGATGACTCATTGCCCACGGGCGCACTATTGAAATTTTGTATTTTTAAAGAGTTTTTAATTTTATTTATATAATTGGATAACAAGTGGGTGGTGATGTATAAAATACAAATTACATTATTATTTGTTCATTTTGTAGTTCAAGTCCAGTAAACTCTCAGCACTTTATCATACGAAATGCTCCTCGCACACCATATACGCTGATGAAGAAAGGAATTTAACAGTAAAATCGACTTTTTTGCTGTCCGTTTTCTGGACGAAAACAGATGTGCAGTTCACCATAGTGCTATTCAGTAACTGCGTAATATATACTATTTCTTTTGTCCGTCGTAGTTTCGACCTCATACGTCCGGTTCTTAGTGATTACTTTTTTGACCATGGAGTATGACATTCACAATTTGAATATAAACTTAGACGAAAATAAAGAAGATAGGTTTTATAATACATAGAAACAAACAATTAAAATAGTATATTTATAAAATATCACACGTGCATAATATAATACTGTTATAATTCCCTAGAGATCATAAAGTGATCATTCATACATAATACTGTGTAAACCGACATAGTATAATATCTGTAAAACATTATAAAACGATTATCGGAGTCCTGCGGCTTTCAATTCCATTAGTGCAGTTTGTGTTATAATCCCGTGATTTTGATTATAACTATTAAAAGACATGTAGATATTACTTTTAGAATTCATAGTTCTTTTTCGGGCAAACTTCTCTTTAGTTTGGACTTCACTTGATGATTGAACACTTTTCTTCATATCACCATTTACTTTATTATAATTAGATTCAGATGGAAAAGTTATGTATTGTTTAGGTATTTTTGAATCAGACTTTATATTTATAGTATTTGCTTTTTTATTTTGCATATTACCTAATCTAGGTTCTGATTGTGTGTTATAGGGTTTCTCTTTTATCTGGTATCTTGTTTTAAGGTATCTTTCTGTATCTTTACATACTTTAGATTTTATATCATGTTTTGTTATACTCTCTCCATTAATTTTTATGATATTCTTATTAATGTTTCTTATGGGCTTTGCATTATGATGTGAGGACATGATTTCATATAGTTTATTTCTATAATCATCTACAGACAATCTAACATCATCATTTAAAGGGATGATTACAGTGGAATTCATTTCTATTTCCTCAGGCTCGTCATGAAATTTTGAGACATATGAGTGGTTTAAAGCTTGCTCAGCAGTTAATCTTTTGTTGGGATTAAAAACCAATAATTTATTTACCAAATCTATAGAGTCTGGACTGATATCAGTACCTATTAACGTTCTTAAAGGAACCCTTTGAACCGAACAAGCATTTTTAATCATTGATGATCCTACACCAGATACACAGACTAAATTAATATCTGAAAAGAAATTATGAACAAAACTAAATTCAATATTGTGTGTCTATCAACCTTCTTGAGATGGTATAGGAATTGTAGCCATAATTTTTTCAACTTGATTAACTGTTGATGTGCCAGGAAATATTGGTTTTCCTGCCAACATTTCACCCAATATACATCCTAAACTCCACATATCTATACCTTTAGTGTACCTACAGTAAAGCAATAAACAAATTGAATTACTTCATGTGCATATATACCTTCGATTTGCTATTAAAATTTCTGGAGCTCGATACCACCTTGTTGCAACGTAATCAGTTAATGTTGGATCTGTATCATTCGTGCATCCCTCAGATATCTGCGTCAAAGATCTGGCTAAGCCAAAGTCAGCTATTTTGCATCTATAAATATATTAAATGTATTACTTTATAAGAGAATAGAAATGTTCAAACCTGCATAACGTATCTAGCAATACATTGCTTGGTTTTTGATCACGATGAATAACATTTCCAGAATGGATATATTTTGTTGCCTTTAATAATTGGTACATTATATATCGCTTATGGACATCCTTTAATATATTCCCCCTTTTAATAACATTATGTAGATCCGTTTCCATATACTCAAACCCTAAATATATGTCTCTATTGTTAGCAGCTCTAAAAATTAAATTTAAAAATGTGGATACCAAAAGATGATAGCGCCATCTAGTATTTACAACTTTTAAATGAAAAATATATAATACATAACTTGCCTATGAATGCTATGAAGTTTTATAATATTTGGATGGTGTTTGAATGACTGAAGGAACATTATTTCTCTAAAAGTCCTCTGAGCATCTGTTTGATTTCGGAAAGCATCAAATATCTTCTTTACAGCTACAACTTCTTTGGTCTTTCTATCAATGGCTTTCCATACTATTCCATATGCACCTTTTCCTAAGCGTTTTTGAATATCGAAGCGCTTCATGATGTGATCGTCAATTTCGGACATTTTATCTTTTACTTGAGACATGTTTATTGTAAAATTTTGTTAATCCAACTTGGTATTATATAATTACTTCACGTCAAATATTTCATATTTGTTATAGTATAGTTATTGTCAAAGTGACGGATAAAAACAAAGTGTTCTACTAGATAAAATATCAAAGCTATCGTTGAAATTCACTTAATAATAATATTCAAAGCTACCATTTCAATTTAAATTCACTTGAGTACCTATATCCCCAAACTACAATAGAAAATATCTTTTGCTTCACTAAAACTGTTTAATCATTACCAATGTATATAAATTATATATTTGTTTATTTTATGACATTTCGTTTTCATGGTTACCATGCCAACAAATAATGTCGAGGGAGCTGCTGGAACGGAAGAAATTGTTTGAAAGTACTTAATTATACGATTTTACCCAGAAATATGCACATTATCGGTAGCTTCTGATACCTCCTATAGTTTCTCCTGTGTTCTCAACAATCAACATATGTTTATTGATTTTTGGAAGTGCGGTTAAATATATGAAGCATCCAATGTTGCGACTAAATGCAATATTCAATTTTGGTCATGATCCGCATTCAGCAGACAGGGCTGTTGAGATATTGCATGTACTGGTGGTTTGTTTGATGCTTACGTCAGACTATTTTGACCATATATCAGTATCTCAGAGGTAAAGCGTATCAAGTCACTAAAATAGAATTGTTCAGGAGAGCGCAAAAACATTTGCAAATCAAGTAAATGATAAATGACTTGATACAGTATATAATCGGGTTTTTCTGTTATCTTAAAGAAGAAGTCCGTGAAATATTTTCCATGGGTAAAGTATGTTATTAGAAATAATATAGTGCGTATAACTCATTTTCTGAAAGAAAGTGACTTGATACAGTTTACCTCTAAGGTAGAGATATATAATACAACTCTGTTTATCTGCCATTTCGTATCGTACAAAATAAACATTTTGAGTTGACGCATGCGCAGAACAGACAATGTGACCAATTCTATCTCTTTTAGTTGGGACGAAAAATTACACATTATCAAGATACAGCACACGCAATCATATGTATACATGACATTGACCAAGGACTACGATATGAGAAAGTATTTATAAAAAGGCGCGTATGAAATAGTATGAAAAGCTAACCATAGTTCTTTGTAAGACCAAATGTTTGCATAAGTAGAATTTCATTCCTACCGTCTATGCATTGCCGGATATATCCACATTCGTTCAACTCAACCAAAGATAAAGAATAGCAAGATAAGCTTTAAACTTCCTATGCTTCAGTCAAGCTACTTTATCATTCAGTCAAATATATGTACCATTATAACATAGACTAGGCTCGCGTTTTATCGGTTCTCGAGCAACACCTTCTTGTTGGCTGCCGGTTTATCCCAGCGTCGACAAAACGCGAGTCTATGTATAGTCTCGTTGAAAATGTGCTCGTATTAATCCATCTTGCACATCACCAGTGCCGGTTGGTGAGTACAATTACGTGAGAGAACGTTTTCATAACTGCCGCCTCATTCGAAAATCATAATATGAATATGATAGAAGATCATATTCTATTGCTGATTAAAGCTGTTGTCATATATTATTGCAACATACGCATAAGATATGCATGTAATAATGTATCCCCTGCACAAAACATTAGATCGCATTTTACAAAATTAATTCAATTCAAGTGGCAATAATAAAAAAATATATTTTTGTGATTATATACATTTTGGCAAATACATGGTAATTATAAAAGACGATGTTTTTGCTTTTTCTCGTCTACCCATGTACCAACGCCTATGGTTTACCGTGTGACAAGTTCCCCTACTCTTATAAACCATTTTCATCGTGACGCATGTGGAGAGAATATGCTTAGTTAAGTGAACGTAGAATTTTTCCGCTCGCAAAAATGGGGACCACTGCACAACATGTTCGGAGTGAGCGTGTATCATCTGAATCCGATCACTGAATTGTTGCGATACTGTTGTGTCTGCTGAATGCGGCAGTTTTTGACATAAGGGGCCATTACGTATAATTAGTGCCAACCTATCAGTATGAATCACATCCGTGTCACCACTCTGATTATATAAGCTCTCTATTAGATTCAAGGCCAATTGAATCTCGCTATCGCTGCGCGTCACTAAATTTAGATTGATGAATTTGATTCTGGTAACATCAAAATATTGATCCTTAAATAACGACATCTATATAGTAGTACCCCAAAGAAATAATATCTGAATTTTTATTGAAATAAACTTTAAAATAACACTTTAAACATAAATTTTACAATAATTAATATTAATAATTATAAAATAATGAAATAGAACGAAACAAAATTAAAAAAAAAAGTGTTACCGAAAATGAAGTTGTTGGTTAATTTCAAGAATAACAATTTTACTTACATTACTAATTTTTTATTCATTAATTAATAAATAACTATTTTTCTGTGACGGGAAAAAAAGTTGACATTTTATCCTTCTTGACAGGTAATAAAATGTCACTTTATCAACCCGGGAAAAAAGTAAGTACTTTTTTCCCGGGGAAAAAAGTGCTCACTTTTTGCCCGCTTAAATTGACAGATATTTGATTATTTTACAGGTTTCCATAGCAACGCAGATGTAACGTCACTTGAAATGTCACATCGATTGATTTTCTGACTTCAATATATAGTATTTACGTGTTTTTTTCAATATTAAATCGGCGTTTTTCCCATCACAGAAAAAAATTGTGTATTATACACGGGAAAAAAATTAGATTTTAGCTCTCGGTAATTTATCTCCCTCCGCTTCGCGCCGAGATAATAATAATAATAATAATAATATAATAATAATATCTTTTATTCTCATGTAAAACACATTACAGTGTATATGATTCGTCATTCGTCATAATAATATAATATATATAAACAACAAATAAATAACAAATAAATAAGGCATACTGCAACAGACAATACCATTACTGGACATAACATTTCATTTAAAATTTTGTACAAAAGTACTCCTCTATGCCATATATATTAGAGTGAATTAATTTCAAGTATAGGGATCTTTTAAATAATCGGGTGTTTAGGTCTTTCATATTAGAAGGCAGATGATTATAAACCTTACCTCGAGCTAAAATCTAATACTTTTTTTCCTTGTATAATAAATAACTATATTATTGTACAAGGGTTTATAAATTACCGAGAGCTAAAATCTAATTTTTTTCCCGTGTATAATACACTATTTTTTTCTGTGATGGGAAAAACGACGATTTAATATTGAAAAAAACACGTAAATACTTTATATTAAAATCAGAAAATCAATCGATGTGACATTTGAAGTGACATTACACCTGCGTTGCTATGGAAACCTGCCAATTTAAGCGGGCAAAAAGTAGAACTTTTTTCCCATGGGCAAAAAGTAGAACTTTTTTCCCATGGGCAAAAAGTAACACTTTACGCCCGGGTTGATAAAGTGACATTTTATTACCTGTCAAGAAGGATAAAATGTCAACTTTTTTTCCCGTCACAGAAAAAATAATATTATTATTTATTGTCATAGACCCGTACAAGGTGTTGACATTGTCAAGTATATATACAATAGATTAAGTCCTAATTCTAACGTATTATAATAAAAACAAAATACAACACATTAAATGTGAATGGCAATGATATCCGCCATGTGCCGCTACATCCCAGTTATAAACTCGTCAAAACTATAAAAACTCTTGTCAACTAGGTATTCTTTTAAATCACCATTAAATTTTGCACTGTCTCGTGAGTGTTTTAGGTAACCTGGGAGGACATTGAAAGCTTTAATCGCTGCATAGTACGGTCCTTTTTCATACATAGTAATTGTATGACGTGGATAGGTAGATTATTAGCTCCTCTCGTTTTCATATTTGTTTAGAAATTTCAACGTTCGTGGAAAAACATTGAATATTTTTATTACGAAATTTCAATAGTTTGTAGATATATAGACACGAAACAGTTACAATTTTCGCTTCTTTGAAATAATTACGACACGACGCCTGACGCGACAAAAAAAACAAGAGTGAACTCCGACCCCATGCCAATATTCCATACCCTATGCGAGATTGAACGTAAGCAAAATGAAAGGTTCTTAATGTAAATAAGTAGGTTTACATTAATTCTTTAATGGTACATTGCATAAAACGCATTTTATTCTGCACAAATTATTTATATGATCGCACCAGTTCAGAGAAATTATACCCAAAAATTTTGAATTTGGTGATTGCAGCAGTGATTTATGATTATATTTCACGTATAGCGACTTTTTGCATTGACCATAGACGAAAAAGCTGGTTTTGGTTACATTTAAAGTGCAGATTATTTTCATTGCACCATGTCATCATGACATGAATAATTTCTGTACTTCCCATTGATAATCCTATCAAATGTCTCGCATGATAAAATAACAACCGTATCATTTGCATATTGATATAATTCACAGTTTTCCAATGACTTATTTAGAGTGTTTACAAAGACCAGAAACAAGAAAGGACCAAGAATGAAACCCTGTGGACTGTGTAACGGTACATACCAATCCATTTATTAATTTTATAATTTTTAATTTTTTAGAAGTTAATTATGTATATTCTGTTATTAATATTTTGAAGAGAAATAATATTTAAAATCAATGAATATGTTATAGTATTATTAAGTAAATATTAGTCATAAGCTTAGTGTGTATTTAGTTCTAAGAACCGTGGCGCCGAATGTTTACAACAGTGAAATAAACGCTACAGTTGTGATAAACATTCGCCTACGTAAAAGAGTGTGTATGGGAAACTTAAGTGGAAGTAACCGAACTATATAGAGAAAGGGGAACCACAGACACTTTTATATAAAATAGAAACACGCGCTAAAAACGAGAGAGTCAACCGCTAGACTTCATTCGAGTCGGAAAGTTAGCCCCAAAGTCGGAGGGATTCGACTGGCCGGCTTCATAAAGAAGTCGTCGAACCCCGACTAGCAAAAAGTTCAAGTAATATACATTAAATGTTCTATAAAAAGGAGAACCTAAAACGCCTATAATAAATTCGATAACAATCATAAGAATTGTTATTTGAAAAATAGTGATTAAAGTAGCACTTAAAGAGTAAATGTGCACAGTGTTAAAAGTTTGTAAAAAATATATTGTGCTCCAGTAAGCAGAACAAGGAGCACGTCAGGATCGTGACCACTAACCAAATGATGCCGATGAAAACATCGCAAAATAAAGAAGATTTTACTGAAGAGCGAAGAAAGAAACTTTATTATAAGGTATTTTAAAAGATTTTTGTAAATAAAAATATTGTTGATATTGAAGAATTAAAGATTATGAAATAAACTATAAATTGAGATTAACATAATAAAGTTGATAAATAAATATCATCTCCGTTCTATGAAGGAGAATGTAATTTGATCTGTATTAGCATCGTTGTATACTTATATAATAGTACACAAAACCAGCTTACGTAGTAAATGCTAGCATTCGTTGTTTTGTTTGACTATATGGAAAAATATACATAAATATTTGTATCCGATTAATTATTTGTAAAAATATATTAAAATTGTCTTTAAATATATTTTATTTCTTGTGTTGTATGTAAAAAGTAGTTATATACAGCACGTGTCAATTTTCATTAGCCATAGGCGATTAATTCATGCAATACGTGACAACATGGCACCCCCTACTTTTCTCTTCAATGCGAGCGCGACCGATGCAAGCTCAAGGCTCAAGTTAGCAGTAGCAGTAGCTGTTGGACTATTGACTTGGATGTTTGTACTGCGCTTAGAAATAATATTTACGCCTTGCAAGGATTTTTCTTTTTCCTTGCAGTAAATGCAGAGAATTATTAAGCATGACACAAACAAAAGCGTAATTCTAATAAAATTAAAAATAAGGTAAATAAAAAAGGATTCTGAAAATAATAATAAACAACTAGATCGCGCCGGCCATTTGATGATGACGGATTTTATTGCAGACTATATCTCGGAACGTGTTCGCAGCTAAACATTTAATGTAGAAGTGGCAAGATCGGAGAAAGTCGCTGTGATGTCGATTGTTGCCGGGAGATACACGTTGCCAGGTATTATTTGTATACGTATAAATCGCATGTAAACATTGAATCCCTATAGCTAATGAAAATAGACACATACGGTATATACCGTAAGCGTCAAATTTTAATTTCGGTTTGCACTTCTATCATATGCAAAAGATGATCTTATCCTATGCAGCGATGCCTGCTTGCTAACAGTGGAGGGAGAGCAACAGAGTGGCGGGGGACCCCCACGCCTTACAAATGTCCAGTGTGGCAGCCTCGCTTATGTCTATCTTTAGTTTAATTCGTCGCGCTCTTTTCCACTTACTACTTTCCTATCAGAAATTAAAATATGACGACCTCGGTATAATTCATTGGTTTTGAATATACGAATTGTTTAAAGTTTTACAATGGTATTTTTTTTATTAAATATAATTAATGTTTAGGAACACCGTTTACTTAATCATTTCTTATTAATCCGAATCGCCCTGAGAAAATCTGATTTGAGTTTAACCGGCAAAGCAAGTTATTTAAATTTTATTTTAGATTTAAACTCTACAATTTTATTAAATTAAATATAAGGGGGTTCCTTTACATTATGGCGCCCAACTTTGAACAATTTTATGCATTTTAATTAACAGTGGGGTTGTTCCTTTACAACTGCCTTGTTTAATTTCTTTGGAATCACTACTAACCGTTGTTCGGACATTATTTATTAAAGTACTGAGGTAGTTACCGTGGTGGGAAGATAATGGTGTGACGGTGCGCATGTCGTTATCTCATTCTAGCTATGGCTGCGAGAAGTATACCATACTATAATCAATTTACTTTACGAATTTTGGAGTCAGGGGTAATTAGATAGAAAATTACTTTAGGAATAACACTATTTATTATAATTAAAATTTTTTTTGACATAAATACATTATTAATTACTGGAAAATATATGCTAAATTACCGTTGCAATTCATTTGGTAGATAGATGTACAACAGTACGTCACTCTCTTTCGGTTTTATTTTTTATTATTGGTAAACTTTCTCATCGTCCGATTTAATCTCGTCTGGCAAATTTGGAAAATTATTTTTTTGTCTTTCAACTTTTCGCATGCCCTGTCGGTTAGAATATTAAAAATGATTGTTTCTCTTCATAATAAAGTGCCATGCATTGTATTAAATTTAAATTGTTCCCGCTTTCATTAATGAACTGTTCGAATGCAAAAGGAAACCCCTTGTGATATGTTGAATCCAATCAGGCATGTTATCTTTACTGGTCATATCACAAGGAGTTCTTAAACTATATTTAAATTATAATGAATAATTAAATTATCATATAACATGCAATTAACATCTAAATAATTTCAAGATATTAACGCCATCTATTCCATAACTGCTACACTGTAATGCGAAGCAAATGTAACAGATATCTGTAAATATATGTAATTGCTTACAAAAATGTTACAAATTTTATTTCATGAATCACTTAAAAAATTACACATATATTTAGTCACTGTTACTAATTTTATCTACCAAATATAAATACCGAGTGTACTAGCTATATTACTTATAAATTTACCGTGTAATTTTTAAATGTAGTCAGTTTTTGTTGTACTTGCAAAACCACTGATTATTTTATTTACGGCTTATATATTTACTTAATTTGAAAAAACGTACTAAAGTTCACTTCGTTTAACCTAAACTGGAAGTAAAAATGGTATTTTTTGGGTACATTTCTCTCCCGTCAAAACCTTATCAAACGCAGCCTCACACTCACAAATTAAACTATGTAGTTACTTTTTATCATCTTGTGGTCTAATACGTACTTTTAAATAACTCGTACAATACTAAATTTTATAATTAGTAACCGCACAAATTACTTTTAATTATAAATAATTAATCATAACATGCGATTACCGTCATCTATACTATATGTGCTACACTGTAATTCGACGCAAATATAACAGATATCTGTAAAAACTGTAATGGCCAACATAAATTCTTATAAACCTGATTTTATGCACCACTGAAAAAATTACATAAATGTTTAGCTATTGTTACTATTTTTAAATACCGAGCGTAGTAGCCATATTACATATAAATTTACCGTGTAATTTTTACATGTAGCCATTTTTCTGGTACTTGCAAAACCACTGACTTTCCAGTTTATTTACTTCTTATATATTACCTTAATTTAAAAAAAAAAGACTACCGTTCACTTCGTTTAACCTTTATCTTCATGCTTAATGCATAAAATTTACATGTTTTGAATTTTAACGCCCGTAAAACTGGAAGTAGAAACACAGGTAGAAATCATGGTAGAAATGCTATTTCTGGGATACATTTCTCTCCTGCCAAAACCTTATCAAGCGCAGACTGCAATTCCAGGCTTCTACAATTTAACACTCTCTGGTTTACAAAATCAATATTATCATTCGGTATTGTCACTACTGACCACTAGATTTCGAACCAACCCTGGAAATAAATTCTATAATTACGTTTTTCCACATAACCTCTCTATCTTGCCTTTCTTTTAGCCTGATGTCACATGTGGTGTAATAAATATTCTTGACTTTCACGTTAATTTAATTTACAATAATGGATGTAGACGCATCTTCTAATAATGTTAATATTGATACGAGGGCTTTTAAATCTATGAAAACAGTGAAGAGAAAAGCAAATATTTCAGAGTCCCGAATGGAAGTGGAGGTTCAGAATGGTATTGAAGGATCGTCTATAAATCGACCTCCCCTTTGCAAACGACGTAAACCGTCATCTGAAAATATGAGGAAAGTGCCCGTGCCTGCTCACAGATATACACCTTTAAAAGAAAATTGGTTAAAAATTTTCACACCTGTAGTAGAACACCTTCAACTACAAATAAGATTTAATTTAAAGACACGTAATGTAGAAATTCGTACCTGTGATGAAACAAAAGATATTTCTAATTTACAAAAAGCAGCAGATTTTGTTAAGGTAATCCATAGGTTTTTAAGATTAAACAAAAGTAACTATTGTTTTGTAGGCTTTTATATATGGCTTTGAAGTCGAAGATGCATTAGCTTTATTGAGACTGGATGATTTATTTGTAGAAACTTTTGAAATTAAAGACGTAAAAACCTTAAAAGGTGATCATCAATCAAGGGCTGTTGGCCGATTAGCAGGAAAAGGTGGAAGAACAAAATTTACAATAGAGAATGTCACTAAGACTCGAATAGTTTTAGCTGATACTAAGATTCACATATTAGGAAGTTTTCAAAATATTCAATTAGCTAGGCGAGCGATTTGCAATTTAATATTAGGTTCACCACCATCAAAAGTATATGGTCATTTACGAAATGTTGCATCAAGATTATCAGAAAGAATGTAAATAAAATATATATGTATTATATATGACTGGATTTATTAATAACACCTTTTCTTTCCTATTATCAAGTAATGAAATTGTAGAATAGTAAAATAAAAAGGGATAGTAGAAAGTATAGAAATCGTTAATTTGAAATGATCTATGTAAATCTAAACGTCTATATTTTTTGTGAACGCCTGTACAGTTAATATTCTGAGATTTTTTAATTCTGCAAATGTTCTAGATTGTATAAACATTCATATATATGCCAAATTCTGCACGAGACAGGTCCAACTTATACAGATGAATTTAAGAATTGATAGATACATCTAGAGATAATTTTCTTCTAGGTCATTTCACAAGGCAGTTATCTAAATAATGATCTGTTTTGACCAATGTTATTTGTTTATTTTTATATACAATGCTGATGACATAAACTACTTTAAAATTAACAAAGCATTTGTAGAGTTGATGGTCTTGAACTAAACTTTAAAGTAATTTGTGTTTGTCCATAAAGAATATAATTTCAATAAAAGTTTATTTTAAATACTATTTAACCAAAGAAAATCCAATTGAAGAATCTTAGAATATGGTTCTTCAAGTCAGGTAACTCAGATTCTATTTGCTAGCAAGATAGTTAATGGGTATCGAGAAATAACAATTGGACAAAATATTGATAAGGAAAGACAGATACGATGTATTTAAGGGTTGAAAAGAATAGACACACTGGCGCTCAAGATGCAAAATATATTTCAAGATCCTTTTTACAATTTTACATAGTCTTAGCGCACTTTATTGATTTTTTTTCTTGGTTTTTCACTTATTTTTACATTTTTTTTATTTGTACTGAAATATGACTTAAATGTCTATTCCTATTAAAAAATTGATATAATTTTTTAATAAGATTACACAATATAAATAGGACAATTAAACAAACTGCCTTACAAACTATAAATTAATATAAATACTTAAACCTACAACAATTTCATGTAAAAATGTCGATATTATAAACACTTTTAAATTTTATACACAATAAACATTATGAAAAAATAACATAATTTTAATTCATTGTATCAATTAAGCAAACTCAAATATTCATCTTGAGTTCTTCTTGTTGAGTTTATTTTTTTTTGTTCTCATTCACTTTATTTAATATACATATATTGACTGATCTAAAACGATCAGAATAAACTATTTGTTTTAAACACAAAAATATATATGTACAATGGAACGCAAAAGAAATTCCCACATCAAAAAGTGAAAAAAATGAAAATATATTGAAATTAATTTAAAACTGCCATAAAAATTGAGATAAAAGTTATAATAAAATCGCAAGCATAAAAGCTGAATATACAATTCTAAGTAACATAAGTTTAAGTAGGGGTAATATTAATTTATCATGTATTTATGCATTGTTATATTTTGAAAAGAAAATGATCTCCCTGAAAGCACTTTGAAAATGATGATCACTGGAAATATTCTTAATATCACATGTCTTTACAACTAGTTATTTTATACAATTATTTACAAATATCAAAAAAAAAACAAATCTTCTAATATAACAACACAAGCATGTATTTTAATTTACACAGACTGACACTATTTATATTCTTATTTATACAATGTTATCTTTTTATCTATAAAAACACCAAGATTTTTGTTTATAATAGGAAAAACAGCCATGATTTCAAAATCTTGTGTGACTATTCATTTAAATTTATAAAATATATCAAAATGTTGATATTTCAATAAGATTAAAGTCGTTCTCACCATTCTTTTTAATTATTTTTTATATTAATAAAATACAAGTTAAAGGTCTCAAAAAATATTTTGCATCGATATTTTTATTTATTTAAATTGCCAAAATCATAATCCAAATTAAAAAGTATCCTGAATAGAGACAAAACATTTTAGTATTAATTTACATTAAAATTTAAATGTATCTGTGTAAATTAAAAATGAATAAAAATGAGTATTTAAAATTAAAATGCATCAATAATGGTCTGAGTGTATGATATATCGATCAAGATATGCTTATTTTTTTTCCAAAAGTTATATAATGAAGAAAAACAAGGAACGAAAATGAGAAAAATATATATGCAATGCAGGAAATATATTGCACTGAAAATATATTGTGTAATCAAAATTTAACATCTTTGAATTAAAAATAGATGTAAACATATCTTTAGTCAGTAGACATAGTTTCTTTGCAATAAAGAAATATATATCATTATCGACATAAGAATAGGTCATTTTCAGTATCTTTCGATTTTAGAGGCAAGGTATTTATATATAACTTTTCAATATCAAAAAACGAGCGAAAAATTAATTAATAAAAAAAAGTCACTCTGTTCGGTTTATCTAAAACACTTACCGACACAAAGTGACAAAAGATTCCGTTTAAAAAGTACATTTAAAATATCTAGACTTAGGCCTCAAAATTTTCTCTTAGCTTAGTTAATACGTTTCGTAATATAAAATATAATTTTCAAATTACGCGTTACACGACTGCAAAAATTAATGAATTATTTCGTACTCTAGAGAAATGGTTGAGGCCTCGTGGTATTTCTTTCTAAAAAGACCGCGAAATTATTTTTTTTAATACTCTTCAGTTCAGTGGTGGTTCTTTGATGGTTTTTTGCGTTTATTTTGTGTAGTCGATCCTTGACGGCTTTTTGGTTTCGTGAAATTCTGGTTCCTCCATATTTGCTTGTTTGGTGGTAATCTTTGCTGTTGAACATGTACATTGTTGTTCGGTGAATTATCTCTGGACGGTGATTCGGAGCCCTTAACAGAAAACACATTTTTAGCACAAAAAAATAGTAACTGAGTTCAAAACTATGATAGTGGCAACATTGTTAAAAAGACGGCATCATGGATCAGAGAAAGTTGTTTTGTACAGAGTCCCATAATTGCCACTAAAGTCTCAAATATACAGCTAAAAGAAATTGTGTCCTCCATACGTTCTTTTGTAATTTTAGTGAAACCTGAATGGAAACGCTTCAAGTTTTTATTATATTTATCATTGAAAAAAAGAATAATCTGCAACAAGATTATTCATTCATTAGCTTAGGAAACAAAGTGGCCACTATGAAGGTTTATGATATTGTGATGTAATAACTGATTGTTTGAAAATAACATTTTAGATGATTTAGTACTTTGGCGTGTGAACAAAGTAGTTCGAAAATGCGAACAAGAAATTTTAGGCATACATTTATGTATCTACTTGGAAGGCACTTCCCGATGTGTTATAGTGAGATTGCTATTTCAAGAAAAAAGTATGGCTTAACAAAGTTAAAAGTTTTTCTCAATTTATTAATGAAAGAAAGGGCGTGTCTGTATGTTAAGTAGCGTGAAAACGGAAGGCCTTAGGGCTATGAAACCCGACACACACTCTCCTGAAGGGGCAAATCGCAGCGATTATTTTAAAATTCGATTTTTTTAAAAATCTTGAAGCATGGCATACCAATTGCGAAAGCGTCTTATTTATGGATGTGTGCGTGTTAGTTGTAGTTACTTGTGAAAGAGTATAAGTGGTGATTTGAGATTGAATTATAACCATAGGTTACCATACACAGTATGCGCCAAAATAAACAACACTGAAATTACTGAAGTATATTACTTATTACTTATACATTATTATGTCTATAGAAAACATGCTCAAAATGTGCGCCATGGCGTTGTAGGCACTGCTCACAAGGGTTACGCAGATTTTCAAACATATTCGAGAACACAGATTGCTGCATATTCCTGAAAAAGGAGACGATCTTCTCACGTAAATTATTAACAGTTCTGGGTGGGTCTGTACCGCTGAAGACTTTCTCCTTTAACATACCCCATACGTAGGCATCCGGTGGTGTAAGATCGGGGGAATGTGATGGGTAGTTGAAATTAGAACTGCGAGAAATGATGCGTCCTTCAAAATGTTCCTGCAGCAATACTATCGATTGTCGAGCAGTGTGACTGGTCGCCCCGTCCTGTTGAAACCACTGCTTTTCCATCCGAAGGTCCCTGGCACGACAAAACCTTCTGAGATCTTGGACAAATGGCGTTACCACAATGTTTCTATAACGTTCCTGGGTAACAGTAAGAGGTGTGCCATCATCATCCTCAATGAAATACGGACCAATCACACCGTGTGCTGACACTGCACACCATATCATCACACGGGCACTATGCAGCGGTTTTTGGATAATCACGTCTGGCTTATCGAAACCAAGGAAGCGGGTTGTTTGCTTATTAATGTAACCCTCCAAGTGAATATGACTTTCGTCTGAGAACCACACATTATTCAAGAAACCTGGATCCTCGTACAACATAGCCAAAAATTGTCCACAATACGCAACCCTGGCATTCATATCTTGGTTTGACAATCGTTGTCCAACTTGAATTCGGTACGGAAATCCACCTACGTCTTTAAACAAACGCCGAATCGACGTACTGCTGATATTCAACTTTAATGCCGTTCGCCGAAGACTACGGTTCGGTGATTGCAAAAACCTGATTGACGACACGTCCATGGTTCCCATTTGTTCTCACAGTTACTGGACTACCAGACCTTCCCTTCCGTTGGCACAACACACTGCCAGAACGACGAAATTTCTCAACAATAGAAAGCATAACTTTGTTGGTTGGTGCCTCTTTATGAAATTGTTCGCGATATGTTTCCGTCACTAACTTCAAACTCGGTCCACCTTGTTTGCCTTTTCCGTACGATCGAAAATAATGCTCAACGATAAACACTTTTTCCTGTCGTGAGACCCATTCTCTACTATAACGTCACATAACAACGTTCTTTGCACTACTAAAAACACATAACGCTGCTAGTATCATACGTCAAAAAGCAGACATGCGCATAACAGTGGCACGCATTTCAGTATTGTATATTATGGCGCATACCGTACTTCTGAGCAACACATATATCACACCCATAGGACGTTCTCGTAATAGATATTAAACTGTGCGAAGAACGGGTGCCAGTTAGAAAAAAAAGAAAAAATATCGATGTGTTGGCTAGTACGTTTACGTTGTTAACGTGCAGCAAACCCAGGCAGTGAATTTGGACAAAATTAACATTAGAACTCTTTTGTTTTTACTTAGAATGCATTATTCAGGTATTCGCAAGAAAAAGATCGATAAGAGTAAAAGTAGTATTTTCTGTCCGAATGCTGAATACGAAAGTTGTTTAATTTATTGTTTGGAAATTTCATTAAAGTGAAAATCCGACCAAATATTCTCAAAATATGAGTCTAGCACATGTATACGATTGAGCTCAATAACTAACTCTTAGCTATAAGTTTGAGATTTTTTTGTAGTGCATACCACAAACGGACACATATACCATGTCCAAAGTTAAGTGTTCACCACTGCAAACATTCTTATGGGAGCTATGATGTTGATTAAATTAGCAAGTTCGTGACATTTTTCGTTATGATTGATGATGGTGAAAACAGAAAAACAAGTGAACGTTCATATTTTTTTTCCAAAGTATAACATATTTTACTCTAATATTCTGAATAAAAAATTATTAATACTCTTTTACTGTAAAATTATAAATCAACAAACAGGAAGCACTTGTACTTTCTAATAATTTTCAAAATAATGTGCAAGGCAATGATTTATTGTAGATTATTTCCTTCACCTGTCAAATTTAAATTTTGTCCAATCACAATCAAAACTGAAGTTGAAATTAACCAATGAAAGGTACCGGTTCTTGATATCAGCGACTATTACAAATCGACTATTCAAATGTAGGTAACAAATCAAGTATGTATTTTTTCATTAAGTGGCATACGTGTCAAATAGATGAAAATGTCCGACAAAAAGAGATTTAGCGATGTTTCGGATGAAATTATTGATAATCACATCGATTTGACAACTCATTTTTTTATTATGAAACTTGGTTTAGGAAATAATCTTAACAAATATAGCTCGAGCTTGATAAGTAGTCGACTATTACATTGTTTCAATTTTTCTCGTGTGCCTCCTAATTTGACTTAACCAAAATTGGCATTAATAATTAAAGACTAAAGCCCTCGAGCTAAAGCTCTCGTGCTCTAGTCAAATTATTAATGCCAATTTTGGTCTCGTCAAATTGACCGTAGCGCACACGCGAAAAATTGATCACAATGAAATAGTCGACTATTTGTCAAGCTCTCGTTATATTACCTTTGAATAAACGATCATATACTAGGAAAACATGCATTTATTTTCCTAGTAGCTGTCAAATAAATAGTTGTTTGTGGTTATAGCTTGTTTTACATCTGTCACTTATTGAACTTTAAATTTAAGGTCACCAAAATTACGTAAGTATGGTTGAGTCGTTTTGGCAACCGACATGCGCCAATAATTTAAAATAGCGTCAAATTTGAGATATTGCAAAATTTTATCTGTCAAGTAATATAACCCACAAACGCCATTTCAGGACTGCCATAAATGTCGGTTGCCAGAGCGATTCAACTATACGAGAAAAATAGTGCATACTGTAGTACCACGAGATGATGAATTAAGGAAAACTGTCTGTAACTGGTTCATTACTGCTTAAACTTCGAAACACCATAACCACTTGCAAACTATCAGTTCATATGACGATACTTACAGACCCACATTTTGCTACTATAAAAGGCTTAGGAAAGCAATAGAATCCCAAAGGCGGGGGTTTGTATAACAGACAATTACTTCACCCCACTAACAAAAACAAGGTCGTGTGGCGAATTATAAATGTCTATATGAGCAAAAGTACATATTATGTTGTGCCTACTGCCTTTGATATACAATCAGTCGCTGACCAATTTAACGAACTATTTACTAACGTTCAAACTACGGCTACCGTAAATAATGATAACTATAACTCGCAATTATCATCCTTCTATTTATTTCCTTTAACTTTCGTTTCAAAATACTAGGTCGCCTTCATCAAGCTCCGATACCACATTATCAATAACTCCTTCACAATAGGGTATTTTCCGGATTCTTTAACACATTCGATTGTGATTTCTGTCCACAAAAATGGTTGTCCAAATGATTTAAGTAACTACAGATCAATTAGCATGATAACTGGTTTCTCACAAGTCTTTGAAAAATTAGAATATACTGTCTGTATGACCTTCTTACTGAACACAATATCATCAGTCAATATCAACATGGTTTCCTCAGAGGAAAAAGCATCGAATCTGCTTTTTTTAGTTAATACAGGCGACTTTATTATCACTTGAAAACAAAGAGATTCCATGTAGAATTCTACCGGATCTTTTAAAGGCCATTGACAGTATACATGGGCGAGATAGGGAATAAGGTACAGTTTCACTCAGACTAGACCGACTCGTGTTTTGTCGCCTCTCGGGCACCGTATTATCTACTGGTTTCCGCGAGAGTCGATAAAACACGAATCGGTCTAGTCTGAGTGAAACTCAACCGTATTCTCCTATCTCGCCCATGTATAATTGACAACATAGACCACTGTAGACTACTCGAGAAGATATAAGAAGAGTATGGAATTGGAGGAACAATTTTCTCATGGTTCCGGTCCTATTTAACAAACAGGAAGCAAAGGGTGTGCATTAATTCCAAACAACAGGAATTTAAAGAATCTGTTATCAAGGAAGTATATTGTGTCCGCTCTTATTTATGCTTTATTTTAATGATATATACTCTGTTGAGTGCAATTCCCTTGACGGTGGCTTTCTAACTGTGAACTATGCTGATGATACGACTATACTTGTGGATAGTAGTAAAAATTTAGATCTTGTCGACAGAGCTTCCTCTGTCCTACATGATATTGAAAAATGATTGGACAATTTAATTATTAATCGAACGAAAACCTTTGCTATTATTTTTAGAAGTCACAATCCTATTCATCGCAATTAGAATTTAACGATTTGTTATACTTTATCTCGGATACTGTTCGTCTGCTGGGTCTTGCAGTTGATAGTCATATGTAATGGAAAGAACATATCGATGCACTATGTACGAAATTAAGCACCACTTGCTATGCAATTCGTTGGTTGCGGGCCCTCGTAGATGAAAATTCATTTAGGTACTGTTTACTCTGCTTGCTGCTCCTCTCAATTAAAATATGGAATTATTCTTTGGGGTGGTACTGCGGATCTGTCCCGTCTCTTCGTTAACCAAAAAAGAATTCTGCCTATAATGTACCGGCTGTATTATAGTCAGTCCTGTCGTAGACTTTTTCGAGCAAATAATCTTCTTACAGTTTACGCAATTTAGATTGACGAAATTTCAATATTTCATTTTAAAAATCGATCAGCGTTTGAAAACAACCTACCGTCACACACTTACATAATGCGTAACAGTTTCAATTACTGCTTTCCGAAGCATCGCCTTACAATTACAGAAAACAATATAATGTACACAACATTAAAATTTTACAAGTTGCCGATTGATAAGTCAATCACTAGTCCAAATACTTTCATTTAATGCTATTCAATTTACTACGTAATTTAGATAGAGCCTAACGCTATCGGGGATTTTCAAAATGCTACATTCTCAACTCTATTTACTCGCATATTCTTGTATATTATTGTACGTTACTGTATATGTAAGTATAAGTGAATATTTTATATTGTATCCATTATAGATGTATATGTGCTTAAACTTATGTTTTTGGTATATTTGACTTTTGCTTATATAAGATGTATATAATTCAATAAAGAAGTTATTATTGATAATTAGTTGGCCTCGCACGATTCGATTTCTTATTATGAGGTTTTGGAGAAGCAGTGTTTACAAGCAACGCAACGATACCGGAAGGTGATGGAGAAGTAGACCAATATTAGAATCACTTTAAATAATTTCTAGCATAACTATCTCAAAGCGATACGAAGCGTTATGAGGAAAGCTTAAAAACAGCTTGAGGAAACAATTGTACTTTTGAAGATTTAATACTAATAAATAAACATACTTTTTAGGATTCTTTAGGCCTGTCGTTAAATTATATTTCTCACTTTTTTGTGTGTAATGTACTTTAAATTTCTTAATGTTTCCATATCTATAATTACTAGTTTTATTACCTATTTGATTAGAGTTGTAACAATCATTAAATATAGCTTAAATAAATTTTATTTGTTTATTGATAATTTTACAGTAGACGTAAGTTAATTTTTTTTTGTCAAGTCATAATATGTAAAAATATACAAGTGTTCAATTTAAAAAAAAATGTTGTGATTAGGTATATGTTAAATCAAACCTTCATAGCTCCAATAATAAGGACTTAGCAATGGTGAACAATTAACTTTGGAGCCTGTATAATTCAAAAAGCAACTTTTTATATTCAGGGGTGCTGAACACGTGGAGATCTGTAAAAACGTCATGGTATAAAATTCTAATGATCACAATACTTCTTATACTATGCATGCATACGTATACAGCATGTGTCAATTCTCATTAGCCATAGGCGATTAATCCATACAGTACGTGGCAACATAGTACCCCTTCTTTCCTTTCCAATGCCAGCACGACCGATGCATGCTCGTAAATACAAGTTAGCGTGATTAGCAGTAACTATTCGACCACCGGCTTGGGTGTTTGTAAAGCGTTCAGAAATAATATTTACGAGTTGCATGGATTTGTTTTTCTTTTTCCTTTCAGTAAATGCAGAGAATTATTAAGCTGCGTTCACGCTGCATGACACAAACAAAAGCGTAATTCTAATAAAATTAAAAATAAGGTAAATAAAAAAGGATTCTGAAAATAATAATAAACTACTAGATCAGGAGATCGCGGCGGCCATTTGATGTTTCCCGTTCTAGTAATAAGACGGTTTTTATTGCAGACTAGATCGCAATGTGTTCGCAGCTAAACAATGAATGTAAAATCTGGTGGAGAGAAGTGGGAAGATCGGAGAAAATCGTTGTGATGTCGATTGTTGCCGGGATTGGTGACGGACAGTAGGGGTGCCACGTTGCCACGTATTACTTGTACACGTATAAATCGCACGTAAACATTGAATCCCTATACCTAATAAAAATTGACACATACGGTATATACTGAAAACATATGTTAAGAGAAGTGAAACATTTAAAACTGGCAAAATTCTACAAGCACAAAAACACTTCAGTTACTGCAGAAATAATTCAGCAAAACCCATTATGTATTTTGTATGAAAAATTGATTAAACATACATGTATCTTTAATGCAATTTAAAGAAATGTTTTCAAAAGTTCTTGGTCTGAACTGCAGATCCTTTTAGACAAGGATTGAGATTAAAAATTATAAAATTCGGCTTAAATGAATACCAAATTTATAATACCGACAAGACTGGAAAACTGAAAACCTCTATTCTAAACTGGGAATTATATTTATAAAAATGTTGCAACAAATGATTAATTCGAGTTATATGTGTGCATTTGTTTCATAATCGTATATATACAGTATGTAAAGCGATGTAGTTTCAAATAGAAAGAATTTTACTAATGTAAATTTTAAGAGAAACAGTCACTCTTTATAATTATTTTTGCGTAATTCTTGTAAATAAAAGAGGAAGTTTTTATATATATGAGTTGTTTAAAATATTTGCAGCATTTTGAATTGAATGATTTCTTTAAAGTAGATAGCATAGAAAATTTAATCTGAACGGTATTTACATTCGTATCGAAAGTGTTCCAATATTTATCGTCAATAGTTTAATGAGAATCTAATAAATAACGTTTTAAAAAGAATAACGATCCTTTCTTCTTGCGATAAGCTGTCTGGTATAAACAATTCGCGGCACAAATGATGTGTTCAACACTGGTGCGTGTAAATTCAGGTAGCGATAAATGTTTGCTAAAGTTAAATAATTATTGATCGTTCACGATAAAAATTATACGTAAACAACTTAACAAATCGTCGTTCTGAAATTGCCACAGAGGCGCTGCAATCTTAAAACGAAATACTTTGTTTAGCGTATAATGCACCACGCACTTCGCAACTGCTCTCTTAGCAAAGCACAGTATTACCATTTTTTTCGTTAACGGATCGTTATTTTTGTACTACACGGGTTTGCCATCATCTTCAAAGAACCATACTTTATTCTGTGCTTTAGTAGGTAGAGCTCTTCCACAATTAGAAGAACACATAAGTGACATACATCTGCGCAAAAAAGTGCCACCAGTGTCAGAGGAAGAGCAGGTAACTAGACTTGACAAATCGATTGTTGGGATAAAGAAAAATATTTAAAAACTAAAGCTGCATAGGTATAAGTCAGAATGTCTGCGTCCACGCGCCGCTGTTACCGAATGCATTCACAATTGTGAATGATAGTGTTGTCCAAACGTTTCGTTACCTGTCAAGATGCTGTTAATACAACGAACTTTTCCATTTTCGAACTTATCCAGCATCTTGCGGTACCATGTAACACGTTGTGCAATCTGTTGGTTAAAGCATTAACCCAAAGGAAATAAATTTACATCACTGGAAGGTGCATACTTGTACGTATCTATCAGACTCAAATATATTCTTAACAAAATCAATATTCTCCTAGGTAACGTGTGTTAAGACCTCGGAGCCGAAATTTCCTCTCTGGAACTCCTTGTACTGAATGCATGAATGTCGTACTATGTGGACAATCACTTTCAAGCACTGGGACCATTTCCTACGAACACTGATCAATCATTAAACCACAAGCAAAGTTGCTGCGCAAAATTGTCCGGTACTCCGTTTTTGACGAAGATGGCATAGCGAACTAGTAAGACTGTTAGAGTTCGGTAGCAACTAACACAGAGAGGATAAGCCGCAGCCTATAGTCTGACTTGAATAACCTCTACTAAACTTATCAAAGAGTGCAATAATTGTCTGGTACTCCGTTTTTGAACAAAATAATATAGCGAGGTAGTTAAACTACTACAGTATTTTTTAAACAGATTTGAAAGATGTGTAGAATGCAGAGACCAATATATTACATATACGCAAATATAATCTTCCCTCTTAAAGCTTCTCATCTATTTAGAACACAACATTTGTCAATTTTAAATAACGCAAAAATATTAGTAACTGCTTCTCCTAAAAGAGATATGATTCGACTTAAATGCTAAAACATTGTTAAAAATACGTGTAAATAAAAAACTTGATCGAACCACTCACTTCAGAACTTCCACCGCTGTCACTACTCGTTGAACCACTACTTGATAGAGAGCGCGGCGCCCTGACGATAGGGCTAACTTGGGCGGTGTATGGAAGAGGTGGAGATATAGCCGGTGAATTTATTATACCTCCGAATTCTTGTTCAACCCACATCCGGTAACGTACCACTTCGTCCGTTATACATACAATACGACCCAAAATAGAGTATTTCCCGCTATTTTCGCAAAGGGGACTTACAGCACTTGACAATACGATATATGCGTGATCGAATGCTCTTTTAACCTGAAAACAAAAACATGTAAGTATTATAATGGTATGTATAACTCAGAGGCGGTTTCTTTTAGTATAATTGCATGTCTTCACATTAAAATACATGAAGAATATGATTTCGTGCAGACGTGACCACATTAAGAAATCGCCACTGCTGTAACTATTATAATAGTTATTTACGAACCAAGTGCGGGAAGACTGTTTTTCCGCATGAGCGCACATTGTAAGCACGAGCGAATGCGTGGAAGATGTCTTTACGCAAGTGGTTTGTACAATATTTCTTGTACGAACATTAAATTAAAAAAATATTATTGATTAATGTCATTAGTATCATACCTAACCTAAGATAGATTACCTAATTAATTTAAGCATTTCATGTACGTAACTATTACTCACCTTTCCTTAAAATTAAGTTATTATATTTTTACACATGGCAAACATGAGGTATTTATTCTTATATTTATAAATTTATAGTACATTTATTGCGTTTTCTTTGGTTCAATTACAATTTATTATATGAATGTCAATAAGAGATGACGCTTCAATGTCGCTTAAAATGTCGTCAAATAGATGGCGCCACAAATTTATTGTGAATTTTTAATTATTACTCCTATTTCCCCAACTTTTAGTGAAGAATAGTCGAGGGAAGTAGTATTTTATAAACTAAGGGCCGGTTTTTCCAACACCGGTTAAAGTATCCGGTTAACTAATCATTGATTACGCTTAATCGTTGATTATCTCTAACCGGTGTTTTTCAACGCCAAGAAATACGCCGGTTATCTGATCAGTGATTAAGGATTTATTTTAGAAGGTTGGTAACAAAAATGCTCGTACATTTGATCTAAATTAGCATATTTGTTATAATAATATTGGCGCTATTTCCTATATTTGAATTTGTTTTTTGTGCTTTTTACCTTTATTTTTTTAAAGATTATATTCTTTATATGTAATTAGAAATTTCATTTTAGTAAATAAGGTTTAAGTACTTGTTTTGTGAATATTGCATGAGAATTTCTATGTACATAGCACATATTTAAAATGTCTATTA
Source organism: Amphimallon solstitiale (assembly GCA_963170755.1). Taxonomy (NCBI): domain Eukaryota; kingdom Metazoa; phylum Arthropoda; class Insecta; order Coleoptera; family Scarabaeidae; genus Amphimallon; species Amphimallon solstitiale. Next base: position 132,460,673 of record OY720676.1, read on the forward strand.
TTCAATAAATACCAAATGCCACAAATTTGAAACTGAAATAAATTTATTGATTACTTATTGCTATTGAAAAATACAAAAATTTTGTAAGAATGAAAAAACTGATACAATATACGTACATATATGAAATTAACAGTTACCTAAATTATGTAAAATATATGATATGTAACAAAATCATAACAATAGGAAGTTTGCTGAAAAAGAAAAGTCTACATCTAGGGTCATAAGCTGAATTATCAGTCACACTATAGTGATATAAAATATTGTACGTTGCATTGCCATATCTGAGATGATTTAACTTTGACCAATTTCCTGTGGGGTGAATAAAGCCAGATATTTTTACTGAAAGATCATACATCAGCTGTTTATTAAGAACAATGCATTCTAACTAATTTTATGTCCATTAATCAAAGAAGGTTTATTGCGAAAATCTTGTTTCCAAATTGGTTTACACGATTTCAACATAATAAATGTTATGTTCTGGAGGAATCGGTGTGAACTTGACAGTGCCTGTAATAATTATTAGTGCAGAAATTAACTGCACGTCAACTTTACAGGCATGTACATTATTCATCCAAACCCAGTTCAGCTAAAAGAATTTAAAGTGTCTGCATATAATCTCAGCATCTCTAGAATTTCTTCCATACTTTCAATTTCATTTGTAATTTTCAGTATAGTTTAATATGTTAATGACATATTTAAAGTGAGTCTAAAATATGTTCGACTAAAATGATGTTTTCACAAGGTGCTATTAAATGCAATTACAAAAAGGGAATGAGCAAATGCAAGCATAAATTGCCACAGGATCTTAGAATCCACACGAATTAAGGTAAAGTCCCAGAATTATAGTAGAATAGAAAAACTTCCAAAGCTGTATCATCCTCATCAGAGAAAAGAATGTATTCGTAGTTATTAATTAATTAAATTTCTGTAGTAAGCTAAAAGTTACACATATTTAATATTATGCTATTTTTATACTGCTCATTACATTTATAGAAGAAACAATACAATTCTAAATCACTGATGTAAATAATTATTAATTAATTCCAAAAAATACTTTTATACAGTAAAACAAATGCATATGAAAACAACAGCTGTCAATAATAATAGATCTAATAGATATAATAATGACAGAAATTCAAATCTTCTAGGTTATGCGCATGTGTATATAGGCCTAATCACTGTTTAATATATTATCAGGTATTTCTTTCGTCGGTTAAAATTTGGTCGATTAACGACGTTCTTAATCAACGATTAGAGTTAACCGGCGTTGGAAAAACGCAAATTTGTCCTAACCGGTGTTTAAATCAATGATTACGCTAACCGGCGTTTTAAACGGAGTTGGAAAAACCGGCCCTAAATTTTATTACTATCAAGTTAGATTTTTTTTAAATGTCCCAAAGTCCCAGTGTTTTTTGCAATTTTTACATTCGCCTCGACCGGGAAATACTCTTTCCTGGTAAAGCGACACATGCGCCACATGTCACTTTACAGGCGGTGAGTACAAACATATATATATAAGTTCTAAATGATGATTAAGGGCCGGTTTTTCTAACTCCGATTAAAACGTCGGTTTGCATAATCACTGATTAAAACAGCGGTTAGTACAAATTTGCGTTTTTCCAACACCGGTTAGCGCTAATCATTGATTAAGAACGTCGTTAATTTAACCGGTGTTTGGAGTATATGATAAAATATTAAACAATGATTAGGGTTACTTACACATGCGCATAACCTAAGAAATGTGAATTTTTATTATGTATTATTGACAGCGTTAAGCATTTGCTTGCTGTATGAAAGTATTTTTTGGAATTAGTTAATAATTATTTTCATCAGTGACTTGGTAATTGTATTGCCCTCTTCTATAAATGATATGAACAGTATAATTAAATATAAAAATAATATAATATAGTATGTGTAACTTTTAGCTTACTACAGAAATAAACAATTAATTGATAACCACAAATACATTATTTTTTCTGATAAAGAAGATTCAGTCTAGGAAGTTTTTTAATTCTACTACAATTCTGGGACTTTATCTCAATTTCTGAAGATTCTAAGGTCTTGTAGCAATTTATGCTTGCGGTTGCTCTTTTCCTCTTTGTCACTGCACTTAAAAGCACCTTATTGAGATATTATACCGGGATATCAACAATTAAATTGGTCAATGGTGGTCATGGATTTTAAAATTATTGTCGTAGCGTGCATCGTACATTTAGGTATGTCATAATTTTTTGAATGTCAAAATCTGTCAAGTTATTGTGTTGAAGTTTTCTAATCCTGCACGGTTTTTGAATCGTGGTTCTCACCACAGAGCACAAAATTTACATGATTGAAGCCTATTTTCGAACGGGTGTGCTAGTTAATGGAACTTGGGAATACAGTCAACGTTTGTGTTTGGACAATTTTCGAGAGCACTTCCCAGCAGTAGCAGTATTACCGGACAATTTTTATGCATGCCTTACAAATTGTGTTGAGGTGTTTCGCGAAACTGGTTCTGTGACGCATAAAAAAGGTGCTGGTAGACCAAGAGTTCGTACAGAAGAAGTTATTAATGACGTTCGTCAACGTATGGAAGAACAGCCTACAAAACCTTTAAAACATCTCTCTCAAGAAATTCGGCTTTCTTATGGAACATGCCAAACGATTGTAAAGAAGGACCTGAACATGCATCCATATAAGATGCAATCATATCAAGCTCTTCTGCCTGCAGACCACCCCAGACGCCTTGCGTACTGCCATTGGTTCGTTAATAATTTAATGAATGACGATCTGCTGAACTTAACTTTTTTTTCTGACGAAGCTTAGTTCCACCTTTCGGGATACATCAATTCTCAGAATATACGAATGTGGAGCACTGATAACCCGCATATTTTTATTGAAACGCCACTACATGCTCAGAAAATTGGTGTTTGGATGGCAGTTTCTCGCAGAAGAATAATTGGGCCAATTTTTTTCAATTTCACCGTCAACGTACAGAATATTTTTTTGACTGAATTTGTGCAACAGTTAGACGATGATGACCTTCAATACGGTTATTTCCAGCAAGACGGTGCAACAGCACATACTACACGAGAAAATCTTGCTTTTCTCCGCGAGTTTTTTGATGACCGGTTGATAAGTTTGCATACGGAAGTTGAGTTTCCTCCGAGATCACCTTGTTTGACAATTATGGACTATTGTATCTTCCCTTATTTAAAAAATAAGATTTTCGCAAATCCGACATATAATTTGCAAGAACTGCAACAAAGAATTGTTCAGCAATGTGCAACCATAACGCCAGAAATGCTGCAAAACGCTTTTCACAGCATGAGGAGGCGCGAAAACTTGTGCATTGAACAAAACGGGGGACATTTCCAACAATTATTGTAATTTAGTTTTTCTGGTTAATAAAAACGTTATTTATTTCATAAGTTGTAGTTCATTATTATGTTACAGCTGAACTAAGTAGGTAACACATTTGTAGGTTATTGATAATGTCAGTGTAACTTGACAATGATTGAAAAAAGATGATTTAAACTAAGACACGCGTTTTACATTCCATGACCAACATTGACCAATGTAATTTTTGATATCATAGTATTAGTAGAAATTGTGTAAACCAATTTGGAAATAAGGCTAGTTAGAATGTATTGTTTTAAAAAAAAACAGCTGATATACGATCTTTCAGTAAAAGTATCGTGCTTTACCCATCGTACAGCAATTTGGTGCAAGTAAAATCGTCTCAGATATGGCAATAGAAAGTGCAATATCTTACTTCATCAGAATGTGATTGATAATCCAGCCTGATACCCTACATGCAGACTTTTCTTCTTCACCAAATTATTCCTACTTTTATGATTTTGTTACATGTCATATATTTTACATATTTTTGGCAACTGTAAATGTCATAGGAATCACAGACAAAACAATCCAGACCGGCAACTTAATCCTATATTTTATCCAGAGTACTCATCCTTGTAAAGCAAACGTAAATTTCAATACTCTACCATCTTTGTCAGATTCACTGAACTTGGAGATGAGATGGCGCTAGCGTCAATTGAAATGTTTGTTATGCTGTGGTTATATGTCATTCAAAACTACATTTCAAGTTTGACACGTTTGACATATTTTTGCAATCCTTTGTCGTACATCGTATTAATTATATGTTGATACAAATATGGTGTCCAAGTGTTTAGTGTGCGGGTTTGGGCACGATGAAGTTAACAAAATGCACAGGTTTCCTGCAATTATCGACTAGTGAGTATAAATATTGTAAAGTTGTGCATTAAATATGCATATTACAAAATTTCTTAGTCATCATATTTTATTATATTACAAGATTTGTATTATTTTTGTCATCTCGTTACTGGTTGTGTAATTTAATTTTACTATGTATTGTATAAGTATATGTATCAATAAAAACTATTATTATTATATCCCTATGTTTTCCTTGACAGTTTTCACTTGATTATTATATTTCTTTTAATCTTAGTAGTAATAGGTCACCGTAAGAGCGATGTTATAATACATGTAAGTAAAAGATTAATATTTATCACATATTTAATATGTCACACCACAAAATTACACATAAGATGCTCAACCTATGGCTATAATTGTTACAGTAAGTAATATTTATTACCATAGTTTTAGTAACTTTTGTGTATGTTTCTGTTACATAAATAACGTATTTAATAAGCGTATTCTAAAAACAAGTTTATTTCAAATTCCGCGCCAATATGCTGCTAGCGCCATCTTCGTACTAAGTTCACTGATGTGTGACAAGGATAGAAGATCTTGGATATATTTTTTTCAAGTAGTTGCCGGTCTGGGTTGTTTAGTCTGTGATAGGAATATATGTATGTACAGTTCTGTGCAATAAACTGGCGTGCACTTATACTTATTATACGATTATGTAAATATGACTTTTGTTTGAATATCTGTCATGTATGACAAATTGAATTGACGCTATAATTCAATTTGTCATACTTAACGTAAGCCATTTTCACAATGGCAAAATGTCAAAATTATCAATAAGACGTGTACGCCATTTTATTGCACAAAACTGTACGTTGTATACTGTTTTCATTTTTCACAACATTTTTGTATTTTTCAATAGCAGTAAATAATCAATAAATTTGTTTCACTCAAGTTTCTTGCACTTTGTTATTTATTTCATAATGGAAATTAGAAATATGTGCTATGTAGATAGAAATTCTCATATGCAATATTCCAAAAATAAATGCCTACAGTTTATTTACAAAAATGAAATTTCTAATTATAAATAATATAATCTTTAAAATAAGGGCAAAAAGCACAAAGAACAAATTCAAATATAGAAAATGGAGCCAATACTATTAGAGCAACATATACTAATTTAGATCAAATGAACTAGCATATATGTTGCCATCTTTGTATAATAAATCCTTAAACACTGTTTAGATAACCGGCGTATTTCTACGCATTGAAAAACGCCGGTTAGAGGTAATCAACGATTAGGCTTAATCAATGATTAGTTAACCGAGCATTTTAATCGGTGTTGGAAAAACCGGTTCTAAGTTAAAATATGATTTTCAGGTGTTTTTTCCATAAGATTGACAAGACTGTTACAAATATTTCGGAATTACAGCAGCAGATATATTTATTGAACATACATAACAACGTCAGTAGCTTCAGCTATAATTTCAAAAAAACAGATTTTGTTAGCTTCTATAATGTTTTCCTAATACTGATTGATCTTTGCTTTATAAACATAAATTCTAACAAAGGCTACATAGCTTTTGATAGCATTTATGTACAATAATTATAATTTACACATACTCCAAAAAAACCAATAACAATGGCCAACAAAGTTTTTGTTGTTTTATGTTATAAAACTAAAACGTTTTTCTATAAAAAACAAAAAATTTTAATTCATGGTAAAACCAAAAATTGATATTTTGTACTCGCTTATCAAAACCTGTCATTTCACAATTCGATTTGCGTGCGTAAAAAGTCACTTTAAACACGAGTGCGTAAAAGTAAAGTTGGTACTTCCTAGAACTTGATTAATTTAGTGACATTTTAAAATCATAAATTCCTAACCTTAATAATATGCTACCCAGTTCGTTGTTTTTCTATGAAAATAAAAGGAAATGAAATAGAATTTTTTGAATTTGATAATTTTAAATTAAATGTCACTTCAAATAATCAATACTGCCAATTCAATTTTTTTTAATTAATATCAAGAGATTAGTAGTGTGTCATAAACGATAACGTATTTAACAATATGTATTATTATTATAGTTCTCGTACAAAAAATATTGTACAAACTTCGTGCGTGAAACATTTTGCGAATTCGTGTCCATAAAGCGCTCGCCTTTCGGCTCGCGCTTTAAACTGGTCACTCATTCGCAAAATATGATTTCACGCACTTGGTTCGTAAATAACTATTTGCTGGTCAGTATAGTAGGACTGTTTGGCATAATCCAGGCAAATAAACAAAATAAAACAAAAAACAATATTTGATTATAATATAAAAACACAAATCTATTCACAATCTTAATATGTTTAGTGACCTCAGAAGGCAAATTAAAAGTAATATCAAATTATATTTACTAGGTACATTTCAGCCATGGAAGCACGAGTAAGCGTATTTAAGTTCGCGGAATGGGGGGGGAAGAAGAGAAAATAAAAATACAACATTATTTTGTTTTTCAAGATATTCACCTGCAACCCTAATAATTTTTTTTAGATTTTTCAATTAGCTTGCGTATGCCTTCATAATTTTTTTTTATCTTTGTCTGAAAAATACGAAACTACGTCCTTTGCTTTACTTCTTGATCGCTCGTAAATTTCTTACCACGTAGCTTTTTCTTTCATTTCAGGAAATTACTAAAAATCGCTATGAGTCAGATAGGATAGGTGATTCAAAATATCGAAGCCTACTTTATGCAGAGCAGCCAGTGCAACACGACTCTCGTGGATGGGAACATTCTTGTGCAATTTTTCTTTAATGACTTCTTTTACTTAACCGCTCCAGGATTGAAGCGTAGTATTCCTCAGTTATGGAAATCCCTTTATCATAGTATCAAATTTGTGGGACTCAGAAGGCATCCTTCTGAGTCCCACAAAACAGCAGTCATGAGTTTTCCAGTCGATTTCCCCACCTTAAACTTCTTGGAAGGTAGCGTGCCTTTTTTATGTCACTGCACGAAGTCTTGCTTGGACTTCTTAATGAAGTCAAGTTTTGGTAATGTTGCACTTGCATTTAAGCATACCAAGATGATCGTGAAGAATTTTAAAAATGATTTTATCAGATACTCCAGTCATTCCTGCGAGTTGTGTCTTCTTTAGCCGAGCATTTTCCATAATTCATTTTTCGACTTTTTTCAGAAGTTCGGGAGTGGTCACTTCGACAGGTCACCCCGGCCATGAGTCGTCTTCAAGTGATTCCCTACCTTGCTGAAATCGACTGGGCCATTGGTCCTTCTCAATTAACGTTGTGAATGTATGATTTGTTAATCTTCAAGAAATGAAGATTATTACTATTATTAACGCAGTAACCATATTTGGAATCAGACGTTCTTCATGAGCTATGAAGTATTGAATTGTGTCTATACAAAGCTATTCAGAGAAGTCTTTCATTACTAACGGAAGTTGTAATTGACTTACTGATCGGCAATTCGCATTGTACACTTTCCGCCCATGCTTGAATTCAACATAATTGTCGAATTTGACATATAATCCCATAAGCGCCGTTTAAAGGATTTATTAAATGATTTTGAAAATTATCGCCATAAATTAATCAACTTTAATATGATGATGAATTTAATAACAAAACAGATTATTAATTACTGGTTATTAACCAATTTGGTTAATGTTGCACTTGCATTTATTAAGCGTGATCATAATCATATGATTATAAAGTAATGTTTATTTTGTAAACTATATATTTAGGCACGAGTATGGTGGCATAACAGATTAAGGAAGACGGTTCCATGTTGCCGAGTTAAAAATATGAACATTTCTAAATCGCAATGAGTTACTGGCTAACATGGTTTTATGGATAAACATTCCACAATCGGACACCTGACATTATTTACACAAATATGTGAAAAGCATTAGTAACATTAATTACATAAACTTAACAATAATGCACAGCATTTGTGAAAAAGTAATAATCTTTAACAGTTGCCGGATACATTCTACATACACAAATAAGAAATGTAAGATGTTCCTTTCTATTATCTATAAAACGATGTTTCTCACTTGAAAAAGTAATAGGAAACAATTACTGAACGTGAATGCATGAAGGTATTATATGCACATGTAGTTCGAGTAAAAAAATACCGTTCGTAATGATGAATCAACATGAATATATTTGAGAAAGTTAGACGGTTTATTAATTTAACGTAAAATTCTTCTTTGTGTAAATTATTAATTGCTGTAATGCTTTACTTTTGAAATATACTATTCAGAACAAATACACATGCAATGTTAAGATTTTATGTTTGAAAGTTCAGATATCGCTAATTTTAGAAGCGGATCGTTATTAACTTACGACTGTAAATAAATAGATTCACGCAGTTGCATTAAATTAGAAGGTTTTTTATAGTTTCTAAATAAATTCGCCGTGTTTAATTAATAATTGATACTTGTAGAATTAATGCTAAAATTGTAGATTTGTAAGAAAATTACTTATAGGCAAATATAAATTACAACAGTTTATAAATGTGCTGCAACAGATTGATGAAATAAAAAAAAAATGAATAAAACAATTGTTTTTCAAAATTTACTATGAACTTGGTAAGCATGCAGGAGGCGATTTTAATGAGTGTGACAAGTTAAGTAGAAATGATTCTATTTTGCTCTACTACAACGAGTTTCCAATTTCTGATTCCGCTGGAAGAATATACATTATTGGGAGGAGTGCAATCATTATATAACGAGAATCAACTAAGTCAATATTTAATTATGATAAGTTAGATGAGAACACATAATTGGTGAAATTTTACCATTACAAAAACACGCCAATAGTATAATATAATAGTTTCAATAACGCTATGGAAAAAATCCCATTTCTAATAGTTTAATTCCTTACATTTCTATTCTGCGGATACAATAATAGCCATTGCCAAAGAGGAAAAAAATACAAAAGTTGCAATTTTTTTAAAAATAAAAATAGATTTACAAGAATAGATGAATTAGGTTGGTTGAATGTAACGAAATTTATTTAAATATGACATATGACTTTTATTCACAGAATAAAATAGACTGGTATGTGGGTAACGACGCTCAGCGGAATGTATCGCGATTTTAGCTGAACAACTTTTATTTTCTGGGCAAAACTATTACCTAAGTATCAAAAAATATGACAATTTGGTACCAAAAAAGGAACACTCACAAGCATCAGTACTATATCCAATAAATAAAATTAAGAAAATTATATAAAGCAGTGAATACTTGTACATAAAAATAGTAGTAGTTTATACAATGAGTCAATAATGACAGTTATTATTCCCGAGCGCCGAGGGAGTAACTCTGCTCGAGGGAATAATAGTCATTATTGCGAGTTAGTATACACTACTTTATCTACGACTAACTGAAGATTACTAAAAAAAAATCAAAATAATTAAACGAAAATGTCAGATTACTATACCAATATGACGTTTGACGGCGAGACAGTTACTAAAATGGCCGGATTTGTCTATCGTTATTACGACAACGTTGGGAACGTTATGTTCTTATTGGCGGAATGCAGGGAATAATGGTAACGTTATGTCTCATTAGTCGTCGATAAACAATGTTTAAAGTGGGTATTTTATTAATCACTATTGGTTAATAATAACACTCATAATATCCGGAGGGAATAATGAAATGCGACCGGGGAATAATGAGACATTTTATTTATGACTTGTTTATAACTTTTAACAGATTTTGGATAATGAAAACTATCTGAAGCCTCTAAAATGCGATATTAACGATTTAATTAATTAGTACAATTGGTCACAGTTAAATAGTCAGTTGATGTGTGATGTACGCTAGGAGAAATAAGTAACCGTACACTTGGCGGAGAAACAAGGTGGTATGGGCGTGTTTAGCATGCATTAGTATATGGCTAACATGCCCATACCACTTTATATTTCCGCGAAGTGTACGATTTCTTATTTCTCTTGGTGTACATATATTGCACCCTAACGGCGCAACCTTAAAACAGCGGTTTGGATATAACTCATAATATAGTTTTGAACGGCTCTAATGCTTTTATTGCAACACCTGCGGCAATAACTACCTGGCCGCTCAATACGATTATCTGTTACGCAAACAAACTGCTGAGGTCCGTAATGACAAAATTTAAGTAAATTGTAATTACTGCAATTTAGATGAAATAAAATTTAATAATAATATAAGTACCAACAGTTGTTAATTTGAATATATACTTAATATGTATAGTTCAATAGTCATTAAATTACAATTTAGATGAAATAAGTGCTTATATTTATTAAAGAAAATTTAAGTAAATATAGTTAGGAGAGCTGATATATATTACATCTAATATTGAGTCTATTTATCATTTATTGTTGATCTTTACTGCTGTAAACATATTTGATTTTTCTTTCTTTTCTTCACGAACATGTGGCGACCTTTTGCTGAAAGTGTTAGTGATGATGATGTGGATAATGATAATACTGTTGGAGCACGACAGAGAAAGCATATATCAGAAGATGCAAAACAGATAATTCTCAATGTCTATCATAACCTGATGGAAGAAAATAACGAACTACAAACCCAGAACATTCAACGAACGTCGCAATTAATCAAGGTGCCTTTTGGAACAATATATAAGATAAGTAAGAATAACGCAGGGCCTCGAAAGCAAGGAAGTTACAAAGGAGCACCGAGAAAAATTGAAGAGTATGAAATTGATACTATTAGGTAGCAAGTATACTCCTTCTACTACAGAGGAAATGTTGTATCTACACTTGACTGCTTACATAAAAGAATCAGATGAGATCAAGTATAATAATTATCGTCACAGAAGGTGGTGCAATAAAAGCATTAGAGCCGTTTAAAGTTATAGTCTTATAATTTGAAATAAACTATAAGTATGTATGTAACATTTTTTCCCCTCAATTTTTCAAAAATTAAAACTTTTCCCGCTTTTATCTAATGAAAATATTTTATAAACAATTTCAATATAAAGTTTTAATCTGGGTTATTAATCTTAACATAGTACAATAATTCAGAGTAAGAATCACTTTGAACAATTTTATATATTCGCCAATGATGTATTGCAGGTTAACGGTTTCTAATTAACTGCTGGCAATTGTCCTTTAATACATGAAGAAATACTTTTCGATTGTATCCATTTTATGTAACATCAATTGAGACAATCAATATTTCTAAATTGCAGAAAAAGGGGTATCTGCTATAATTATATAATTTTCCTTAGTACATACCAATATTTTCACCCATATTACCTAGATACCCTATCTTACATCTATGTTTTGTGTGTTACTATGTGTAATAGTTCACTCTAAAACTCATTTTCATCTGTCTACAGAATTTTATTATTTTCATTTAGTAAATATTGTCTTGTTTCTTTCACATCTTTCTTCTTCTTAGATAAGAGATTGCTTGTGTTGATTTAGAATGCCTGTGTTATAAAATCAAATGGTCATATTGTTTATTACTTTCTGGTGCTTAAGCTGTTGCTAACAACCTCATGTCAAATCATTTTTAAGAGGGGCCTTTACCAACAAATAGAAACTTATGCAACTTCAATTACTCGCGGGACGGGTAGACGCAAGGGGGTGTGAGTAAGTGAAGCTACACAATTTTCGGTTTCCTTCACAGCGCGGCAGCGCTTCGGTTTTATTCATAGATTAAGGAATACTATAGATGGGAAGCATATGTATAAAGAATGTGTACTTACGGAACTGTTGATGTTTTATAATAAGCCAGTTTTCGCTTACCCATAACTGTTATATTATTATACACTCGAATATTATAGGTATATATGACATTTAAATGCCAGTGACAGTTTGTAACTAAACTGTCAATCGCATTTAAGTCTAGTTGCCGACCGATTCCGATAGATTTTCGCCTTCGCTAGGACCGGTAGAGATACCGTAAACTGGGGATAGAGGACGCGAAAAACCTGGTGTAAAATGTGTGTGACAAGGTTTTTTGTTTAATGTTTTTTATCTTTAAAAATAAGTACATAAATTTGATTTTTGCTTTATATCGTACATCAAATGTGCAGCTAGCGCGTAGAGGTCGTTTTTTTTCTTTTGTGTACATGCTTTAGTTAGTAGACATTAATCAAATTCATGCATTTTTGTGGTTATTTCTAAGACACATAACTTTCTTAAGAAAATAAATTAGTACAAAAACGGACCTTGACATTATAAATTGATGCCTTTTGCATCACTAACCCAAATTTGAGATTCTAAAATTACAAAATGAGTTTAAAAAACGCGAAACGGCAATGCCTTAATTTTCGATAGGTAAACGCCCCTCTTAAGGCAGTTTTGACTATGAATTAGGTAACTATTATGACGCCTTGTTTCAATTTTTAAGACCGCTTCATAGCTTGCAGTTTTTGCCAATTTTACTGCTCTTTGCTTTGCTATGTAGAGAGAGCATAATATTAGCTTATTGACAAATAAATTGAAGGCTGGTGGGATGTAGGGATGGTAATAAAATTTATTAAATTACATATACAGGATGAGTCATCTCCGCGGGTAAGGCCGATTGTGCCTTTACGCGTAAAGATATTTTGAAGCGGTTTTTTCTTGTGGTAGCTACTCATTAGGAGCACATTTTAAAAATATTTTGTATTATACAGAGTGTTCTATAACTTGGTGGCTGACCATAGTTATAGGTTTTTAAATGGAACAGCCTATATATTATTACACTTTTGTATTCTCCGTATAATTTTTAGTCAAAAAGTAATAATATAGTATAGGCCTAAAGTCTAAAGTTTTCGACTTATTCCCATTTTTCTGAAAAACTCAATGTTTGTATAAAATTATATTTCTCGAAAACGACGTATTAGATGGACACAATTTTTTGTTGCATTGTCCATAATAAGAGGTCTTAATAGAAGTATTTTTTTTTTCAGTTACAAATTGTATGTGCAAAAAAGTGGATTAAAATTACATAACACGTTTTTGTATAAAAGTTAATTTTTCAAATCGAACAGCCTGTATATCAGTTCATTTTTGAAAAAGCGTGTAAGACGTTAATACTTTAAAAATGACTATTACAGAGCTACTGTCATTTTTTGATATAATTTTGCCAACTTCATTTTTTTTTTTATTTGCATACGGTACATGATATTTATTGCAACATTGATAATTGAATGGATGCCAATTATAAGGTGTTACTCAGTTGACAAGCATGATTTTATAATGAATTTTTCTAAAAATTAGCTTAGAGATATGATTTTTATACGTATTGGGGGAATGACAAAAAAAATGTTTACTAACTTAAGATTTTGAGTTGTTTATAAAACTACATTCCAAAAATATATAATATAACATTACTCTTCTTTTTTCTTTTACTTGTATAATCTTGGTAAGTGTCTGATTTCTATATCTACATATTTATACAAAAAATGAATATATTCTACTTACAATATACTCTATGCCAGCAATATATTTCATAAAATATATAGAATGTGGTACATAAACAAATTTTAAAACAAAACAAATTAATACATTAAATATAGTAAGTGCAGAAACAAAAATTAGGAGGTTATATCAATAGTTAGCGAGAAAAAAACTACAAAATAACAATAAATATGTATACTAAAATAAGCAAAAAAGTTTTCAACAAGTACCTATTCAGATAAGTGTCCATTCCAACTCAAAATCTTAAGCTAGTAAAATTCTTTTTGTCATTCCCCCAATACGTATAATAATCATATCTCTAAGCTAATTTTTAGAAAAATTCATCATAAAATCATGCTTGTCAACAACTTATTAAATAGCATCCATTCAATTATCAATGTTGCTATAAATATCATGGCTCACTACACCGTATTCAAATAAAAAACATGTAGTTGGCAAAATTATATCAAAAAACGACAATAGCTCTGTAATAGTCACTTTTAAAGTATTAACGTCTTACACGTTTTTGATGTGAAATTAAATAGGCAATTCAAATATGAGCTGATATACAGGTGTTCCATTTGAAAAACTTGACTTTTATATAAAAAACGTGTCATGTAATTTTAATCCAGTTTTCTGCACATGCAATTAGTAACTGAAAAAAATAAAATATGCTTCTATTAAGACCCCTTATGGACAATGCTACAAAAAATTATGTCCACCGAATACGTCGTTTTCGAGAAATATAGTTTTATACAAACATTGAATTTTTCAGACTTTAGGCCTACACTGTCTTATTACTTTTTGACTAAAATTTATACGGGGAATACAAAAATGCAATGGTGTTCCATTTAAAAAACTATAACTATGGTCAGACACCAAGTTATAAAACACTCTGTATAATACAAAATATTTTAGAATGTGCTCCAAATGAGCAGCAATCACAAGAAAAAAAACGTTTTGAAATATCTTTAGTCGTAAAGGCACAATCGGCCTTACCCGCAGATATGACCCACTCTGTATAATAAAAATTTAAAATAGAACATGATTTATTTTTACTGCAGACTAGTTGGTTGAAATTCTAGTAAACTGCTAAGAGATTTTATTGTAGCCAACATCTAATCAAAATACACGTCACTATAATTTTATTGCTAGATATCTAATAGGATTCAATTGATTACTGATCGGCTGTTTGCATTTCAGCAATTTCTATTTTTACAGTTTACAGCAATCAACATAATTGTCAAATCTGTTATAACAATTCCATACGCGCAGTTTAAAGAGAATTTTTGTACTGATTTTGAACATTATCGCCATAAACTAATTAACCAAAAAGAAAAAGTTCCAATGCAAAGTGGTCTTGCAATAATGTAGAATTTATTAGCAGATTATGTAAATAAGAATTTAATAAAATCTCTTCCTTTATCAAAGTCACAGTAAAGTAACGTTACTAGACAGTGTCAACTTTTCTAAACAGATGAGGCAAAAAGCACACTCACTGTTTCTAAGATATAAAAGTGCAATTTTCATTTAATAAGCGTGGATTTTGTGTTTACTTAAAAACTGGACATTGAAAAAATGTCTAGTTTTTAAGTAAATGTGATATCGATACATTATAGATGTAAGATTCTTTATTGAAGAGTTTTATCAAACACTGACTTGTCACGTTCGAGATAATGTATTTATTTATTGTAACTGGAAAATCATTCTAGGAGAACTTCCAAATGATAAACAATTTTGGTAAATAATGTTATTTGATATTCAATATGTGTACACAGTGTAGATAAAATAAGCCGCGCCTATTTTACGGGCTTGAAAGAACTCTGTTAACTCCCGAGCTGTCCAACAATGCAAATGCATTTCTATGTATGTATTTCCATAATTTAAACAGATTACAAAGCTATACAATTACTAACTAAATATTTTGTAGATAAGAGATAAAAAATTAATGTAACGTCAGCAAGGAATAATTACTATTTTCCTTTTGATTTGCATTTCGACCTTGTAAGTTTTGGCATAAAAAGAATTGCTAATAAAAGTATTTTCACATGTACTGTATTTATTGATAAGAGCTCTGGCCATTACTCTTTTGCATAATTCATTCTCGATGCATATAATACATACATATTTAATATTAAAATAGATATACAGGGTGGTTGGTTTTTCATTGTCCAGCCTATATCAGCTTTATTATCAGAAATTCAAAAAAATGTTAGAGGAAAATGTTTTTTATCTCGAAATGGTCTATCATTTTGCATCATTAGCAATCTTTCATAGCCTACTGATTTTTAGCAGCGATAATCAACTTTAATTTCTTAAATGGAACACCCTGTATATTTTCTATAAAAATGAATCCTCATTAAATTCTGTTTATTATGATACGTCACAAGTTGGCATATGTGTAGTAATTGTCTACGGAAACGAAATAATAAGAAAAAGTACGGAAAACTAAAATTTGCTATTTCTATTATAAATAAAAAAAAATTAAATACTAAATAGTAAGTAATGTGTCTTATAATAATTGTTGAAATTGTCCACCATTACATTCTAAACATTTGTCGCCTCGCGTAATTATGTTCCTCCTGGCGTTTTGCAGCATTGCAGGTGTAATTAGCAAGCAAGCTGTGGTAATTTTATTCTTCAGTTCCTGACGATTTTGAGAAGGAGTATTATAAACTTGGTTTTTCAAAAAAACCCATACAAAAAAATCAAGAATTGATAAATCAGGCGATCTGACAGGCCACAAAATTGGTCCTCGGTTGCCGATCCAGTTTTGACCAAATTCATTTTGTAGATAATTTGTTACTGCAGCTCCATTATGAGGTGGGGCGCCGTCATGTTGGAACCATAAGTTTCGTCTTAAAGCTAATGGGAGATTGTCTATGTAGTCTTGAAATTCATTTTGTAAAAATAATAAATATCGGTTCTGAGTCAATGTTCCATCTTAAAAATAAGGCGCCAAAATTTCATTGCCGACTATCCCTACCCATACATTAATTGAAAATCGCACTTGCGCACGAGCTTCAACAATTACGCGAGGGTTTACATCGTCCCAGTAATGTGTATTCTTTTTATTAAAAATTCCATTTCTGTGAAAATTAAATTCGCCTGTCCAAATGATATTATTTAAATAATGTCTTCCCACATTCACGAGCCATTCACAAAATATTATTCTGTTGTTGGGATCATTAGCATGTAATGTTTGGACTAAATTTAATTTAAAAGGCTTTAGTTTGTGCAATTTTAAAACATTCATAATTTCGTGTCTTGGATATTCAAATCAAACGCTGCTTGTCTTGTAAAGTTCTTGGATTTGCTCTAAAGTAAGCTAAAATAACAACTTCATTACCGTGGTTGTTTCCTCGTCCATTTTGAATATTATTTATACGCCTTGAAAAGGTTCCAGTTAACCGCAGAGAATTTTCTAAATTTTGAAAAGTATTTACGTGAGGTTGTCTTCTGTCAGGATATAAATTTTGATACAAGATAGCAGCCTGACGTTTATTGGTGTTTGATCTGTGAAAACAGCACAGCATATCAACTTTTTCACTGTTTGTGAAAGCCCATGTTCATTTTTCTTATACAAAGCACTAACGGTTTCTTAGTTAAATAAGAACCGCAATACCTTTGTCTCTATTAAACACTTCTAACTGACCTATGTCAAATATTTACAGGTATAAACAACAGAATATCACAGTCGACTACTACAATTTCAAAATAACAAAACACTTATACTTTGTTATATCACTATATTAATCCAAATGTCTGACCGCGGTTTCGACCAACATGGCCATTAACGAACACTGTACTACAAATGACACACAAAACGTATGCTAAAAATTTGGTGTTAGGCGGTAATTATAAAGTAGGGGGGATAGAAGGAATAATATACAATACATTGTAATAACTATTAGTTAATTATAGGGAAACCAGAAAATAGAAATTTGACTACAGTAAAATGGTAAAATGAAATAACCTAAGTACAACAGGTAAACAGAGGTGTTATATCAAATCAGTCTGATCGTTAAGCAATATAATATCTGAATTGCGGGAGGATTTGAATATTTCTAGGGCCTCTAAAAGGTTTAATTTCTTACCCTTCTCGGCAAAATGTAAGATTTTTACGAAACGAACTATAATTTCGTTTTTCCCATTATTAGGCATAATTTAAAGGCAGCTACCTACTTGTTATACATCTTTATAAAGAGAAATGTATTTAGAATCATATCCCGCAAAAATATAGAGGGTGTTCCATTTAAAAAATTAAAGTTGATTATCGCTGCTAAAAATTAGTAGGCTATGAAAGATTACTAATGATGCAGTATGATAGACCATTTCGAGATAAAAAAGATTTTCCTTTAACATTTTTTTGAATGTTTGATAATAAAGCTGATATAGGCTGGACAATGAAAAACCAACCACCCTGTATAGGCATCACAATAACGTAATAATAATGTTATATGATTTTGTTATTATCTAATAAATACATATTATATTGTGGCTTAATTGATAAAGCATCCGCCTCGTAAATACATGTTATGACTTCTCATATCAAGGTTTAAGTAGGAAATTAGAAATTTTCAAAACGTCTACCACTGCAAAAGTAATTGCATTATATGATAATTGATAATAGATGCAAAGTCCCTATTTTGACGTAAATCTGTTGTTAAATAATGAGATTCACAATATAAATAAAAATAGATAACATCGCAGCCTAGTAGATTGACTGCTAAATCATCCGTCATGTAAACGGAACTTATGAATTTCATTTGAGGAGAATTTTTTATATCAAGATTTGTATTTTTAAAACATTACGAGTGATTATGATAAGTACATTAGATATAGTATGTATGAGCTACCAAAACAGAAGTGAGAAAATTGGCTCTGTAAAAGTACTACACACTACCCAATTCAAAATAATCCCTTAGCACGGGAATGCTGGCAAAATTGATATATTCATTTTCGAAAGAAAGACACATTTGCCAAGACTAGTAAGTAGCCTAAGAATGGAAGTGAAAAAAGCTTATGTATGAGATCTCAGTATAAACGTCGTCTTGCAACATTCTCCCCCAAAACAACTGACAGTATATAGAACTCAATATTGACGGTCTAGCCTCAGAGATATATTCGTGATGGATGCTGCAAATGCCGAGAAAGCTGATGGTTAAGCTCCAGCCTTGTTTCACATCTTAATTCCTTAAAGCTCCTCCTGATCTTTCATCGTCTTCAAATGGTGTTCAATACCCGTCATATGTTCTTATTTGCTGTCCACGATAAAATCGCAGACGTGCTAATGCATTTAGTCAAACAGCAGCAGCTGGATAATTCTTGATGTACTCTCCACCTTGTAGAAATTAGAACACTTGAAGGGATTCAAATATTCCACCAAAACTCAGCACACACAGCTTAAAATGTAGTAGACCATTTGATATGGCATATAAACAGTTGAGAATTTGTTAATCATTTTAAATTTTATTGTCTGTTTTGTGTAAATTTATGTTAATAAAATGAATGTACGAAAGTGACTTTTTGGATAAATATGTATAATCTACTCAAAATAAAGATGAATGTGATGTTTGTCTTAACCAAATCTGGTAAACTCGAGGATATCAATATTTCATGAAATTTTATCTTCGATATGAAAGTAATTGCGTATATGTATATGTAATATGGCATATATAACATATAAGGTAAAATTTTAAGAGGATAGAAGACAGGGAGAAAGCATTCCCTTTATTCTTAATTATCGTGAATTACAAACTTCCTATGTTAAATTACAATCTATTTTTTATTTAATACCTTCAATACTATCATTTTGTGGTTAATTAGATTAAGGTTAGATTAAGTTAAGAATTCACGAACTGTATTATTTTTAACTGAGGATTTAGCTGTTTTGTGTTTCATTTACTACTTTGGATTAAAATGGTTAGATATGCCGATTTTCATTATACCAATCGAAGCAGCAACACGAGTGCAAGGCAACTGGAAACAAAAAGAGCAAAGTTATAACCACAAGTAGAGGTACATACACAAATAATTTAATAAATATAAATCTTTTGTCTTAAGATTCAAATTTGTTGATTCTAGGTTTCCAAAAAAGCCCATTAGAAGGAATCTGTGGAGAAAGACAATACAGGGTCAAACTGCCAAATGAAAGTAGTACTCTTTGTTCGGCGCTTTTGAGGATTACCATTAGAAATATGTAATTAGGTACTACACATCTCAGTGAATGTACTATAGAAAAACAAGAAGTGTAAATAAATTATATTATTAAATATTTGTACCAGAGAGCGAAAGGGAATCAAACCTTTTATAAAGAGGTCCTTAAAAACTTACAGAAAAACTTCTGCATATTATTTTCTATAGTAAATAATATGAATAAAGAACTTATAAAAAATTACATCCGCTGAAGTTGCTTAGGGTATCTGCAAAGATAATTATTATATTTGCTATTTATGTATTCTGTAAATATTGAGAATATGTTTTTGTTGAATAATATACGTTATCTTAAAAAGTATAACTAATTTTTATTTCTATTATATATTGGAAATTAACAATAATTAAGTGTTCTCATAATATTAAAAAGATTAAATAAATTACGTATATAATAATTTTAATCCACCAGAAATGTAATGGAATTCTTTTCAAAAAAATTAAAATTCCAGTAATATTTTAAAGGAAGCTTTTAAATTGTGACATTCAAAGCAAAATTTTTGTAAAGGAGAGTAATATTTTACAAACATGTTAAATACAAAATACAACATAGATTATAAATATAAAAAAAAGTTGCCGTATAAATTAGTCTGATTTACTTGTGTGGGGCTATAATAGGTCACATTCACTATCACTGTTTCCGACACAAGTACTAAATGGTTCCACAATATCGTCCATTAATTTAATTAAAAGTTCTCGAGCATATAGCATTTTGAAAGTTGTATTCTTGAAACAACTTCAACTTTTAATTGGGCCAAATCTTTTCAATCAGATTGAGCTCGTAATGATATGGTAGTAACCTAAGTAGAGTCCGATCCAAACCTGATGGTACCTGCGTAGAAAACGATTTTCGGTATTAGAGAGAGCAAGCAGTATAAAATGAGAGAGATATCTATGGGAAGCGCTGTACACAGTCGGGCGTGAAAACATTAGTCTACTACTTTATCATTTGTCGTTTAGTCTTTGTAGCGGGAAATATACACGATCGTTTTGGTGTCGATATTTTTAGCACGGATAGTACAGAGTTTAAACCACGCCTTGCACATTTCAAGTCCCATCAGGTTTGGATCGGACTCTACAGTTTTATATACAGCAGCTGCCATTCCATCACTTATAGATGTACTATATTGTTGTTTATGAAGATGCAGTAGTTCAGTACGTAGCAATTATGTATTAAACTCAATATTTTTGGAATGTAACTGTTCATTTCATTATCAGCTGTTTTCCTTCCTTCAAAAAGCAATACATAGTACATCATCTAGAAACCCCAATTCAGATTCTATATGAAGTATTATTAATTGCCTGCCAGTAGGGCTTTTTAATCTTCGCGAAGAGCCTTCAATAAAAGCTTACAGTGCACTCAGTACATTTGCGTCAATCCAAATGTTTTCCTATGTGTGTCCTTCATTCAACTACGTTTCATCTAATTAAGATATTGGACGATCATAATCCGTACTGTTATATTGGTGTGAGTACCTTTTTATCATTAAAACACATTTCCAAAGACGACGTCTCTATTAATAAATTCAATGGCAAACTCAATCAACACTATACTGCTTATTTTGTGTTGTACGAATATTTCCGGAAAAGTCCATCGCTTATACTGCAATACTTGCAATCTCAAACAGGCAAAGAAAAACCTTTCTGCGGCCTGTTCCCAAAGTTGCTGCCATTTCTGTTTTTACTGGATAGTCAGTCGTCATAGACTATTCATCTAATTCTTGGAATATTCTTGCTCTGGGTTGATCATTAATATGAGATCACATGTCATTTTATTACAAATAATAATTATACATTCAGACATGGAATATAATCGGAACCGTAAATGCAATAAATGTTCAATTTAAACTACACAGAACATATTATATAATTAACTGATTTATGAAGATCAGTTTCATGTGGCCATGCGTGTACAAGGTTGATAAAATAACATTTTATATAAGTTTACATGGTTTCCTATCTTTTAATACTTTACTGTATGGGCGGGATTTATGACCAGCTGTGACGTAGTGCTGTATTGTAAAATAATATGATTTGTATCATAATCAAATTTTTGTATAAGGTAATTTGGAACATGATCAAGAAAATGCCACCATAAGCCACGCCTCTTTTTCCCGGAAAATGCCAGGATGAAGGAAACTTTATACAAGCTTGTGTTGTCACCTGTTAATGTGTTACAAAAATAGCCTCGAAAACTTATGTTACTACCTCGTATATTCTTATATCAGTATAATTATTACGTACTTTAATCTCTTTTTTTTCGAGTTTTATGAGAAGCAGTTATGTACAACAATTTTTATACCATATTTTCTAGTACAAAAAAAAATGTATTAAAATACTGAATTTGTACAGCAGACAACCGTTTTCTTTCCAACATTGTGATGTTCCAGATTATACGGAAGACGTAATCCACAAAATATACCTATTTAGAAGCGAAATTCATGTTAAAATTCTGAACAATACTGAGTCACTGCAGGGATCCTAAAAATACACACATGTATGCAATCCTACAAATATATGCACATAGTTCTGTGTTTTCATGTTTCATGTTATACCGGGTCGTCCAAAAGTCTGGATTCACGTGGATTTTGAGTAAACTATTCACTTTTTTGGAAAACTGAATTCTGTATCTTGAATGGGAATAAAATTGCAACTCAATAGTATTTTTTATTTCAAAAAAATTGTTTATAATTTTGAGATAAAGTTAATAACAATGTTTTTTTAAATGGAAACCTACCGTGATTTTTATTTCAGAGAGAGTACTTTCGATAAGAATTGCATTGGCATAGAAATTTTGGCTATAAACCTTACGATTATTGTTTAAATTAATATTAAATTTTCGATCCGAACACTCGTTCGCGCTTGTTCGGAAAATACACGAACGTGTCTTCTCTTATCACGTTTCCAACTGTAGGCATGGGTCCACCCCCTAATAAAGCATTCTATTGAAGGCGTTACGTTTATCTTGAATGAAAGCATTTTTTTTTTATAAAATGGAGATCTACCGCTTTTTGTCGCCGTATCCCACCATAATTAGAATTTCTATCCGTTCTCTCTCTACCAGTTCCATATTTACGCAAATTGTTCAAAATCACAGATCACAAAAATAATAGATAAAGTCAATACCAAAACAACACAATTAACAACAAACAAAACGTTCAAGAAAACAGAAAATAAAAATTCAAATTCGCTCCGTAAACGTACACTAGTAATACCAAAAACAGAATGAGATAAGATTTGGACCTTCCAAGTGTCTAAAAACGGAAAAAGACCATAAAATTATTTTTTATTAAACTACGTTGTACTTTCTCATAACGTTTAAATATCGTAATCGCGGTAGATCTCCATTTTATAAAAAAAAAATGCTTTCATTCAAGATAAACGTAACGCCTTCAATAGAATGCTTTATTAGGGGGTGGACCCATGCCTACAGTTGGAAACGTGGTAAGAGAAGACACGTTCGTGTATTTTCCGAACAAGCGCGAACGAGTGTTCGGATCGAAAATTTAATATTAATTTAAACAATAATCGTAAGGTTTATAGCCAAAATTTCTATGCCAATGCAATTCTTATCGAAAGTACTCTCTCTGAAATAAAAATCACGGTAGGTTTCCATTTAAAAAAACATTGTTATTAACTTTATCTCAAAATTATAAACAATTTTTTTGAAATAAAAAATACTATTGAGTTGCAATTTTATTCCCATTCAAGATACAGAATTCAGTTTTCCAAAAAAGTGAATAGTTTACTCAAAATCCACGTGAATCCAGACTTTTGGACGACCCGGTATATTTATCTTGCTATTACTATCTATAGGTCATATTTATATCAAGATCTACCATAATCTACAATAAGTTTGCGTACCAGTTCTATATTTTGACAATAATCGGTGTATTATTTTTATCTGACTGATGCAACTGTTATACAATCTGGTCATTAAGATGCTGATGATACATCCCATTATCTATATAATTTATTGATCACAAATTATATTTACAATGGCTAAATAACAAAATAGTGTTGATACATTCCATGAGTGGAAGATATTTTACTACATTTGTTTGGAAAATGTTATTTAATACAAAGTCAAGAAATTCAAAGACATAATTATGCAATAAATAAATCCAGATGTCACCATAACACAAAAGTATCACTGTCAATTAAAATGCCATTAACAATAAATTTCCATACAGAAATTCAAATTCTTCTAACATATACGATGGAGTTTTTGTTTATCTATACAAAAAACTGAGATCAAGTCCATATTGATCGTCGGAAATGCTAGTCAAGTATGCAAGCTAGTAAGCTATGTCATCTTCTCACCAAGCAAACAATTAATGCACTTGTTACACAATCTCCCTCACAAATCAACTTCAGGCCTAGATGCTAACGGTGAAAAATATATAATTTCATTTTATAAGATGACTAAACCAAATGTCAATAATCTCCCAAAAAACAAAAACTATTCGGAGTGTTGCAGGATGGCCAATGGTTGTTTTGCTTTAGTGTTGATTCCTATATTTTGTATGTACTATTTGTCAAAAAGAAATCAAAACAGTATAACTGATTTTTTAAAGCAACTAGTCCGAAAATTAATATATGTATATAGTTGAAATACCGTGTATGTGTAATTTACTACTGGTCGGCCATTTGTATTTTAGCAAATTTTACATTTTACAATTTCTGCCCTACTACGATTGTCCAATTTGACATTATAATCCTATAAGCCCCATTTAAAGGGTTTTTAGCAGTTTTTTTTTGAAAATTATCAACATAAACTAATCAACTTCAACGTGATATTAATTTAAAATTACATGTTATTAATGTCGTTTTATTATATTGGAAATATTAGAATTCGATGTAAGCATGATCATATGATTATAAAGTGATGTTAGTTTTGTAAATTAAATATGTAGGCATGACTCTGGCGGTAGAAAAAATGAAAATACACCTGTAAGTTGCTGATTTAATAACTAAATCGGACGGCGTGTATCAATTACAGACGCTCATCACATAATAATACCAAATTTCCAATTATACTTTAGGTGTTAATACAAATTGTGGCCCGAAATACCTGAAAGGTTTGAATAACAACCTGTGGAAAGCCAGGCGAGGGAACAAGAACGTTCTAAGCGTAAAGGGTGTTACCTGTGCCTTTTAAAGATAGAAACACGTCTCGTCATTGCAGTCTGAACAACTAGTTTATGTTGCTCTGGCGCAGTCCCACAAATTGTAATTATTTATTATTTTTTTGTTTATTTATTATATTAATTTCAGGAGACGCTAATGTGTTAACGGCTTGCTTCTAAATGACATATTCAGTAAATATGCGGAATCAATGCATTTTATGGTTAAAAAAAGTGGTAATGTGATTTTTTAATGAAATACAAATAATCAACAGCAAAATATGAGCACTTCAGATTTTGTAAACTTAATAAATACAGAGTGGTTAGATTTTCATTGTACACTCAATATTTTCATTGAGAGTATCATATTTAAAAAAAATCAAAACGTGTCTGATACTATTTTTTGCCCTCTTTCTAATCCTGTGAAATAGGATAATGTCGTTTGAAAAACAAAAGATAATGTAATTTTTTTTAAAATTGAACACCCTGTATATTATTGGATATTTTAATAGCTTATTAAATTCTGAATATATCATTTATTTTTTTTTCGTTGGGCAATGAATAACGCCATAATAACAAAAAATAAAAAAGAAAAAGTATGCTTTGAAAATATGGCCGGGTAAAAAACAAAATATTATTTAAATGTCAGTTCGCATACCAGTTGATGAGGTGACACAGTTTAGTGATTAGTGAATCATTAGTGGTAGTTTCTCTAGATTATTTATTAAAAATGGAATTTACTAATGCAGAGAAAGCAGATATGTTACGATGCTTTTATTTATCAAATGATAACTGCCCTCAAGCTGCAAGTATGTATGTTAATCAATACCCCGATCGAAGGCAAACGCATTGGAATACACTTCTAAATTTACACACTTCATTAGTGAGGTACGGAAGTTTTAAAAAAATAAGAAATGTAAGAAATAGAAATATAAATCAAAACGATGCAGAAGGAGATGATGAAGTAAATATTTTGGCGTATTTTAGAGCATACCCCACTTCTTCAACTAGAATTGCTGTACAAGAGCTTGGCATCAACAGGTATAAAATCATGAAAGTCCTTAAAAAACACAAAATGAAACCCTATAAAATTCGTTTAGTGCAAAATTTACAACCGCTTGATCTGCAAAAACAGATGAATTTTTGTAATTGGGTATTAAATGCTGGAAGGCAGTGCTTGTCACACATTTTATGGACGGACGAGGCAAATTTCCATAGGAATGGTGTGTTTAGTAAACACAATTGTCATTTTTGGGATGACGTGAATCCTCGTAGTAGTGATTTTTTATTGATTAATATTATTTCCATCTTCTCTAAAGCAGTACAGTAAATGACTTTATTTTTGGTTAAAGAATTTGTTATTAACAGTAACAGTAGCAATCTTGACGGACTAACGCAGTAACGATTTCTGCGGTGTCGACTTTAATGTAGCTCCAATGTTAGTAACAGAGGCTACCCTCTTATTCTCCCACTTATAGTCGACCAGCTTGTTTAGTATATTCATCCGCAGGTAGACCGCGTGCACACTGTATACTCTTAGGGATAATAAAAGTAATGGAAGAATTTTACAAGCGTTATGCTATGAATATGATATTAAATATTATATATACCTACAATGACCTACATATATATAATTTTTAAGTTTGGCCAAAGGAATTCTGAATTATTTTCTTGGAAATAACGTCGTTTAGACGTTAAGTATTTAATTATATTATAACTACAGCAATTTAAAGAAATAATAGTGATAGAAGTGGGTTATATTTTAATGCAAATATGTACAAACAAAATGTGATGTACATTTCCTGTTTAGGGAATTGCAGAATATTATGGTAGTATTAGTATTTAGATTTAATTAATGTATTTCATTAAAAAATACACGAATCCCATACATTTAATTGTATTTTTAGTGTACTTTCGGTTTTTTCCTGGCTATATATGGATGTATTAAATTATAGGATGTATAAAATTATAGTATATCGTGGGTTTAAAATTATTTGTCCTTTGTATTGGTAGGCACTAAAACACAAACAAGGGACTGTTTTGCTCAAACGTGCATTCTTCATTCAAAACACTTGATAATCAGAAATTAGCTTCCAAGAAATTCACTACCGCCTGCTTTTAGACATACTGCTTTATACGCTACCAAGTTATTTTTCCATGAATCCAAGAAGTAACAAGCTAAAGGAAATCTAGAAATTGCAGCGGAAAAGTGCATATGATAATTACAAATTATTTCTTTTTTTAATTAATAACTTCATTCACCACGGCCATTTCGTCGCAAATGTTATACGTATGAAAATTTGTATTATGTGAAGGTGTAAAATATACGTTTCTATTTCAAACTAAAAATTTTCCACGGCTACCACCAGTAAATATTTTCAAACCACAGATGACCTTTAACAATAATATAATACGCTAATTAAAAGGCAAAAGGATCAGCGGCGAACCGTCTATGACGAAACGGCAAAGTAACAAAATTAAATTAAAATAAGTAATGTTAAGACTGCACTTCTTGCAAAATAAGGTAGGTATTTGAAATTTCATTTAGTTAAATATATATAAAAAGAAAACAATAAGTGAGCTTAAATTTAATCATAAATATCTATAAGTGCACTTTAATCGTACTGCAAGTAAGAAAATAAGATGAAAGATAAGATAGTATTCTCTTTCAGTCTCGCTCATGATCCATTTTTACTGTCATTTAATTTATCTTTTTCGATTTGATTAATTTACTTTCACAATACCAGCGAGAGATATCGCAAGAATCATCAACCAAAACTGAAAAATATAATAAATGCACTAGCTAGAATAAAGCTGGTGTATATAGAAAACTACCTAATAAAACACCCAATTAAAAACACTTCACATTTTATGATTTAAATATGAATCTATTTACATAACTTCAAGCATTTACTCTACATTTTATTAAAAAATCCATAACCTATTGTATTTAGTTTCTAAGTGTGGAAAATTAATTTTCGTTATCAGTCGTGTATAATCAATTCTGGGAATCTATAATTTTTAAAAACCGTGAAAAAGTACATAAGAAAGTAATTAATACATCGAAAATTTGAAATTCGTTAACAAAAAGTATTATTTTTCTCGCTGTGTCATTACAATAATGACTACAATATACCGGGTGTGTTTGAAGAAAATGCAAGTACTACGGGGATATATTCAGAATATCGATATAAGAGAAATTAACCAATATGTTTAAATACGGTTCAGAACCATTACGAACACAATTAATGGTAAAGTTTTCTAAATAAATTTCAGGAAATTATTCTAAAGTAAATAGTTACACAATATTTATTACAAGTATCAAGCAAATAACAATAATTAAGGCTATTAATTAGGGAAGTGCAAATTAAAATGTCGAACATTTCCTACATATTCCTACTTCATAAAAATTGAATTATAAAAAATAAAATTATGCAATGATAAATTTATTTATCAGAAAACGTTTCCATCAACTTGTTTCCGTTAAGGTTGAACATCGGACTTTTAAGTACATATATGCAAATAGGAAAAAGCCAGGGATAATAAATATTTTTTTTAACTCATAAACGGCAGGAGATAACGCAAACACTAAAAATCTACAATATATTTTAATTCCTATAATAGTTACAGAACCATTATCGGGGTACTTTTAATGTAGAATTAACATTTGATATTAACACTTATCCACTTACGAGGGCGTATTTTTATGTTATCTACCTAGCCATGAAAAAAAGCACATAAGAGAACAAAAAAAAATATTTTTCTACATAACTCCCTTCAACACTAATACACTTATTCCGTCTTTTTTCCAGTTGCCCATACATACATATACCGATAGGTCCAGCCCGCGACGGGCCATACATAGGCAACAATATACGTATGGAACGTGCTATGTGGCAACGTGTGTACGATACCACTCCGCGTGCTCCTATTTTGAGTGACTTTCTAAAAATTTGAATTTATTTTGTAGAATCATTGATTTTTTTACTTTTATCTTTTAGAAAACGTTATTGTTTTTTTATTACTTAAAATTACTTTTCCGTAGCAGCTAAGAATACAATAATAATAATAAATTGGACCTTATTATGTCTGAAACAAATGGGCAAATTACGTATACAGAACGAATATGTAAACGACTATATCCTTGCGCGGTTTAAGTCTTACTAAATTCTTAACTGCAATGTGCTGCTGCTGCGGGTAGAGGGGTTTCGGTGGGGGTTTCGGTGTTGCCACTCATTGCTGACTATGGCCCGTTCCGAGCTGGACCTATCGATATATATACATACATATTAGAAAAAAATTGCTTCGGTAACCCCGCAAAATATTCTTCAACAGCTTCTTTGAGTTCTTCATCAGAAGCAAAACGCTTTCCACAGTCATTGATTATCTGCTGAACTTTGTTTGCCTTATGAACCCGACAATTGTCGTGCAGCAACAAGTTTTGTTGTGGATACGTTTTTCCTCCAGAGCAGTTTTTAAATTTTTAATTGTGTTTCCGTAGGCCTCTCCATTTATGGTAGACCCTCTCGGCATATATTCAATAAGCAAAACTCCTTCAGCATCCCAGAAAACAATTGCCATCAGTTTTTTTCCAGAAAATTGTCTTGGCCTTTTTTGGTGGTGGAGAGCCCTTATGAACCCACTGCATGGATTCTTGTTTAGTAGGAAGGTCCCAGTAATATACCCAAGTCTCATCCCCGGTAATAATTCGAGATAAAAATGTGTTGTCCCTCTCAAAATTGACCAAATTTTCTTGAGAAACTTCTTTTCTGCACAGTTTTTGTTCAGGTGTAAGCAAGCTGGATATCCACCGTGCAGACACCTTCTTCATACCCA
The DNA here is from genome assembly GCA_963170755.1 of Amphimallon solstitiale. Taxonomy (NCBI): domain Eukaryota; kingdom Metazoa; phylum Arthropoda; class Insecta; order Coleoptera; family Scarabaeidae; genus Amphimallon; species Amphimallon solstitiale. Next base: position 132,490,422 of record OY720676.1, read on the forward strand.
AATCGTCATGCAAAATTTTGAGAACACTTGTTTCGGATATACAGACTTCATTGGCAATGACAGAGATCTTTACACGCCGATCTTGCAATACCAAATTTTCGACTTTTCGCACAATGTTTTCAGTTCGAGCTTCAACCGGACTTTGGGTCATCATTGAGTGACTCTCGGCCACATCGAAAGTGTTTAGACCAATATTTTACTTGGAAATAAGATGGTGTATTTTCCCCATATACAGCAACCATTCTTTCGTGAATTGCTTTTGGATTATTGCCTTCCTTTGTCAGGAACTTTATTACGCTGCGATTTTCAACTTTAGTTTCACTCATTTTTTCGAGAAATGGACCGTCTCAAATCTCTATACACAGCATAAACTAAACACAACTTAGCACATGAACTTCTAACAGTGACAGCAATTTTTCAATAATTTGTTTGACATCGTCACTCTTTTGTTTCATGGCTAGGTAGATAACATAAAAATACGCCCTCGTATCCTGAATTGGAAAATCCATCATTGATGAATTCATCGACCGAGTACATCGGTCTTGCACATTAATATTTCTTTAAGACAGACATAGGTTGATTGCTGTGGAATATTTTCACTGTATGAGGTAATTAATTATAAATTTTTAAACAATAAAATAAGAAAACTTTTGTACGTTAGTCAACTATGTTTTTAGTGTAAGAAGAAGTAGGTGGCAATATTATAAATATGACTTGTTCGCAGGGATGGGCTGGAGGCGGTTCGCATCGGTTCGCGGGAACCGTTTGTTAAAACTTAAGGAGTTCGGCGAACCGTTTGTTAAAAATTAGAAAAATTAAAGCAGGTAGAACACGTATTAAAAAAATTGGTTGAGGAAATAAACAAACTGTACAGAATGCACAAAATTCAAATTACTGCAGTTTTCTTAAAAAACCCGAATACCCCATCGGATCGGTGTATTTTTATTAGTAGAGTCCTCGCCGACAATTATTTATGACTGGGATGTTTGATGTGAAACGCAAAAAATTATATTGCCTGTGAACCTTCAGTTCAGTCAATGATTTTTTATTTTCAGTAATAGTTCGTCGTTTGTCTGTTCACTTCTCGTGTAGATTTTGAAAAAATTAGTTTACGAATAGTGTTGAAGTTTAAGTTAAGTTTAGATTACTTAGTAAGTGACAATTTTTAAATTTTTATCATGAAAAGACAAAGTGTTCTTTCTTCATTTTTTCAACCAAAAGTGATGAAATTAGCTGATGATGTTCTACCAACGACATCAACAGTAACCAGTACAAATCTTGAGCAAGGTATGAACAAACTTCATTTTATAAGTAATCTTGTTTTTATAAATTGCGCACTTTTAGAACCCGATAATATAGAAGATAAAATCTTTATATCCATGCCATGTGACAAAAAAACTAAAGAATCAAGATCAGGTCATGATGGTAAATTTATTTTTTAAAATCTAGAACGTTCATAGTTAAATTAAGCTATTTTTCAGTAACATCAATAACATCTGTTGACGACAACATATCTGATAATGGTCTTTATCGCGAGTTGCCGGAATGTTGGTCCTTAAAACAGTTTAAATATTTTGAAGAAAAATATACGTGGTTAGAAGTAAAGGGCGGTAAACTTGGATGTAAAATTTGTCGTCTTGGCTCTCTGGGTGTAGAAAAGGGAAAACATTTTCACATAGCATCTGCATGGGTAAACTACAATGTAAATGCAAATGGCTCAACAAAAATCATTCAACAGGCGTCTTTTAGAAAAAAACTAAACGAGCATGCTCTTTCACAGTCTCATTCAAAAATCGAATTAATTTTGAAACAATCTGGAAAAGAATCTTTAGCAACATGTATCGAAAAAGCTAATGAAAAGTCTATTGAAGTGACTGCAAGAATTTTCAATATAGTATATAGTTTGGCAAAACAAAATAGACCAATGTCAGATATGGAACGCGAAGTAGAACTACAAATAAAAAACGGTGTAGATTTAGGAACGTGCCTTCATTCCAGATATTCAGCTATACGAGTTATCGAGCATATATCTTCGGAGATAAAAAAACAACTCTTTAATAAAATTATTGAAAACAATGCAAAAGTTTGCATAATATTAGACGAAGCGTCGACTATTGCAAAAAGAAGTGTACTTGTTATATATTTGAAATGTGCATTGAGTTTATGTCCAGATCCTATAACTGTTTTCATCGAACTTAAAGAACTTGAAAACACCACGGCCGAAGGTATCCTCAATACACTTTTACAGTGTTTAAACGAACATGGTTTTACAAGAGATTTTTTATTAAAAAATTTAATTGGACTTTGCTGCGATGGTGCTAGTGTTTTGTTAGGAAAGATATCTGGTGTGAGTGCTCAACTCTCGAAGATTTTTCCAAATATTATTGTTTGGCATTGCTTGAACCACAGGTTACAACTGGCTTTGGATGATTCCATTAAAGATATTAATGAGATCAATCACTTTAAAATTTTCTTAGATGAAATTTATTCAATTTATCATAAATCTAACAAAAATCAAACAGATATACGACAAATTGCAAGTGATTTAGAAATTGAGATTTTAAAATTTGGGAGTCTTTGGGCCAAGATGGTCTGCATGTAGTTTACGAGCTGCTAAAGCTGTTTGGAATGCATATCCAGCTCTATACACGCATTTTGCAAAAATTAAAAAGTTTTCCGGTATGGCTAACAGAATGGTTAACAAAAATTTTCTATGCGATCTTGCTCTTATGATAGATATTTTGGAGGAAATATCATTATTATCTAACGCATTTCAGTCTCGATCAACAACAATGCCTAAAGCAGACAGGTTAATGAGAAGGACAATTAGAGCACTCGAAGTACTTAAAGATAGTACTGGTAAATACGAGAATGAATTACAGACCGTTTTAAATTCTCAAACTTTTAAACATATACCTTTTAAACAAAATGACCGATGTACACATTTGCCCAGAAACAGATTAATACAAAGTGTTATAGATAATATAAAAAATAGACTTTTGTCTGCAGATCACGTATGTTTATCATCACTTGATGAAAATTTAAAGGATAAAGATAAATATCAGGAACTAATTAATATCTTTAACTTGATCGATACATCATCGTGGTGCCTAGAAAAAGTGTTTTCTCCATGGATTGAAGCAGAAAATAAGTTACCGGCGTTAGAAAAGTTATTAAAATATGAAATTGATCGAAATGAATTTAGAGATTTTGTTGATTCCTATCTAGAATCAAGAAACAATGTTCCTCCATCCATCATGTGTGCTAAAAAAATCGCAAATACCATAAGCATTAGTAGTGCTGAAGCGGAAAGAGGATTTAGCGTAATGAATGACATTGCAACAAATGACATTGCAACAAATGAAAGAAGTAATATTACGATAAAACATATTTCAGATTTAATGACAATTAAAATAATCGGAAAACCGTTATAACAATGGGATGCTACTCCATTTGTTAAATCTTGGATCCGAAAAAGGCATCGCGATGCAACTGATACGAGAATTCGTAAAAAAGCGGAAATAAAATATTCAGAAAATGAACTTCAAATATGGGCTTTAATTTGATAAAATCCAAATGCTCCATCCTGGGGTCCAATATTAATCAATCAATCAAATATGGGCAATTAGTTAAAATATTTCAGTAAATTTATTTTTATAATTCACCTGTTATTGTAGTATATGTATTGTAAATATAATAGGGTCAATAGGGACACCACTGCTATTGCTAAAAACTATCTGTTTTTACTGACATCATAAGTAATAATTAATATTAATAAAGAAATAAAGTGTTATTATTAGCGAACCGGTTGATAATGATTTGGCAGCCCATCCCTGCTTGTTCGTATTTTTTGAAGAAGTGTATGTGGTTATTAACTAATACATCGATACCAGCGTAGATATTTGTGGTCTCTAAATATATTTTTTGAGACCAGAACAAGTTACACATTCACGACATAACCCTCCAAAATATTATATCATAATAAAGTCTGGAATTAATGTTGGCATAATATAAACTAATTGCGGCATCCCTGCCCACATTCTGTACCACGACTCTCAACGCGTAACAACATCCATTTAGTTTTGAAGTTAGAAGGTCGATGTGACGCATCCGATACAGTGATCACCAACCATAAAAATTTATTATCGTCAACTCAGAGCTTTTTACTCTAAATGCAATAATTGAACCGTGGCGGCGGTTATGCGTTTCGTAGAAGTCAATATCCTGAAAAACTCTTGTGGTATGAAAATGGCCCACTTACTTGCAACCAAAATTACCCCTCCCTCTCAAGTAATGGTTTTTTTGGTAAATGCAAGAATTTGATAAATAACAAGGTTATGTTTATACTTGTGTCGTTGTCTGATGACTCCCATGACCTTAACATTTTAAAAATTACTTCTTTGTATCTACAGTGTAAGCTCTCATAAGCGGTCCCTGTGTTTTCGTCCGGCTATGGGAGATGTCCGCTTATGGGATTGTTCAAAAAAATGCTTTTTGACATATGCATTTTTAAGACAATAAATAAAAAACAGTATTTCCGTAGATGCAGTTATAATAAATAGCCTTTATAGCAACAAACTCACAAATGTGTAAGAATGTAGATAAATAAATATTAATATGGTAGGTATTCATGTATTATACATATGCACATACATTAAAAGTATAAAAATAAATTTACATGGGCTGCCATGTTTACACAAAACAAAATAGCGAATCTTTCCTTGGGCAGCTTACCACCGATACATTTGTCAGATTTCAAAGCGAAAGTTTTATCGGGTAAAGTACGGAAGAATATCCCACTTTCATCAGTATTATAAATACTCTCTGATGAATACCCAAGCAATATAGATGGAAGCTTTGCCAAGGCAAAGCTTCCATCTATATTGCTTGGGTATTCATCAGATGTAAGTCAGATAGACGTCGACCAATTCAAGAATTGGTCGACGTCTATCTGACTTACATCTGAAGCTTCGCCACCTATACGTTTGGAAGTAATGTTATGTCGTTTACGCCATTTTTGTAGCCAACTATCTGATGCAGAAAATGAAAATATTTGCTGAGCTATTTCTCTTGCCTTGGCCTTTATTATCAGTCCAGAAATGGGAATGTTCTGGCTTCTAGCCCTTGAGAACCAATCAAAGCAAATGTTGTCTATACGAGAAGCTTCAGGTTTAAAAACAATTTTTTTTCTGGTGAATATTTATACCAGGCTGCCATCTTCAGCGAATATTTTCCCTATTTTTTGAGATTTCTGCAGCCTGTGTTTTCCCGATATTGAACCTTTACTAAGATATTAATAAATTTTAAAACTTGTTTATTTTTCGTAAATAAAATACCTTACCATTTTGCTAGTTCACGGACCGACAACCTTTCTTTCTCCAACGTGTTGATAATTTCAATTTTTTCGTTCAACGAAAGTATGTTTTTTCTCGGTGCCATTCTAATATGTACATATGAGATACAAGTTGTGATTGTTTCAAAAGGAGTAAAAAGATGAAGGGAAAAGTAAACAACACGTATAATGACTATAGTAGCTTGTAATAGGGGAATCACCGCGTTAACTACGCATAAGAGTTTTTAAAAAGCAAAAACACCGAATTCATTGCAAATCATAACACACACTGAGCATACGACTAGGTAAAAAGGGGAATACCGGATTTATTATGATTCTTTTTGGGGTATTACATACTTAGAAGGAGTTTTGTGTCCGCTTGTGAGAGATTTTTGGTACGGAATGTATAGAAATATAGTGTCCGTGTCCGTCCGTTAGAGCGTCCGCTTATCGGAGAGTAATCTATATTAAAAACGTAACAAAACACTTGTGTACTGAAAATTTGTCCGGTTACGAGAGATGTCCGCTTATAAGCGCTGTCCGCGAGTAGAGCTTTCACTTCGATAACATTTGGGTACATTTATTATATAGAAACAAGTACAACTAACCTATAAAACTAACCAACCTGTTGCTTTATTTAATAGAAGTAAATTTTCAATAATCGTATTATAGTGATTGTGGCTTTGATTCATAATTGTCATTTACGGCACAAAGCTACTCTAAAGTTCGGAGAAATTGTGTTATTAAATATGTATCTTTAAATGTCTTTTATTTCTGTTAAGGTTTAGATTACGCTGCATGAATCACGCACTAAGTTTATCCAAGTTCATTTCAATTGGTTTTACTACGTAATCTCTATCATTTACCCGTAGCATCATCGATGAGTCATTCACAAGCCAATAGCTTCTTCACCACTTTAGGCAAGTCATTTACATAAAGCACAAACAAGAGTGGTACCAGAGTAGACCCCTGTGACAAGTCGAATTGAACATTTCTCTAACATTAATTTTTTAGTTCCTCCATTACATGGAATGAGATAGATCAATTTTCCGCTTAGTACCCGTATATTTAATTTTTTCAAGTTCGTTTATTTAGACGTCCCGATTTTAAGCAACTTTTTATCTCTATTTACAAGATCTCGTATGGTTAACTGCCATCTAACTTTTGTATATAATATCTTCTAACTGATGCCATCATACTGTCCAGTTATTCTTAGAATATGTTTGTTCTACACTTTTTCTATAGCAGCAAATAAATTAAATTTTGGAATTGAGGTGTCAACTGTGTTAATCCCAGACAGACCACTCTTTGCTGTTTTTACTATTTTTGCTATGCACTTAGGATTACAATCATGTTTATAGGCAAAAAAATACAAGGAAGAGCATAATATGCAGTTAGACCGATACATTTCGTTCCATTGTCTAAAATGGTGTATTGTGTATTTCCTTTATACTACTTTCCTTTTATAAACTGAAAGACTGATTTTCATACTCTTTTGCTTCAATTTCGTTAGTTTGTCTTCATTATTTTTTTATTTCAAAACAGACTCTTAATTCATTGCAACCAATATATCTATTACTAAAATGTTAGAAATATCTTGAGGGAGGCAGTGAAATGCTTCTCTTTTGCAATCCACTGCCTTGGCAATATTTTTCACAAAGCTAATTTTATGTAGATTGCTGGCATTATAATTTTCTCTATTTTTTATCCAAAAAACATTTTATATATTGACATTATGCTAAAGAGTCTCTTGTACTAATCAATTTTATTTGTAGAAGAATAAATATGCCATAATGTAAAAAAAAGTGATTATTGTTGATGATATACCAAGTACACCTCAAATAGTTATATTTTTTAAAGTATAAAGTTACTATTAAAAATCTTGTTCACTTTCAGTTTTTATATTGAACCATGTATTATTAGCAATACAGATTTTGTATCAGTATTTTTATATACGAAGATGTCCAACAGCAACATGGATATTTATAAACTTAAAATCCATTTATTATCTTAAGAATTAGTATAAAATGTAAATTGACATGCCTATATTATTCTTAGATATTTGTAACTATTTAGTAATTTTCAAGTCATACATTCTACATGTTTCTGCAAGATGTAATATTAATAACATTGGAGAAACATATATACTTAGTTTGATACAGTTTATTCAAATAATTTGTGTGCATTTGTGTTAACATACATATATGTTAAATACGATTCCTTATTGTAATTGAATGTGAATAAATATTTCACATGTATAATAATTACTTAATTATAAGTGGCATTCAATCAACAAATGTGTGTGTAGTAAAATATATTTCAAATTGGGGAATATCTCATACACACAACATTACTTATAACCTATTATTTTCCTTAATTTATTTTCCCCATAAATGAAATAAACATACCTGTAAAACTCCATAACTACTTCGGCCAATGTCATTGCTAGGAAGAAGAGGATCTTCGATACACAATAAACTAGGTCTATGACCATCAACCATGTCCTTTTGCATTTCTTCCTTATTAATGTATCTCCCCCCATCACGTATCCTAATGCCTGTTTGCATATAATTGAATTTACGTCCATAAAGTTCAAAAAACTCTATAAGCAAAACACCCAAATTAACACCTTCTAATCGAATATCAGTCCGTGGGTGTAGCTGAATAAAACTGATACACATTAAAATTAAACTATAACTTGATATACCACCAGTGAACACTTCATTTAAGTCTCTTTGAAGTAGAAATTGTTTTAAAACGTACACTAATTTTTTAAGTGCTGGATACTTTTGCACATATTGACTTATTAGTTCTGCTGATTTTACACCATTACACATATTAAATGAAATATCAACTTTAACGTCTGTTTTCTTATCAGTTAATTTTACTATAGGTACCGAAGCTTTGTCCAGTACTTTTATACTATTTTCATCAGCAATGTCCTTATTTAAAAATTCTTTTTCTAAAGTCCTTAAAGGCAGGTTAGACCATTTACCTGAAATTAATATACTTGGAATTAATGATATAATTAATATATAAAAGGAATTTTAAATTACCAATAACAACTAAATCTATATCACTTGTAGGTAAGTAAAGTCCTGTACGGTAAGAACCAAACACTTGCACTTGAGCTTCTGGCCATAATGACTGAATAATTTTCTCTATCCGATGAACGACATCACCTCGAATACGGTGTTCGGTAGGACTTGGCGACATATATTCATAAAAGTGTTCAATTTCTTGATGTAATCTGTAAGTTAAGTAAAATACACAATTTGATGAACAAAAATTGATGGCATGAACAATTTGAATTTAACACTTTAGGTTATTTAAAATGTCAAATTAGGCCATCTGAAGGCAAATAAGAGAATTAATTTTTTAGAAGGACAACTTACGTTTAAAAATTTAGAAAGGAAAGACTTTTCTGTCTGTTACCTACCCTATGATTCCTTTTGTATAAAGAAAATCTCTTTTTCTCCAAGCTGTTCCTCCATATATTCCAATCACTTTTTCTGGATGGCGGAAGAAACCTCTCGTACTCGCACGATTTTCGACCTTACGGCTACGCGGTACGAACATAATATTTTTATCGTTTTTACCATTTATCAAACCGACATTCTGTTGATTTTGATTATTGAGTGCATTGTTTATAGATTCAAGATCGTTGTCGCCTTCTTTTAAGTTCATATTATCGAGATCTTGTTGAGTTTGCCACAAGCGAAGCCACAATTGTTTAGCTGGACCTTCTTGCTCTGGCTGAAACCAAGATATCGAAGGATCCATTCAAAGTTATCACAGTTACTATTACAATTTATTAACCATTTGATTAATTATTAATTGATAGACACATGAGATTCTACAACACCACAAATCACGCTGTAGTCACACCTTGCGAATATCACACGACTGACAGGTTAACTTTCCACCCGCCAGAGAGCGTCAGATATGTCAATTTTTCTAGATTTTATTACAATACCTATCATAGCCGGTTCTTTGAATTTTAAGAATCATAAGTATCAAATGACTTTCGTACTAGATTCCAAATAAGATATTAATGATTTCTGGTATTTGCTGATAGATATTTTTATTGCATTCTATTCCAGTTTAAATTAAAAATAGAAACGATTCCCTATTGTACATATCTACAGCAAGTTGCAGATATACGATGAAGTTGGAAACTTTTGCTCCATGCTTGTTTGACATGTAAAAGGAGAAAATAAATTTTTCAAGTAAAACGTCAAAAACAAAGTTATAAGATTTTCAATACATATTAACTTATTAATGTTATGTATATTTTTGATTGCTTATACCTATCAAATTTGAATAAGATGTGCAGTTCTCATCCACACAATTCTCAAGTATTATTAAGATTTATTTAATTAAATTAAAGTAAATAATTAATATACCTACATGAGCGAGATAGGGGAATACGATTCAGTTTCATTCAGACTAGACCGACTCGTGTTTTGTCGGCTCTCGGGCAAACCGGTAGGTATTAGGTAATACGGTGCCCGAGAGCCGACAAAACACGAGTCAGTCTAGTCTCACAGAAAGTGAACTGTATTCCCCTATCTCGCCCAAGGATGTTATAACATCCTTGATCTCGCCCATGTATTATAGCAATTGTTTATTGTGTCCGCTCTTATTATTTTTTTTGATGTGTTCAGTTCACAATTAAAACTGCATGGTAACCGCTTAAAACGAATAACGCACTGAACGTCATTTTCAGTAATCTACCCAGTCAACACCAACACGCATAACTGATATAGGAGTATACATGGGTGAAGTGCATCCGTTTTCACTCACCGACTCGTGTTTTGTTGGGTCTTGGGTACCGTATTACGGTTTCCCCGAGAGCCGACAAAACACGAGTTGGTCTAGTCTGACTGAAATCGAATCCACTTCCCCTATCTCGCCCATGTATATAAGAGATAACATTTATAGAGCTCAGTCATGACTTTTCATGACTCCTCTGAAAGAGAATATCATTAAATCCCTCTAAATCAAGATCAGCCAAATTAAGATTAATAGTAAAAAGCGTTAGCTTGACTAATTCAATCCAGTAAAGAAGAAGTAGAGCTCAGAGCAGCTCAAACAAGCTCAAAGTTATGTGCCACAATTCCTCAAATAAAGCAATCGTTAAGTTCTTGGAAGTAAAACATATTTTGTCACATAACAATTACATGTATCAGCTACGTATCTTAATTACTTTTTATGAGATTTTAATGGTAGAATATCAACATTGTTTGTCTATTACTTTTTGTAATAATTTAGTAATAATTTAAAAAGGCTTTATGCATAGAAGTTTTATAATATTAATATAATGCTCAGAATTCCATGCGTTTTGATTTTACGTATAGAATGACATTATTTCTGGTAAAAATCGACTGTGAAATGCGTTTTTAATTATATGCGGATAAAACTGATAAAAGCCTCATAAAATTTGAACTACCACCTTTTTTTGTTTGCATATTATCATCATAATAATATTAGGTTTGTTCGCAGCTTCTACACTTAAATGGCAGTGTACACTACAATTTTCTGCACTGCACTGCAACAGCCGTGTAGTGAGCAAAGAGTGAGTGAAAATTCGTGTAACACGGCAAAGTTGTTGTGCACGACGTTCGTAGATAAGTTAGTGTAGTTTGATTTGAAACAGTTATAGGTTAGTTACTAACATGGATAGTGAAGAAGAAATTTTGGAACAATTTTTAGAATCGGAATCGGATGACGAAAAATTATTTAGTTCGTCCGAAGATGATACAATATTAATGTGGGATGCGCACTTTTAAAAGATTCAAGAACAACAATAAAAAATTATGTCGAAGAAGTTATTCCTAAATATTCAGAAACAGAGTTTCTGTCCCATTTGAGAATTAGAAGAAGTATGTTCCAAAATCTCTGTGAGAGATTCAAGTCTTCAAGTTTTTTTTCTGATAGGGATACACATGGTATGTGCAAATTATTATATGACACATTTAAATTGATTTCTAAATTTAATTCATAGGTCTGTTGTCTCCAGAAAAGAATATGGCAATTTTTCTCTGGTTCATAGGACATCAGACCACATCATACCGTGATGTTGCCAATCAATTTGATGTTTGTTTAAGCACTGCTCATACAGTAATTGGTAGGGTATCACAGTTCTTGTGTGATTTGGCACCAGAAGTCATTAAATGGCCAACAGTTGAGCAACAGCAAGAAATTTCAATGTTCTTCAATACCACAAAAGGTTTTCCTAATGTTGCTGGATGTATTGATGGGTCCCACATTCGTATAGACAAGCCCAACACTGAGTATCCTGATAGTTATATTAATAGAAAAGGGTATTATTCAATTCAAATACAAATAGTTTGTGACAACAAGAAAAAAGATAAGAGATATATTTTTGGGATATCCTGGCTCTGTCCATGATGCAAGAGTATTTGCAAATTCCAAAACTTTACTATTATGCTCAAAATTACCAGAAAATGGAAAATATATTTTGGGTGATTCAGCATATCCATGTTTACAATATTTGTTAACACCTTACAAAGATAATGGCTATTTAACAGCCAATAAAAAAAATTTTAATAAACAATTAAGTTCATGCAGAGTATTTGTGGAACACACAATTGGTATATTAAAACAAAGGTTTAGGCAATTGTATCACTTAAAAACTAGGAACATTTCCTTACTACTTCACCAAATTAAAGCATGCTGTGTATTACATAATCTGGCATCAGAAGATGATTTGCATTCTTTTGAAGAGCAAGAAATTACAAGTGATGAAGAGGAGGAAGAGGAAAAGGAGGAAGATAATGATATTGACACATTAAATTATAGCAAAAATGCTGGAAAATTGTTAAGAGATTTATTATCTAGTACACTATAATATACATATAAGTATGTATGTATGTTTATATAAATAAAAATTTGAATCGATGTTATATTTACATTTTACTTTTTCTTTGAATGTGGAAATTTGAGTTCCAAATATTTTTCAAATAAATCATTTTTTCGTTTCAGTTCTCTGTTCCTATCTTTTATTAAATTTATCTTTTCTTCTTTTTCTAAGCTTTTCAGTTTTGCACTCTCTTTTAGTTCATTTTTTATGTCAATCAATACATCCACAGATCTTTTATGCCATTTTCGAGAAGGTGTAGAGTGATAAGATGTTGATGCACTTTCATCTACTGAATCTGTATCATTCTGACATTGCTCCGTTTCACTACTATAGAAAATCATATAGTTATACAGCATGATATGCTATGTTAACAAAAATATATTACCTCATATTGTACTTTTTACGCAATTCTTCTTTATGGATTGTTGCTGTTGCAGTCAATAATATCTCTGGGAATATTTTAGGATCTTTTTCAAATATATCATCTAAATCTCTGATAATAGACATTGATAATTAAAAAAAAAAACTAATAATCAAAATACACACCTTTTATATTGGAACACAATTCTTCCACGACCAGTACTTTTATTGCTTTCATTTGTAGATTTATACCTTCTTTCTAAAGTTTTGAATCTATTTTCTATTTGTTTGCTATTGAAATTAAGACCTTTATTATGAAAGTCCAAAGCAATCTTTTCCCACATCCTTGCTTTTGTTTTTAATTTTCTGTTTCGGACAAGTTCTATATATTCTTTATATAGAGAAAGGAGAAATTTTGTATTATTTTCATTCCAAATCATTTCCTCTCCAGTTTCGTTGATATTATCATTTTCTGGATTAATAAACAATTTATTAGTGATTTAAGATAACTTATTTACATACCATCTAGACTATCATTCACATCATTGCTTTCATTTGGTAATGTAGTATCTACATTTCTGGTGTCCCTAACATTATCAAATTTATTTATTTCATCAAATAATAGAATATAATTGTATCCATCATCAGAACATTTTATGCATGTCCACCCTTCTACACAAGAAATATCTACATTGCAAGAAATATATTCACTTTTATTGTTATTGCAATCACCTAAAATGCAAATATAAAAAATTCTGCATTGTAATACATTTTTTATACACACCAATAATTCGAAACAAATATCCAGACTCGTCTTTAACTGGCTCACCATTATCATTCTTGACTAAAACAGCACGTTTAGTTGGATACTCATAAGCCATTGTAAATAAAATTATTTAATTTTTAAAAATCAAATGCGTATGCAGCGTATTTACAATTGACTACCCCACAACATTGTACATAACCTAATTCTTCTACACTCCACTCTTCACACTTGCTAAAAATTTGTGTACCTTAACGAGTGTGGCGGGATAATTTTTGAATTATTTGAACAACACGATTTTGCAACGAACAAGTTGTAGTGTAACACGTAAAATCAACGAACACATTTTATGTTACACTCTCTACACTATTGTAGTTAGTGTAGGTGCAACGAACAAACCTATTGTCTGTGATTTGTGGTATGGGGCCCGATTCTCGAACTTAAGAGAAGTGAACGTTCTATTGAGAGAAGTGATAGATCACACTCCCATCCCTGATTCTCCTAACTTCAAGAATAGCTGTTTTTAGGTAGGGATGTGTGTCGATCGTGTAGGAAATAGCAGTGCAATGTTGCCAGGTTGCAAATGAAGGCGGATTAGGACAATTGTTGTATAGAACAGTGTATATTAGGTAATATGTAATACGAAAACTATTTCTTTTAAATAGCGTGTGTAATGTTGAATGGTTTTATGGGTTATATCAGTTGGATTTCCGGAAAGTGTTAGGCTAAACATCGAAATGTGAATATTGTTTTCTACGTATCATACATGTAGAAATAATGTAACATATATTAAAGTAATAAAAATAATAAAATAAAATAAAACACCTTTTTCACAAAATTAGTTTAATAACTATTTAAACATATATTTTATAATAGGTAAAATACATGTTATACAGACAAATTTTAAAGGTAGGGTGAAAAAACGATTAATGCAAAATTACAACGAATATTAACACTATAAAATTCTGAGAATTAGTTCAATGGGAAATACAAAATATTAATGAGAAAGAACGGGTAAAACTAACGCTGACAGGATTACGAATTACAATTCTAAATAAGATATTAATGAAAAGTTTAATATATAATTATGTATTTAAACCTATTATCTACGAGACATTTTATAATAAAAATACATGTTATACAGAACAATTTTAAAGGTAGCTGAAAAACGATTAAAGCAAAATTACAACGAATATTAACAATATATCATTCTGTGAATTAGTTCAATGGGAAATACAATTTATTTCTGAGAAAGACAACGGGTTAATTTAACAGTGACAGGATTATGGATTAACAATTCTAAATAAGATATTACTCAAAAGTTTAATACATATTTCAAGAGTGTCTTAAGTGTTATCCGATGTCGGTATACAAGATAACAAACGAAGAAACGTTCAAATAAGATATAAAGAACACATGGCTCATGTCAAATTACAAAATGTAGAAAAATCCGCATTAGCTCTACATCATATTGATACAAGTCACAACTTCAGCCTAGAAAATGTTAGTTTAGTTAAACAAAGCAACAATAGAAACTTAGATATGTGGGAAGTCATGTACATGAAAAAACATAAAAATTATCAGCTATAATATCCCAAGAGCATTGATAACAGTACGAAATAATTTTATCACAGTTTTTGAAAGCACGTTACTTGGTAACAGCCCGACGCCGTAGGCGGAGGGCTGTTAACCTAAAGTAACGTGCTTGAGAAGTTGTGATAAAATTATGAGTATTTATCAATGCTCGCGGGATATTCGGTAAGAAAATTTTTTGCGATTCAATGAAAATTATTTATTAAAAACACAATTATTGAAAGAACAATTCGAAAAATTATATTTCGATGATGATGTATTCGCTTCGGTTACTGAAGATGTGTTTCCACGCATACTATTGATTATTCTATTGTGATGTTCTTGATCGATATTTAAATAAGGTTTTATAGAATTTGCATTGTTGTGGCCTGTAATTTTTAACAACTGTTCGTCAATTCCATTTTTAGCAAGTGTACTAACAGCAGTTGCCCTATTGGAATGATTGGTAATTTTCCTCTCTTTGGTATCCAAACCAACTGCTTCAGCAGAAGATTTTGTCCATCCGTTGATGGTATTCTTACCCAGAGGTACATTGTCGTACCACTTATCATTTTCTGTTTTCCAATGGCGATTCAGTTTTAAAAATAGTCTGTTTGTTTTGATATTTTTTCCTCTTTTCGATAATAATTTTAAAAATAATCTAACAGGGCAAACGTTGCTGTCACTATTTTGAACTAACCATTTACTAGAAGCGCAGTTCTTTGAACCTCCTTGGCAGGTCTTACTGAAAACTGGATTGTATTCGACCCTGTTAGTTGGAGAGCCATCATTGTTTTTCTCGATATGAAAATATTCAACCAAGCAAGCAACAGCCTCACCACCTCTCCATGCCAATTCCACCGCGGCGATATGATAAAATTTGCGTAGGAGACCTAGAGGGGTATTTTCATCCCAAAAGTTTATAATTTTGTTCATTTCGGTTGAACTTAATGGGACTGAACTCGTTTTACGTTTAGTGGGATCTATTTGTAAATTTTTTCGTGCTACG
This sequence comes from Amphimallon solstitiale, assembly GCA_963170755.1. Lineage (NCBI taxonomy): Eukaryota > Metazoa > Arthropoda > Insecta > Coleoptera > Scarabaeidae > Amphimallon > Amphimallon solstitiale. The sequence goes on from OY720676.1 coordinate 132,506,344, forward strand.
TCGCGTGCATTTCGGGCTTGTTTGAATGCAACACTGTTAAAGGGGTCTATCATGATATTATACTCGTTGTAATATTTTTCTTGTAGTAATTTACTTGTCACATTCCACATAGTTTTAACTGTAGCTTCCTTAAAGTCCGTGCCATCTCTCTTTTTCATATTAACTGCCCAATCTTTCAGTATTAAAGCAAGTTCTTCAATTGTACGATTTCCATCCAACTCATATTTCCTGGTGTTGCAAAAGTCTATAAATGTTTTCCATGTGTATTTTTTACTATTAATAGTATTTTTTGGTACATTTTCTTCAATGATTTTGTCAATTGACTCATTATTTTGAATACCAAAACGAGAAAGTGACATTTTGAAAAATTTTATACAATTAAATTAAATAAGCGTCAAAACCATTGCGTAGCAACCTCTTGATGACAGAAGTGAAAACTACCCTAGGGTTGTTATCAGTTAAATGATGAGTTTATTGGTTATTTTGAGACATGTGATCACAAATAGACGAATTTGATAGGATTCCATTTTAAGCAAAAAATTTTCTGCTGAATAATGATATTTCTCCCCTTAATAACAAGCATTGATCGGTCATATGTACAAAATTTAAGTCGATATGCGCATGTTTCTCTTAACTTTTAATATGTTCGCTTGACTTGAACCGATAGATGTAAATTCTCCCAACTCTTGAGGGAAGGGATCTATCTCCCAAGTTCAAGAATACGATTTTTAACATTTCAAGAGAATCCCCTCCATTATTCTCTCGAAATCTCTGTTCTCTCGACTCGAGAATCAGGCCCATGGTGTTTGATCGATTGACAATCAAGTACGAAGTAGGCCTACTTCGTACTTGTCCGGGGCGGACTCGACGCCACTTGCGCATGCGCTTTATGCGCCCGGCTGCCCGACCGTTATCGAGTCTTGGAAGCGCTTTCAATAAAAATATTATAGTTTATTTGGTCGTTGATTGAAGGAATACATAAAGATGCGCCATTACATAGCACCACAGTATAAACATATCCAGTAGTTGCAGTCGCTGTCGGCACCTTTGATTTTTAGAAACCAAGTTGTATGTTCGCGCATTGTAATGCGCAATGTCGCATAGCGGAGAGATCGGAAAGTTATTTAATAAGCAGGTCCGGATCTAGCCCTATCTTAAAATAATCGGGGCCGGATTAACTAAATTTCTTAATAAATGAAAGTATTGAAATTAGTAATATTTAAACAATAATTATGTACGTCATGCATATCAGATTTGTACCTATGGCCAATTTAACAAATCTACTAAATGGAATAAAATGATTTGGTAGAAAATTATACATTTTAATGTTGGTTTGAATATATGAGTTACATTTAAATGTTACAATATATGATATATTTTGTAAATGTTGCAAAATACCTTAAAATTAAAAACTGTCTTGGAAAAAAAAGCCTAATAGATGGAATAAAATTATTTATTTTAATGCTAGTTACATTTAAATTTTACAATATTTGACATATTTTATAAGTGTTGCAAAATAATTTAAAATTAAAAACCATTTTGGAAAAAAGTCTCATAGATGGAATAAAATTATATATTTTAATGCTAGTTACATTTAAATTTTACAATATTTGACATGTATTATAAATGTTGCAAAATAAGAATTTTCTTACTTTTTTATTTTGTGTTTTAAAGTTCCTATTTGCAAATTTAAGTGTATAGTAAATGCGAACTCTTATGTATAAGCAAAGTAAGTAATCGTGTGTAAATCTAAATTTTGATAATCAGTGGTATCCACTGCTAATACATTAATAAAAACCGTTTCTTCAGGAAAAAGTACATCTAACTTTTGAAAAGATGCAGTCTGCAAGTTTAGTAAAACTGAATCTAAATCATCAACACAATTGGATCCCCCTGATAAATGAAAATAATTCAAAGTAAATAACTTTTTGAATGCTCGAGAAAACTGTATACATGTCGGATTAGTAGAGTTTCCTCCCTGTTGTCGAACAGTCCCTAAGAAATTTTCAATTGCATCTTGATTGAGTCTTCTGGTACACAAATATTTTATACCTTTATTTTTAGTAATATCCCATATTGGCATAAAAGAAGAAATTGAAATTATCCAACCATTAATAAAATTTAAGGTCTGTGTAACATCATCATTATTCACATTTAACACGATTAAATTCTTGAAAAGGTCCAACATGTCATTTAGAACATTAAGCTGGCTTTCAGTTCCGGAAAAAGGTCTATTTAATACCTTGCTGCTCTTAAATGATTGTGAATTCAGTACATCAAATAAATCATCCATTTTGGATATAAAAGTTGCAGTTGCCATTGCTGTTTGTGGGAAAAAATTAAGAGTTATATAAGTATTTAAACCACTGCACTTAAAACTTGTGCAGCCAGCTTTACTTTCATTTTTTGGAAGTTATTAGGTTCTAGATGCATATCTGATAAACGAGGGGCTTGCCGAAAAGATTGTTGCTTGTCTTTGTTATAAAATTCACTAATATAACACTTATTTGTTATTCCTTCTTTTATTACAAATTTATATGTAAACATGTTATTTCTTGTAGACTTTAAAAAATGTGGTATATCAAATATATAGAATTTTTTTTTATTATTAACTTGGAAATAAGGTGTTGTAGCAGATACCCCAATTTCTTTGGAAAGTTTTAAAAAATTGTTCCTTGATCAGATATGTATGCTAGTACATTTAAATTAATTAGAAATAATCTTTCAATCGTATTAAAGATTATAGCATTTAAATCGTTTACCTTACAAGAATTATTTATAAAAAAGTAAGCCAGTGGCTTTTTCTAATTTGAATAAGCACCTCTGGCCATCAAAACCAATGCATTATTAGCTGGACTATATGTTTTTGTAGTAGTTTCATGAAAGCCTATTATTTCATCTTTAGATCTATTATAAAAAAGAAATGTCTTTAATGACATTTCGTCAATACACAGCACACAATGCCTCGCTTCTTCACTCATCATTTCAACTTTTCTTCCTATTACCATAAAAAGAAAGTCATTCAACCCCACTGTTATGTTCCATTTACTGGTTAATCTGCATAAAGTTGCTTTTGATGGCAAAAGGAGAATATCAGATAAAAATCTATAAACTTTAGGGCTGAGAAAATATATAGTTAACGCAAACTGTTTAAATTCATTTGTATATCTGAAACCATGAGCCCTTTTACTTGATAATTTCAGCTGCATTTTAAACAGATTAACCGTGGCCTCATTAAAATGGCTTTCACAAAATGTAATAAAATCAGCGTCAGAAATGGGATTTTCTTTCTCTGTCAGAGTAGAAACCTTCCTTCCGCTCTCTTTAGAATACCTTTCAAATACCAAATCTCAGTTTTTAATTTGCTCTTCCCGGGACTTGTAGCTGACAGGCTTTGCGGTGTTTGCACATAAATGTTAGCTAAACATAAGAAATATAATTTAATGATATCAAATAAAACATCAAAAATTGTTATTACCTGTATGAGTTTCAGTATGTTGATCGGTAATCACATTAACATCTTTACTTGTGCCTGGTAGTGGATCATCTTTTAACACAGGTGTAAGTAACATCTGTACATTCTGTAAAATAGAATTATCATGTACAAAAAAAGGTGTATGTAATCTTGGTTGTTAGAAAAATCACAGAGGCATCAAAATCAAATAAATATAGCAAAGCTAGTTGCAATCAATATATTTGTGATTAATTTGATATAATCATCATTTAAAAGAATTTTTGGGTAAATTGGAGAATATGGGTGCAACTGATTTTTGACAAAAAAAATAGTGTACCTTATAGAGGAGCTCTAATTGAACAACTTTTGCTTATAAATAAAGTCCCTAGATATATAAAGTACCGCAATTACCTCCATTTTGGCGCCAAATTTAAAAATCTGTCAGTTTTTTACCTTTACAAAAATATAATAGTTGTCAAACAATTTCTTGACAAAATTTGTTGATGTTTTGCCGCCCCTCCCCCCACCCCCGCGCGCGCGCGCGGGCTGGGGGGAAGGGGCGGCAAAACATCAACAAATTGGTATAAATCAACCGAAATACGAGTGCGGACAACGAATGGGTACAGAAAGCAAAAACAAATATTCTTGCCGGCCCCTTATGTGAAGGGGGCGGCAACAACAGAACGGAATTTGCACCGAGGGAAGACAGATGGTAAAAAACTTTGGGGGTGGTGAGAACTGGAATCCTGGGTGGTGGGAAAGGGGCGACAAACACGAAAAGTACAAACGCGCGGGGGTGAGGGGTAAGGGAGATGGTAAAGAAGTAAAAAAATCTATAAATTAAGGGAACAATCATTGCAATGATTGCAGTATAAATCATGTAAATGTGTAAAAAGAGAATTATGAATGTTTGAAAAAATGAAAGAAAACATAAATATTCTCTATATCATTCCGTACTAATTTACCGGATAATATATAATTTTAAAAGGCATGTTAAAAAGTCAATGAAATAAACTACAAATTTATAAATAATATACACTTTATAACGTCTTTTGTTACTGATTTGCATATAATTTTCAAATAAATATTGAAAAATACAAGTGGTTTGTTCGACCATCTATCTAGTATATAACTCTATGGATGACAGGCGTTGGGTCCGATTCCGCATGAAAGTTGGAATGGGTTTTCTCCATTAGGTGGTTTAAGGTTAGGTTTCTTGTTTTGTGTTTGTTGAGAAAAGTTGTTAAAAAACATAAAAATCAAATGTAATTGTTGTGTGGTAAAGTGAAATAAACATCATTTATTACAATCTTCATAATTTTAACAGTGTGTATAACAGATACGACTAAAAATTTAACATAGAAAAATCACTCGGTGAGCACATTAATTATTAATTATCTCCGTTCCTGTGGGTGAGCGCGGATTAATTTATAAGTAAAAGTTGTTCAATTAGAGCTCCTCTATAAGGTACACTATTTTTTTTGACAAAAATCAGTTGCATCCATATTCTCCAAAATTTATGTCGTACTTATGTGCATTTATATCTGAATATTTATTTGAATTTTACGCTTACCTTATTTCCTCAGATGGAATATTAAAAAAACTGATGTCTTTTATGTCCTTTGAATACACACTTTTACACTGCGGTACACAACACTTTATACTCATTGTACTCGATTAATTTAACACACTAATCAAATAAATCTTTTGCAACTCTTACGTCTTAAGAACTTAAGTCGTAAGAGTTAAAAATTACGTACTTTCAAGGTCGTGTCCTAACGTGGTCATGTTCTAGCGCAGCTTCCTTTGACGTCATTTGCACACAGCTACGTCATTACCACTGATATTAAGAAAAGAACGGTCACTTTTGAATAACCAGAGATGTAATAGTATATAGATTGCTATATAAAGAATAATAAACAAAATACATAGCAAAGGGCTGCGTTCATAAACGTCACATTGCGTGCACTCTATAAGGGTAAAATTTCACACAAAGCCGTTCAAAAACAGTTGAGTGATTCAATGCTTTCATTCAGCAGACACAACAGTTGCGCAACTGTTCAGTGATCATGTGCAGTAAACGAGCGCTCACTCTGAACATGTTCAGGAGCGGTCGCCATTTTTGTGAGCGGAAAAATTGTATGCTCACTTAGTGAGCGTATTCTGTACGCATGCGCCATTGATGCATTCCAAGACCAACCTAATACATAATTTTGAAGAAAGTTACTGGAAAAGTAAGAAACAACAAATTAAAGGTATTGTGCAGAAATAAATGTATTATAATATTGGAGTTCACCCAGTATTTTATTCGGGGTTGGAAAAACCAGCCCTTACACTAAAAACTACGCCAAAACTTAATGCAGAAAAACAATTTATTATTATGCTTATTCGGTTTAATTTGTAAAATTTTAAGATATGGCAGCAATGAAAAGTACCAGATGACAGACGATGACATAAAGGTGAGCGGTCCTGTCCACCGAATACTCAACTGTTGTGAAGTGAACGGTTGGAGCGGGATCGGTTCCTGATCCGCCTGCTGAATGAAAGCAATGATGTACGCGTGTAATGTGTTCATAAAGTTCGCTCTCGAATCACTCGAGCGTTTGAAAAACGCCGGATTTGAAACCACGGTGAAGAAGACTCGACATGCGCACATGGAAGTATGATTGTAATTACCGCTTCTGTTATGTGGGGTTATATGACACATGTGCTGTCATACTTGTCACCACTCTAAAACCGTTCATAAATACCAAAACGCTCTGTCAACACTCCAGGGGCCTGATTCTCGAGTCGAGAGAACAGAGATTTCGAGAGAATAATGGAGGGGATTCTCTTGAAATGTTAAAAATCGTATTCTTGAACTTGAGAGATAGATCCCTTCCCTCAAGAGTTGGGAGAATTTACATCTATCGGTTCAAGTCAAGCGAACATATTAAAAGTTAAGAGAAGCATGCGCATATCGACTTAAATTTTGTACATATGACCGATCAATGCTTGTTATTAAGGGGAGAAATATCATTATTCAGCAGATAATTTTTATGTTTCTTCATGTATATGACTTCCCACATATCTAAGTTTCTATTGTTGCTTTGTTTAACTAAACTAACATTTTCTAGGCTGAAGTTGTGACTTGTATCAATATGATGTAGAGCTAATGCGGATTTTTCTACATTGTGTAATTTGACATGAGCCATGTGTTCTTTATATCGTATTTGAACGTTTCTTCTGGTTTGTTATCTTGTATACCGACATCGGATAACACTTAAGACACTCTTGAAATATGTATTAAACTTTTGAGTAATATCTAATATGTTAATCCATAATCATGTCACTGTTAAATTAACCCGTTGTCTTTCTCAGAAATATTTTGTATTTCCCATTGAACTAATTCACAGAATGATATATTGTTAATATTCGTTGTAATTTTGCTTTAATCGTTTTTCAGCTACCTTTAAAATTGTTCTGTATAACATGTATTTTTATTATAAAATGTCTCGTAGATAATAGGTTTAAATACATAATTATATATTAAACTTTTCATTAATATCTTATTTAGAATTGCAATTCGTAATCCTGTCAGCGTTAGTTTTACCCGTTCTTTCTCATTAATATTTTGTATTTCCCATTGAACTAATTCTCAGAATTTTATAGTGTTAATATTCGTTGTAATTTTGCATTAATCGTTTTTTCACCCTACCTTTAAAATTTGTCTGTATAACATGTATTTTACTTATTATAAAATGTCTGGTAGGTAATATGTTTAAATAGTTATTAAACTAATTTTGTGAAAAAGGTGTTTTATTTTATTTTATTATTTTTATTACTTTAATACATGTTACATTATTTCTACATGTATGATACGTAGAAAACAATATTCACATTTCGATGTTTAGCCTAACACTTTCCGGAAATCCAACTGATATAACCCATAAAACCTTTCAACATTACACACGCTATTTAAAAGAAATAGTTTTCGTATTACATATTACCTAATATACACTGTTCTATACAACAATTGTCCTAATCCGCCTTCATTTGCAACCTGGCAACATTGCACTGCTATTTCCTACACGATCGACACACATCCCTACCTAAAAACAGCTATTCTTGAAGTTAGGAGAACGAGGGATGGGAATGTGATCTATCACTTCTCTCAATAGAACGTTCACTTCTCGTAAGTTCGAGAATCGGGCCCCAGCTGCAAAGCAAATTACTCACACGCCACACACACGATTATAACGATTCATTTATGAACGCAGCCCAGTTGTTTACGAATGTGTAACTAAAATAAAATTTCTTTACAGATTACTTGTTTAAAAACTCATAAAGCAAAATAATAAGACTGTATTAATGAAAAAGCTCCCACTGGATATTATGTGACACTTTGGTTTACGAAACCTGTTTTATGTCGTTTGATAATACAATTTGTAATTACTTTACTGACAAAGTAATTTATCACAAAAATAAATTTGACTTGAAAATGTGCATTTTTTCTAGTATATTGCTTTAAATTACTGATACCAATGAATATTGCAAAAGTTGAAAGTATAATAGTAAGAAAACTTGGTTTAATATTGGATTTTTATTTATTAATTCTTAATTTACAGGTAATAAATAAAACAACAGATATGGTTATTTTTTTTATTGGTAAATTTTTTTTTTTTTTTTGGAATTTTCTTTTTTGTTGATAGCTATTTTTATTCATCTCTTTTATACGTATGTAAGTTCGTACTCTAATATATGATTCTACAACTTCTTGTGGCAAGTCCGTCTTTATATGTTTTGCCAATCGCTTTAGTAGTTTTATTGAATTTTTAAGAAAAAAATTAAAAAGTTGTTCAATGTCTTCTGCCATTTTTTTCATCATAACACTAAGTTGATGTAGACACCCTCCAGAAATTAATGCAATCCAATTGCTTTCTGGTGTTTCAATTTGTGTATTATCATCTAATGAATATTAACAGCTGTTTTATGAAGTATTCGGGAAGATTTTACTGGATACATATATTTCTCTTTCATCTGTCAATTATTTAAGTAGCAGTTCTCATATGCATCTCTTGCAAAATGAAGCGAACATATAAAATCTATAAATAATAACATCATTAAAAGGTATACAAATACATCCAAATGCAAAACTTACGATTTCTTGTGTTTTGTATCCTTCTACCACAGGCCTGTATCCACTGCTGAGATAGGTTTTGATCTTTAGGAAAACGAAAATATGTAATATTCCTTCCTCGAGTGTTTTCTGACCTGCTTTTGCAGTTCAAGACAGCAGATTACCATATTAGATGAGGTAAAGGTAGAGGCAAATGTATTGCTTTATAATACAATGTTTAATAAACTTCTAAGTTCTAAATAAATCAAATTAAAAGTCTTTGGCTTAACAAAAATATTTACAAATCTTAATAACTACACTAAATACATGAAATAATAACTATAATTACACAAAATACGATATAATCGGATATAACTTCTTGGAAATATAAATATAAACAAAACACAAACTACAAGCATATGATGGATGACGCAACATTGATGACGTAGGTGTGTGCAGCGCAGAAATAGACGAATTTTAGTCAAAGTTGTAGCATACCTTATGCCGGCTCTACACTCTCGCGCGAGTGCTCTCGCGATGTCTCGTCGAGAGCTCTCACGCGAGAGGTCGAGGGATGAGCGCGACCCTGTACACTCTCGTTTATTCGGAACGTTTAGCGAACGTCGAGAGGTCGAGGGATGAGCGCGACCCAGTACACTCTCGTTTTTTCTTACCACACAACTTTCTTATACGTATGAAAGTGTTACTTCCGGTCCGAATTTTGAAATTTCATTTATACAAAAAATATTCCAAATCCAACTCTAATTACTTTTGTACTCTTCATAAATATACATAGAATGCATAATTTACGACATTGTGATGATGAAAATTTTCGACCTCGAGATTTTTGCAGATGTCCACGTTTTGAAGTCCCCTGATACCAAAAAAGTGGTTTTTAAAAAATGTCTGTGTGTCTGTCTGTCTCTGTGTGTGTCTGTGTGTGTGTGACCACGATAGCGGTCAAACCGCTACAGATATCAATTCCAAATTTTGTATTTACTAATATAATCTCCCTCTTGAGAACTGATTAGATTTTGAGCAAAATCAGCAGACCGGAAGTAGTAGTTTACATCTTTTGCAAATATTTCGTGAATTACTAAGTTTAAACAAATTTATAAAGAATTCATATGTACTTAAAATTGAAATTGTGAACAATTTTATTAAAAATGTTTTTCGAAATTCCTACCGGAAGTAGGTCATTTACTCTTATCGAAAATCAGTTTCTTGCAAATATTTTGCAAGTCATGCTTTTTAGACAGGTACGCTACGAATATAAAAGTATTTAGAACTTAATTTCCAATATCTTTTGTATAAAAAAAATTTCAAAATTCGGACCGGAAGTATCACTTTTACTCTTACCGAATAACGATTTTTTGCAAATACATATGTCGTAAATTATGCATTCTATGTATATTTATGAAGAATACAAAAGTATTTAGAGTTGGATTTGGAATATTTTTTGTATAAATGAAATTTCAAAATTCGGATCGGAAGTACCACTTTCATACGTATAAGAAAACTGAATGTCGCGAGAGTGTACAGTGATGCACTCGCGCCGCCTCGCGAGGGTAAGCGAGGCCCTTTGACTCGCGCTCAAAAAACCGACTCGGAATGGAGAGCCCACGAGTGACTGCGAGGCTTTGCGAGACAGGGCGAGTGTACCCTGTACACTCTCGCACTCGCCCAGCCTCGCCGTCCCTCGACGAGAGTGTACAGCCGGCATTATGTTATATATTTGTACCATGCGTGGTCCTAAGAAACTTACGACCATAAGATCAGCTGACCGAACGCTAACACGTATTCTCAATGATCGAACTTTCTTAAGACTAATACTAGGTTTGTTTTTGTTTCGCTAAGAACGATTCCAGAACAGTTCACGTCATGCGCAGAAATATGTTAAGTGTTCGGGTTTCCGGAACTAAAAATTTCGTGTTTTGGTTTCTGATTGTCAGTTCTGGAACCGTTCTAGAACTGTAGAACTAATTCGGGATAAAGGCATCGAATCGTTCGGAACCGTTCCGAACGGTGTACTATGACGCATACAGTTCTGCGCAGGAACAGAACTGTGTTAGAACCGTTCGTAATATTAAACCCGAACAAACCTACTATTACTAAGTTAGGACTAATTCACGCTGCATAAACCCACCATAATTTAGTATTAGTATTAGTCCTAAGAATTAGTTTTAACCTCAAAAGTACACGTTATGTTATACTGACATGAAATTTTCAAATTACGCTGCGTGAATGCTACGTAGCTGTGTACGTATTACCTCTTAAGGTTTAGATCTTGGCTATCGAGGTCTTAACTTAGTCCTAAGAGTTAAAAATTACGAACTTTCAAGGTCGTGGCCTAACGCGGTCCTAAGAAGCTTACAACCATAAGATCAGCTGACTGAACGCTAACACGTATACTCAATGATCGAACTTTCTTAAGACTAATACTAAGTTAGGACTAATTCACGCTGCATAAACCCACCATGAAACGCACCCTTAAATTACAACTAAACTGCAGATTATACTGTGGATTATATAAATTTATCAAATATTCAGCGCCTCTGGTGGTAGTAACCAGGCGACGGTGGCGTAGGGCTACAAAAATTTGTTAATCATGGGCCATTTGGATATTTATCTGTGGTAGAACCTCCAGTTGTTTATAACCTGACCCGATTCCCATTGCCGAAGTTATAAAATGACATCTCACAGTCAAACATTAGACGAAGACATTTTATGATGCCGATGTAAAAATGAGTTTTCAGAATCGATCTACTTGGCCACGATCGTCCGAAACTTCTATTTCGTGAGTGCTACTGTGCGGGTTTCCTTAAGGGGATATTAAAGCGGTCGAGAGAGCAAGATATCGAATTTATCAGTTTTTTTTACTATTGTTCAAGATAGAAATGTGAAATTTTTTGTACAACTCCAATATAGATATGAGTACACGGAAAGGTTGTCAGATTATGTAATTTTTTGTCACAACCATCTATTTTTTTTATTCCAAATTCAGTGGCGGCTGCTGCAGGGAGGGCAACTGGGCACTGCCCCCCGTGATAAACTTCTTTTAACAGATAAATTTAAATACCTAATTTGTATGTAATTTTTCTGATTTGTTTGATAACAAATAATATCCCTAGCAGCAAAACCAGTATATGCACACTTGTCCTACATTAGTAAATATATATTTTTATCCTTCTCTAAAATTGTGATTTTGCTGCTTAGGTATTTTTTCGGAAGTAACAGTCCGTCTCTTCAGCGCGTTTAAAAATCACAGTCTGACGTAGGCTCCGGGGCATCTCGCGCCACTGCTCCGTTTATACTAGAAATCGTGCGTATAAAAAGTGGCGCGGCGCGAGAGCGGTATATGTCACGACAGGGCACTAGACTGTGATGCCGGCTGGCAATGTAGTATATAATATCACAGAATAACAGAAGTGACAAAAGTCTCACTTGCATAATTCCGATATTTGTGCGCAAAATCGAACAAGCGCACATTGCAAAATGGCGTTTTGTTGTTGTATAAATATAATCTGTCTAAGTTTTATAACTTATAATTTACGAAAGAATAATAAGTAAAGGTGCCAGTAAGGTTGTTGTTGATATAAATAATGGAAACTGTACGAAAGAAGAAATCTGGCGTATGTAGATGTTGTATTTTTACTTGTAAAAATGTTCAGCAACAAAATATATTCTAGTTTCTTTTCGTTTCTTAAAGAAGAATATCGGTAAGTTATAGCTATTCAGTAACAGTTAATTTGTAATAATTCATCTTTTTTGTAGTGTCTTACAGTGGATCACCAGCTGTAACCGGAACAGAGGATGCTTGTCGGAAGTTTAATGGGGACATCCAGCAATTGGTCAGCGCCTCTCGTCGCCACTCGCTGTGTTTAAATATATCTAAAACCGAATTGATATTGTTTGGGCCCAGAAGGATTAGAACTGATGCTGATTATCGGGACGGGATCAGGGTTGTTGTGGATGATACTGTGATTCCTCTAAAACAGAAAGTGAAAAACCTAGGGGTAGTACTTGACGATCAGTTAAATTTTGGTGATTACATTAGTGTGTGCACGCAGCGTTCCTACGCCGCTTTGAAGGTTATTTACAGGAACAGATCATTTTTAAATAAGAAAACTAAACAACTTCTTTGTGAAGCACTTGTTCTGTCTAATTTCATCTTCTGTGATACTTTGTACGGTGCCTGCATCTCGGCTAGTACTGCATCTAAAATCCAGAAGGTGCAGAATTCCTGTCTCCGTTTGATCTTCGGTATCCGGCGGAGAGAACATATCTCCCATAAGCTAAAAGACTTGAATTGGCTGAACATGAAGAATAGGAGGTTATTGTACTCTGCTACTCTATACCATCGTATCGTTATCACCCACCTGCCTCCCTACTTATACAATAAAATCAAATTTAGAACAGATGTACATAATATCAACATTCGTTTCAAAGGTACCTTAACCCCACCAACTCATCTGTACACATGGATGTGAAATAAAAGTTACTTATTATTATTATTATTATTATTATTAAATACAAAGAAAAATATTCATATAATTTATCAAAGATAATCAAACATTTACCTACCCGATTTACCAAAAGGATAAATTTTGAAAACACATACATACATAATATGTATGTATGTGTTTTCAAAATTTATCCTTTTGGAAATAAAATGATGTAAATCGGGTAGGTAAATGTTTGATTGTCTTTGATAAGATTTACACAATATCACTAAACAAAAGCAGCAGCACATATACTCCTTCTTCTTTTTGGTTTACTTCTTCGAGTAGAGCAACCACCCCTCCTTTTCCTAGATTTGCTCCTACTTTTTCTTCTACTTCTTTTGCCACCACATCGACTGCGGCTCCTTTTGCTGCTTCTTCGACGACTACGGCCTTTTTTTCCTCGATTTTTACCTCCTCGTCTGTGACTTCTGCTTCTGCAGCTTCCACCTCCTCGTCGACTTCTGCTACGTTTCCGACTTCTGCTATGTTTTCGACTCCCTTTCCTTCTACGGCTCCCGCCACAACTTCCTCCTTTATTGCGGCTGCGGCTACGTCCACGACGCCTCCTGCTTTTCATTTTTCTCGATTTGCTACGACGACCACCCTGTTTGCGACGACGACTTCCACCACGACCGCCACAACTACGGCTACGGCCGCGACGTTTGCTACGAGATCGTCTTTTCATCTTGGGCGCGCTGCAAGCGAGAGTACGAAATTTCTGTTTCTCCCGGTCGGAAAGGCAACACCATTTTCTTGCCCCTTCTACTGCTACTTTACAGGCATCCCATCCTCTATTTTTTGCTCGAAATATCCGAAGAAAATTGAAGAAAGGGTTTCTGGTTATCTTACCTCCCTTATTTGATTTTCCTTTACGACCCTTCTTTCCTCGTTTCCGACTACCTGATCTTCCTTTGCTGCATTTTGTTTTACAGTAATTTTTCCACTTTTTGTTCTTACATCCACTGCCGCCACTGCTACTACGATGACGGCTTCGCCCTCGACTTCGACTCCCACTCATAATAATCACAAAGAATTTTTAAAAAAGAGTAAGTATACAAACAGACAGTTAGAAAATAAAATTTGTATGTGTTAGTTTCACATATTTATAAATAAAATAAATACCTCTCTATTGACAACGAGTTCTTGTTTTTTTTTCAAAGCAAACTGCCTATCATCACACTAAAAACTACTAAATGCCATCGTATGTCAGGTAGTGTCAAATCAATTAAACGTCAAGTCTTAAAGTCTACAGTATGTGACAAATCCTATATTAAGCATTATGTAAGGGAAACCTAGGCTGATTGTCGCAAAGTTGTTTCTGCAATTTCTATGAGGTACCTATATACTTTCTTTTACGTTACATAGAAAGAGTATACCTGATTCTATATGTTAGGAATTATATTTAAAGCAAATGTAGGAAGACGTGAGTATGTTAATGACGTTTTTCCGTTATACTTAAATAAACGGGCAATGCTTGGGGTAATTTGTCACTAATGAAATAAATGCAATTATTCAATTATTGTAATTAAATAAGTAATTATTAAATATCTACATTATCAGAATCACAGTTCTGGCACACGTAGTATGGATTACCATCTGTGCAAGTTTAATGAGCCCAGTACCTATTTGCACCGACATACAAAACGAGATTTCCAAGCAAAAATATATTGTTTTGAATGTATTTTTTTATTTTGAGTTTATTCTATAGCAGCACAAGTAGTGACAATTGTTCGAATTCTTCCTAAAATACACAAGTAATATTTACATTACATTACATAACGTACATTTTCTTCATAATGTTAAATTTAAATCCTAAATTATTAATTGGAGTTACTCCATTTTCTATGAACATTTATAATAGCCCTTAACAATAGAACCTAGAAGAACTGAATTGAATTATTGTTTTTCTATTATTGTTTTAGTTCGAAAGTAACAAAATTATGGATATAGTAAATAAATCAACTTAACATTTCATGGCGAAGATTGACTATAAAACTGATCATACTACTAATGTAATATTACATATTATACCTGAAGTCAGAGATAATATAGATCTCTGGAGGCGCGTTAAGTTCCGTTGCACGTCATCGATGACGTTTACATGTTGTCATAACTGTATTAGAGAAACTAAAAAAGTTACTTTGTTAAATTATACTTGAGGGCATTTATTTCATTAGCTTAAATAGAAGATTTATAAATTGATCGTAATATACGCATTCATGGCAAATAAACACATAATTTCCTTTCAATATTAAATTTCTTTATTACATATTTTTAATAGACTAAGGCCCAAATTCAAAAACAGCACTTGAGTGGAGTCTAAACTCGACTCACACTTAACTGACGTAAGTGATAAATAAATAATTAAATGAAGTGATGGAAATCTCTTGGTGAAACATGTCGAAATATAAGTAAGTAATAACAAAAAACACGTAAGTGGTATTCAAAATCGGAAAATCCCTGAGTGGACGCTCGACTTGAACGTCAAATCTGAGTAAATGTGAAGTGTAGGCGGACCTGCACTTGAGTGGAAGAAAAGTATTTGTTTTTATTTATTTTGCTGTTAAAAACAGATTATTTACTTTAAAATAGTTGATTGAAAAATGGATGAATATATAAATGAGTATTTTAATGAATTTATTCAGTATGTAGAAGATAATCCTTACAATGCTATACCAAGGTGATAATCTTATATAATTTTAAAGAATCAATTTTCAGAAACAGACTGCGTGACTTCGATAACCCTATAGAAAGATATTATAATAATGAGCTACTAATGCGTTATCGATTCTCTAGAGACACAATATTGAACGTAATATTTCCATTAGTGTTTATGCAGGGAGAACAAGATCGTAGAGGTGGTCCAGTACCACCTATTTTAAAACTCTGTCTAGCATTACGATTTTATTCAACAGAAAGTATATGACTTCGATGAACAGAATATGAATTACTATCACAGAGAGTATGTGGTGATTTACAAAACATTATCCAGTCAAGCATTTCAAGAATAATTAAGGAAATTTCAGAAAAGTTGGCAAGAAATTGCCATAGATATATTAAATTTCCAAGGACCCCTGAGCACTTTAGGTTAAATAATAATTTATTTTATGCAATTGCTGGTTTTCCCGGTGTCAGTGGTTGCATTAATGGCACTCACATAGAATTAAAAAGTCCTGGTGGAGATAATGGAGAAATATATAGGAACAGAAAGGGCTGGATGTCATCAAATGTGCAAGTGATTGTTGGCCCACATTATGAAATATTTGACATTGTTATTAGCTGGCCAGGTTATGCCCATGACAGCCGAATATATAATAACAGTTCAGTGAAACGTAAATTTGAGTCTGGGCAGCTACCAGGGATTTTGCTAGGTGATAGTGCTTATCAGCAAACAGGACATATGTTTACTCCTGTTCAAAACCCACAAACACAGGCGGAAATTCGCTATAATGCAGCACATGTGAGAACACGTAATGTTGTGGAAAGAACATTAGGAATGTGGAAAAGCAGATTTCGCTGCATACATGTGCCCTTAAATTACCAAGCTCGTGCCGCAACAAGAATTATTGCGGCAACAGCATCCTACACAATATTGCACTTGCAGCACATGAATATATTGAGTATGACGATGCTGTGGAAAGGATTATGCCAGTTCCACCACCAAGACAACAACATGTCCGAGGCAACATAATTAGGGCTGCATTTATAAATAGAAAAATTGATAAGCTACATTGGAAGTTATAGTATAAATAAAAAACTGTATTGAATTTTTTTTTATTTCTTTTCTTTCCTTAACAATTCATATATGTACCTATATGTTAATAATGCTCTAATACTACTTATTAAACAATATTACGTTCATGTTATTTCTATAGTATTTATTTATATACAATTATATTATATTTAATTACAATCTATGCACAAGAACTATATTTAAATCTAAAAAAAAGACAATTATCCAGCAAACAGAAGCAACTGAATAGCACGATGGCTGCAGCAAAAGTGAAGTAAGCTTGAAAAAGTATCCGTTAAACAAGCGTTTGGCGCGAAAACTAACACGATGTCATGAAAGAACGACGTATTAATGACGATTTTTAATAAGTTTACACTCATTCGAGTCGGGCTTTTTGAATACCACTCTGTGATATAAGTGGAGGAGGCACTTGACTGAGTCCAAACTGAGTGAGAGTTTGAGTGGAGTTAAGGTGACCAGACGTCCTCCTTTGAGGAGGACAGTCCTCCTTTTGAATGAACTGTCTCCTTATTTTTGACGTCCTCCCAAGTCCTCCTTTAGCAAGTATTTACGTTTACTATTTTATTACTTAGTAATAAAAATTATTCTGCCGGCCGTTGAGGCGCTGTGTCTGCATTGGACATTGGACGTACGCATGCGCATGAGCGCATGATTAGTGTTTTTACTTATTTGGGTTGACATGCCTGGAACCAGTGTTGCCAACTTGGGGGTTTTCCCCCTAGATTTAGGTTTTTTTTTGAGTCATGGGGGAAATCTGGGGGGTTTTATTTTTTAGGGGTATTTTTAGGGGTATTTGTAGAGGACATTGAAAACTGTTATACTTGAGTATTGCATTATTGCAAACAAAATTAAGGATAGGTGTATAAATTGTAATTTATTCGATTTTCCTACAAAAATAATAGATTTCGTCAGTTTTAAGTTCAACAGAAGAATTGTGAACTCATCCATGCCTTTTTCCGCAATCGTATCACGGTATCATAAAAGCCGTCTACCTTCTTTTTCTAATTTTACAAATATGGAAATATCATACTATGAAAACATGGAACACAACTTAGAAACACTGAAGAAAAAAGGAAATTAATTACACCTAAACATTATCAAATTTCTCTTGACTTGCTTAAAATAGAACAAAACTTAAAAACATACCTGAGTGCATAGGAACCTACCTTTAAGTGTTTGTAAACGGCTGCACTGCATGCGCACATCGCAACTGTGGACCCAACGGTATCTAATTAACTCCGACTAACTTTTTTAGGAGCTTAATGTTTTATATTCTTGGTAACCAAGAAAAAAATTAATAGTATCCAAAATCACCAGATATAGTAATTTAAAAAATAATCACGAGGTAATTTAAAATTAAGGAAAACAACCAGAACTGGTGATAAATCACCAGCATTATTGGCAACACTGACTTGTCAAACAGACCTGTCAAATTAACGCCCGCGTCGTATGTGTAACACGCTAACACGTCATACAAGGATGATACATTGTGCAAAAAAAATGCTTCATGTAGAAAACAAGCGGATTGTGCTTTTTACAGCCAAAAACAAATGGAGGTGCCAATCATCGAGGCCTGCCAACAATACCCCCCGCTACCCTATGTAGGTATATTATTTTTATAAGAGAACTATTTTGGAAAGTTTAAATAAAGATTGATTAAATATATGTTAAAAACTTATAAAAATTTTTTTATTTCCTGAAAACATGCGTTTGTCTATACAAATAACTGTCACAATAATATAAAGGAGTTATTTTTTTTATAACAATTTATTTACTCGTTTTTAGGGGGTTTTTGATGAAATTTAGGGGGTTTTCAAGCATTATTCAGAGCATTCAGGGGGAATCGTCTGTAGTGGGTTGGCAACACTGCCTGGAACCAACACTATCAATTGTCTGACGCTGTGGTATACGCTCTGATCTGACGTTTTTGCTTTATTAATAGTGTTTTAAACTCGGTAGTTGAAGTATAATTTCAAAAATTTAAATGTTTTCTGGAAAATCAATAAGTGAGTACCTATAATAACTAATCATTGATAAATAATAAGTACAAAATTAGAGGGCAACCTTTTTAAACAGGTTATGTTTTTATTACAGATGTAGTTTATTATTTAAGTTAAGTGGTGGTTTGGTGGCGGTGTACATTTTACAGTAACTTGGTGTCGTTTTGACTTTTCAATTATTATTAACAGTTATTATATCAGAAATGAACGTGAAACGTAGAAAGTGCCATTTTACAGAAAAACTGAAAGCTGAGTTTCCCCACATTAAAGCCGATGCATCAAGTGAAGATGATTCAATAGTGAAATGCATTGTTTGCAACACTTCATTCACAATTTCAAGAGGAGAACGTGCAAGTATCACCAAGCACAATGAATGCAACAAACATAAAAAAATATTGGAAGCAACAGTCTCGTCACAGAAGGTATCTTCTTTTTTCGCGAATGTGAAGTTTCTAGAAGACGAGAAGAAAATTGCTTTGTCAGAAGGAATATCTGCGTATCACACTTTGATGCACAACCACAGTTTTTGAAGTATGGATTGTACATCTAAAGTAATTCAAACTTTGTATGAAAAGAAGTTCCATTGCGCTAGAACAAAATGTGAAGCACTGGTAAAACGCCCATTTTCTGATTTTGCCCAAGAATGTTTAAAAAAAGACTTGGCAGAGGCAAGATATGTTACTTTGTTAAGTGATGCCTCTAATCACAAAGCTATTAAATTATATCCTGTTCTTGTTAGATATTTTAAATTTCACACAGGTATTAATGTAAAACTTTTAAATTTAGAGGGTATATGTGGTGAAACTTCAGATATTTTGTTTAATAACATAAAAAAAATTATTGACCAGTATTCATTACATGACAAAATTATTGCTTTGTATGCTGACAATACGAACACAAATTTTGGTGGCTTAAACAGAAAACAAAATAACGTGCATAAAAAGTTAAATAAGTTATTAAACAAAGATATTGTCGGTATTGGATGCAGCTCTCATATTGTTTCAAATGCTATAAATACAGCTGCAAGTCTGATGACTATTGATGTGGAAGTAATAATACCCCAAATATATTTATATTTTGATAGGTTCACAGTCAGGGTAGCAGGTTTAAAAGAGTTTTGTGAGGAAGCATCAGTAGAGTATAAAAATCTATTAGGTTACTCAAAAACGAGGTGGCTTGCATTAATACCGGCGATTGAAAGAATCCTTACTTTGTTTGAGCCCTTAAAGTCTTACTTTTTAAGCCAACAGAAGTGTCCAAAAATCATAAAAAACTTTTTTGAGAATGATCTTGCAGAAGTTTTTCTTTATTTTATTCACTCACATGCGACAACTTTTCATAATACCATTTTAAAAATTGAAGGAAATAACATTTCGGTTACAGAAGTTAATGCAGCATTATCAGAATTAAAACAACAACTAGAGTCTAGGCTAGAAATTCATTTTTTGCCAATCACAGTCAGCAGTTTATTAACACGCTTAGAAAATAGTAATCCAGGTATTAAACAAAAAATTTTATTCGAAGTACGAAACTTCCACACAAATAGTCTTGGTTATCTCAAAGAATGGACAAAACAAACGGACAGCTTTCAAAATTTCCAGTGGATTTTATTCAATCTAAACTTTGAATGGGAAGATGTTCAAAATAGTGTACTATTTTTACAAGAAAAATTCCATGTTCATGTTGATGACAATAAGTTATTCGATGAGGTGAGAATTATTAAGAATTATGTTACACCTGAAAAAATTTCAACATGGACTCAAAACAATGTAGAGGTAGGACAAAGGTGGCTTGAAATATTTAACCATTTAAAAAATAATTTTATTCCACACGAGAATTTAAAAGTAATAGTGGAATTATGTCTTTGTCTTCCTGGAACTAATGCTAGTGTAGAAAGAGTTTTTACATTAATAAATGAAATTTGGACTGTGGAAAAGTCACGTCTTACGGTAGAAACTCTTTCCGCATTGACTTTTGTTAAGTATAATATGAATATGTCATGGGAAACCTTCTCCACAGTGCTATCAAGCAATGAAGTGTTATTAAAAAAATACATTCTAGCGAAAAATATACATAAATCTATATGTATGTATATGTAGTGCAGGCTTAAGTACCTAGTTTGTAAGAAAAAATAAAAATATATATGTATATCAAACAAGTTTTTTTTTTTTGTTAGTTACTATTGATAATACCTAAAGTATGATTTGTAGACACATTTTAAGAATTTCATTTTTATTTGATATAGGTAATGTATATAAATTAAGAATCATCAAGAATATTGGCAAATGTTAACTTCAGCTTATAATTTAACAGTGTTGTTCTCATGGATTTAGTGTAATATATATTTGGTTAAAAGTGCTATTATCAGTAACAAAATTAGAAATAAATATTTTAAATTGTTGAATATTATATATACCAGCTTCGCAGTGCTTGGAGTCACATATTTAAGACACAATGGTAATGTCATGTGAAGCGTATGGTTGTACTAATAGGGCAGAAAAGGGAATGAACGTATCATTTCACAGGTTAACTATTCTTAATAAAATACATGATTTGTAGATTTGATATAAAAAATTTTAGTTTTCAATCTGATCAAGTACTATGCAAGCAGTGGATAATTTGTACTAAACGAAAGGATTTTAAGCCATCAAAATATTCAAGATTGTGTTCAGAGCATTTTGTTCCTGAAGATTTTGTTATAAGTTATGGAAGAAAATATTTGCCCCAATATGCAATTCAAAGTATTTTCAATTTTCCTGCTCACTTGAGAAAAATTCCCTGTAATAGCAGATCTCAACGATTAAAAATGACTGATGCACCAAGCAAAGAACTGTTAAAGTAAGATTTCTATTTGTAGTTATTATTCTACCTAGATATTTTTAATGTTCTATTTACCTTATAGCTCAGAATCCCCAAATGTAACTAATGTTGAAGTATTTGAATTACTCACAGAAAAAACATCTCACGAAATAATACAAGTTGTTATTCTAGCTTTATGTATTTTTAATATTTCTTTTTCCATTTTTCTTCGATCACATATTTACCATTTACGTATTTGTTAATCCATATTAATTATATGTACATATATTTTAATAAAAAATTAAGCATTAATTGTCTTTTATTTTGAATATATCAGAAGTTGTAAGGAACACCTAAGAAAAGCTGTCAGTTTCTATATTTATTTTTTCAGAACGTAATATCACAGGTAATATTTTGAAAAATTCTAGTGGTCAATTCAAAATTTCTAACTGATATCTGTAGTGATTTTTAAAATATTTTTCTAATACTACTGTTTTAAATAAAAACTGAATGATCATCAAACATGCTAAAATAGGTATTATTAGAAGAACAAAATCATATAGTTATCTCATAGTCATTAAAAGTCATTTATTTAATTTTCTTTCCTTAATGAAGAATGGCAACTAGCACAGATACCTTTAAAATGTTATTAAACAGAATATATTTCATACCATATTAATAATATATATTTAATTATTTATATTTTTGATTATTAAAGTTGCAATACCTTTACTTTCCTCTTAATATAGCATATTTTTAACAAAATAATACTTTTAAACATTATAAGCCATTACAAGCTATAGCAACATATTTGAATTTTGCCCACATAAAACGGTCAATTTTGTTCATCCTTGTCAAACTTTCGACGCTCATATATTTTCCTTCTTTCTCCTATGGTGTGGGTCACTTCCTAATCAGCAAGACATAACGTACACTGCATCTAATTGATAATTAAACAAAAAAAAACATAATTTTATTAATACGTACTTGATACATACTTAACTTACTTACTTATAAATAAGTATTGGTACATACTTAACGCTTAAAATAATCAGTTAGGAAATAAATATGATACCTACTACCTAATATACTAAACTAAATAATATGTACACACAATGTAAAACAAATGTATGACCTAAGTAGATACGTTATATGTATAAAATTATGTAGGCATGTATTTAGGTACTAGAAACTTACAAGTAGTCAAATTTAAAGATATAAACATATATTGAAAATTATTGGTCAAACTGATCAGGATATAAATTTTTAGAAGTCATACTGTTTATCAATTTCTTGTCAATTGAAAATTCAAAACAATTATTTTTGGCGCTATCTGAAATTAATCTTTTAGTGTGAAGTAATGCACAGATTGTGTCACTGTTCAATTTATTTCTCACTTTAGTTTTCATTAAATTTACTGCAGAAAATACCCTTTCCACTGTTGCTGAGGAGTGGGGAAGGCACAGAATTTTGAAATAGTTATTTACGAACCAAGTGCGTGAAATCAAATTTCGCGAATGAGTGACCAGTTTAAAGCGCGAGCCGAAAGGCGAGCGTTTTATGGACACGAATTCGCGAAATGTTTCACGCACGAAGTTTGTACAATATTTTTTGTACGAGAACTATAATAATAATACATATTGTTAAATACGTTATCGTTTATGACACACTACTAATCTCTTGATATTAATTAAAAAAAATTGAGTTGGCAGTATTGATTATTTGAAGTGACATTTAATTTAAAATTATCAAATTCAAAAAATTCCATACAAAATAAAAACCTCACCAACAACATGAATTCTGATAATGAAATGCAATGTACACCGCCTGAAATTCGCGAAGCTGCCAATATTGCAGTGGATAATTTATTACCCATAAAATCAAAAAACGTATACAAAAACACTTATACTAAATTCGTAACTTGGGCTAGATCTAAAAATATACAAAAATACTCCGAAAATTGTTTGTTAGTTTATTTTCAAAATTTACAATCAAATAAATCATTATGGTCCACTTATTCTATGTTAAAATCATGCTTAATAATATATGATAATACGGATATATCTAAATATGCAAAACTCATAGCGTATTTAAAACAGACAACCAAGCAACATCAGCCTAAAAAATCAGCAGTATTAACCGAAGAACAAATTACTAAATTTATTGTTGAAGCACCAAATTCTTTGTTCCTACTAATGAAGGTAAAGTCATTTCCGTATATTTAAATTCCATACAACACTATATATATGTATTTATAGGCTGTATTAATATTGGGTATTTCTGGAGCGTGTCGACGTGAAGAACTTTGCAAAATGTCATTGCGAGACATAGAATTTAAATCGAATTTAATTATCGTAACAATTCCAGAAACTAAAACAGGTAACAGCCGTACATTTGCTATCATTAAGCCCGAATGGATTACATTAATTCGGCAATATGCAAATTTAAGACCGGACAACCAGCATCGATTCTTTTTAACATATCGCAATGGCAAGTGTGTTTGTTCACCTGTTGGTCTTAATACAATTGGCAAAATTCCAATGCGAATAGCTGAGTACCTTCAGCTTGATAGCGCAAGTAACTTCACAGGTCACTGTTTCCGAAGGAGTTCAGCGACATTGTTGGCAAATCAAGGAGGTGACTTGCTTACAATTAAAAGGCATGGTGGATGGAAATCATCTACGGTTGCAGAAGGATATATCGAAAATTCTCTGCATAGTAGAATTCAATTAGCTAAAACAATGACCCCGTTAGAGATATCGACTCCGCCTGCAACTTGTTCGACATCTGAAATACAAGATATATGTAATAATACAATCAACGTTACTCTACCTTCGCAATCAAGATCAATTCAAACAAACCAGTTAATCCCTGGGGTATCAATCTCTGGTTGTCAAAATTGCCCAATCAAAATTTTTAATAATTGTTCCGTTTCAATTTCTGAAAAGAATGAATAATGGTAATTTATATAATATTTGTTACTGTTCTGACATAGAATTACATACCTTCCAAATATAACAATTTCTATTTCATTTCCTTTTATTTTCATAGAAAAACAACGAACTGGGTAGCATATTATTAAGGTTAGGGATTTATGATTTTAAAATGTGACTAAATTAATTAAGTTCTGGGTAGTACCAACTTTACTTTTACGCACTCGTGTTTAAAGTGACTTTTTACGCACGCAAATCGAATCGTGAAATGACAGGTTTTGATAAGCGAGTACAAAAACAAATTTAGTTAGAGTGGGAAACATCGGCGTTTCATCACCCTGTTTAAGTTTTTCGACTTCTTGCCAAAAAGTACATACGTCACTACTTAGCGATTTCACTTCTTCAGTGTTTCTTAATAAACGCCATTCATTATCTAATGGCTGGATATTTGACGTGTCAAGACAATTCGAAAATTTAACAGCTATAGTCGAAATTGATGAAATGGACCCAGATTTAACAACTTCAGGATCAAGAAACTCTAATAATTTCAAAGAATTATTTTTTAATGGAAACCGTTGAACAATTTGTGAACAAGCCTCCACATAAAAATCTAAGCAACGAACTCTAAAAAAATGCAACTGTTCTGCAGAAAGTCTTGACTCAGAAATAGTTTTCAAGACATTCCCACCAAAATAAATTTCCTCAATAGGAACATAGTTACCTGGATCTTTAAAATTAATATTTTCAATTGGCGTATTGAGTAAATAATCTCGTTTGATAAAACAATCAAAGATGGTTTTTAAAACATTACAAACATTTCTGTACATTACGTGAACCCTTGGCGATTCCGATTGCATATTTTGGTTCAAATTATTAAAAAAAGGCAATACAAAATCAAGAAATTGGAAAAATAATTTAACAGTTGGGTCATTCAATTTTGTTAATATATTTTCTGCTGTCAAAATATCGTTTTGGGCAACAGCATCCGTAAAGTATAATTGCAAAGGACGATACTGCTCTAAAATTCTTGAAACGACAGAATGAACCGATAACCAACGCGTTTGTGAAGGATGCAAAATTTTGTGTATTTTTACATTACAAAAATTTTGAAATTCGGAAAATTCAGATACTCTTTTTGGGCTAGAACCAAAATAGTTGTATATATCCCGAGTTAAATCTTCCACAAATCTTGGCAATTTGTGGCAGGCGTAGGAAGCACATAAATGGAACGAGTGGCAAATACACTTCATAACAAATAAAGATGGGACATCATTCCTTAACAGACTCATTAAAGAATGATGCTCTCCCATCATAACATTTGCACCATCAGAAGCGAATCCTAGTAAATTTTCTTTATAAGGAATATTGTTATTTTGAAAAAAAGTTGTAATATGATTATACAAAGTAGTAGAATCAGCTCCTGAAAGTTTTATCATGCCAAGTAAGTCGTCCTTAACTCTATAAGTATTATTATCTAGGTGTCTCACTATTAAACAGAGATGTTTTTCAACCGTCCTGTCGGTGGATTCATCTACAATTAACGAGAATTTTTTCGACTGGAGCTCAGTACACGGATCTAAAGCTGTCTTGCCCTAGCACGTTTTTCACAATGGAGGTTGATTTGGTTCTTCCACATGCCAAACCTTTCGCGATGTTGGAGTCGTGACAAACTTTGGCAATTGTCTTGACTAAATGATCCATTATCGAAAATGGCAGATTGTGTTCTGCTAGAAAAGCACTCAATCGGATTTCACCTTAAAATAAAAAAAAGAACATTATGCTATAAATTCGGAAAAATCAAAATTAATTATTATTGGAAACAATTTTTAAACTTACCTTCTTTGATATTATCATCTAATTTCTTAGTTTCCCCTCCAGTTGCGAAACTTGTTAATGTTGTCTGTTTTGAAATAGTTTTAGCTTTTTTCTGATGAAACTGCCCGATGCTGTGTTTAATCAATGCGTCTTTTCCGGAGGAAATGTTGATATGTTTATCACAACATTTACATTTTCCAAAATGGTTTCCTTTTTTACTTGCAATTAACCAGCCTTTAAATTGTGGTAATTCTTCCCAGTTTTTTTTAATACCGCTGTTCGTATTTCTTCTTTTTAATTGTACCCGCACTTGTACCTTCACCTCCACTATCACTTGGGGAATCACTCATTTTACACGCTTTGCTTCAGAATCAAATTGAAACCAAGAAGTTCACTGTTGAAGTGACGCGAAAAATTGTTTACCCCCATTTATAGCCTCGGGCTACGTATTTTTTCCGGGGTTTTACCGATTAACGATTAAGAAATTTAAAAAAAGTCCCGTGCATTTGTTTAAAAAGTTGGTAAAATGTAGAAACCGATGCGTACCATGGGAATTACAGAGTAGTATTACCTATCTATGAATATAGTTTGCTATTGACTTATAGAGGGCGCCATAAATAGACAGAAAGTTGAATGTTTTTAATTTTTTGTTTCACTGAGAGAAATTTTGAGGAAATTCTGGCAATGATTAAATTACAGGTAACTTTTCGGTAGAATCTTATATTTAATCGGTATTTCGGTAAGACAACTATAAAATCGGTAGATCTACCGAAAAATCGGTAAATCTGGCAACTCTGCTCATTGTGCTCAATTAATTTAACACACTAAATGAAACAAATCCTTCGCAATTATACACATAAACCTGATTCACTTTAAAAATGGTTGGTTATGTTCAAACGTTCAAAGATTGTTGGCAAACAAGATATAAACAAGTCTAATTCTGTTTCTTACCGTCACTGCGACACTGCGCAACAAACTACAATAAATTTTGCGAGTGCAACTACTGGAAAGGTTTATACGTGGTTTATACTGTGCTTTGGTTTTCATCTTCCCACATGCAAGTTGTTTATCAGTGCCTCTACTTGAAACTTTTACTTCAGTTTTGTAGTAATGTACGTAAGAAAATGCTGGTATATATGGTCTTATTTTCAACTTTCTGTAGAGAAACTATGTTGTATCAAATACCAATCTTAGACTGGATGGCACGTACCCTGATCGTAACAGCGATTAGGGGTTACTTCTGCAAAGACATTGTGTACAGTCCTTGAGACGACATAGAGAAATCCAGTGTTCGATTTATGTGAACACTAATTTGTGGCACAATTGATTCTCTTTAGGCTTGTTTGGGTTTAATTTTGAACGGTTCTAGAACGGTTCTAGTCATGCGCGTTTATGTTCCCGTCATGCGCATTTACGAAATCTAAAACGATTTTGCAAACGCGCCTGACGGGAACTGTTCTGGAACCGTTCAAAATTAAACCCGAACAAACCTTTTGTCTCCTTTCCCGTACCTCGTATTTCCTCTCGCTCCTCTCCTACCTTTCAATTACCTTTTCCAGAACGGATTTGCTATTTTATGGCTCCTCTCTTTTCGTAGATGAGTCGTATTGCGAATCTATATTATGAGAATATTTTCTTGAATTCTATTAATCAATTAATTTAGTGGTTTTTCTAATATGTAATATGTATTTTCTATATTGATGTGCATCTTTTGTTTACATATTAAATATAATTTTTTTTTACATCATTAAATTGTCTTTTAAATTGTGGATCGTTGGGCAATTAAGGTATTATTATCAGATCAAATGAATTGTTAGGATGATATGGTGCAGACTCATAATTCGTGTTAACTAAAGTGATTGAGGAAAAAGTAGTTTCAGAATTGATGTGTATATGTGCATGATTGCCCCTCAACACCCCATTCGATTTAATCTTGTCGTCCCTAGCGTTACTTAGCTTTTGAACTAAATTGATAAACCGGATCGAAGTGCCGCTTTACTTCGGAGAGAACTGTTCAACTGTTAGCTTTATAGAAATGTCTACGGAAAACAAAAGGACTTAGAAGATAAATTGGAACACTTTTTATATAAAAAAATCAAAATTAGGATGGAAGTATCACTTTCGCTCGTACAGGAAAGCAGTTTCTAGCGATAGTTCTCGAATTAAACATTCTATACAATTATTTGAAAAGTGCATTGTTATTCAAAACTTAATTTGCAACAACTTTTGTATACAAAAAATTTAAAAATTCGGGGGGAAAGTACCGTTTTTTTACTCTTCTCAAGAAGAACAAATATCCCTGGTATGTATGAATAGGTACATTATATAAAGCGTACAAAAGTGTAACGTTCGTTTGAAAAACCATCATCACCTTAAAAAATACATATATGGACTATACATATATGACATAAATGTGCCTTGTAGTCATTCACTACCACTATTAATAAACAATAAAATGAAATATCAGAGACCTCGATATATATGTCGAATCTATCAGCATAACTTCTTTGCGTTCCAGATCGTTTTCACTCGGAACTATATGTGCATCTGTGCTCATACAGTAAGCAGTAGAAAGACGACTCCGACGTTTTGGGTCATTGTCTTGTGGGAGTAGCCAATTATCGTTTTATTCTTCGTGAACTACTTTTGGAAAGAGTTAGAGTTATTACAGCGGTAACATGAATCCTGGCCTACCTCGCTGTTAGAAGACAACACCGAGATCGACCGTGTAAACGTAAATCTATATCGTCTCGGTGGTATCCAGCCTGTCCGTTCGATAAGTTGAATGGAATTTGATCGAACGGGCACAATTTGCAAATTCAGCGAGGTAAGAAGGGAATCGGCATTACCGAGGTAATAAAGGAAGTAGATTCCTTAAAAAAATTACAATTATAGGTAATATTCCGATAGGAAGATTACCCTTTGTCATTATTGTGTAATAAATATATACCGCATGTGTAAAATCATATTGGGGATAGGATATATGTATACTAGGCACACCGGCAACAACGCTCAATCGTGGCCGTAGTCATGGTACAAGGAAACAAGGTATGCTTTTGCGCATCTCTGGATCACGCGCATTTATCGAAAAAAATGTCACTTGACAACTCTGACAGAAGTCACTGACAGAAAGCATTTTCCAAGACTCCTTTTCCAAGATCGTGTCGAACAGCGTCGTTCTGTGTTTGTGAGAGGAGGGGTCAATGGTAACAATGCCTCGCTACACACCAGAAGAAAAACTGCAAATTATTAAGTGGTAGTATAGTGGTCATTCTGCAAAGGATGGCATAAATTTATTTCCTAAATATTTGCAGACAGACCCGTACCCTGTGAGCAAAGCATATTACATATTTTGAATAGCTTTGAAAAATGTCTTTGTTTAAATAATTGCACAAAGTGTAATCCTAGAGAGGTAAATCCACTAAAAGCTGAGGAACGAGAAGAGCGGGATATAATGATTTGTAGCACTCTGGAAGTAGAGGACACGCTATCTACCAGAAGTGTTGCTGAGGAATTGCGTGTGAATAATAAAACCGTCGCGAACATAAAGCGAAATAAATTAAAATGTTTCAAATACTCGAAAACGCAAGAAATATTTCTGGATGACAATTTTAGAAGAATGGAGTTTTGTGAAACCGTAATGGAAAAGACAAATGAAAATGAGAATTTCATCGCCAATATTGTATTCACAGATGAATCGTCATTTCCATTAAATGGAAAGCACAATCCTTCTGTTGTTCGATATTGGGCTCGGGAAAATCAGCACAGATATTTTGTTAAACACACCCAATATCCCCAGAAAGTGAATGTCTGGGCAGGTATTTTGAGTGACCATTTGCTTGGTCCATTTTTTATTGAAGGTACGTTAAATTCGGACAAATACCTCGATATGCTACAGAATCAGATACTTCCCGCTATTGATAATACCGGAATAGATCGGGATATTATTTGGTTCCAACAGGACGGTTGTCCTGCACATAATGCGGTCAGAGTAAAGTATTTTTAATGAATACTTTTCCTGATCGTCTCATTAGTGGAACAGGAAACATTCGTTGGCCTCCGTGATCTCCTGATCTATCGCCAAATGATTTCTTTTTGTGGGGATACATCAAAAATAAAATATACAGTGCACAAGTTGGCAGGCTAGAAAACTTAGATATTTTGAGAAGGCTAATCATAGAGGCTTTTGAATCCGTAACAGTCGATGTGATTCGTAATGTGCGAGAAAATTTTTATGATAGGCTCGGACAATGCCTAGCTGCTGAACTTGCATTTTTGAACCTATGCAATAACATTTTATTTTTTAGTATTGTTTAGAGTATATTTTTTATTTTCATTAGAATTCCGTTCTTAATAAGTTTATATAATAATTTACTAAGAATTGATGTTTAATTAGAATTGTGCTTTTATTTTCTCACTGTGTTGTATTGTATTTATGTTAAAAAGGACTTTATTGAAATAGTGTCCTATGAATTCACAACTTTATTGAACTGGTAGAGGTCGAATGCGCGTCATCCAGAGATTCGCAGAAGCATACCTTGTTTTCTTGTACCATGACTACGGCCACGATTGGGCGTTGTTGCCAGTGTGCCTAGTATACATACAGCACGTGTCAATTTTCATTAGCCATAGGCGATTAATTCATGCAATACGTGACAACATGGCACCCCCTACTTTTCTCTTCAATGCGAGCGCGACCGATGCAAGCTCAAGTTAGCAGTGGCTGTTGGACTATTGACTTGGATGTTTGTACTGCGCTTAGAAATAATATTTACGCCTTGCAAGGATTTTTCTTTTTCCTTTCAGTAAATGCAGAGAATTATTAAGCATGACACAAACAAAAGCGTAATTCTAATAAAATTAAAAATAAGGTAAATAAAAAAGGATCTGAAAATAATAATAAACAACTAGATCGCGCCGGCCATTTGATGATGACGGATGTTATTGCAGACTATATCTCGGAACGTGTTCGCAGCTAAACATTTAATATAGAAGTGGCAAGATCGGAGAAAGTCGCTGTGATGTCGATTGTTGCCGGGAGACACACGTTGCCACGTATTATTTGTATACGTATAAATCGCATGTAAACATTGAATCCCTATAGCTAATGAAAATAGACACATAAGGTATATCCTATCCCCAATATGATTTTACACATGCGGTATATGTGTTAACAAGTAGTATTACATTGAGACGACTCCATCTCCTCGTGATAGAGAAAGCCGCGTACCGGGCACAAGCAAGGTGCAAGTCACTCCAGGTCCTGCGGAGAAGTATAGAAGGTAGGACCTTTTGCTATTTTATTCTGATATAGCGAGTGGTTCCCCCGAGCAAAACCCTCGTTGCGGGTTTAGCGGTCTGTGACATATATTAAGGTTAAACGCTGCCAATGACATTGTGGTGGAGGTGCCGTTATTTGTCGCGCCATTCAAATTATCTAAAGATATGCAAACTGTAAAATCTCAGTTTTGGAGAAGCAACGCCATACGTGCGACTGTAGCAAATCTTTCACGATCTGCTACATTAATCTATAATGTGGTATGGTAAATGGGAGAACCTTGCTAAAAAGAAGCTTCGTTCGAAAAAAATACGTTATCCCAATACCGGTCCAAATTTTTTTCGCCCATCTTTTTTTAACGTTTTTGTCGATAGTAACGGTTTTTTCATTATCTTTCGATATGTGACTTCATGAGTAGGTAAATACACACTTAACAAGTCCCACGATATATTTGGACCCTTTTCTCGCAACACGGTCTGGACATAAAATCAGTGTCTTCCCTTTTCTTCGTTTCTTCTGCCACGAACTGGCAGGTTACCGACAATTTTTACGACGAAATAGCTTTTCACCCAATTACTTACAAATGTTTTTTACTTTTTCATGTATTCAACCGTGGCTCCATATATTTTCCGTCCTTTTATTCTTATATAATCATAGGAAAACGGCCTTCTATCGTTATATGTATGGTGAAATAACGTTCGTCTATGACTACTTTCGAGCGATAAGTTTTCTATGTCAAGTATTCTGGGGGAAAAATCGTCTACCTGCACGAGCTCCAATCTATACCCTGTAACGTTTTAAAAAATTAATCGTACAGGGTTTTGTTAAATAGAGTATAAGTACAAGTTTTATATATATGACGAATATCAGTCCTCAATACCTACCTAATTTTTTTTTATGATCCTATGACCATTTCTTTAGAACAAATATCAATTTCGTGCGGACAAGATATTAAATATGAACTTGTGTCGAATTGAAATTTCGACTTCGCTATTTAGCTTTAATAAGGTTATTATCATCTTCTTTGTTTCGGGTTTGACATAGCGTCGTTGTTTCCACTTCCGTCACTGACGGTTTATCCATTACCTTAGAGGCTTGTACTGCTGCGACAACAACAGACACAGACGCAGCAGTAAAAGAAGCCATAGAGATACCTGAATTTCAATTGATTGATTTTCCTAGCTGTTCTTTCTATATTTTACATTTCAACTAATTTCCCTTTGTTTTTATTTCTAGAGAAACACGGAGATTGAATTTCAACATAGTGGCGGTGTAAACCTTTGTGCGTTTTACGATATTGATCAATATGAATATAAGTCAAATCAAATGAAATATGCATATATGCAGGTTACCACAAAATAATATCACTAATCAAGCTTATTAAAACATTTATTTTTAGTTTAATAAATTACATACAAAATAAAACATATTATATAATTATATACATGCAGATCATATCAAAACCAAAACCGTCATATATATAAGTACCTATTTGGTATGGTATATTTTTTGCATATATTTAGGCATTATATACTTGTATATGTAAAATAAGTATAATTTCTTGGAACACTCATGGAAGTTCATTATTTATTCATTATAGGCTATTAATATTAACTTCAAGGTATTCTAGGATTGATCAGTCTTGCTTCTAGTTATGTTTTATAATGCAACAATTTTATATGGATTTTACTTTCTTATACGTAGTATAACGAATTATTGTGGTGATGAAAATGTTCCACTTTGAGATTTTTGCAGATGTCCACGTTTTGAAGTTCCCTGATACCGAAAGTGTTTTTTAGAAAATGTCTGTGTGGGTGTGTGACCAGGATAGCGGTCAAACCGAGAAAGTGGTGTGGTACTTCATTATTTAATACTGAATTAAAAATATTCACTGTATTATTATTGTCTTATATACATTTATCAGGTAGGTATCTCTTGTCACCACCAGAATTCATAAACGTGCATCCACCAATATGAAATGTGGATAATAAAGTACACTCCACTGAAAGATGATAATTTGGAACATATTTTTTATTTTGAATTATAAGAATACCATCACTGGTGTATTTCACATTTTATTTAGTTTATTTACATAAGTCAACTCGATATTTAAACAAAATTTTTCAAATATAAATTATATTTCCAGTTTTATTAACACAAGTTTCAATATAAAGACAATAGTAGTTTATACGAGTTAATACTGAGTTATTATTATTATTAGCCAATAGTGATTAATATAATACCTACTTTATTGTTTAGTCGTCTATAAACATTTTTATCGACGACTAAACAATAAAGTAGGTATTATATTAATCACTATTGGCTAATAATAACACTCATAATACCCGGAGGGAATAATGAAATGCGACGAGGGAATAATGGGCCATAACGTTACCATTATTCCCTGCATTCCGCCAATAAGAACATAATGTTCCTAACGTTGTCGTAGTAACGATAGACAAGTCCGGCCATTTTACTAACTGTCTAACCGTCAAATGTCATATTGATATAGTAATCTGACATTTTCGTTTAATTATTTTGATTTTTTTTTTAGTAATTTTCAGTTAGACGTCGATAAAGTAGTGTATACTAACTCGCAATAATGACTATTATTCCCTCGAGCTGAGTTACTCCCTCGCCGCTTACGCGGCTCGGTTCGTAAATTCAGCTCTCGGGAATAATAACTGTCATTATTGACTCGTTACTATTATCCACGACGAAACAATAAAGTGGGTATTATATTAATCACTATTGGTTAATAATAATACTCATAATACCCGGAGGGAATAATGAAATGCGACCGGGGAATAATGAGCCATAACGTTATCATTATTCCCTGCATTCCGCCAATAAGAACATAACGTACCCAACGTTGTCGTAACGATAGACAAGTCCGGCCATTTTACTAACTGTCTAACCGTCAAACGTCATATTGATACAGTAATCTGACATTTTCGTTTAACTATTTTGATTTTTTTAATAATTTTCAGTTAGTCGTAGATAAAGTAGTGTATTATTTACTCGTTGTATAAACTACTATTAAAAAGTCCAAAGTTGATGCACCAAAATTCCGGGTGATATCAGTTTGTAACTTTTAGATTTTTATACAGTACAAAAATCTGTAAAATGGTCTTTAATATTGTAAATAGACTAAATAAAAAGCAAAGTGTATCAAACCTATGATTAAAAAAAATTAAATTCATTAAAAATAACTCCCAAGTAATCATGTCACATGTAAATTGGAGTGGTGTTACATGTGGGTTCACACAAAAGAATATTTCAAATTTCGGCGTTTTCAGCAACCGGAAGCAGTAGAATAATATATAGAGGTGCTTATGTTCCACAACAATATTTTGTCCAATCTTCTGTTTGAATACACGGTTTGTCTAGCAACTTTGAAATAAAATGTTAATTGGCGTACCTTTACTCTCTATTCAGTTGTCTCGAATTCGAAAAATATTTAGTGATTTGCCACAAATTAATATCCCAGATGAATTTATACAGAACTTAGTACAGCTGAAAATACCTTTGTCCATGAATATTTGCTTGCATATTAACATACGATATCTATACTATACTATACAGTGTGCTTACCGACGACCTGCGTATAGGGCTTACTGTGAGATAAAACGACGACACCGAGAGTTTGTATGAGTTAGTACGAAAAAGCAATATACAAACTGCCCCTTGCCTCCTTGGTCGAGTGTAGTGTTGGAAAAGAAGGGATTCGAGTAGATTTACGCTGAGGCTAGAACGGGCTAGGCTGACTCTCCGTTTAAGCACAGCAACGAGGATAGATAGCGCAGCTGTACTGCAGTTTGTATATTGCTTTCTCGTACTAACTCATACAAACTCTCGGTGTCGTCGTTTTATCTTACAGTAAGCCCTATACGTAGGTCGCCTGCAAGCACATGGTATGTTAATTTGACCATATTCCCAGTATGGTCAAAGGGGTTCCAGTAATGAAGCACTAACAATATGTTGTACCACTGTAGCATATTTATACCGAAGAGAGTAATTTCCTAAATGGCAAAGGACGTCATGTATTAAATTAATAATAAAGGCTATATAGTATATAGTAATTTAGGCAATTAGCCTAAAATTACCTTCCCCAAGACTGAATGTCAATCAAAAAAAAAGTGAGGTGCTAAACAGATCTGTTTTTACCATGTCATGGAATTATATAAGACTGATGGATGAAGCAATATTTTCAGTAATTACTACTATGTTATTGCAAGATAAGACTTTTTCGCAAAATTACATTTTGACAATTTCTATTTGGCTCTATACATTTATTATAGAGAATTATCATGGCATACTTTTATGCAATATTAATTATAAATTGAAGCTGTTTACTTTCATTACATGTTACTCCTAGAACCCCCTAACATTCTTTATGATTACTTTTATCTCCAAGTATAATAGGTTTATAATATGGATGCTATTTTCCAGAACTGTACAAGTTGAAAAAATGTAGAATATAATATGAATTCTAAAGGAATAAGTACATCTTTATTTGTTGGTTACCTATCTAACATAAATTCTTAAAAGCCTTAAAGAACTGTATATGGTCCAAATGTACGAAAAGACTTTTTTGTAGATTAATAATGAGAAATAAGAAAAAGTCATTTCTAAATGTTCATGCTTTTGTCAGATATATGTACAAAATGGTGGAATGGAAAGGTAAATTTCGACCATTTAAAGAATAATATTATTCAGATTAGTGTGCTCCAGTAATTGCCAGATCAATTTAAGAAATCTGGTATATGTAATCATTGCAAAAAATGAGGTGTGCCCACCACACGACTTTCTTATACTTATAAGCGTTTCAAATTATACATAAGTTGTTCTGAATTGTTTTAAATACTTTTATCGTAGAAAAATAATCCGAAAAATAAACCTGTAAGTGTGTTACTTCAAGTCCAAATTTTAAGAATTTTTTTATACAAAAAATATTCAAAATCCTATTCTAAATACTTCTATTCTTTTAATAAATCTCTATCGAATACATACTTTGCGAGACATTCGAAAAAAAGTGCTATTCGCTAAGAGTAGAAGCGCTACTTCCGGTCCGAATTTCTAAATTTCATTTATACAAAAAATATTCCAAATATAGCTCTAAATACTTTTGTACTCTTGACAAATATATATAGAATGCATAATTTATGAGATATTTGCAAAAAATCGCTATTCCATAGAGTAAAAGTGTTTCTTCCGGTCCGAATTTTGAATTTTATTTTATAGAAAAGGTATTGAAGATTATGTTCTAAATACTTGTAACGCACCTGTCTAAAAAGCATGACTTGCGAAATATTTGTAAAAAAGTAATGTTCGATAAGAGTAAAAGACCTATCTACTTGTTTCTTGTAAGGTTTTATTAAGTAGGTACATGAAAGTAGAAAAATAGTTATTTATTATACAAGGGAAAAAGTATTAGATTTTAGCTCGAGGTAATGTTTATTAATACCGAGAGCTAAAATCTAATGTTTTTTGCCGTGTATAATACACTATTTTTTTCTGTGACGGGAAAAGCGACGATTTAATATTCATAAAAAAACATGAACTTAAGTTGATTTTTAGTTATTTTGAATGGAAGGTGAAAAAGAAATGCAGTTCTTTCTCGGAGACGGTGTTGTTGGCTTACATAAGTAAGTGCAAGTTTTTGTATAATAAAATATATTAAAATTAAATGTATGTGTTCTTATTTAGGTGTACATATCCGGGAAAAAAGAACTCATTTTTTCCCCGGGAAAAAAGTGAGTACTTTTTTCCTCGGCTTATAAAGTGACATTTTGTTACCTGTTATATAAAATGTCAATCTTTTTTCCCGTCACAGAAAAAAAGTATTTATTACTTCTTTCAAAGATATTAAATTTTTAAGAAATATTAAAGTGGTTTTCTCATGGATATGAAATAATATTAATCATAAATATAGATTTTTAAACTAGTAAGCTGCAATATTTGGATGTAAACGCGACATCAGCTTGTATAAAAAATAATAGATATTAGTTTGTTTATTATAAAAATAAATAAAAGGTTCTATTCTCCAGATAAAATAAACAATAAAATTCAGTATTCCTTAAAATTTGAATAATATCTTTATTCCTTATTGTTGCTCTCTGATAAGATTGCATAGTTCACATAAAGATGATATTTTGCATATAACTAATGAAAATTTTAACAGAAAAGTTATTGATACATGATTGAAATGTTTACAATACACAAAAATATAAACAGTACCTCTGCCAATAATAAAATAAGAATTTCTTATCTTTAAAGATATAAAACTAACATGATATGTGTTGTGAATACATTGCATAACTATATGGCATATTTTACATATGTTAACTACATTTACAACACACAGTATACATTGCAATAAAATTTCAAAGCAAAGTACTTCTGCATAAATTATAAATGTAAGGATCCAGTCTTCTTTGTTGCTCGAGTCTCAGCATTATAAATAAACACTCCATCATTGCTGTAAACACTTTAGCAATTCTTTTTTATTAACTTTTCCCATAGCGTTTTTCTCTAAAACAGGCACGATTCTTACTTCTTTTGGTACAGAGTATGCTGGCATCTGAGTTTTCGCCCATTCCATAAATTTTTCGACGTCAAATTCTTTTACAGTAGGTTTAAGAACAATCAAAGCGACTATCTTTTGACCCCATTCTTCATCTGCAGCACCGAGTACCGAACAATCAGCCACACTAGGATGTCCTAAGATATGGGTTTCCACTGCCAGAGCGCTAATTTTATAACCTCCACTTTTAATTATATCGACACTCTGACGTCCAAGCAGTTTGAATTTTTTATCTGCCATACAATATTGGGAAACATCACCAGTTTTAAACCATCCTTTGAAAATTTAAAATATTATTAGCGTTTTACAAGCTGCATCACA
This sequence comes from Amphimallon solstitiale, assembly GCA_963170755.1. NCBI lineage: Eukaryota > Metazoa > Arthropoda > Insecta > Coleoptera > Scarabaeidae > Amphimallon > Amphimallon solstitiale. Next base: position 132,544,887 of record OY720676.1, read on the forward strand.
ATGAAATATAGTCTGAATTAAAATTTATTCTATGTTCAAACAATAAAGAAATCAACAAACCTTCAAAAGTTATGAAGTATGAAAAAGCACATTGATATGTGATATAAATATCCCTAGCTTGTAGCAATACATATGAACTTGGATATGTCCAAAAATGTATGACATCAACGTAGATTACATAGTACAGTAGAACCCCGATTAACCGTGCGCGGTTAATTCGGGCGGCAGATTATCAAAAAATCAAAATTTTTCAACAATTTGAAAAGGGTGTTGCACAACTGGCTAAAGAATATAATATAGGCAAGCAAACGGTGAATGATATTGTGAAGAAAAACAGTGCAAAAGCTATTTCTGACAGGATAATTCTAAAAAAAAACTATTTTTCAAGAGCTTCATGAAGAAATGTTCAATTGGTTCTTAGAGAAAAGAGCCCAAGGAGTTCCGATATCAGGACCTATCTATGCTAATAAAGCCCAAAAGGGTTTAAAAAGCGCCATGGAATACGAGAATTAGCCATTCAATCTATGGTAGAATTTTGCAATGCAATGCCTAAAAAGACACTCGCTGTCGGGAGAGAAAATAGTGCTCAAGGTAATTCTTATTTGTCTTCATTTTTAAATAACTTTAGACTAAATTATAAAACAGTATTATGATGTGTTAATGCATCAGGAACACGTAAAGTCAGATTAGCTGTTCTTGGGAAATCCAAAAATCGCAGGGCATTTAAAAATATAAAAACCAAGAATTAGTCGTTGACTATTATAATCAAAAGACTGCTTGGATGGATTGAGAGTTACTAAAAACAGAAGATGGAAACATATTCGTGGTATATTTTCTTCCAAATGTTACATGTATTGCCCAGTCAATGGACCAAGGGGTTATAGAGGCCACAAAAAGACTTTATAGAAGATACCTTATGTTCCAATTATTGGGGGAACACAACTTCATGAGGTTTTAGAAATGTCTGAATTGAAAAGAAGCAATTTATGCCGTCACTCGTGTCTGGAATAGTATGAAGTAATATTAGAAACGCATTTGATAAAATAATGACTGAAGGAAGACGATTTGAATGATCAAGACCTATTATCAATTGAAAACATAACCCCCATAGTGTCAGAAATCAATGGTTTGGAAGGAATATAGGAATGGATAGAGGACGTAATCAAGAAGCAAAAGGATGCCTGATTATGGATGATGATGCTGATCTTAATAATACTCCTGTAGAAATAAGGAAGTAAACTGTATGTACCTTTATTTTTTATTTACATATTTGCATAATGTGTATTTAATATCCCCAACACTTTTTCTATTACTACGAGCAAATGTTCTTATTCTAATGCGTTTATTCAGCAGACACAAGAGTTGCGCAACTGTTCAGTGATCATGTGCAGTAAACGAGCGCTCACTCTGAACATGTTCAGAAGCGTTCGCCATTTTTGTGAGCGGAAAAATTCTATGCTCACTTAGTGAGCGTATTCTGTACGCATGCGCCATTGATGCATTCCAAGACCAACCTAATACTAATTTTGAAGAAAGTTACTAGAAAAGTAAGATACAACATATTAAAGGTATTGTGCAGAAATAAATATATTATAATATTGGAGTTCACCCAGTATTTTATTCGGGGTTGGAAAAATCAGCCCTTACACTAAAAACTACGCCAAAACTTAATGCAGAAAAACAATTTATTATTATTGCTTATTCGGTTTAATTTGTATAATTTTAACATATGGCAGCTATGAAAAGTACTAGATGACAGACGATGACATAAAGGTGAGCGGTCCTGTCCAGCGAACACTCAACTGTTGTGAAGTGAACGGTTGGAGCGGGATCGGTTCCCGATCCGTCTGCTGAATGAAAGCAATGTTTTCACTCCAGAAATAAATGTTTAATAATTTTTCTATATGTATTTGTCCAATCATTAAAATGTAAATAACGATGTCTTTCGATTATCCGTGTTTTCAATTATCGGGCAAACACCCGGTCCCGGCCGACCCGGATAACCGAGACTACTGTATTTCTTCTTACATTTTATATAATGCATAATGAAAGTATATTTATCCTTCTGGGACATGTAAAAAATCAGTTTTATTTTTGTTATATCGCAAAAGATTTTAAAGTTATTTTTATAACAAGAGACCATTAAAATTTTCACTCAAGCAAGCTGTGCATTTAAAAAGCACGTCGTTTGACATTGATTGACGTTTGAATTAAAATCTTACTGACTAAGTTACGACATGCTTTTTAAATGCACAGTTTGAAAATTTTAATGATCTCTCGCTATATTAAATTGCTCAAATAGCCTCTTACTTAACGACATTTCTTAAAACACTATGTGCAGAAGGCATGGCACATAGGAGTGTCATGTGTTGTTCAAGCGGGATAGACAATCTTTTAAATCCCTCTGTATATGTATTTGGCCTGCATATAACGAAATCGCTCATAACCACTAATCGCGCTTAAAGATCAAATCTATAGCAAAAAAACTGCCGCAATCTACCTACAGCAAAATTGAACTGAGCCACGTAAAAGCGGGCCGCGTGATGGGTCAGTTCATCGAAATAAGATGTTGTTTAGGTGGGTGATTACCAATAAATTCCCTGTTATACCCTCTTTGTTATGACTGAAGTACTGGTGATTCCCAACAATCATGATTCTGGTGACATTATCTGTAGTGATGCTATGTGTGCCTACAGCTATAGATAATTTAAAAATGGTGAAATACTAAAAGAAAAATCATCGATTATTTCAGAATTGGAAAATGGGAAATTCAGGGATATGCTGTGAGTTTATCTAATCAAATCGACTGTGTCCATACTTAACACACCAACGAAAATATTAGATGGCATAAGGGCATCAATTTTCTAATCGAAGCACAAGAATATAACTACAATTTAAACTATGCGGCAAGTTTTCGGAAAGAGGGCGATAAAATTATACCATCACTTTACTCTATGTACTGTTCTATTTTCATCAAGAATATGTAGATGATTAATAAATTCGGAAATTAAGGTATTCGTGTGAAAGATTTTGTACATAAATATAAAAGAAACAAATGCAAAAATAGTTCATAGATGTATTCAAAATGAACACTTTATTATATATATTTTGATATTTTATATGCCATATTACACACATACACAGACATACACATTTGTTCTCAATTATTTGAAAAATTGTTGAGCGTTTTGAACTAGAACGTCATGGATAATTGTGATAAAAATCAATTTAGATACAGTGTGCGTAGGTACTTTCGTTAGACCAGACATCTAGTGTATTTACATATTATCTGTGTAAAATCCGACAAATCGAATAAACGGTTGTGTTTATTTGAATTATGGAACCGGATTTGGCAATCATACTGGAAATCCATATCCCGTTAGAGCCCATGTTATTTTATGATTAGCAGATTTCGAATCCGCAAAATTTAACATTAAATATTGTTCGTTTTGAGTTAACACGACCGTGAAAATAAAAATTGAAAATAAAATAGAACAGATTTTTGATGAAGGATAATATTTCCAACAACAATGGAGTGTTTAAATTAAAATGACCAGACGTCCCGATTTTTAACAATTTGTCCCGCGACGTTTTAAAAAAGTCTCGCTTTTTGGAAAGAATGCACGGCAAGCTAGGGAACGGCGGGAGAACGGGAAGGGAATATATGTTTTTCGGTGGTGGCTATTTCATCAAGATATGAGTTTTATATCTTAATTTTATAATGTTAAACAAATTCTTGTGAAAAATTTCATAACCTTTTGAACAACGATAGCAATCTACTAAAAAAATTCACTCAAAGAATAAAATAATACTAAACCTAATTTTATGTTTTAAATGTATTATAGTTGTAAATTTTACTTATGTTGAAATTAATAATATATCACAATAAATGCTTACGTTCTATGAAAATTTTTGTTGCATATAGACCAAATTTTTAATCAAGAACCCCCCCCCCCCCCGGTCAATGGTGTCCCGCTATACCAATGTTCAAATCTGGTTACTTTAGTTTAAATGACAATGAACGTTTCTGCTCTTTGCTGTTATTGTCTCTGATATAGATGTATGTGTTCTAAATTATTCAGAAATTTAAGTAGCAATATTAAATAAACACCGACCACTATTAAGAATGACATAAGTATACTTCATACATACATAAAATTAATGTATCATCGGAATCTAAATTTTTCTCTAACTCACTAATTATGTACTCTAGAATTTTGTTTTATTGGAGCATTTTTGTTTATATTAAAGAGAGTAACACAGCTGCGTACAGACATCCGAACAGTTTTACAGCACTCTGTATAATAGACTTGATGGTATAATATAATTCTTATAATGTAACAGAAAATACAGGATACACAATATAAATCATTAATATTAATGACAGTATGACACTTAATGATATAACTTAAGACAGACGTTTTACATTCCATGGCAAACCTTTATTAATATAATTTTTGATCTTGCGTTATAACAGACTCCATATATCAACGGAAAATGTCATTTAAAAAATATTTCGAATTATGAAGAATAAATTCAGATGCTTTTTTAATAAAACTGGACCACAACAAGGGCATCGACAGTAGCAATAACAATTATGAATATTATTATAAATGATAAATTGCAAAACAGAGGCATCTTCACATTAAAAAATATCTTGTCATTAACTTTGTAGGGAATTAGATTGATAATGAGGATAACAATGAAAATGATTATTAATGATAGTGTTGGCAATATTTTGAAGTATTACATTAGCATATAATGAGACATTTTAATTAAAAGCACCTATTATTGTAAGCATGTTTTATTTAAAATAAAGTCTAAATATAAAAATATCTCTTCATACACTCATTCTTTCCTTTTTCTCTTTCAACAATTTCATTTTTACAGCATGATAGTGAATTTCATTTTGTATGTTCATATCGCGTATCTCTTTCAACAGTGAATGTTTCAATGCTTTCATTCAGCAGGCGTATCGGGAACTGATCCCACTCCAACCGTTCACTTCACAACAGTTGAGTGTTCGCTGGACAGGACCGCTCACCTTTATGTCATCGTCTGTCATCTGGTACTTTTCATTGCTGCCATATGTTAAGATTATAGAGATTAAACCGAATAAACAATAATAATAAATTGTTTTTCTGCATTATGTTTTGGCGTAGTTTTTAGTGGAAGGGCTGGTTTTTCCAACCCCGAATAAAATACTGGGTGAACTCCAATATGAGTTACATACATTTATACTGCACAATACCTTTAATTTGCTGTATCTCACTTTTCTAGTAACTTTCTTCAGAAGTATGTATTAGGTTGGTCTTGGAATTAATCAATGGCGCATGCGTACAGAATACGCTCACCAAGTGAGCATAGAATTGTTCCGCTCACAAAAATGGCGACCGCTCCCGAACATGTTCAAAGTGAGCGCTCGTCTACTGGACATGATCACTGAACTGTTGCTCAACTGTTGTGTCTGCTGAATGAAAGCAATTTCAATGTATTTTATCACAAAGTTATAATCCTGGGTTAAAAGAAGTCTGACAATCGCGTGTTAATTTATATATATATACACAACCAAATTACCGATTTATATACATTTCTTACAATATAGAATTATACTAACCATCAATTGTAAATTCTTGTTGTGTAGCCTGAGGTTTGTTATAGTACTCCCTAAATACGTTATCTCCTTTTACATGTAATTCTCCAGAAGGGTCACCAGATTCATCCCAACTAGTTAGCTTTGTATGTACCTCCCCATTAACGTTGGTGCTTTCCAGAAGGCTTAAGTAATTATCCTCATCATCATCTATTTTACGTGCCAACCTAACAGTTACGCCTGGCAATGGTAGACCAACGTACCCCGGTTGTCGATCTGAATCGTATAAATTTGACAAACACATTCCGATTTCCGTCATGCCATATCGTTCCAATAATTTATGCCCACTAATTTCAAACCATCTTTTGTAAACAGTTGGAGGAAGAGGTGCTGATCCACTAACCATTAGTCGAATTTTATTCTTAAGTGTCGTACGAATATATTCAACCATTTTACTGTCAGCACTAAATACTTTTTGATATTCAGCGATTAGTTTGGAATATACTGTTGGAACGGCCATGTAAACTGTGATTCGCCGATCATCTGGATTTGTATTAATTCCCAACAAATAAGCCCACACTGAGTTAGCATCAAATTTGGGTAATATAATGCATTTAGCTCCTATGTATTGAGGACATAGTAAGGCGTTAACAATGCCGTGAGTATGATGTAAAGGCAACGTATGGAGTATAGTATCCTTTTCTGTCCACTTCCATGCATCAATCAAGCTAGTTATTTGAGAAACTATGTTTTTATGAGATAGTAATACACCTGCAACAATATTTTAAGATATACATACAAAGTAAACGAAGAACTCCTGGTATGTACGAAAATTACGAAATCAACGAATCAGTAAAAGCAAAAAAAAAATTGATAATTAACTACCAGTGACCGCGTAGCAATACTTTGTTTCTCAACCTTGTATTTTCGTCCCGAGCTAGGTCTATAAACACTAAGATCAGGGAAGCAGAATACTCCGATTGCCATCTAGTGTCTATGACAATTAAGCAACAAATAATGGAGGCTTGTGACAGGAATTGTGTCCTGCTGCTCTGTAACAACCATAAACTCATAAAGCCTTAGAGGAAGTAAGATATATAGAGAGAGCATAATGTCAGTTTATAGACAAATAAAGTGATGCCAGGTGGGGTACGGGCAGGGTAGAAATGGTTCAACCTTGGCGGGTTGCATACCGTTAGGCATCATATGTAATAAAATTTATTAAATTATTTAAATTCGAATATTATTTTTTAATTGTTTATTGATGAAAGCTACTTCTCTAATAATTATACTTTAAAAAAACAAATCATAGATTTTTCTAAAAATAAATACTTGTTAGTGCTCATGAATTACTCGTAAGCTTTCAATACATAACTGAAGTAAAAATGTTATTTACAAAGATGCCTTTCAGAACAATTAATGGTTCTGCAAGCATAGAAATATGTGTCATTCAACTGTAATATTCACTCATTTACTCTAGGTATGTAAAACTGAAATATAATAATTAAGAATGTGTGTACATACTTAGGTTAGCAATAGTATAAACAACTTACACAACAGCAAATTTATATACATATATATTTATTATTAATATATCAACATATCTCAACATTTAACTAGTCGCTTGAATTTACATATATGAGATTTTATTTTATGATTTTATTTACAATATCATAATATATAAAAGCTCTTTTTTAAGTTCTTATGGATCTCTTGATGGAAGGTTTGATTCACTCTCACTCGTTTATACTTAATAAACAATTTCACTGTAACCAAAGACAATGATGCACTTGCTTCACAATTTATGTTTGTATAGCACTTCACTAAGGTATATAGTAGTTAGAGTATATTTATACTGGCAATTCTTCGCAAAATGCTTAGACCAAAGTATACTGCTTTCCTTTGGAACCCAATTTGGCATATCTCTTTTCTTTATCCATAGATTTGGGGTGTAAGGCTAGTTCGCGTCCGTAGTAGAATACTACACGTGCACCCTGGATAATGCTAAATGAACTAGCAATACTGACGGTCAGATAATCTTTGGATCTCCTGACCATAAGACACATTTCACGTTTTACATTCTGCATTACCTCTAAGAGCAGATATGCTACCAGACCAAGCTAACGGCCCTTCTCAGGACCGCTTGACTAGAACACTCGGACCTTCTGTCCGAATTTGTCACTTAAATATAGAAAGTATAAGTTACTCAAAAAGCCAGTATCTATCAAAACTCCTAAAAAATGACAACATCGACTTAGTCAGGAAACTCATTGCGGAACACTACGAAAAAGGGGAAAAATACCGGGCTACGAACTGCTAGGAGCCACATACCACCCATCATATGGCGTAGCAACGTACGTGAAGCAAGATGTAGATAATGCATCTCTTATCTCGACATCCACTGATGATGAAATCCATAACGTTGTCATAAAAATAGGGAGCATCACCGTCTCCAACACCTATAAGCCGCCAGCCATATCCTGACCATCCCGAGTCATCCAAACACATCCCCATCCTGCTGTATACGTGAGGGACTACAACAGTCATCACGAGCAATGGAGGTATGGGGACTGCGACCCAAATGGCAACGCGATAGTAAAATGGGCGGAGGATGAACACCTCGCCCTTGTGTTCGATGCTAAGAACCGATTCACATTAAAGTCGGAGGCGTGAATACAATCCTAACCTATGTTTTATGATAATCGCTCTATTGAAACCAGGGAAAACAGCGGATATCCCCAAGAGCTACAGACCAATAACTCTGCTGTCGGTGACCTATAAGCTGCTGGAACGGCTTTACAGCCCGATTGATAGACAGCATGCTGAAGGACCGGGTGTTCCAAATGGCCATGGGATCCGACATCAGCTCTCCAAGGAAACTAAGGAACGGGCTTTCAGAGGGGTCAGTCCTTGCCCCGCTTCTCTTTGGCCTGTATATTGCCACATGCCGGAGACAGGATCGAGAAAGTTTGGCTATGCTGATGACTGGGTACTTGCAACATGGAGCAGCTCTATTGAACAATCAGAGGTGACCCTAACGACAGATCTGGAAGTGGTGGGGAAATATTTTCGCAGGTGGAGGCTCCAACCTAATGCCACCAAAACAGAAGTCACCTGCTTTCACTTAAATAACAAACTCGCCAGAAGAGAACTCAACATACAATTTGAACACACCCCACTCACCCACAATAAAACACCTAAATACCTAGGCATAACCCTTGATAAAACACTATCTTTCAGGGAGCATCTATCGAAAACTGCTGAAAAATTAAAGACAAGAAACAACATAATCCAAAAACTGTGCGGCTTGACTTGGGGAGCGTCAGCTTCCACTCTGCGCTCCTCTGCGACGGGTCTTGTCTTTTCGGCTGCTGAGTACTGCGCTTCAGTTTGGTTAAACAGCCCATATGTACATAAAATAGATGCACAGCTAAATAACACCATGAGAGTGATTGCTGGTGTCATCAAACGAACTCCCATACATTGGCTCCCAGTCCTAAGTCACATCCCCCCCCCCCCAACTGCGACGCAAAAAACGCTCTTACGAACGAATACAAAAAGATCGTGAACACTAGAAATCTACCCATCCATAAGGATGTCGAAGACGCCAACCTTAATCGACTTCGGTCTAGACGACCCCCAACAAGAACGGCAAGGGTGGCTGTGAAAAGTGGGTTCAATTTGACCGAAGCATGGACTCAAGAATGGACGCACAAAAAAACAATGATATGCCGTCCATCACACACAGCCGCCGGGTTTCGATCTACCACGTAAAATATGGTCCACGCTTAATAGAATTAGAACCCAACATGGCAGATGTGCATACTCTCTACACAAATGGGGCAAGCAACATTTTCCCCTCAGCGATTGCGGAGAAACCCAAACCATCAGACATCACAGAAGAATGTACCATACGATCATACAGTGGAAGACCTGAGGATTTCATGATGGTGACCCCAGAGTCGATAGTAATATTAATAATCTTTATTACCCAACAGGCCAGTGCCCAATAACAGGATAATTATAATTATTCACGTATACAATTCAATACTATGTAATATAAATTTAACAAAAATTCTCAATATGAATTTAAAAAAAAAGAAAAATATATGTATGTATAATATTCAGCAACGCAGTAATGTTCATCCATATTTAGGCAAAAACATCCTCAAACAGTCCATTGCCCAGGCGGCATAACGTATAAATTGGTGCACGTTTCATTATGTTTATCCGTGCAAATGGTACCAAGAAAGTGCATCCATATCTTGTGTTAAATCGCGGGACAAGAAAGGACAACCGCTCAAGTAGTAATGGACAATCAATTTTATTAGACAGGAGCTTATATAAGAACTTTCCGCATAGAGTATTTCTCCGGCCGGACAAAGAAGTCATGTCATAACGCGTTAGTAGCTCTTTATGTGATGTGCCCCTCTCCGGATAAATTCCATCATGTTTAAAAGACAGAAACTTCAAGAATTTTCTGTGTATCCGATCCAAAGGTAAGGTATCACAGGCATATATGGGATACCAAATTAAGGCGGCATATTCTATTTTACTCACAACATATGCAGAGTATAATGACTTAAGCAGTGACATATCTCTGAAGTACTTAGAAATCCGCATGATGAAACCAAGGAGTTTGAAGGCTTCTGAGCATATGCTTGAAATGTGTGATTTGAAAGTAAGGCTTGAGTCAAATAAGACTCCCAAATCTTTAACTTCTGGTACCATTTTTATGTTAGTGCCGTTAATGAAGTACGCAGATGAACTATTAAGGAAACCACGAGTATACGAAACTACGCAATATTTGTTTACATTTAGCTTGAGTTTATTAGAGTCACACCATTCAACTAGCACATCTAAGTTGTGTTGGAGTTTATTTATATCATCCAATGTTGAGACTTCTGAGTATAGTTTAATGTCATCCGCGTATCCAAGAACAGGGCAATCCATCCTGAGAAGCAAATCATTGATGAATAAAATGAACAATAATGGACCCAGATTTGATCCCTGTGGCACTCCTAAGGTGAGAACGAAGTCATTTGATGAGTAGCCGTTGTAAGTTACATAGCATCTCCTCTGATGCAGATAAGATGTAAGTAGAGAAACACAGGAGGGAGAGAAACCCAGAGAACTGATTTTGGACATTAAAATCTTATGATGAATCATGTCAAATGCTTTCGACAAGTCCGTATAAATAACATCAACCTGTCCACGTTTGTCTAGAGTTTCGCAGATAAACTGAGATATCGTAGCCAAGTTCGTAACCGTAGAACGACCCGACATAAATCCATGCTGGTTGGGTGCAATAAAAGAAACTGTATGATTATAGATGCAAATATACAGTACTCGCTCATATATCTTTGCAAAATTTGATAATATGGAAATAGGTCTGTAATTAGACAGAGATGTGCGATCTCCTTTCTTATGTACGGGAACGATTCTAGTGTTTTTCCAAACTTGAGGGAAAACAGATGTTGTAATGGACATATTGATAATTATTCTCAAAGGCACTGCTAAAATGTATCAGTCATGTCCTGCTGTTTGTTTATTAGGAATATTAGCCATTAATTTAAGTAACTCATCCTCAGTTACCGGTAGGAAGCGATAAGGTAGGGACTTATAGACCATTCCAGTATATGTAGTGTCACTGACAACAGCGTACACTGATGAAAAATAATGTGCAAAAGCATTAACAATTTCATTCGGGTCAGAAAAATCGTTGCCACCATCATCATGAAGGCGACCTGGTATTCTAGTAGAGCGACGTTTAGCACGCAAAAAACTCCACAGATTAGAGGGAGATGTTTTAACGGAATTTTCCATATCAATAAGATAACGGTGATAGTTAATGTTTATCTGTGTTTTGATTAATCCTCTCAGACGCTTAAATTCATTATAGAATGTTATATTTCTGGTCCTTATCCATTTCAAAACACTACATAAATAAATTAGATGTTTATTTGTAGCCTTTTAAATTGTGTCTCATACTTTATGTGTATATATTCTATGTTGTACTGTACTTTAATGTGTCTAATAGCCATACGATAAATAAATCCATAGATTCCTTCTAGTGGGCTCTTTTGGTATCCTATAATCAACCATTTTCAATGTTAAAAGATTTATATTCACCAAATTATGGATGAAATTAATAACTTTATGTACCTACCTACAATTGTGGAAAGCTATAATTTTCCTCTTCTCTGCCTGTAATTGCCTTGCAGTCTTGCTACTCTAATTTGTGCAACAAAAAGCGTCACATCAAACCATATTAAATACTAAGTACTAGATTAAAGATAAAACAGCTAAATGCTTAGTAAAAATGAAATGGGAAATAATGGAAATTCTTATCCTTAATCTAATTAATAACAAATTATTATATTGAAGGTATTAAATAAAATAGTTATTTATGTAACAAGTCAGTAAAGTGATACTTTATCGAACGAGTCTGATTTACGAGCCAAGCGAGTGAAGCGAGCGCGGCGAGTAACAGACGAGTTCGGTAAAGGTACTTTACTGACGTGGTGCATACAAAATTTTATCGCCAACCGTGAAAATTGTTAATTTAAGTAATAAAGATATAATAACTTATGACAGTTTATGACAGTGACAAACGATTTATTTTTAAAGTCATCAGTCATGGCTACGCTGACAGATATTAGCGGCAGGTAAAGTACTTTATTGTACAGTACGATAAAGTGTTTCTTTACCTCCGTAAAACGCTATGGTAACGTATCACTTTACTGACGGTTGGCGATAATAGTTATTTATGTAACAAGTCAGTAAAGTGATACTTTACCGAACGAGTCTGGTTTACGAGCCAAGCGAGTGAAGCGAGCGCGGCGAGTAACAGACGAGTTCGGTAAAGGTACTTTACTGACGTGGTGCATACAAAATTTTATCGCCAACCGTTAAAATTGTTAATTTAAGAAATAAAGATATAATAACTTTTGACAGTTTATGACAGTGACAAACGATTTATTTTTAAAAGTCATCAGTCATGCTACGCTGACAGATATTAGCGGCAGGTAAAGTACTTTATTGTACAGTACGATAAAGTGTTTCTTTACCTCCGCAAAACGCTATGGTAACGCATCACTTTACTGACGGTTGGCGATAAAATAAATTACAGTCCAAATCAATTGATTTTCCGCTATATTCATAAGTAATTCCCATATCGTCAATAGAAAGTTCGGTTGTCAACAGGACATTTCTAATCTCCAAAAGAAAGTTCTATTATTCAAAAGAAAGTTCGGTTTACCTAAATACATAAGAAAATGGATTTGTTGAGTAACACTTTATTTTCCATATGTTTTAGATAACAGATACATAAATAATAAATATAAGTGTTCTACCAAATAACAAGATTATTCTTCTATTACTTCGCGCCTTAAGGTTTTTTTTTTGTAGCTGACAGCAACCGTCCTTTCTTTTGATCATAGCAGACTTTCTTTTGAATAGTAGAACTTTCTTTTGGAGATTAGAAATGTCATGTTGACAACCGAACATTCTATTGACAATATCGGAATTAGTTATAAATACAGCGGAAAATCAATTGATTTGGACTGTATATATGACCATAGGACGTTTGTAATTCACGATAATAAAGAATAAAATAGAAAATATATATTAGACAAATAAGTAGATAATGTTTCACACGGTTCCACCAATGGCGGATGTAAACATACCCCTCTCGGCATCACTTTTTGTCGACAATGCTCTCTCCTTCTTTTCTATCCTCCTTGCATAAAGCTCTACTTGTTTCCTAGCAATATTTAATTTATACACACTATTACTTGGTACTTTGTACAAGGTAACACACAGACTATAGTCGGGTCGTTTTCGCAACCGACACGGCAAAAGTACGAACTAAAAACGCTGATTCCATACCACTACAAATTCCAATCAACCGGAACAATTTTAGAACAATAAAATTCAACCAACTAATTAATATTTTAGGATAAATAGCTACGGCTAGTAAAATACTTTTACATGAAAGTCAGTTAGAAATTAAATATTATAGATATAATTATTAAATATTACTTTTCTATATCAATATTTTATTTGATACATGGCTATTCTGCGCATTGTTGTCAGATTTTTATTTTGACGGAGCGTATGACACTTGACAAGCGTAGCGTTTGACAAGCAGGTGACTAGTATTCAGTACAGCGTTTTTCGAACAATTACACATGAAACTTGGGCTACCATCACTCATATTGAACAAGAAATAAAGACGTCGTGGGATAGAGAAATAGAAATTGATAAAACAGGTATTAATCCAATAATATTTTGTATTAATGATAGCGGTAGTAGCGACTGTGAAAGTTATTAAAATCAAATATATTGATCTAAACCAAATTATATACGAGAAGGTAAGTTTTATTCAACAGAAATGCTTGGTTTTACTTGTAATTGCTTTATGTTATTTAGAATAATCACGTAACTGATAAAACGAATGTAGCTTATAAAGGATTGGAGACGGATTAAATTCAGTATCTACATCAAAAGTCAAAGACAGATTTTGGAACCTGTTAATATATTTGTTCATAATGCTTCGGCAGAAGATTACGATAGTTAAAATAATTTGTACTTATATTGATCAGTTGAAGAAAGAACTCTGTCTAATCGAGGAAGTAGATGACTCTAACTAAAATAACAATTATTTAAAATAACAATTGTTTGAAGATCACATAAGTAATACTGTTTAGAAAATTTTCAAATTTAAGAAGGTATAACCATGTTGAATGTAATAGAGGAATGGTGGATGATTGATTTCAGAATAAAATAATGATCGAGTTTATTAATGTGACAACAAGATAAGCATTTGCATGGGGGGATGCAGTTAAAACATATTTCTGTTATATTAGTTTTGTAGTTTTCCTAAAATAACCTTTGTATATTTTCTGTAGGACTTTAATTTTGTAATTATTTATTGTTATTAATGGAATTAAGATTATATAATTTCAAAAATATGTGATAGTATTGTAATAATATTAATGTAGTACATTATAAATTGGGATAGTAAAAATACTTGTTCATCATTGTATTATAATTTGAAATTGCTTGGTAAGTTAAATTCTGATCAGTACCTAGCAAAGATTCAGCTTACGAATACTCACCATTTGAAATACTTTAAAATATGTTTGAATTGTTTAATTCTGCATTAAATAATAATGATGTGTTTAGCTTAATCAAAAATATTTGATTAGCATGCAAAAATTATGTTGTAATCAATGATATACCTACGAGAAATGTTTCAAACAAGTTGCTTTTAGTACAGCAGTGATAATGGTAATAATCATAGTGTACAGTAAGAATCTGGCAAACAAATGTTTTTATAATTAGTGTAATACTTTTCTTACCCTCTCGCTGTTGCATGTAAAAATACTTTAATTTTGATGCATTTAAAGGAAAAGCAATATAATAGCACTATTAGTAAGGATACCGCTGTACAACTGTCTTTGCTACTAAATATCTTTATTGTCTGTAGTAAAACTAACTCGAACATAATTATTAAATACATTCCTGAATGTTTAAATGAATTTCAAAAGTTCAATTTTCTCTGAAAATCTAACCTTTTTTATATTTATATCTAATTACTAACACCAGACAAGTTCATACAAATATAAAATAATCATTATATTCTTCTTTTCAATAGTACTTAAGCAAAATTATTATCAAATTAATAGTTACATATTAGAATTATTGTCGGTTGTGCTAAAACTACAAGTCTAATTGATCATTTAGGGTTATAGTGTCAAAATTAATATTACTTGACAGATCAAATATTGCAACGTCTCAAATTTGACGCCATTTTAATTTTGGTGGCGCATGTCGGTTGCGAGAGCGATTCTAGTATAAATAATTTATTAAAAATTTTGTATCCTCAACTACCAAATTGATTTTATATAATATATACAAAATGAAAGGCAATGCTGTCACATGATTATATAAAACCAGAGTTCTCTCTATTCTATTTCATGCAAGATGCATGGTTATAATCATAATTTGAGAGACTACTTTTAATATTTGGTTATGGTATTTTTATGCCATTGCAATAAATTACCAAGCAGATATAAATCGAGGCCATATAGAAAATTTAAAAATGACATTTAAATCACATACTTTTAAAAGGCCAGTACTCTTTGGATGTGTACCTCAATGAATCTTCCACATAGTTAAACTGTAATTTGAGTTATTTTATGTGTATACATAGCTGTTTTTATGTATAAATATGACAATGTCTTATCCCATACCGAAAGCTGACCGGGACAAACAACGGATTATTCTTATTATTATTATTATATCTCTCTTATGCTGTTAGTTAGTAGCTTATGTTTAAATTTATGTTCGTTTTGTTTAACTTTTATATTTATATCATTGTCTTGTTCTATACCATTTGCATGCTCACATGAACTAATAAATATTATGATTATTATCTCTATATTGTACCTTGTACACATTATTTTAAACAAAACTATATTTTTCTGTAAATTTTAGTATAGGTACACTACTTTCTAAATGTGCTTGATTACAATACAATTTAGTGACCGAAATTACACTACCTAATTAGCAACTGACACACTAGAGTTATCTTATGAATAATGTCTCATTATTAAAAGTTATTTTCTCAATCATGGATGCATTATGGCGTGAATTTCAATAACCAGTCATTTTATATCATATTTTAGCATATTATTACTTCATATCAGAAGACCTATGGGATCCTGTGTCAAAATTCCTGAACTTTTGATGTTCTACTAGACATATATCAAGAAAATTAAGGGGTAGTGGCGAAATGATAGCTGCTATAAGCCTCTTCAAAGATATTTATTATTCATGTACAATTTATTGTGCTGTTTCTGTACATATTGCTTCGATGTAGATGTCAGTAATTATGGGAAATTAGAATATTGAACTAGGTATCTATTTCATTATTATTACTAAAGACCAGACTAAAAGGTAACAAAAAAACAGAAAAAGGTACTTCAAAAGGAAAAAAATTGAGTAAAAAAAGTTTGGTTTGAAAATGTATTCTTGATGAAAATAAAATGTTATTAGTTAGGTACAGTAATTGTGCGTTGTTTATCTAATTTTTATACCTTTTTTTTGGAATTTGATGCCTCATTAAGAAAAAATGCCTTTTTTTGTCAAAATTTTATGTGTTTTTCTAAGTGCCTTTTTCTGTTTTTTTTTTGGTGCCTTTTAGTCTTTACTTAATTAATTTATGTAATGTACTATAATTTACTATAGCATAACCACATCTTTTGAAAAATATATTTCTGCAATATGCAATTATTAATTGTCAAGAAGTTTGTTGATTTTAAACTATTTATGGTTGTCTGATAATTTACACGCTTTAATTAAATGTCTATAATAATGCATATGTGATAAACAAAGAAACCTAAAATAAATTGACCATGTAACTAAGAATGGCATGACACTGTTTCCTATTTCCCTATGTTAGTGCAAAGTTTTCCTAGTCTTTACGCAATATAATATTAAGGGGATATTAAAGTCGAATTTGCTAAAATTGGAGTGAGAAGAGAATAAGTGAAATAAAATACTGCAGACTACCGCAAACAGTTCGGAGAGTCCGATAGGCGGGGCCAAGAAGTAGGTAGAAGCTGAAGGCGCTGTTAAAATACAAATAATTCAGTACCGCACCATTCCGGAATTTCTTAATTTAATTAATTAAATTAAACTTTTTTCCGCAATTCAAAAAGCTATATCTCACAAGAAAACATTGATCTACACGGGAATTACATCCGTTTTGATCAATTTCATTTAATTATTTCAGATTTTGACCGAGAAACACACGTACATTTTACTCTAATTTGGAATAAAAAAAATAGATGGTTGGGACAAAAAATTACATAATCTGACAACCTTTCCGTGTACTCATATCTATATTGAAGTTGTACAAAAAATTTCACATTTCTATCTTGAACAATAGTAAAAAAAACTGATAAATTCGATACCTTGCTTTCTCGACAGCTTTAATATCCCCTTAAATGGGGTGTAATTGACTAATGCGTTGTACTTTAAATTTTCTTCTTGTTAAATCGGCAACTTGAAAATATCTTCCTTCATTCAATTTCCAAATAAACATTACTTTATAATTATATGATCATGCTTACATGCAACTATAACATTGCCAATATTATGATTGCATTAATAACTGGTAATTTCAAATTCAAATTATGTACTAAAAGTTGATTAGTTTATGTCGATAATTTTAAGAATCACTGCTAGAAAATCCTTTAAACTGCGCTTATGATATTCTAATGTCAAATTTGACAATTAATTGGAATACACACAGGGTTGGAAATGGTAAAATCTAAACATTGCTAAAATGCAAAAGGCGACGGATAAGATCAATTACAGACACATTACATTATACTTATATTATATGGTAAACGATTTACACCCAATTTGCAGTTTAGCACTTCTTACATTTTACAATTTTCACCCCTGCCTGAATTCAAATTAATTGTCATATTTAGCATTAAAAACTTATAAGCACAGTTGAAAGTATTTAAATTTAACATAATATGAATTTGGAATTATAGATTAGTAATACTACTTCATGATGCAAGAATAGGTGCACATAAGCATGATCATATGATTATAATGTGACATTTCTTTTGTAAATTATATATTTATGAACAACACTGTGCAATATACTGTGGTAGTGTGAAAAATGAAGGGAGACATTTCCAAGTTGCCAGTTTAATAAAATGAAAATTGCTAATTTGCAATGCAAAAGTCAAATGCAAACACCCATCACATCCTAATATAATAGAACAAATTTTTCCTCCCACTTTTGCAAATTTTTGTGGAAGTAAGTTATATAGGACTTAAGCCACTTAATTTAGGTGATACTTGATAATATTCATAAATACAAGATTAAGTAAAAGTATTCAAAGATATCCATAAATACATTCTACAAAACTTACTAGCAATATATATATATATATGTTATGTTAACTAAAAGATAAATACCTTTTGGCTTTCCAGTAGTTCCACTTGTATAAAGTATCATTGCATTATTTTTGTTATAGAAATCTGGTGACAGTCCTCCTTCCATATCAGACTTTTTTGTAGGATTCATTTGACTTGTATTTTGTCGTAACTTATCATCAAGTACTAATAACTTTGTTTTACAATTTTTTGATACTCTCTGAATAAGATCTGCATATTCTATAGTTGTTACTATTAATTTTGCATTACTATCATTTGCATAATACTCTAATAAATTTTGTGGATGTAATGGACTTAATGGGATTGCTGTAAAAGTACTTGATATTATGTAAATAATAAATAAATATAAGATTAACTAACCTATATGCCCTGACATCCAAATAGCCCATTGTGTTAAAACATAATTTGCATCATTTCCACACAGAAACAATACCTTCTGGTTTAAAATATTTCCGTCACTTAGTGTTTGAGACATTTCATTTGAAAGCTCCTTTGCTCCCATAAATAGATTTCCATAAGTATAATGTCCAAATGAGTCACGTAAGGCAACTTTGTCAGTAAAATTGCTAGCTCTTCGAAATACTGGAACCACATCAATAGGTTGATATTTAGGCAGTCTTTTCGTCTGAGTTTGAGAATGTTGATGTCTTTGATATATGTTGGAACTTATTGGAAACCATTTGTGTTTTTGATGTAGTTTAAATATAGACGACATGTTTGAAATATATTGGCTATAAAAAAATGAAAATAAACTTTGAAAATAAGATTACCACTTACATCACAAGAGTTTTTAAATGACAGTACAATACATTAAAAAATAGATTTGAAAATTAAATGTTATTTATTGAATATATAACTATTTACATCAATCTTACAATAATATAAAATGCCTTAAGCTTACATACAATAATTTAAGTGTCAAAAGAATCACTAAAATAACAAAAAACAAATTAAGATATAACAGAAGGTGTATTTAATTGACAGTCAAGGTTAGATGGAACTTTTGTTTTTGCGATTAGAGGTGCCAACTAGAGTACTCTTAAAAGATTAAAAAAATACGTTTTTAATATCTATCACGATTTATCACTATCTTTGCATTGCACGCACTTGTTCTTTTACTTCTTCAATTTTTTGACAAGATTGTAGAATTGAATCATGTTGATAACCCAAATGCACACACACACTCTGTATTTTTTTCAGGTTAGCCTCACTTTCTCTAATCGCATGTTCTTGTATAGCAAAGTTTCTGGCAGAATGCATTAAGATCTGCAAATAGCCGTTTTACTAGACAAAAATACTTTTTGTTTATTAATATACCTCGTTACTCTTCGAACCTCGTACAATTTGTCGTGCCAGTGACGCTATATTGTTTACATTAACTTGAACCCTATCAGCTAATCGCATTTTCGAATCAGCAAATAGCGATCTGGCACTAGTACTGCTTGCAGAAGTCATATTCTAATATTCCCAACGTCTTTTATTAATTGATGTCGCTTGACAGATAATGTATAACTAAACGAAGCCTGTGACAAAGTCGAAACCGTAATAAAGAAAAGAGAGGCTGCTATCATGGTTTACGAACACTCCAATCTCTAATTGCTATTGTGGATAGTGCTGCCATCATTTTGCATTGTGTTGAATCAAGTTTTGCTGAATTGCGTCAGAAATGTAATACAATCACACTCACAGTCACTCACACTACAATCAATATAGGTACTAGGATAATTTACCGTGTAAAGTATATTAAGCACATCTATCATTAAGTATATAATATATTTTTGTTTATTATTATTATTACAGACAGTAATTTACTGCAAAATGTTGTTTGTAAATATTTTGTTATTACGGAATACGAGGTACATATTTGAAATTTGAATTCACAAAGTAGTAAATTACTACTTTGTGATAGTGTAGCAGTTATTTAGCTTACCGCTGCTGAATGTTGACCGCCTAAGCCAGAGGCTTCGATTCCAATAATTTTTATAAATGCAATTTATAGACGTTTTATTCTATTATATCTTATTTTAGACGTTTGATAACATTGTACACAAATAAAACTCAAAGAAATGTATTTTTGTTTAAAAATCCTTCAAATGTAGCGAAACCTTTTTTGTTGTCCTATCAAACTTTGTGCTACAATTAAGTTTGACCCCAAAAAACAAGCAAAATCCCCAACCACAATAAAATTAAAATAAACTGGATGTGGATTTCGGAATTTTATTTATATAATTGGATAACAAGTGGCTGGTGATTTATAAAATACAAACACATTATTTGTTCATTTTCTCTTCTGTTAGACTTTTTCTCTTTGAATTAAGTAGATACATTCTTGTAGATAGAAAACGTCCTTTTTACATCGCAACTGGTTATAGGTGCGTACTGAAAATATTCTTTTATTTCAGCGTATTTAGCATACACAATTGTCGCAATGTTATTAAATCTGGATTTCTATAAAAAACTGCGTCTAACTTTTGCCGAAGGTCACATCCGAAGTCACTTGGAATACTTTTGAAATTATTAATAGCCACATCTAATGTGGTTAATCAATTTTTTAATTTGAGATTCGATTTTCAAAATATGTGATTAGTTTAGGCAAATTTCCAAAGTGTTCCCGAAGGAATAACAACTGATTTTTTAAATTTGGGATTTGTGTTAGTTCCTTGCACTCAGAAATACTTCGAGCATCGTCATTTAAACATGTAACGAAATTTTGTAAACTATCGAAATTCTCTGCATAAAAACTATTTCTGTGTATGTTTTAGCAAAGCTAAGTGACGAACGTGCGATATTTTGGTATTCTGTAACGATATTTTACAGACTTTGTAATAAATTTCGGAATCACTGACAATTCATTTTCATATCAGAAAAAGTAACATAAACAACGTTCTAGATCTAAATAAATGATAACTAAAAATGAATGCGTATGTTATTGAAACTAAACGAAATTCAGTGCACACTTACGTCTAGATAATTGGGAGAAGTCGATTCAATAAACTAGTATTAAACAGACTATTACAAAAATTACGTAATTAAGTACGTAATTAACAGTTAAAACAAGAAAAAAACGAAACTAACGAAAGTATGAATGAAAATTTTATTTCTCTTGCGAAATATAAGGTAAATATAATAAATTTTAAAAACCCTCACACTCCTATCTACGCCGATGAAAAAAGGATTTTACTCATAAATTCCTTATTTTATGGGCATTTTTTGCTCTCATTCTCGGGCACTTCTCGGGCGTAAACAGATGTTGCAGTTCACCATATGAATTAGTGCTATTCAGTAAGCGTGTGTTGTTTACATTATCTCTTTGCTCCGTTGTAACTTCGTCGTAGGCTAAACCGGTCATCTCCACGCCCTATTTATAACAGTAGGTATGCTTGTAAATTTTTGCGTCGTATAATCAGCCACGTCTGCCCAAACACTTCAAAACCGATCAATTGTTGCAAATAGCGTAGTAGTGCGCTCGTCTAACCCTATTCCCTTGGAATTCAACTGCACTAAATTCTTTCCCATTCGTTAACTCTTTGAATATACCGGGTGTCGCAGCGGAGCGGTAAAGTTCATTATTGGTACCTAATAATGTAGATAGCGAATAATTTTTAATACAAAAATTGTAGATAATTATAAGCTGTACAATTTAAAAATATTTTCATTCATACAGAGCGTTCAACAACGACGAACCAACACAAACTTATGTTTTTTTAAATGGAATGATATGCATTTTTTTATATTTTATGATAGCCCTTGAGCGGCTGATTAAACTGCCACGAATTTGTATTGTCGATTTTCAACCGCTTCTGACATATAGCGATTTTTCGTTAATAATTGTACAATATTTGAAAAGTTGCTGTGAAATAACGATTGATGATGAAATACCTATTATGGGCTCAATTAGTAGAGATATCTTTTCAGTACGTGAAATTGATGTTTATTTCGGAATATCTACGCATGTTCTTTAGAATTACATACCATTCGCTAAAGTTAAAAAATCTTAAAAAAATATGGCATTGAAAAGTAGTTAATTTTATGTACTGAAAAGATATTTCTACTAATTGAGCCCATAATAGGCATTTCATCATCAATCGTTATTTCATAGCGACTTTTCAAATGTAGTACCATTTTTAACGAAAAATTGCCATATTTCAGAAACAGTTGAAAATCGACAAATACAAGTTGATGTCAGTTTAATCTGCCATTCGAGGGCTATCATAAACTGTAAAAAAATGCATAGCATTCCATTTAAGAAAACATAAGTTTGTGTTGGTTCGTCGTTGTTGAACATTCTGTATGAATGAAAATATTTCTAAATTGTAGACCTTATGATTATCTTAGCTATGCTTAGAAAAGCGTAACTTGAAGTTTTTGGACCAAGATTTCGTATGTGCATTTTCGCCATCTTGGAAGAAGTATTGAATTATGGTTTTCGCGATAACGCGGTTCCCCGTTAAGATGCAGAAATGTTATTTCGTGGTTCTTGTGGATAATACCGCTTTACATCATCACATTCGCCTAGTCGTGGAGAAGTTTCGGGCTACAGAATCTCCGTTAAAAGGCAAAAGTGACGTACACAGCAAAAATTTGTTGACCACGTACAAAACCATGTTGCAGAAAACCCACACGCATCAGTTCGTCGTTTATCACTTCAAACAAACATATCTTCTAGTACCGTTCATAGAATTTTGAAGCGTCGCTTGCATACAAAGTATCGGTTATTAATCAAATTTTTCGCAGAGATCACGCTAGGAGGCTTAATTATTGTAATTTATTTCGAGAAAATTTAAATAGTGAGAAAATTCTAAATCTAAGTTTTTTTTATTGATGAAGTATGATTTCATTTAAACGGGTTTGTAAATAAACAAAATCCCTACATAATTCAAACAATCTCAGCGAGTTATAAGCAGGTATGTTAACCAGCGCGATCACCAGACCTTACCCCGTTATTTTTCTATTTTTGGATTGCTCAAGAATGAAGTACTTAAGGGGACTTACGCAGAGGTGCTGACTAACTGCCTTGAGGTAGGACGTAACGGGGTGGCGCCATATGCCCTAATGTAAATTCTGGACTTTAAAAGGTTTTGTTCAAACAATAGTACCACTTTCATTTACGAAATATCAAAACAAAATTTAAAACACAATTAAACAAAGGCTAAATGCATGTTCGACTGGAATTAGTTTCTAAAATAGAATTTCTGAAACTGTGTTATGATGTTGTAAATTTTGCCAACTTTGAGAGTGAAATGTAGGAGCAAATAATTTGAATTATAAGAAAGTACTCCCAACAAAACCTTAATTACTCCTTTGTATTCAATTTAATGCAAAAACATAATAAGAAAAACAAAAATATCTGCTGTTTGTTTTATTTTAATGAATACCTTACAACGGCGGAATTTACATTAGCGCATATGGCGCCACCCCCTTACGTCCTATCTCACGGAAGTTAGTCGGCACCTCTGCGTAAGCCCCCTTAAATGACCTGTTGAATACAATTACATTCGAACGTAATGAAATAACACCAAATGTATTGATGAATGTTTTTGACAGTATGAAACGAATTGCGCTATGCATTCAACAGAATGGTGACCATTTTGAACACTTTTTATAAAATATCACCGCCTGCAAACAACGCAACGCTATGTAGACCACTGGGGGCCCAAGCTGTATAATAAAATCAAGAACCATCTTGAAGAGAGTGACAAGTTTTTCATAAAAAAAGTGGAGGATATTTTAAGGCAGGCCGGAAGTAGTAGCTCACTTGAATGAAAAAATCGAATTTTGCCAATTTTTGTCAACTACTAAATTTAAAAAAAATTGTAAAAAATTCAAATGTACTCAAAACTAAATTTAAGATTAATTTTATTAAACAAGTTTTTCGAAATTCCTACCGGAAGTAGGTCTTTTACTCCTATTGAACAGTGATTTTTTTCAAATATGTCGTAAGTTATGCATTATATATACAGGGTGAGTCATCTCCGCGGGTAAGACCGATTGTGTCTTTACGAGTAAAAATATTTTGAAGCGGTTTTTTTCTTGTGATAGCTGCTCATTAGGAGCACATTTTAAAAATATTTTGTATTATACGGAGTGTTCCATAACTTGGTGGTTGACCATAGTTATAGTTTTTTAAATGGCACATTCTGAATATTATTACATTTTTGTATTCCTCATATAATTCTTAGTCAAAAAAATTAACACCCTATATATTATTACATTTTTGTATTCTCCGTATAATTCTTAGGCAAAAAGTAATAGAATAGTATAGGCCTAAAACCTAAAGTTTTTGACTTATTCCAATTTTTCAGAAAAATTCAAAATTTTTATAAAATTATATTTCTCGTAAATGACGTATTAGATTGGCACAATTTTTTGTAGTATTATTCATAATACATATTTTAGTTTTTTTCACTAACTAATTGCATGTGCGGAAAACTAAATTAAAATTAGATGACACGTTCTTGTATAAAAGTCATTTTTTTCAAATGGAACAACTATTACTGAGCTATCGGCTTTTTTTGATATAATTTTGACAACTTTATGTTTTTTATTTGAATACGGTATAGTTAGGTATTTGTTGCAACATTGATAATTGAATGGATGCCATTTAATAAGTTGTTACTCAGTTAATAGCATGATTTTATATTGCATTTTTCTAAGAATTAGCTTAGAGATATGATTTTTGTACATATTGGGGGAATGCAAAAAAATGTTTACTAGCTTGGGGGGGGGGGGGTTACTTGATCGGCGTGTGCCACAAAATGGTCAATTTCAATATATAGTCAATATATGTATTATAATAAGCAGATGTTTCGGATTATTGAATATTATATTCTTCCCAATCGGCATTGATAGCATTGATTAGCAAAATTAAATTATAAAACATTTTGTCAGAGGTAAGATTCGAATTAACTTTTATCACCAAATAAAGAAAGTCGTATTCATTTTTTCATAAATACATGGTGTTGGTATATACATGCAAATTTTAATATATTTCAGATATTTGTCGGTGTTCATTTATGATTGATTACGTGATAACATTGATGCGTCTACTATATTAGACTTTTTTTCTGTTCCTTAATATTCCCCTCGCTTTCAAAATTAATTTTATTTTTCAAGAACAATGTTCCGGCTTTATGGAATTTCACAAATGCCGTTTTCTTCGGCAATAAATATATTATTATTATTAATTATGAAGTTGCACGACTTATTATTTCTAACCTTACATGTTGAAGCTTTTTTTAATAATAAGAACTATGTTTGTAGAAAACTAAAATCTGACAAAAACAACTGTATGTATTTGGTAGAAACGAACTTGGAGGTTTGCGGGGCTCTTCAAACTAAGTTGCATTGGTTGAAGGCAAGTTAACAATTTTCAGTTTTCTAGATGGTAAAAGCACTTATTTAAATATCTGAATTTGTTGTACCTTCATGTTTTTGTTTTATTTATACTTTGTATTTTGAGCCCAGGACTGTTTTTACATTTTTTTTTTGTATATGTGAGTAAGTAAAAGACCATGGGCCAAACGAGCGTATAAGTCTAATTACAGCAGTTTATCAAGAGTGGCAGCAATTGTTGGATGGCGAACGAAAAAAATGTTATATGTAGGCGTAAAGAACAAATTTTGTTTAATTTGTGCGAAATTTGGTAAATCTAAAAATCACGTATGCTACAAAAATTTGTCTTCGTCGTCAACAGCCATGAAGTCGACAATTATTGTGGAAGGTTTTCGACATTCTGGTGAAATGCACTGTGTAATTTATGGTAGAAACGGCTCCTTACGGTCCCCAAAAAATTATTGAAAAAATTGAGTGCCGAAATCATACATTACGTAATTATATAAATAAAATTACGGACTCTTTGAAGAAACCCAAATTCACTTCGGACATAAGACAATTAATAACAAACAATTTACATAGATTCAGAGCGGCCGTGTCAAATGCAATTGAACATTATAAAAGTTCGAACTTAACAATAACAAACCAGTTAGTGAAACTGCAGCGTGACATTATAAATGGATGAAGACATATTTTTGGTGAACACTCGAATTGTGCTTTTTACTTTTGTCAAGGATCTAAAGAATGCGAGATGAATATGTTTGAAAAATGTCAGAATTTTAATATGTATGATGACTTTTTTAACGCTTTAAGTCGGCTCAGCCTAATAGTAGATCTTTAATAGGAGATGTAGATGCCAACATTGTAGAATCTTTTAATTCAGTCATTGTAAAATTTGTAGGGGGTAAAAGATTGTATAATATTCAACGTAATTCTGACAGTGCACGTTGCAAAGCGGCAGCAGTTTCATTTAATTAGGGCAAATATCACTCAAAGCTTCAGATCACATATGGATGTATACGACAGTGTCTGAAAAAAAACGGTATGAGAAGAAATTTTTTTATAGGAAACAAAAAACACATTTAGGAACTACGGACGATCGCGACTATGGGCCGGAGGCAAATGCATAGTTTATTGAAGATATAAATAATCAAAAGTATGAGGAAAAAAAGATACATTTTTGAAGAATTAACAGCATCAAATTTTGGCAAGATAATGAAATTGAGGAGGACCACATTTATGGCCAATACTGTGAAGGCATTATTATACCACACGACACGGTACGGTAATGAAAAAGAAGAGCAAGCTTTTGAATGTTTGGCAGATCTAAAAGTCGAGTCTTGTGGTCATTTTATTCAACCTGTACATCTTCGGACGGAATAATTTCTAATCAAAACGCGGTTATTGAAGTAAAGTGTCCATTCAAGCCTCGCGAAGCGACTCCATTTGAAGCTACGGGAAAAAAATAATTACATTTTTAGAAATTTGGAACAGTGAATTACATTTAAAATCTAGGCACCATTACATGTACCAAATATAGGGACAGTTAAACATAGCTCAGAAAGATGTATGTTATTTCATAGTCAATACACCACAATACACAGAGATGAACTCTGGCAAGAAATGGTAATTAAATTAGAGTAATTTTATTTTCTCGCTCTAATACCATGAAAAAAAAAACGCGCTTTGCACTCTACCTCTAAGGTGGTGCGGAAAGGAGTGCGTTTGACGTTTTGTCTGCCATATACAGTTATTTAAAAAAATTATCGAAGCTTTACTGTAAAAAAAGTAAAGAATGTAAGGTATAAATAAAAAAAAGATAATATCAATAAGAATCGATTGTAATTAAGTTGTGGTTATAAATGATTAGTTTGGAGTCCGCAAAGTTCGTATCTTACCCGCGGCGAAATTTTTATTTGATTCCGCTAACTAACAATACCAATGTCGACTGTGAAGAATATAATTTTCAATAATTTAAAACATGTGCTACTTAGAGAATATAAATTTTTACATTTTGTAAGAAACACCGGCACTGTTTTTTTTATCAGATTTCAGTTTTCTCTAAAACATTACTCATCTTATTACAAAGCCTCAACATGTAAAGTAAATACAAATCATGGTGAGAAATAATAAGAAGTACAACTTAAATAATTGATAATCATAAATAATAATAATAAAGTTATATATTTATTGCAGAATTCAACTTAATATCTAATTAATTTCGACAAATGTCATTAAAATAATTACAAATTTCATAAAACGGGAGTCTTAATAAAACAATTACAAGCCAGGAGAATATTCAGAAAAAGCAAAAACAAATTTCGAATAAAGTAGGCGCACCAATATTTTCATGCAATAAATGCGGGAGACAAATATCCCAAATTTATTTGCTTTCCAGTTGACCAGGCATCCTTTCATATTGCTGGCCGGTACCTACATCGTGTAAAAGATACAGGCGTTTTAAACTCGGTAAATATATTCAATATATTTCAGGCAACCCGACATACGCTGTTCGAGAATTTTTCTTAAAAAAAGTCCACCATTAAGATTTTGAGTTGTTTATAAAACTGCATTCCAAAAATATAGTTGTATAATATATCATTGCTCTTCTTTTTACTTTCTTATACGTACCTAGTATTGTGATAATGAACACTTTCGACCTCGAGATTTTTGCAGATATCCACGTTTTGAAGTCCCCTGATACCGAAAAAGTGATATTTAAAAAATGTCTGTGTGTCTCTGTGTGTTACTGCGTGTGTGTCTGTGTGTGACCACGAAAGCGATCAAACCGCTACAGGTATCAATTCCAAATTTTGTATTTGCGATTATAATCTCCCTCTTGAGATCTTATTAGATTTTCAGTAAAATCGGCCGACCGGAAGTAGTAGTTTACTTCAGTGAAAAAATTGAATTTTGCCAATATTTCGTCAACTACTAAGTTTAAACAAATTTATAAAGAATTCATATGTACTCAAAATTAAATTTCAGAAGAATTTGATTAAAAAAATTTTTCGAAATTCGTACCAGAATTAAGTCTTTTACTCTTATCGAAAATCAGTTTTTTGCGAATATTATGCAAGCCATGCTTTTTAGACAGGTACGTTACGAGTAGAAAAGTATTTAGAACTTAATTTTCAATACCTTTTGTATAAAAAAAATTCAAAATTCGGACCGGAAGTAACACTTTTACTTGTATCGAATAGCGATTTTTTGCAAATGTGTCGTAAATTATGTATTCTATATATATTTGTCAAGAGTACAAAAGTATTTAGAACTTGATTTGGAATATTTTTTGTATAAGAAAATTCTTAAAATTTGAACTTGTAGTTACACACTTACAGGTTTATTTTCCTAAGATAAAAGTATCTAAAATAATTCAGAACAACTTGTGTATAATTTGAAACGCTCATACGTATAAGAAAATCGTGTGGTGGCCACCTCTCATTTTTTTCTTTTCCTTCTATAATCTTGGTAAGTGTCTCATTTCGATATCTACATATTTATAAAAAAATTGGATATACAGGGTGTAACAAAATAAGTGTAAAACATTTCAGGGGGTGATTCCTTAGCGAAAAAGAGATAGGGTCTTTCATATAAAAAAACTTCAATGGAGCATCCCTTGTTAAGATACAGCCCCATAAAAGGGGGTACATAAAATTTGTTTTACAATTTTTCTCACAAACACTAAAAATGTAATTTATTTCCAATGGAACTTTTTGTCTGATTATTTGTTTACCATTTAAAAATCTATTTCCAATACCTTGTTTCATTCGAAACAAAAAATGTCTCTTGAATTTTTTGCCCAAAAGTAATCAGTTCGCAGCAAAAAATTATTTTACGAACAACTACAGTGATACATCGTCATAAATGCGAACTGGATTAGTATTGTTATTTTGTAGTTACTACCTGCATCAAAATACATATGATTAAAGATGAATAAACAAAACTAATTTATTAATAACAAAACATAAAACATGCAGAAATCATAGTAAATGTTCAATATGTCCACCTTCAGTCATTACACATGCGTCTAGACGTCGGCGCATTGAGCCACGTATTCGCTCAAATATTCCTGGATTCTCTCTAATTACCCTGCACGCATCGATGATGCGGTTTCTTAAGTCCTCTACATCGCGAACAGGAGTAGGATAAACGAAAGTCTGTTAATGGCCCCAAGTAGAGAAATCGAGAGGATTGAGATCCGGGGATCGAGCGGCCAATTCTGTGGTCCTCCTCGACCTATCCAATGATTTGGATATGTTTGGGTTAAATGCTGACGTGCTGCTTGACTAAAATGGGCGGGAGCCCCATCATGCATAAAAAACATATCCCTTCTGACGCCCAAAGGAACTTCCTTCAGCAGTACTGGATGCACTTCTCTTAAAAATTGAGTGTATGCCTCACCATTTAATCGAGGAGGTAGAAAATGAAGGCCAATTAAATAATCCCCAATAACTCCGAGCCACACGTTAAGAGAAAAGTGTCCTTGATGGTTAGCTTGTACAATAGCGTGAGGGTTTTCATCAGCCCATATGTGGTTATTATGAAAATTAATTATCTTGTCCCGAGAAAAAGTACATTCGTCTGTGAATTCGATCGTCTTCAGAAAGTCAGGATTTCTTCTAATCATTTCCAGCATCCAATTGGAAAATTCAAGACGGTTCGGAAAATCTCGCTGTAACAGTGCCTGTACTCGTTGCAGATGGTATGGGTATAAGAGTTGTTCCTTTAAAATTCGAAATACCGTCATATGATCAACATTTAACTCGAAAGCAATCTTTCTAGTACTGCTATTAGGTTGTTCTTTAACCAAATTAAATACTGCTTCTTCAAGATGTGTTGTTCTAACTTCTCGATGGCGACCACAATCCTGCGTTCTTTTGTCGAATGAACCATATTCTCGTAATCGTGGATGAAGTCGGGCAAATATTTTATGCGAAGGAAGCTGCCGTTGAGGATACATTTCAGCATATCTTCTAGAAGCTTCTAACCAATTCCCCTGCGACAGACCGTAAACGTAATGCATATCAGCCATTTCCTCATTTGTGTATGCCATTTTAATAACAAGTGAATTATTAAACTAACAAATTACGAACAAAACAACGACACACAATTAAGTATTAATTCAATTTCAAAAATTTACAAACTGACAGCGTGATACCACTACTAGCGGCCTACTAAATAAATTAGTTTTACATTTTCGTTTTATGACGATGTATCTCTGTAGTTGTTCGTAAAATAATTTTTTGCTGCGAACTGATTACTTTTGGGCAAAAAATTCAAGAGACATTTTTTGTTTCGAATGAAACAAGGTATTGGAAATAGATTTTTAAATGGTAAACAAATAATCAGACAAAAAGTTACATTGGAAATAAATTACATTTTTAGTGTTTGTGAGAAAAATTGTAAAACAAATTTTATGTACCCCCTTTATGGGGCTGTATCTTAACAAGGGATGCTCCATTGAAGTTTTTTTATATGAAAGACCCTATCTCTTTTTCGCTAAGGAATCACCCCCTGAAATGTTTTACACTTATTTTGTTACACCCTGTATTTTACTTACAATACACTCTATGCCAGCAATATATTTCATAAAGTATATATAGAATATGGTACAATAAACAAATTTTAAAACAAAACAAATGGATACCTTAATTATAGTAAAGAAATAGGAATTGGGGCGTATCAACGGATATGTAATTAGTGAAAAAGAAACTACAAATTAACATAAGCAACATCGCCAGTAGTAATGAAAGTGTCGATTACTCTTCTAAAGGCATGTTCTGGGACATCTTCCAATAGCTCAGTAATAGTCAGTTTCAAAGACTAATGTCTGATATGGTTTGATGTGAAATTTAATAAGCAATTCAATAATGAACTATATATAGACTGTTCCATTTCCTATACTATCTTATAACTTTTTGACTAAAAATTATATAAGCTCATACTTATAAGAAAGTCGTGTGGTGGCCACACCTTATTACTTAATGTTATACCTATACTGTTAAGCGTATTTCACTTAATCGCGACAGTGAAGGAATCTTTCCTAATTCCTGATACCGTTAAGAAGTTTCCTGTATACCTGCTGCAAGATATTTTAATTTTCGAATTAATTGTTTTTATCGTAGTTTTATAGTGTAATAAAACCGGTTAATAATGTGTATATATACCAACTATTAAGCGACTGATGATGATAATAATGTGTGCTGATAATGAACCAACTCATTATGTCATGGTCATTGAATAAGTAAACGTAAAAAGTACAATATTTTATTTCAAGATTTAAGGCATCAGTAAAACAATTAATTGCTTTATGTAGTAATTTCAATCAGACAATTATTTTCTTTTCTTGCAACTGCGTTCAGGTGTGACGAATTAGGTAAGTTATCGGAGTACTTATCTTAGAGGTAATTTATTACGTGAAGGAGTACATTAAAGAAAAAAAGCTATACCTATGTTTTGCTTAAATAATACTTCTTCGAAGTTTGTCGTATTCGTAAATAACACAACATTACATTCTTATATTTCATCAGTTTCCTTTGGGTGCTTTATTACCAATTTTAAAATATTTGAACTTCACATTGTACGTAGACTGAATTTTCAAAATTATATCGGGTTTATATTCTTTTTATGTAACGTGTGATTATCTGAGACTATAAGTCGGAAATTCTCAACTAAATATAGAAACAGCTTACAGCAAATCGAAATCAGAATGCTTATCCAAATTACTGGTTGACAATGACATCGTTCTCGTAGTGCTACAAGAAACACATACCAAAAACAAAGAACAAAACAAAAGAAAGACTTCTTGAGAAGTGCTCTATTGGCCTTCACTGGGATGAAAGGTGTAAATGATAATATTTAATATACTTCTGCATGTGTAACCATACCATAGAAAAAAATGAGATGTGGCCACCACACGACTTTCTTATACGTATGTGCCTAATTCTGAATTAAGTTTTAAATAGTTTTATCTTAAAAAAATAAATGTCTAAGTCCATTACTTCAGGTCCGAATTTTGACAATTTTTTAATACAAAAATTATTCAAAATTCTATTCTAAGTACTTGTATTCTCTTAATAAATCCCTATAGAATACATACAGATATGTGCAAAAAGTGCTACTCGATAAGAGTAAAAGTGTTACTGCCGGTCCGAATTTTCAAATTTATACAAAAATTATTCCAAATTTAGTTCTAAATACTTTTGTACTCTTGATAACTCTATATAGAATACATAATTTACGAGATATTTGCAAAAACTATTCGATAAGAGTAAAAGTCTTACTTTCGGTCCTAATTTTGATTTTCTTTTTAATACAAAATGTATCGAAACTCAGGTTTTAAATACTTTTATACTCATAATGTATCTGCCTAGCAAGCATGACTTGCGAGATGTTACTAAAAAACTGATTTTAGATAAGAGTAAAAGATCTACTTCCGATAGGAATTTCAAAAAACTATTTTAATAAAATTTCTCTCAATTTAACTTTTGAGTAGATTTGAATTCTTTATAAATTTGTTTAAACTTAGTAGTTGACGAAATATTGGTAAAATTCGTTTTTTGCCCCGAAGTAAACTGCTACTGCCGGTCTTCCGATTTTACTGAAAATCTAATCAGATCTCAAGAGGGAGATTTTACTCGTAACTCTGAAATTTGGAAATGATAGCTTTCGCCATTTGACCGCTATCGTGGTCGCACACACACTGACACACGCATACACACAGACGTTTTTTAAAAACCACTTTTTTGGTATCAGGGGATTTCAAAACCTGGACATCTGCAAAAATCTCAAAATCGAAATTGTTTGTCCTCACAATACTTCCTTAGACTACGTATAAGAAAGTAATACAAGTTCAATGGTTAAGCTATGGAAAAGAAAAGCAAATGGGAGCCCCAAAGCAAATTAACGATTGTAATATAAATATCAACACTTAAAACTTAGTTTATTCCCCTGGTACACCCAGAACAAGTTCTATCGCCTTGCCAAAGCATAAAACAACTCTATTTGAAAAATCTCCGTACTATTCCGGCGCTAAGCTGTTCAATAAATTACCGTGCGAGGTCAGGAGCGTCGGGTCTGTCGCGTCATTTAAAAGTAAAGTTAAGGACTTCCTAATCGAGCATACGTTCTATGCAATTCAGGATTTTTTAAATTTAAATTAGGGTTTGTTTAATTTTAAAACATTATATTTGACCCCTTTACAGTCAATTTGAGTCCTGTTTATTTATTTATTTTAGTTCTGTGTTGTTCATGGTTTTTTGTGTATTGTTGTTTGTATTTTGCATGTGTATTTTATATGTATATTTTGACAATGTAAATATCTGTTAATCAGATCTATTACAATAAAGAATATTATTATTATTATTATTTGGAAAGCAAGTTATTGTCATATTCTATATTAACTGTATTATTTTAATCAATTATAAAAAGATAATGAAACAGTATTGTCTTGCAATGAAAAATAAAAAATGCACACAACAGATAATATTCAAATATAATCTGTATTAGACATTATCATTAGATGGCTTCATCGATAACAATCATGGTAACGCTAAAAACCAAACAATCATAAAATTTGATCTTATTGATAATAATAAAAATAATGCAAATAAGTTTATTTGAGAAAGTTAATTAAACTTGTGATTAATCTAAGTTAAAAACGAAGGAGTAATAGTTTTTTTTTGTATGGCAATCTGCTGAATTTTTGATTAATAATTTCAAATATTATCAGGACAACCTATAGAGAATAACAATACAAATAAGTATAAGGGCGTACATATTTATACAAATTGAAATACTATATAAGAATAATTAAATAAAAGACACGTCTTCAAATCGAAGAAAATACATATTTTTAATAAAAGTATATATATATGCAAATGTTGAAAATCAATGGAATAAGAATGCATCTCTTCCAAAATTTAAATACAACTTCCGAGATGTTTCGCTATAAGTAACATTGCTGTTATTGATTAAAATTCATTTAATAAATATAATTTGCTTTATCTAAATCTAAAAAATCATTTAGGCTACTCAGTATCCTTTTATACTTAAAGTATAGTGATATTTTCCACTTTGAGATTTCTGCACATCTCTAGTTTCAGGATTCCTTGAACACATTATAGTGTTTTTCGAATTATGTGTGTGTCATGTTGCCTGTTTCTGTCTGGGCGACATGATTGTGTATAACCGCTTAAAGCTGTCGCCATCGTATTTGAAACTTAAACTTGTAATGTTAGCCGGAAGTGCTGATTAGCTTTGGCGAAATCGGTAAAGAGGAAGCAAAACTTCTAATCTAGTTTTGCCAATACCTGGCCAACTGTTAGTTTTATTGAAATTCATAAAAAATACGAAGGCATTCAGAAGTCTGAAGATTTTTTTTGCATATACGTATAATTACGCGTCGCATAGATTACTAAGTGTATAAAGGCATTTATACCTTAATTTGGAATCATTTTTGACATCGTATTCGAAACTTAGACTTGTAATGTTAGTCGGAAGTGCTGATTAGCTTTGGAGTGAAATTGGTAAACAGGAAGCACTTCATCAAAAATACGAACATATTCAAGACTCTGAAGATTTTTTGCATATATATTGCAAATTATGCGCTTTGTATAGATTTGCAAGGTATGTGTATTTATACCTTAATGAGGAATGAGAGAAACAAGTATATGTTATCTACACCTGTTTAGAAGGTTAGAAGACGACAATTTTTTTTAAACGAGATCTAAATTTACTTTCCAGAATTGGTAAATTTAGATCCTTATTTGAAATAGAGATTATTAGGCAGCGTGGAATACCAGACAAAATAGGACAGCATCATTTTGAACTAAATTTTTGGATAGGCGATTTGTCAAATCTTCTCGCAGGTCACGTCATGTGCCATGAAAAATTAAATTGAGAAAAGTACTTCAGCCGTATTCATGCATACCTATGTACCTAATTTACTGGATACCAATATTCTACTAAATCAACTTAAAAAATTATGGTGGCAACAGGACGACTCACAGTGCGGCAATTGTGAAGAATTGCATAAATCAGATGTTTCCAATCCGTTGCATTGAAAATGAGAAATATAAAGATGGTGTCCCTGAAGAACTTGGAAGGGAACTCTACTTATTTATTGTTACAAACTCTAAATGTTTTTATTATACATTTTTGAAATCAGAGATTATAATTCTCTGTAGCAGTTTTTACTTTCTTATACGTAGTATAAGGAAGTATTGTGATGATGAAAATATTCGACCTCGAGATTTTTGCAGATATCCAAGTTTTGAAGTCCCCTGATACCAAGAAAGTGGTTTTTAAAAATGTCTCTCTCTCTGTGCGTGTGTCAGTGCGCGCGTGTGTATGTGTGTGTGACTACAATAGCGGTCAAAAGGCTATAGCTATCAATTAAAAATTTTGTCAATATTTCCTCAACTATACTATATTCACCGAACCAATAGAGTAGCAAAAAACGCGTGAACAACACGTGATTTTTAATACTGCCTTTCTATTGGCTCTGAGAGTTACATACAAATCCTAAAACACACGATATAAATCATTTGCTTTCTGTGATTATGTCACATGATTGTGACTATACCCATGCAGCAAAATCACAATTTTAGAGAAGGATAAAAATACGTATTTGCTAATGTAGAACAAGTGAGCATATAGTGTGCTAGTTGAGATAAATAACTGTCTGTAATTTTAAAATATTCGTTATATATTAGCAGTTTGCAAAATAAATACTTTTAAGTATCGAATACATATCAATACTTTACACTTTTATATTCGATACTTTGTATCGGATACTTAGTATCCGATACTTTACTTTTGACTCAAGTCGATAACTATACTTGTATTTCATCTTTGCTAATTAATAAGAAAAGGATCGTATTAGTAAAATAGTAGGTACATTTTACAAGCATCAAGGATAACATTGTTTATATGCTGAATAGTAAAAAACTCATCTCATTTGTCAATTTGGAATATTTATTTGAGACTAAATTATAAATGACCACCAATGGAATATTTTGTCTATACTCCATTCAGTCTAAGAATGGAGTAGATGGCGCTACAATAGCACAGTTTACACACGATGAACTTTGTATTTTGAAAACAAGTAAAACATATGTTTACTGTCAGATGGATAGCAGGGATATACATATCTGATATCATTATATTTTGACATTTACGTAAATTTTTGTACAAGTTGGTAACTCATTCCTCAAGAAAAAGGAATGCACATGTCGTCTAATTGTACTTTTTTGTGCTTCATCCAATTTATTGTAAGTATGACGATAATTTCTTTTTCTTGGAGGAGAAATTGAAACTCCATATAATTCCATTTCTTTAATAATGCAGTACATTGTATTCCTATTAATACCCACTTCCTCTGCTGTTTGATTGACTGCAGCTGTTTTAGACATATTGTCTTTATGCTTAATGTACACATTATAAGCCATTTGCCTTTGTCCAGATCTTATGTGTTTCCCTTTACGATTTTTTGAAGGACCTGGTAAAACTGCTTCCGCCATACTATAGAATATTAGCGATTACGAAAAGAAAGTTAACGAAATTGATAAAATACCTACCTTAACAAATGAATATTTCACTTGCGAGTTCTAAGAAGAACTATTTTTTAAGAATATTAACAACAAATAACTATGTAAAATACGGAAATCGACAAAATCTTTGAACAAAACTGTCAGTAAACAAATTTTTGACAGAACGAGCTAAATGCGATTATTTTGCCGGTGTAAATGCACACTCGATTTCAACCAATCACAAACGTTTATTTTAAGCCCTATCTTTCCCAATGCTTTATTCTTAGACTGAATGGACTATAGGCACAAATTATGACTTTATCCATACATGCATACTTTGTAAATTATGTTTCAATAGTCAGTTGATATCCTGTTTATTTTAAAAAAGAACGTAACTAAGGAATAAATTATATCCAGTTGTAGACAAACATACATTAGAAAAATGCAAGTACATCTAATAAACTTTATAAACGTTGAGTATCCGATACTTTTCATTGTCGGTATACGATACATTTGCCCTCTAGGTATCCGATACAAAGTATCGAATAGATACTTTTTGCACACCACTATTATATATGTATACTTTTTGCTTTGCTATATTGTATTTTGTATTGTTCCTTGTGTTTGCGCTTTTTGTATTTGTTTAAGTTGTTATTATTATTATTCTCAGTATTTTTAAAGAGTCTATTAATGATTAAAGATTTATAAATCGTAAACAAAGCAAATGGTTTATAGGTTAATTATGTTTCAGCTTTCTAGAAGTGTTGAATTTAAGTTACTGTGTTCACCTGTTTATACAGTACTGTGCAAAAAGCAGCCAGAACTGACGAAGAAACGAGTAAAGAGAAATTTTACAGTGGTAGAAAAAGAGTGTACTGAATATATTTAGCAAACATCAACAAGAATGCCCAGCTGACTCTAAGACAGTTGACTTCACAGCCGAAGCTGCAAGTATCTGCTCTGCAAGTCTTTTTAATATTTTGCAAGAACACAATGCAAAAGATGTGAAATCACCAAAGATGAATCCATTCATTCTTGAAATTACACAATTTAGTAGATGGTATTCCACCTGTGCCAAGTACGATTATTATTGTATATTTGGTTTTAATACATATTTATTACACTAAGGACCGAATGACAGTGTTCAAGAGTCTCACCGCTTACATTTCTTAACAACTTATTTATTTTATGTGGAAAAGTACGTTTTTGATTAGGTGAAACATTTATAAGAAGTTAATTAAAAACCAATGGATGTGTAGTGCATTATTGTGAAATGTGAATCAATACTTTTGGCTCACTCTACATGCATGGCTGATAACAGCCGAACATTGTAGTTATGTTGGTGCATTATTATCTCAGTATACGAAGAAAAACAAAGCCAGTCATGCACTGATTAAGGATTAATTATTTAAACTTGCCTTTAAACTTACAATACCTTTACAAAACAATCAGAGGTTTGTTTTACAAGATTTATTTATTAAAATAGTTTCACTTAATTATTATAGAAGCAATAGTTAATAAATAGTAATAAGAAAATAAGTTTAATCATACAGAAATATTATGTGTAAGATTATAAAAGTTTATTATAAATATTTAGCGTACAATGTATAACAGTGTAGGACTTAAGAAAATGTAAATAGATTTCAAATATATTAATAAATAAATTTAACTCATTATTAAAGTTTTGTGTTTTGTCTGTAACGAAATGCCTATTTAAATTCTAAAATAATGGCCACGTTGTACAGGAATAAATTAAGATTATATAGTGCCATAAATAATTATAAATACAAAATCATTTATGACTTACATATGTTAATTAGAACATTAAATAGGATCGCAATTTTATCTACACTGTTTAATTTTTGCATATTATTACACTTTTTTAACACGATACTGGAATGAGATATTTTAAGGTGCTAACGAGTTCTTCCATTAGTAAAAGCTGGAATAACTAAAATTCTCTTGCAGAATTCCTAATGCTTCCTTTATTAAAAATGATCTTTCTCCTAGAACATATCCTGGGTTAATATTGTTGCAAAAATTACTTCTTCCATTCATTTTTCAGATGTATGTCATCCCGAGTTTCACTAATGTAGTAGCACATACTTCCCTGAGGAGTTATTGCTATTAAAATTTCTATCGTGCTTATAAATAGAACAGTACTGCTGCTGACTTAATTATTATCTGGTTTTCCAATGAAAACTTCAAAGCAGGCAATAATTACAGCTGTTTTTTTCTTGAAACACTTCTTTCAAGCATACTGCAATACAGAACGTTCTGGTCACATAATTATAAGTTTTAGCCTTTGATAACTAAATAATGACCTTAGCAAGTTAATTTAATAAGATAATTGTTTAATAAGAGCACTTATAGTCAAATTTTAATGATACAAATCTGCTTGTTTACCAACAACGGCCATATTGAATTTTATTTAACAGGTCGTTGAATTGCCCTATTTACGAATATTTTGTTGATATGGGTTATGTTTGAGATTTGCTTATTTTAGTTATCTAAAAAGACAAAACATGCAGTTTTTGTAAATTTAAATCGGTTTAGTATTTTATATAAACTAGTAAATTGTTGTTTTCCAAAATTTGAACATGTAATTAAAAGATTTTATAAACTTCATTGTTAATATAAGCACTCTATTGTAAATTGGGCTGTGCACGTGTTACGGTCGTGGACAGCTCGTGATTACTCTATATGTTGAGTGAACAGAGTATACTAACTTTAAACAAATTTATAAAGAATTCATATGTACGCAAAATTAAATTTGAGAAGAATACAAAAAGAGTACAAAAATAGCTAGAGCTGGATTTAGAATATTTTTTATATAAATAAAATTTCAAAATTTGGACCGGAAGTACCACTTTTGTACTCTTGATAAATCTATATAGAATACATAATTTACGAGATATTTGCAAAAACTATTCGATAAGAGTAAAAGTCTTACTTCCGGTCCAAATTTTGAATTTTTTTAAATACAAAATGTATCGAAACTCAGGTTTTAAATACTTTTATACACATAATGTATCAACTACTAATTTTAAACAAATTTATAAAGAATTCATATGTACTTAAAATTAAATTTGAGAAGGATACAAAAAGAGTACAAAAACAGCTAGAGCTGGATTTAGAATATTTTTTGTATAAATAAAATTTCAAAATTCGGAACGGAAGTAACACTGTGTGCATTCTATAGAGATTTATTAAGAGAATATATAGAAGTACCGCGCGATCATTTAAATTCTAAATTAGAGCAGGCTGTGAAATTTAAATTAAGTTGGTATATAAGTACTAATTTACAATTTAAATTGTCAAAGTGACGTTTCAAAATGTTTATTAATCAATAATTGACATTCTGGACAACCTAATAAAAAAAATCCCGCCTGCTATAATTTAGAATTTAAATGATCGCATGGTACTTGTATTAGAATTTTAAATAATTTTTATATAAAAAAATAAATCTTAAAATTTGGCTTATTTCTCTAAGAAAACTATTTAAAATAATTTAGAAGAATTTTGTATAATTTGAAACGCCCATACGTATAAGAAAGTCGTGTGGAGGCCACACCTCATTTTTTGTATTTGGATTCGATGAATAACACAATGTATTAGACATAGGTATGTCGTTCCAATTTGCTCAGAAAAATAGCTTCATCTAATGATAGACTCTAATATGTGGCCTACAAGAAATAAAATAATTGATGTTAAGAAAAAACGTCTTCTTATAGTCTCAATTACATCATTAGATAGAAGATCAAAAGTCTTTGTTTTCGAGTTTAAATAAAAGTTCTGGACTGCATTTTTGGTTTTTGTAGAAGATTCGCATTTTTCACAGATTTATTTTCTCACTGGATTTATAACAAAACATAAAATTTATCAATATTGCCAAATTTTAACATACCCTACATTTCCTATAATAATAGAGACACTGATGGTTCGCGACAAAAGTTACCAGCCACTATAAATTGAGTAAACTAATATCAATAATTTCATCATTAGAATTTTACCTCAGCAGGCATTATCCTATTTATTTATACAATAATCATTTACAGTTTATTAGTTACCTAAGTTGTGAACAAATTGGAACTTGTTTATGTTCACTTTAATTAAAATTATATTATATAAAATCAAAAAAGCGCTCTGAAATTTAAATACCAATTCGTCGACTTTATACCGAGATTGAGTTTTTATCCATAATTTAAAATAATATACTTGTTACTTATACAATGATAAAATTGTGTATAACGATTAATTTATTATGGTTAAATATTTCGTTATTTAACTGGGACATAATAAATAAAACAAAAATTTTGTTCTTATTTTTCTTAAAATATTTGTGGTTTATATTGTTACACATGTTGTTATATTGCTTGAATTAGTAAAGTGTTACTTTTGAACATATAAGAAATTTATTGTAGATTAATGCTCGTTTTTAAAGGTCAAGTCATTTTTCACTATTGCATAAGATTTACATATTCTTAGCACTTTTTGAATCCATTCTATTTTCCAGTTGACCTCCAGCAGACTTTACCAAAAAAAGCATACAATAAGGTCGATTTGTTGATTTAGTACATACTCCATTTTGTAGTTAAATAATATGCTATTTATGACGTGTGTAATACATTCTTATTTACGGATTAATTTAAAATAAGGGTCAAGAGTGGGTCAGTGACAATTAGAATATTAACAGCCATGATTAAATGAAAAGGTTCTGTGCACTTATTTGGCGTACATGTAAGAATAATAAATGTGTAAATAATACTCATACTTCTAAAGTTAATATTACTGAATTTTTAATATAGAGCTTTCCAGATACATCTTCTACTACATACATATTTTTAACTTTTCAGTGATATCCATGGTTACAATATTTAAGGTTGATACTTTCATATATTTATATTATATCCATATATTATTTTTGATGTCCGTGAACTTTTTGTTATTAAAATGTCACCAGACTAACAGTTATATAATTTAATTTTTTTTATTTTCTTAAAATACACACATAATTTAAATTCATATTAAATGTACTATAATATTGATTTATTAAGTAACTATACCATTAAGTGAAAGACATCAGCGGCGTATCATTCGTATTCATTCGATATAGGAATAAAGTAATACCTCACACAAGGCAACAATAATAGTTAAAACTGTATGTGTTCGTGCTTTACGCAGTATGGAATATCGGGTTATTCAAAAAGATGGACCCAATTCAATTAATTTTTATTTAAGGAAGTGTAAATTGGACATGAAGAATCTACATACTGAAAAGAGAAGGTTTCAAAGGTTTTTAACACAGTTCAATGCGCCCCCCTCTTGCTGCGCGGCAAACATTTAAGCTGTAGCCAAACTAGTCCCATACGCGAACACACGGTTCTGCAGGTCGACCAGACTTGTTGGTAGAGATGATAAATAGATAAATAGCCTCCTTAACATAGCCCCACAGGAAAAAGTCACATGATGTCAGATGAGGAGATCTCGGTGGCCATAGGTGTAGAACCAGGTCTTGATTTCCCATGCGACCTAACCATCGCAGAGGTAGGGATTGATTTAAAAAGTCTCGAACATCACGGTGCCAATAGGGCGGAGCCCCATCCTGTTGGAAAATTAAGCCCTGTGACAACAGTCCAAGTACGTTATTCCACTTACAGTGCTTTTCGTAAAAAAAAAATGGTCCATAAACTTCTGTCCGTGATAAGGCATAGAAGACGTTTAGCTTCGCCGAGTCTCTCTCATGTTGCAATGATTTTGCAGACTCCATATCAGAACATTTTGTCTATTCACTTTACCACTAAGATGGAATGTATTGATCGCCAAAAATTAAGCGAAGTAGAAACGCGTCATTCTCCATCATTTCCAGCATATAATCACAAAATTCAATACGCTTTTCTGTGTCATTCTTAAGGAGAGTCTGCGCAAGTTGTAAGTGGTAGGGCTAGTACAGCATACGCCGTCTCAAAAGTTGCCATACAGTTGGTTGGGGTAGTCCTAGTTCTCTACTCGCTGTATTGGTTAACTTTCTTAGACTATGAATAAAACTATTTTCTATTCATCTCGTCTTCACTCTCTATAATAATAATAATAATAATATGCTTTATTTTAATTCTTGTGACAATGCATAATATCATAAACATAAAGTATTACTGTAGAAGTAAAAATCACAAGGTGATTGTTCAAGGTTAGATATTAACCCGTGATCTTCCACTATCACCCTGAAACACAAAGAATATCTACCAATTAAGAAAAGAGCAATGTTTCTGCTAATTCTAACTTAAACTAATTTAACCTAATGTGATGCCCAACAAGAAAACCAAAATAAAATTAAAACATACACATCGTATCCAAAACCACATTTGTAAAATCTCATCAATATCCATCCAGGATAGAAAGAGTAAGAAGAAGAAGAAAAATAAATGAAAAATAAATATAAATGAGAAATAAATGAATAATAAATGACCGGGAAATTACTTATCCTGTACATCAAATAGTTATGCGTGATATCGAGAGGCAAATGTACTAAATGAGCTATCCCTGATGTCCACCGGTATTGAATTGTATACCCTGGCAACCTGGCACGAAAAGCCACGTTCACACAATGCTGTCCTACGCGCGGGCGGCGTAATTGCACCCCGAGAAAATATCAAGTTTAACGGCCAGTTGTACGAAAGATTCTTGAACGTTAGATCACTTGATCGGACGATCACCGCTGAACCCAGTTCAAGAAAAAGCGAGTTGTATGAAAGATATTTCACATCGGTTCAACAGAACTCTTGATAATGTGAATTGGTAGCACTGGCATTCCGTTTAAACATGCGCATTTAAAAGAATTTTTTTGGCGCGGTTTAATGTTTAGCTGCAATCTAATCTGAATGTAATTATAGTGGAATAGATAGAAAGAAAATGTGTCGTTATTAATTTTTAAGCAAAATTGCAAACAGAAAGTATATATTTATGTCTTCTTAAAAAGTAAGTTTTAGGGGTATATTTTTATTTATAGCATAGTTTGATGATGGTTAAATTTTTATCAGATTCTGATTAGCAATGGAAAAAAATTCTGTAGGTCATGCAATTTTAGAGGATTACTTGCTAATAACGCTTATTAAAAAATATAAAAATGAAGTGGATTGTAAGCGATCTGGTCCAACACTAACTCAAAAAGCAAGCGTGAGAAAGAAACAGAAAGGGAATTTAATGCCTCAAGTGGAGAGAACTATACAGCACGTGTCAATTTTCATTAGCCATAGGCGATTAATTCATGCAA
The DNA here is from genome assembly GCA_963170755.1 of Amphimallon solstitiale. NCBI lineage: Eukaryota > Metazoa > Arthropoda > Insecta > Coleoptera > Scarabaeidae > Amphimallon > Amphimallon solstitiale. Next base: position 132,589,603 of record OY720676.1, read on the forward strand.
TACGTGACAACATGGCACCCCCTACTTTTCTCTTCAATGCGAGCGCGACCGCTGCAAGCTCAAGTTAGCAGTAGCTGTTGGACTATTGACTTGGATGTTTGTACTGCGCTTAGAAATAATATTTACGCCTTGCAAGGATTTTTCTTTTTCCTTTCAGTAAATGCAGAGAATTATTAAGCATGACACAAACAAAAGCGTAATTCTAATAAAATTAAAAATAAGGTAAATAAAAAAGGATTCTGAAAATAATAATAAACAACTAGATCGCGCCGGCCATTTGATGATGACGGATTTTATTGCAGACTATATCTCGGAACGTGTTCGCAGCTGAACATTTAATGTAGAAGTGGCAAGATCGGTGAAAGTCGCTGTGATGTCGATTGTTGCCGGGAGACACACGTTGCCACGTATTATTTGTATACGTATAAATCGCATGTAAAGATTGAATCCCTATAGCTAATGAAAATAGACACATACGGTAGGAGTGCACAAACGCTGTGCAATAAGTATGAGAGTATTAAACAAAGTACAAAGCAGAAATTAGGTGACATAAAAAGGAGGTATTGGAAACAGGTCTGCACAAGAAATCGTGTTAAGGGGGGGGGGGTTTTACTTGATCGGCGTATGCCACAAAATGGTCAAATTCAACGCAAAAAATCGCAAAAATCAAGGCACTTGAAAAAGTTGCCGCTACGTGAACGAAATAATGAATATTTGTTCTAGCGACTGAAGATTCAAATTTGCAATTATATTAAAAAATAGTTAAAATACAGCACTTTGAATTTTTTTCGTTTTATAGCGATATAAAGCTTACTCTGTTTAAAAACTACTTTTTTGAATCGTGAGTACCTAGATATTTTTATTCTGAACTCGACAATGTATTTACTTTACTTTCAAAATAACCCTGGTCTCCAAAAAATTACTTTGAAACCAATGAGAATGATCACAAAGTCCGCACTAATAAATGGCAAATAGGCAACACATAATTCAACCTCTTACTCACACTTTCGTAATGTCTAAGACCAGCTATATGGAAGGTATACCTGGTCGACTGTATTAAGCCAAACATCATATAAACAGAGAGATCTTCACCTTTTTTTATTACCTTAGCTAAACGAATGCTTCATTCAGATATCGGCTTTATTTTCTAATTATTTTAATGATATTTGGGAGAATGTATTAGAATTCTTGGTCTGGAATAAATATATGTTGTTATTATTATGAAATTTAACTTGTTACTTAATTTCTGGCGGTGATATTTTGCTTTAGATGTTGAAGGTTTTTAATCTTAATAATATGAGCAATGTTGTAGTCAACTAAAATATTACAAAAACAATTCTGTGCTGTAACAGTAACAGTAACAGTGCCTGTTTTGTTTTTTAATAAAATGTAAATACAGTAGAGTCCGGTTATAACGAGCACGCACGGGAGTGCGGGATTATCTCGTTATAAGCGGACTTCGTTAAAAACGGTTACTTCAAAAAATACGTTTTATTGAAAAGGTAACTACATGGTGATTATATAATGTATTAGAAAATAATATTATGATATAAATTAACCAAAATAATCTGTGATTTTCAATTGCTTCTGATTTAACACTGACACATCAATTAAATTTTCCAATTTTGATAAGTAGTTGAAAGATTGTTCAGCACTGTCTAAAGTAGCTTCGGATTCGAAAAAACTTCGCAAGTTCGACAGACACCTCCTAGCATCTAGACGTGAGATTTTTTCTGGTAATAAGACTGGTTCTTCATCCTCAGATTCAGCAGTGTCAAGTGCACGTTGATTGTGCTTTTTATAAGCATCATCAACTAGCTCATCATCGGTAGGAATTCCACAGGTCCATACAGAATTATCAACCTGAACAAACTCTTGAAAGTTTATTTGTTCAGTGTTTAATGAGACACAAAGTTCACTTAGGGGTACTTCGTCATCCCATTGCCATCCTTCTTCAGATGCCGTAACTTCCCCTACGAAACCAGCGTGCTTAAAACAATTTTTTATTGTAGCTTGCGTAACATTATGCCAGGCTCGGTCCACAAAGCGAATGGCGTCTAAGAGTGTTATACTGCTTTCTGTCTGTGTTTCAATGACATCTATCAAGTGTAGCACAAGTGTTTTTCGGAAATGAAATTTTAAGGAGTTTATTACTCCTTGGTCCATCGGTTGTAGCACTGAAGTTGTGTTTGGAGGTAAAAATGCCAATTTTATATTCTTCAAATTAGGTACGTTTGGGTGTGCTGCACAGTTGTCGACAACGAGGAGGATTTTTCTATTTTTCTTAATGAGTTGTGAGTCCCAGTCAAATAGTTCCTCAGTAAAAATGTCGGATGTCATCCACGCATTTTTATTTGCACGATATTTCACAGGTAAAGACTTTATGTGTTTAAAACAACGTGGTTTCTTGGCCTTACCAATTATCAGTAGCTTTCGTTTCTCGGAACCATCTGCATTTGCACAAATTAAGACTGTTACCCGTTCTTTCGATAGTTTACCCCCAGAGCACTTTTCATCTTTGAATTTAAGAGTCTTATCGGGTGTTAATTTATAAAAAAGGCCGGTTTCATCGGCATTAAAAATGTCAGAATCAGCATAACCATGTTTTAGGTGAGGCGACGTGTTAGATAACCATTCTTCAGTAACAGTGCGGTCCACAGATTTTGCTTCCCCAACAACTCTGCCTGCATTTATGTTGTGTCTTTGTTTAAATCGGTTTATCCAACTCATCGAACATTCAAAATCGGCTCCATAACCTAACGAAATGCCAAATTGGGTTGCCTTTTGTTTCAAAATAGGCCCACTAAGTGGAATGTTTGCACTTCTTTGAATGCGGAACCAATTCAGAAGGGCTTCATCTAGGTCCATTTTCTCCGTTGTTCTCTGTTTTTTCTGTTGGTGTTTTGAATAGAAGAATGATTTAACTTTGCTTCATTTTTTAAAAAGGTTGACAAGGTCGAACTGGACAAATCATACTCTCTACACACTTGTGCTTTGGTAACACCATCATCAACTTTTTGTAAAATTTCTTTTTTTTGGCTAACGGTAAATTGCTTCCGTTTTAATTTACTGGAAGACGACATGCTTCGTCAAGAGTTCTAAAGCGACTGATATTTTTCCGATTACTCCCTCCTGTTCGGATTTCTCAACGAGCGCGATCGATATCCTCGTTATAACAGGTTTTTTCTAAAATATCCATATCTTATAACCGGAATCTCGTTATATCCGGTCTCGCTATATACGGAAATTTTTATACAGGGGCTTGCATTCAAAACCAAATTTTATGCCCATGTGCTCGTTACAACCGGTATCTCGCTATATCCAGTATTCGTTAAAAGCGGATTATACTGTATATATATTTTATAATAATCAGATGTTTTGGATTGTTGAATATTATATTCTTCCCAATCGGCATTGATGGAGTTGATTAGCAAAATTAAATTATAAAACATTTTGTCACAGGGAAGATTCGAACTAAATTTTATCACCAAATAAAGTTGTATTCATTATTTCATACATAAGTTTGAGTATACATTAAACATATTTGTAAAAGAAAATACGTGCGGTTGATATATACAAGCAAATTTTAATATATTTCAGATATTTGTCGGTGTTCATTTATGATTGATTACGTGATAACATTGATGTGTCTACTTTATTAGACTCTTTTTCTGTTCCTTGATATTCTTCTCGCTTTCAAAATGTATTTTATTTTTCAAGGACAAGGTTTCGGCTTTATGGAATTTCAGAAATGCAGTTTTCTTCGGCAATAAATATACATTATTATTATTAATTATGAAGTTGCACGACTTATTGTTATTTTTAACCTTACATGTTGAAGCTTTTTGATAATATGAACAATGTTTGTAGAAAACTAAAATCTGACAAAAACAACTTTATGTCATTGTAAGATACGAAATTTAGAGATTTTCCGGACTCTTCAAACTAAGATGCATTGGTTTTAGACAGCAAGTTACACAAATTTCAGTTTTCTAGATGGTAAAAGCATTTATTTAAATATCTGAGTATGTTGTGCCTTCATGTTTTTGTTTTATTTGTACTTTGTATTTTGACCACAGGACAGTTTTTAGATTTTTTTTTTGTATATGTGAATAAGTAAAAGAGCATGGGCCAAACGAGCGCATAAGCCTAATTACAGCAGTTTATCAGGAGTGACAGCGATTGTTTAATGGCCAGCGAAAAAAATTTTGTATGTAGGCGTAAAAAACAAATTTTGTTTAATTTGTGCAAAATATGGTGAATCTAAAAATCACGTATGCTACAAAAATTGGTCTTCGTCGTCAACAGCCATGGAGTCGCCAATTATTCCGGAAGGTTTTCGACATTCTGGTGAAATGCACGGTGTAATTTATGGTAGATTAATAGGGGACTGTGATAGCAGCGTTCTTAGAAAACTACGTGAGATGGCTCCTTACGGTCCCCAAAAAATTATTGAAAAAATTGAGTGCCGAAATCATATATTATGTAATAAATAAAATTAGCGACTGTTTGAAAAGACCTAAATTCAATTCGGACATAGGACAATTAATAACAAAAAAATTACTTAGATTCAGAGCGGCCTTGACAAAAGCAATTGAACATTACAAAAGTTCGAACTTAACAATAACAAACCAGATTGTGAAACTGCAACGTCACATTATAAATGGATCAAGACATATTTTTGGTGAACACACGGATTGTGCTTCTTACTTTTGTCAAGGATCTAATGAAGGTGAAATCAATATGTTTGAAAAATTTCAGAATTTTAATATGTATGATAACTTTATTAACGCTTTAAGTCGGCTCAGCCTAATAATCTTTAATAGGAAACGTAGATGCCAACATTGTAGAATCTTTTAATTCAGTCATTGCAAAATTTGTAGGAAGTAAAAAGATTGAATTATATTCAACGTAATTCTTACAGTGCACGTTGCAAAGCGGCAGCAGTTTGATTTAATTGTAAGGGCAAATATCACTCAAAGCTTCAGACCAAATATGGATGTATACGACAGTGTGTGAAAAAAACGGTATGAGAAGAAAATTTTTTTATAGGAAACGAAAAATACATTCAGGAACTACGGACGATCGCGACTATGGGCCGGAGGCAAATGCATATTTTATTGAAGATATAAATAATCATAACAATACCAGTGTCGACTGTGAAGATTATAATAAAACATGTGCTATTTAGAGAATATAAATGTTTACATTTTGTAAGAAACACCGGCACTGTTTTTTTAGCAGATTTTAGTTTTCTCTAAAACATTACTCATATTATTACAAAGCCTCAACATGTAAAGTAAATACAAATCATAGTGAGAAATAATAAGAAGTACAACTTAAATAATTGTTAATAATAATAATTAAGTTATATATTTATTGCAGAATAAAACTTAATATCTAATTAATTTCGGCAAATATCATTAAAATAATTACAAATTACATAAATCGGGAGTCTTAATAAAACTAAATAAATACAAGCCAGGAGAATACTCAGAAACAGCAAAAACAAATTTCGAAGAAAATAGCCGCACCAATATTTTCATGCAATAAATGCAGGAGGCAAATATCCCAAATTTATTTGCTTTCCAGTTGACCAGGCATATCCCTTCATATTGCTAGCCGGTATCTGCATCGTGTACAAGATGCAGGCATTTTAAACTCGGTAAATATATTCAATTTATTTCAGGCAACCCGACATACGCCGTTCGGGAATTTTTCTTAAGGAAAGCCCACCCTTAACAGAAGTAGAGAAAGACATGGAGGAGATAATTGGTTCCCAATTTACTGGATTTCCTTCTGAATTTGATAAAGATGTTGCAATACGTATGTTCAATGTGTATAATTTGAATACCATTTTGTTACAAGTACCTATACTTTACAGAATTTATCCTACCAGAAGTATCGAACGAAGTTACAGTAATGGATACATTAAACAATTATAGGGAGTATTGTACGTAGATCTGTATTGTTAATGAGATACATATATGTAAAATTGTAGCTACTCGGCAGGAATTTGTAGATGAAATGGATATGAATTCTAGTGAGAATGGTGAGTTACATAAACTAGCTGTAAATGTTATGGACTTTGAATTACTTTTTTTCCAGGTGTAGAACGCACTCAGTCAGTATCAACTAGGTACTCTTATAAATGTAATTTTTTTTTGTAATTAATAATTATGTTGTATTGTGTTTAGTATTTTTAGATTCTAAGTACCATATTTTCTGTTTTATTTTCAATTTCAAAAATGTATGTAATGATTAATATTTTTTAAAATAAATAGCTGTAGTTGAATTTAGAAAGTAAAATGTGTATATTGTAGTTATTGTACTATATTTTGGATCTTCACTGTGTATTGTATCAATAAAAATCCATTTCGTTTAAAATAAATAATAAATAATTTTATTTGTACTACAAACAATACTGTGCAAAATGATTACAAAATGTAGAGCTTGTGAAGTATATAAGATTTATATAATTGAAATACAACCTTTGGAATCTATCGCCTTATTGGTCAGTGGATCAACTAAATTAGATTTTGCAGTAACAACTTAATTTATATTTAATAAAGGTATAAATACTTATAATAGTCTTATGGACGACTGTCAATCTAACACACGTATGTATAAGGTTATGTTTATTAGATCACGACGTTGATCTACACTTGAACGGTCCTCATCGGTCGTTCAGTTGAACGATATCTAGATCGCTCGTTCAAGACTGATCGAGCTTTGTACAATGCAATTCTTTGCCTTGAACCGGGTTCAGCGTTGCTCTTGTATTGAACGGCTTTCGTACAACTGGCCCTTAGTTCGTAAAGATATGCAGGTTGGTTGCCATTAACTATTGCATAATACAACTTGGAAGATGCAAGAGTCTGCGGTTAAGCATATTAAGCCATTTCAATTCAGATAGTTTGTGCAAGACTCTATCAAATTTGCGTAATCCAAATATTAATCTTAGGCAAGATTTCTGGACCCCCTGTATACGGCTGCTCAAGTCTTGTGTTAAGCATATATAATATATATATTATATATATTATAATTATAAAAATGCTTGTCCTGTATGCGTTCCTATAAAATCCATTCGATTGCGATGAAGCTTTGTTGTGCGTATGCCCGCGTTGGTTTCTGAATTAATGCAATCATTTTACAATAGGCGCAACTACTAGACAACACAGATGTATAAAAAGCGACCAGAGCAAAAGAAAAAGAAAGCACCAAACGAAATACCCTCACTCCTACAAATCCAAAAACTCCTAGATCCAACCTAAAATACCGATCCAAACACTACAACACATATATCAACAGCTTGCCGAAACTCCGAGAAAATCCGGGTACGACGAACCGGTCAAATAATATTCATATCGCAGTCGGACTTTTGCATACATATACCACATATAGAAATATAAGCATTTCTAACATAAAATATGCACACATCTATGATTAGCCGATTCTTATGGATAAAACCGGGTAGGACGCTCATCGTTTCTTAATAAAACGGGTTAGGCCCTTTGTTTATATAAATTAAACCGCGGAATATTATAAATTTAATTATTATTAATTAATTATCGCAAACAGACTACACAGACAACATTCGATCAAATCAAATACATCACACACATATTTGAAACTAGGCATGGGAGTCCGGGAAGACTCTGAGTTCCTTAACATATACCGTGGTCGACAAATTTTAATTTCTGTTTATAACTCTATACCATGCAGAAGGTGACCTTATAATATGCAGCGATGCTTGCTTTCCAACAGTGGTGGGACAAGCAACGCAGTCGGTAGATTTTCACATTTGATAGCAAACATTTGCCGGGTGTACTTGGCAACCTCGCTATGTTTGTCTTTACTTTATTTCGCCGTGCTCTTTTCCTCTTATACTTTCGTACCAGAAAATAAAATTTGTCGACTACGGTATACACCACAAGGAGGACGTTACCTCAGCGTGGAACTAATAAACACAGTTTCCTAGGGGCTTTAGAAAGCAAGAGACTAACAATGGGAAGCAAGATTGGAGACCGTTCGAGTACGCACCACTTTAGCCCGTTCGTATTAAACAGACGAGCAACGGGAAGCAAAACTGCGGACCGCTCCAGTATGCTATGCTCAAGCTTATTCACTTGAAATAGTCGAGCAACGGGTTGAAAGACTGGAATCTTCAACAACATTAGCAAAATAGTTTTTACACGTTAACATATTTGTGTCATCGGCACAATTAATTAAATCTTCACTGTTCTCAAGCGCATTTATAATACTATTAAACCAGGAAGAGCCTAATACACTGATTTGTGGATTACATGCTCTACCTACTACTGGCTTGCAGTGACAATTTGCTTACTAGCAAGATGTCTGTCTAAGAAGTAATTTGCAGTGCCCCTGACACAATAGTAAGTTAATTTTGAAATTATCTTTTGGTTAGTTGAAGAAATATCACACTCTAATTCTTTGTTCGCAGTATTCCCTCTGTATATTCATATGCCCCGATTTTGGCAGTATTTTTGGTAAAATTCTGGTGAAATATTTCGTGAAGAAGCCATTTATATTACAAATATGGCAGGTATTCGTGTATATCAGCTAACTTTTTTCAAAGACTACTAAGGGGTATAGTTCCATAATTGTATTCACCACCTTTTCTGGATATTTGTGTGACTAATGCAATTTTTAATTTTCGAACTGAGTTAACTAAATGCATTCCCACGCATTTATCATCATGGGAAACCTTCAAAGATGATAGTACTACCTCTTAGCATTTGACATACTAAAGTATATGATTTAGTATGGACAGATAATAAAATGATTTATCTTACGTATCTAGACAAGATTAGTAGCAATAACACAATTGTTCACCTGATTTAGCATCATTTTGTTAGTAAATTGAAGATTTCACTTGGCGCGAAGAGATTTTTGTCGAATAATGATTTTTTTCGATATAGTCAATGTATATTTGCGGAGTTGTATGAATTAGTTTATTTTTATGTAAGAATAACTTATTTGGAAACCATATTTAAAAAGCATTTTTTTCAAAACATCAAAGGAAACCGTGGTTGACATGCTTTTTTGCAACAGTTATCATCCTCTTCTAGACTATTTGAAGAGCTTAATAAAGTGTCATCATATCGTCATTTTTGCGCATCTCTTATAAAACAGTATATAAATAGTATGTAATAGTAAACCTGTTTAGATAAGAAAGCGGTTTAATCTATGTTAATATTGATTTGATTAAAAAAAGATTTTGTCCTACTAATCCTCTTCCCACTAGTTAAATACTGGAAAGAAAGTTCTGAAAAAAGAGAAAATTGGTGCTTCTGGAAGGTTAAACGCCATCAACTCTGTAACTCATTTCAGAAAACGGCTTTTCACTCGCTGAGGCTAGTTCTTGTTACAGAACAGCGCAGATATTATATGACAACATAATATTCCAGTTTGCTTGTAACCAACGAGTAATCGTCCTTGAAACTAGAACATTATTGAACATTTTACAGAAACAGATTAGGAAGCAAATAATTTAGTTGCTGCGCTGCAAATTGAAAAAAAATATGGTCCTTCAAACGAAAAGCAGTGTCTTGGTATTATGATTCGATTCGATTTTCATGGTAAGAAGTGATGGTGGTATTGGTGATTTAAGAGCATGTAATTATTGCACACTTGTCGAAATTTAAGGAGATCTTGTTACTACCAGATTAAACATAACATATAACAGTTTTTTGATTGTTATAAATTTTTTTAGGATATTTACGTTTGCTACTACACAGCAGAATTAAAAGGATCGTTAGTAAATATATTGAATAGCAAAAAGCCAAGTTCTGATCCTTGCGGTACACCTGAAATAAAGTAATTAGACTGGAATGCATTGATGCATATATACGTAACAGAAGCAATGACCAATAAAAAAACCAAAATCATCAAGTTCTATTAGATGTAGTAAATGATTAACAGTCTTAGGAAAGTCTGTATATATAGCATGCTACGTGCACTTAGTTAAAGAGGCAAATTTTTACATATGATAAGTCCATGATCTCTTTTTAAAGAAAGTATGAACTATCTTAATCATATATTGTGTGTTATTCCGGTTGAATCTAAATAAATCTGTATATCATTTGTATCGATTAACAAATTGAAATATTTAAAAGTGTAAATTCGGGAAAAAATAATAATAAAAATAGTAATAATTGGTCGAAAACCACAAACCACGAAGAAAAACATGACATTTTAATATAACGTTCATATGAAATATTCCAAAATATTTAGTTTTTTATTTTATAAAACAAAAAAAAAAACAAATATTTCTTTACTTTTAAGACAGGTCACTGCTTGTTTTCTGGTTTTGCGTTTCGAGTTGTAGGAAATAAAAATATCTAAAACTATTATATTCTGTTTTGTAAACCAGAAATAAAATTTGGCTGCCTTTCAAATGCAGAAACAAACAATATACAGACATATGCACGGGTTTTACGCAAGTGTTTACATATATTTTCCTAAAATAAATTTAGAAATAGACCACTTTCATTTTTCTTTCCCTATTTTTGTATATTAATTGAATTTGTGCCGCTGCGAAAATTATACAATAACCGACACTATTTTTGTAATATAATTTCCACTCTATTTACCATTACCTAATCAATTAAATCAATATCGATGATAATTTTGTAGCGCGAATATACACAGGTATATAAATAAAGCTTGTGGAATTGTGAAAAACTAAGCTTTAGTACTATTTGTTAAATATTACCTTTTTATAGCGATCAATACTGTTGCGATTGAATATTCAAATGAACGGTGCAAAAATACGGATTAATTCAGATGCGGTTTCCATAATTTAACGGGAATTATCATGGTCATTATGTAAACCATTTAGTTTTCAATTTTCTGTGAATAAAAGCATTTATCCATAACTATAACTTTTTATCATTTGTAATGCTAGTCAAACCTGTATTAATTTTTAATCATGTTTAATTCTTTTCTTTTTGATCGCGTTGCCTTACTAGCCACTGAGAAACATTATAATAATATTATTATACAGAAATCGCCTATGTATTACTACAAGTATTACTAAAAAGGGTTGCAGGTTCTTAACAGACAAGTTGCAAGATAGGTAATTGTATTAATTGTATGTTGGTATGGATACACGATGTATTTTTATCAATCATATTTAAATTAACTAAGAATACGAAAATAGAAATTTGGTTTAATCGTTGATTGAAGGAATACAGGTTCGGCGTAGTGACTCATTTATTGTTTAGTTGTTGACCCGGTCTGGCAAGAGACAAACGAATCGTCACTGAATTGTCACTTAGTTAAAAAAATGAGGTGTGGCCAGCACACGACTTTCTTATACGTATGAGCGTTTTATATCATACAATTTTAAAAATTATTTTATACAAATATTATTCAAAATCCTATTCTAAGTACTTCGAGTCTCTTAATAAATCTCTACAGGATTAAAGGATTACTTCCGGTACGAATTTTGAATTCTCATTTATACAAAAAGTATTCCAAATCCAACTCTAAATACTTTTATACTCTTGACAAATATATATAGAATGCATAATTTACGAAATATTTGCAAAAATCGCTATTCGATAAGAGTAAAAGTGTTACTTCCGGTCCGAATTTTAAAATTTAATTTATACAAAAAATATTTCAAATCCAACTCTAAATGCTTTTGTACTCTTGACAAATATGTATGGAATGCATAATTTACGAAATATTTGCAAAAATCGCTAAAAGTGTTACTTCCGGTCCGAATTTTGAAATCTTTTTTATACAAAAGGTATTGAAAATTAAGTTCTAAATACTTTTATACTCGTAACGTACAGTTGCGGCCCCTACAAACTCAGACACCGACCTTTGACATATTCTGCCAAATGCAAAATGTTTATTATGTGTAAATTTGACTTTTATCCAGTATGGCAATGTCAGTGTTACTGACGATTATTATTATTGACGTTCTTTCAGTTGGGTGACATTTAATAACCTTCGATTTTGGGACCATATTACAAAGCCAAAATTTTATATTTGTCGCACTGTCTGAGTTTGTAGGGGCCGCAACTGTACCTGTCTAAAACGCATGACTTGCAAAATATTCGCAAAAAACTGATTTTAGATAAGAGTAAAAGACCTACTTCCGGTAGGAATTTCGAAAAACCTTTTTAATTTAGAGTATATATGAATCCTTTACAAATTTGTTTAATAAATAATTGACAAAATTCGATATTTTCAGTGTAGGAAACTACTACTTCTGGTCTGCCGATTTTATTGAAAATCTAATCAGATCTCAAGAGGGAGATTATATTCGTAAATATAAAATTTGGAATTGATACCTATAGCGGTTTGACCGCTATCGTGGTCACAGACACACAGAGAGAGACAGACAGACAGACACACACATAGACATTTTTTAAAAACCACTTTTTCGGTATCAGGGAACTTCAAAACGTGGACATCTGCAAAAATCTCGAGGTCGAAAATTTTCATCATCACAATACTTCCTTATACTACGTTTAAGAAAGTAAAAAGGTTGAAGCTGTGTTCCATAAGTTGTGTTGCGTGCGATTTTCAAGAATGGAAAATCGTGCAAGAGGCTGTAAAATTTCTCCGGACAGATTTTGTTATGCTTGTGGATTATATGTTACAAAATCGCAAAAGAAGCATTTAAGTGAATTAATTCAAAGATGGTGTTGGGTTTGCGTGGACTGTAGAAGCGACTCCACGCTAGTTTTCTCAAAATGTTAATCGAAGGACCAAAGGCTTCGTTGATTAAATAAAACTGCAGCACTGTAGCACTAACTATTTATTTTAACTACACCTTAAATTGACACGTTTGTTAATTTATTCGAATTGCTTGTGACGATTTATTCGTATATTGATACGAATTGTATTGTTTTACAATCAGGAATAGAACTACTTAAATTTTGCTTTTGAACACACACTGTTTTGACATGAAATCTTGAAATGAAAATGTTGATTTAAATCTTGAAGCGACTGTTTGATGTTACATCTTGAGTTGTACTGTTATTTCTTAAGAGCAAGAATAACTTGAAAATATTAGTTACTCCCACCAAACGAAATGCTATTGGTAGATCAACCTATTTGTTGACGTCAACCTAAACATTTCCTTTATTAAATGATAATATACCGATTTGCAAGGTTCTGACGGAAATTCCTGATGACCGTCTGCCTTTGTAATTTACCTTAAATTATGTGCAATAAAAGTGAAAGATGCTGTCTCTTTGTCAAAGAAAGCAAATTACAGGCAATGTTTTATGAAGGGGAAAAACCCTTTGTACTAAGTAAATAATAGACAAATATCTGCTTCTTTTGACAAAGGATCGTAAACTTAAGGTAATGTTTTTTCCAAAATACTTAGTTATAATTACGTTTACGTGCGATCATGAATAGCCGGCATGAAATCACCGCAAATGTACCTTCTCGCGCAGGTATAGGTATGGTCAATTAGATCAACCAAGAACACGAATATATGATATACAGTGTGACAAATAGAAACTTAATAATAATTAAATTAATAATAATAAGAATATATGATTAATAATATATGACGACACCGTCGTACGACGGAACATGCCGCCCGCGTTGAAAGCATCGGCTTTCGAAACTTAATAGTTACATAGCACTTCACTCATTTGACATAGGTAGAATGCATAATCTGTTGGCGGGTCTCTTCATTTCGCCTCGTATTGTTTTTAATGTCACTGCACGTACAACACCATCACTCCCTGGATGGATGGTTAACACTCTTCCTGCGGGCCAGGACATTGGTGGTATGTTGTCTTCCTTTATGAGAACTAGTTGCCCTACTTGCAATGCCTTGTCCGAATGCCTTGTCCATTTACTTCTTCCTTGCATCTGTTGAAGGTATTCCTTCGACCATCTCTGCCAAAAGTGCTGTTTGCTGCGCTCTATTAATTGCAATCGAGACAACTTATTTACATGTAACGGTAATAAATTAGGCTCTAAAACACCTCTAAGTGAGTCTCCAATAAGAAAATGACCCGGAGTTAGGACTGATAGGTCTGTCGGGTCTTCGGATAGAGGAATAATAGGCCGGGAATTTAGAATGGCCTCAATTTGGATGGAAATGGTGGAGAATTCTTCGAATGTGAAGTGTGCATTTCCAATTATACGTTTAAAATGATATTTGAAGGATTTGACTGCCGCCTCCCAGATACCGCCGAAATGTGGAGCTCTAGGTGGTATAAAGTGCCATGAAATTCCTTCGTTCGATAAGTAATTTATTATTTTTTCATGTTCGTTTGTTGTGAACATTTTGTGAAGCTCCTTTAATTCCTTGTTTGCCTTGACAAAATTAGTGCCATTATCTGAATGAATATTTGACACCATTCCTCGTCTTGATATAAATCGTTTTAAGGCGTTCATGTAAGAATCAGTGTCGAGACTACTAATTAATTCTATATGCACGGTCTTTGTTGCCATACATCGCCTCTCTGGTGGTCTAACATATTGTAGAGTGTCCTCTGAACAATTCCCTAATGTTTTGGTTGTGCAAATTTTATCAAGTTTTAATATGATCGGTTCGACAGTATTTGTAAGTAATTGTGATAGAGATTCGCTGTCACTTGAGGCCAATTTTCTAAGTTGGAAACCTTCCCTTTGCAATAAGGAATTAACCTCTTCAAAGATGATCTTAATGCTGTTTACGTCATCTGCCCCGGTTAACAAGTCATCTACATAGAAATCTCTTTGTACGATTTTCGCACCTAATGGAAACGTGCTAGATTCATCGAGGGCAAGTTGTTTTAAAACCCTAGTCGCTAAAAACGCCGCACAACCGGTGCCATATGAGAGTGTATTGAGTTCGTAAGTGAGTAAATCGTGCGACGAATCTGGGCGCCAAAGAATTCGCTGTAATGATAATTGTGACTGATCGACTAACACTTGTCTATACATTTTTGTGATATCTGCGGTTAATACGATTTTATGTGTGCGAAATCTGCAAATGATGGAGAACAAGTCTTCTTGTATTGACGGTCCTACCATTAGCATATCATTGAGTGAGTATCCTGACGTGGTTTTTGCCGATGCGTCAAATACTACACGCAATTTCGTAGTGAGACTATCCTCTTTTACTACCGCGTGATGTGGTAGGTAATATGTGCTGCTCTCATCCAGTAGCGATTCATCCACTTCTACTGCTTGCAAGTGTCCTAATTGTAAATATTCGTTTATGAACTGTACGTATTGTTCTTTCAGTTTCGATTGCTTCTGCATCTTTCTTTCTAGTGAGTAAAACCTTTTTGTTGCTAAATCTTTCGAATTTCCTAAAATTATTTCTGCATCGTTTATAAGAGGTAACTTAACAATATATCTACCTTCACTGTTTCGAGTATAGTTGTTAATAAAGTGTTGTTCGCAAGCTACTTCTTCCGCGGTGTAATTACTCCTGTTACTGACATGTTCGATCTCCCAAAACCTTGCTATACTGTCATCTAGGGCTAAATTACATATTTTGCTTGTTTGTTGCGCCCGTTTATCGTTCAGTGCCCCGGATGTTATCCACCCCAACTGTGTCTTTTGCATGATTAGGTTAGTATTTGCTAATTTTATTTGACCTACGCATAGAAGATGCCAGAACAACTCCGCTCCTATTAACATATCGATCTTATTGGGTCGATTAAATTCAGGGTCAGCCAATTTTAAGTTTTGTGGAATATTAAGGCAACTCCTTTCAATGAAATTTGATGGAATATCGTTTGTAATATTGTTTAGAATTAGACAATTTAACTCTGTGCCATACTCATTATAGTTTGACTTGATATTAACTAGAACTGACTTGCTTATCTGTGTACGTGTTTGATTGATACCACTCACAGGGATATTCACAGGCTTTTCCTTTAAATTAAGCCTTTGCGCTAGCGAGGTTGATATGAAATTAGATTGCGAGCCTGAGTCTAATAATGCCCTACATGAGTGCCATGCATTATTACAATCTGCGACTTTAATAATAGCTGTAGACAACAGAACTTGCCCAGAGTAATATAATTCTGAAGAGTGTGCTGACACTGCATTTGATATTGCTTGATCTGTATTATTTGTTGTTAATGGTCCGTCTTGAGTTTCCGACACTCTTGCTTTTTCGAAATGAAGTAATGTATTGTGTTTGTTACCACATTTCCTGCAATTGGTCGAATTGCATTTGTTTATTTGATGACCTGACCTGAGGCAGTTAGAACAGAGCTTGGCAGATTTGACTTGCTTTGATCTTTCCACTACTGACATGTTTAAAAAACTTTGACATTGATATATAAAATGATTGGCCTTGCATATAACGCATTGACTGTCTTGTCGTGAAAAGTGCGCTAATGCTGATTTCTGAAATTTATGTGACTTTTCTTGAGACAGATTTTTTGAAATAGCTTCCAGTGTCTTGCATTTATGTGATAAGAAATCTAAAAATTCTTTGAATGTTGGTATAGTATTCTCTTTTATACTTGACTCCCATTCCTTATTAGTTGTTCTATCTATTTTATTTGTGATTGAGAGTATTAACCAGTCGTCCCAATTGTCCACCGGGCGACCTAATGATTTTAACGCTCTCGTGTGAGTTTGCACACCATCAAGAATTTGCCTTAATGTTATGTAATTCTCATGCATGCAATTTGGCAGTTCAAGAATTGCGACAAGATGTTTTTTTATTATTAATCGTTTATTATCAAACCTACCCTTTAGTGCTTTCCATGCAATTTCGTAGTTGATTGCGGAAACTTGCAATTCTTGAATGCAATTGGCAGCTTCCCCTTTTAAACATGACTTAAGGTAATGGAATTTCTGTACGCTAGAAAGTGATTCGTTGGAATTTATTAATGATTCAAATGTTTCATTAAATGGAGTCCATTCTTCAAAGGCTCCCGAAAAGGATGGTAATGAAATCTGCGGCAATCGTATGCGACCTTGAATGTCTTGATTCTCGTGTGGTAATGTGGCCCGTTGGTTGTGTAAATCAAAATTGATCTGTGTCTTAGATTTTGAATACATGGCTAATATTTCTTCGGCGCGTGATATTACGTTAAAATATTGATCCTCAAATACCGAATCATTACTCCTTGTACCTTCCCCAATGTTGAGCTGTTCGATTTGCATTTGAACCTGATAATATTCTGTCCACAATTCTTTTGCTTTTGATATTCGTGTATTTATTTGAAAGACACTGAAATTTGTTTCATCGATTGTTTCAAGATATGTACTGAATTTTGTGATTGATGATTTGATTGCGCGTGTTTTGTAGTCGAGTCCTGATAGTAATTTCTCTTTTTCCGGTTCAAGAGACATGATGATATGAATGGATTAGGAAATGCGGGAAAGTAACAAAATTGGAGACTCACCTTTTTCCGCGGATTGTTGTCTAATTGTTTTCCTTGCTGATTTCCTGATGTTGATCTTTTCCTGTGGCGCTGAAATCCGGCTCGAATGACCAAAATGTTGGGTTTGCGTGAAGCCAACGTATTTTGATGATGGACTGTAGAAGCGACTCCACGCTAGTTTTCTCAAAATGTTAATCGAAGGACCAAAGGCTTCGTTGATTAAATAAAACTGCAGCACTGTAGCACTAACTATTTATTTTAACTACACCTTAAATTGACACGTTTGTTAATTTATTCGAATTGCTTGTGACGATTTATTCGTATATTGATACGAATTGTATTGTTTTACAATCAGGAATAGAACTACTTAAATTTTGCTTTTGAACACACACTGTTTTGACATGAAATCTTGAAATGAAAATGTTGATTTAAATCTTGAAGCGACTGTTTGATGTTACATCTTGAGTTGTACTGTTATTTCTTAAGAGCAAGAATAACTTGAAAATATTAGTTACTCCCACCAAACGAAATGCTATTGGTAGATCAACCTATTTGTTGACGTCAACCTAAACATTTCCTTTATTAAATGATAATATACCGATTTGCAAGGTTCTGACGGAAATTCCTGATGACCGTCTGCCTTTGTAATTTACCTTAAATTATGTGCAATAAAAGTGAAAGATGCTGTCTCTTTGTCAAAGAAAGCAAATTACAGGCAATGTTTTATGAAGGGGAAAAACCCTTTGTACTAAGTAAATAATAGACAAATATCTGCTTCTTTTGACAAAGGATCGTAAACTTAAGGTAATGTTTTTTCCAAAATACTTAGTTATAATTACGTTTACGTGCGATCATGAATAGCCGGCATGAAATCACCGCAAATGTACCTTCTCGCGCAGGTATAGGTATGGTCAATTAGATCAACCAAGAACACGAATATATGATATACAGTGTGACAAATAGAAACTTAATAATAATTAAATTAATAATAATAAGAATATATGATTAATAATATATGACGACACCGTCGTACGACGGAACAGATGGTATGAACAATATTTTGGTTTCAAAATTAAAAATCAAGACAAAACACGGGTACCACATATATGCTGTATTTCGTGATATGGTAAATTAACTCAGTAGAATAAAAACAAGAATTCTTCAAAAGTACTGTGAGAAAGGCTGGTGTGAACCAGCAGACTACATCACGGACTGTTACTTCTGTCTTGAAATATTTGAAGGGTTTTCAAAAAGAAATAAACACAAAGTAATGTATCCAAACATTCCATCTGCAAGCAAACCGTTGGAAAGAACTAATTGTGAGCTTCCAACTCCAATGCATTCAAATTCTTCTGTAAATTCCACGACGAGGAAGATATAAACGATATTTTGAATGTGTCATTTTTAAGTGATCTGACATGTGTTCCTTCTGACAAATCACTTCTCATTACTCAATCAGATCTGAATGATTTGATATGGGATTTGGGTTTAACCAAAGAAAAATCACAAATTTCGGGATCTCGATTAATAGAATGGAATCTTTTACATTCCACTACAAGAATTTCTGTATTGAAGAATCGTCACGAAAAATTCAATTCATTTTACAGAGTTGAAAGAAGTTTCTGTCACTGTACTGATGTAAATCAACTTTTGTATGAAATGAGTATTGTTTATCGACTCGTCGTAAACAAGTCCTAAAGCCGTTTTACTTTATAATGGGAACTCGAAACCAATTTCAATAGCTCATTCTACAAACACAAAAGAAACGTATGACAATATGGCAACTATATTAAATCCCATTCAATATTCAAATCATATTTGGCAAATCTGTAGTGACCTTAAGGTTATTTCCTTATTATGTGGACTACAAGGAGGGTTTATCAAATATTATTGTTTTTTGTGTCTATGGGATAGCCGAGCAGTTCAGCTTCATTACCAAATAAAAGAATGGCATTATTCCTGGAGAATTTAATATGAAATTTTAGCCGTTAGTGGATTCTAATTTGGTGATTCTACCCCCTCTACACATTAAATTAGGGTTGATTAAACAGTTTGTCAAAGCAGTAGAAAAAAATCAACTGTATGAAACTTAAACTCATGATTTCAAATAGCCATACGGAAAAATGTCATATATATTAAGACCAATACATATCTCAAAAATCAAGAAATTAGATAACCAGGAAACAAGCTTCGCAGGTTGCCTAACACAGTTTTTCCAGCTGTATTGGTTTTAGTTAAGGGGGGGGGGGGGGTTTACTTGATCGGCGTATGCCACAAAATGGTCAAATTCAACGCAAAAAATCGCAAAAATCAAGGCACCTGAAAAAGTTGCCGCTACGTGAACGAAATAATGAATATTTGTTCTAGCGACTGACGATTCAAATTTGCAATTATATTAAAAAATAGTTAAAATAGAGCACTTTGAATTGTTTTCGTTTTATAGCGATATAAAGCTTACTCTGTTTAAAAAGTACTTTTTTGAGTCGTGAGTACCTAGATATTTTTATTCTGAACTCGACAATGTATTTACTTTACTTTCAAAATAACCCTGGTCTCCAAAAAATTGCTTTGAAACCAATGAGAATGATCACAAAGTCCGCACTAATAAATGGCCAATAGGCAATACATAATTCAACCTCTTACTCACACTTTCGTAATGTCTAAGACCAGCTATATGGAAGGTATACCTGGTCGACTGTATTAAGCCGAACATCATATAAACAGAGAGATCTTCACCTTTTTTTATTACCTTAGGTAAACGAATGCTTCATTCAGATATCGGCTTTATTTTCTAATTATTTTAATGATATTTGGGAGAATGTATTAGAATTCTTCGTCTGGAATAAATATATGTTGTTATTATTATGAAATTTAACTTGTTACTTAATTTCTGGCGGTGATATTTTGCTTTAGATGTTGAAGGTTTTTAATCTTAATAATATGAGCAATGTTGTAGTCAACTAAAATATTACAAAAACAATTCTGTGCTGTAACAGTAACAGTAACAGTGCCTGTTTTGTTTTTTAATAAAATGTAAATATATATTTTTATAATAATCAGATGTTTTGAATTGTTGAATATTATATTCTTCCCAATCGGCATTGATGGAGTTGATTAGCAAAATTAAATTATAAAACATTTTGTCACAGGGAAGATTCGAACTAAATTTTATCACCAAATAAAGTTGTATTCATTATTTCATACATAAGTTTGAGTATACATTAAACATATTTGTAAAAGAAAATACGTGCGGTTGATATATACAAGCAAATTTTAATATATTTCAGATATTTGTCGGTGTTCATTTATGATTGATTACGTGATAACATTGATGTGTCTACTTTATTAGACTCTTTTTCTGTTCCTTGATATTCTTCTCGCTTTCAAAATGTATTTTATTTTTCAAGGACAAGGTTTCGGCTTCATGGAATTTCAGAAATGCAGTTTTCTTCGGCAATAAATATACATTATTATTATTAATTATGAAGTTGCACGACTTATTGTTATTTTTGACCTTACATGTTGAAGCTTTTTAATAATATGAACAATGTTTGTAGAAAACTAAAATCTGACAAAAACAACTTTATGTCATTGTAAGATACGAAATTTAGAGATTTTGCGGACTCTTCAAACTAAGATGCATTGGTTTTAGACAGCAAAAAAAAGCATTTATTTAAATATCTGAGTTTGTTGTGCCTTCATGTTTTTGTTTTATTTGTACTTTGTATTTTGACCACAGGACAGTTTTTAGATTTTTTTTTTGTATATGTGAATAAGTAAAAGAGCATGGGCCAAACGAGCGCATAAGCCTAATTACAGCAGTTTATCAGGAGTGACAGCAATCGTTTAATGGCCAGCGAAAAAAATTTTGTATGTAGGCGTAAAAAACAAATTTTGTTTAATTTGTGCAAAATATGGTGAATCTAAAAATCACGTATGCTACAAAAATTGGTCTTCGTCAACAGCCATGGAGTCGCCAATTATTCCGGAAGGTTTTCGACATTCTGGTAAAATGCACGGTGTAATTTATGGTAGATTAATAGCGGACTGTGATAGCAGCGTTCTTAGAAAACTACGTGAGATGGCTCCTTACGGTCCCCAAAAAAAAATGAGGTGTGGCCACCACACGACTTGCAAGTTCTTATACGTATGAGCGTTTCAAATTATACAATTTTAAGAATTTTTTTTATACAAAACTTATTCAAAATCCTATTCTAAGTACTTTCATTCTCTTAATAAATCGCTATAGAATGCATACTTTGCAAGATATTCGAAAAAAAGTGCTACTCGCTAAGAGTAAAAGTGCCACTTCCGGTCCGAATTTTGAAATTTCATGTATACAAAAAATATTGCAAATTCAACTCTAAATACTTTTGTACTCTTAATAAATATATATAAAGTGCATAATTTATGACATATCTGCAAAAAATCGCTATTCGGTAAGAGTAAAAGTGGTACTTCCGGTCCGAATTTTGAATTTTTTTTTATACAAAAGATATTTAAAATTATAATTTAAATACTTTTATACTCGTAATGTACCTGCCTAGAAAGCATGACTTGCGAGATATTCGCAAAAAACTGATTTTCGATAAGAGTAAAACACCTACTTCCGGTTGGAATTTCGAAAAACCCCTTTAAGATAATTTGTCTCACATTTAATTTTGAGTACATTTCAATTCTTTATAAATTTGTTTAAACTTAGTAATTGACGAAATATTAGCAAAATTCGAATTTTTCACTGAAGTAAACTGCTACTTCCGGTCTACCGATTTTACTGAAAAACTAATCAGATCTCAAGAGGGAGATTATACACGTAACTACAAAATTTGGAATTGATATCTACAGCGGTTTGACCGCTATCGTGGTCACAGACAGACAGACAGACAGACAGACAGATATTTTTTTAAAAACCACTTTTTCGGTATCAGGGGACTTCAAAACGTGGACATCTGCAAAAATCTCGAGGTCGAAAATTTTCATCATCACAATACTTCCTTATACTACGTATAAGAAAGTAATTATTGAAAAAATTGAGTGCCGAAATCATATATTATGTAATAAATAAAATTAGCGACTGTTTGAAAAAACCTAAATTCAATTCGGACATAGGACAATTAATAACAAAAAATTTACTTAGATTCAGAGCGGCCTTGACAAAAGCAATTGAACATTACAAAAGTTCGAACTTAACAATAACAAACCAGATTGTGAAACTGCAACGTCACATTATAAATGGATCAAGACATATTTTTGGTGAACACTCGGATTGTGCTTCTTACTTTTGTCAAGGATCTAATGAAGGTGAGATCAATATGTTTGAAAAATTTCAGAATTTTAATATGTATGATAACTTTATTAACGCTTTAAGTCGGCTCAGCCTAATAGTAGATCTTTAATAGGAAACGTAGATGCCAACATTGTAGAATCTTTTAATTCAGTCATTGCAAAATTTGTAGGAGGTAAAAAGATTGTATTATATTCAACGTAATTCTTACAGTGCACGTTGCAAAGCGGCAGCAGTTTGATTTAATTGTAAGGGCAAATATCACTCAAAGCTTCAGACCAAATATGGATGTATACGACAGTGTGTGAAAAAAACGGTATGAGAAGAAAATTTTTTTATAGGAAACAAGAAATACGTTCAGGAACTACGGACGATCGCGACTATGGGCCGGAGGCAAATGCATATTTTATTGATATAAATAATCATAACAATACCAGTGTCGACTGTGAAGAATATAATTTTTAATAATTTAAAATATGTGCTATTTAGAGAATATAAATTTTTACATTTTGTAAGAAACACCGGCACTGTTTTTTTAGCAGATTTTAGTTTTCTCTAAAACATTACTCATATTGTCACAAAGCCTCAACATGTAAAGTAAATACAAATCATGGTGAGAAATAATAAGAAGTACAACTTAAATAATTGTTAATCATAAATAATAATAATTAAGTTATATATTTATTGCAGAATAAAACTTAATATCTAATTAATTTCGGCAAATATCATTAAAATAATTACAAATTACATAAATCGGGAGTCTTAATAAAACTAAATTAATACAAGCCAGGAGAATACTCAGAAACAGCAAAAACAAATTTCGAAGAAAATAGCCGCACCAATATTTTCATGCAATAAATGCAGGAGGCAAATATCCCAAATTTATTTGCCTTCCCGGTTGACCAGGCATATCCCTTCATATTGCTAGCCGGTATCTGCATCGTGTACAAGATGATTTTAATCTCGGTAAATATATTCAATTTATTTCAGGCAACCCGACATACGCCGTTCGGCACGTTATCGAAGACAGTTGACAGCAGTATTGCAAATGGCTGACGAATCATCACAAGTGGAATGCTATGTATCTACGCCACCTCTCTCTTACACCCACTACTGAGTATTGTGTTTCCAAAGCATTAAGCTTTCATAGCGGTTAAAATAAATATAACTTCTGTATCTTCGGTTATTTCAAAATTTATTAAAATAATTATATGTTTTCTGGAGTAGTTAATTTAGTAATTGCTATCTGGAGAATAATTGTTTTGTAATATTTAAAATGCCCTTATTCGAAAATAGTTTATATCCACTTTAAGTTACAGATATACAAACCGATATCACAAGCATTAATATTCTAATGTAACTTAAAAAGATGGCAGCATTGGCAATAATCTTTTTAATTTACTTTTATAAGTTAATAATACAAACTTTTTTAAATTAACTATTAAGTTACTGCAATGGTCTGGTTACAGAATTGACCTGCTTTAATTTACAATCACTTCAATGTAATCGTTGATGATAAATTTATAGTTTTAACGAAATGCATTTACTTTAATAAGTGCAGATTTATAAACATAATAATTAAATTGTGCATTAGAAGTAGCTTATGCAAGCGTGCCCTTTAATTGTTTAAGTTAAACTCTCTCTTTTACCATTTCCAGTCATTTTACATTTATCGAAATGAGTGTTCATTTTTAGATTGCATAATTGATTGATTGCTCTTGCTTTCGTCTAAGTTTTATTGTTATAGGAATATGATATACATATTCTTGTTTAGAAAGTTAAAAATGTTGCTATTATTTTTTCGTTTATGCACGTTTTACAGACCTTTAATAAATCATTAGCGCTCTAAATGTTATAATTAATTTTGGTAAAAATTATATACTATTTATTGCATAGGAAAAGTTGAGTAGTACTTACCACTTCTCGTATTTTTTCAAAAGTTTGGTAATTTATAACTTGAATACTGTATTGTATTTGAACACTACTAGTATTACAACACGTACTCCTGTCGTATAGGTATTTATATTTGACATTCTTGCTTTCGTAATTCAGCATTTAATTCGTTGTGTTTAACAGCCATTTTATAAGCTTCCTTTTTGAGTTCACTTGTCTACTATAGCAATGATTTTATCATCAAAAATTCACACAGTAAGCAGATGAGTTTTCAGAATACAGTATATTTGCGTTTAATTGAAGCAGACTAGTAGGCATTCTGGAATGTTTAGTAGCATACAACATTACATCCTAGCACCCACATTAAGATGACTTAGTAATGGTTCGTCAGGTGTTGTACGTTCTTCTAGAGATGCTGAAGCAATTTCTCATTTTAATTTTGCTTGACCACTTCCGTACTCAATGTCGATTGAGTTGCCCCTACTATAATCAAGTCATTAATTTGTTTTGTTTTAAAATTTGTTTATTGTACTAAAGTCTATATATTTTATGAAATAAATTGCTGACATGGACGGTATTGTAAATAAAATATGTCTATCAAATACTAATATCTTATAAGCAAAATAAAAGAAGATGAGTAATGATATACTATATATTCTTGTAATGCAATTTTATAAACAATACAAACTCTAGCTATATAGTAAATAACATTTATCGCCAACCGTCAGTAAAGTGATGCGTTACCATAGCGTTTTACGGAGGTAAACAAACACTTTATCGTACTGTACAATAAAGTACTTTACCTGCCGCTAATATCTGTCAACGTAGCCATGACTGATGACTTTAAACATAAATCGTTTGTCACTGTCATAAACTGTCATAAGTTATTATATCTTTCTTTTTAAAATTAACAATTTTCACGGTTGGCGATAAAATTTTGTATGCACCACGTCAGTAAAGTACCTTTATCGAACTCGTCTTTTACTCGCCGCGCTCGCTTCACTCGCTTGGCTCGTAAATCAGACTCGTTCGATAAAGTATCACTTTACTGACTTGGTACATAAATAACTATTATCGCCAACCGTCAGTAAAGCAATGCGATACCATAGCGTTTGACGGAGGTAAAGAAACACTTTATCGTACTGTACAATAAAGTACTTTACCTGCCGCTAATATCTGTCAGCGTAGCCATGACTAATGACTTTAAAAATAAATCTTTTGTCACTGTCATAAACTGTCATAATTTATTATATCTTTATTTCTTAAATTAACAATTTTCACGGTCGGCGATAAAATTTTGTATGCACCACGTCAGTAAAGTACCTTTACCGAACTCGTCTGTTACTCGCCAAGCGAGTGAAGCGAGCGCGGCGAGTAAATCAGACTCGTTCGATAAAGTATCACTTTACTGACTTGTTACATAAATAACTATTTTGACATTCCCCTAATACGTACAAAAATCATATCTCTAAGCGCATTTTTAGAAAAATTCACTATAAAATCATCTTTGTCAACTGACAAGCATGTATAGGTACCTCCCCAAAGTTCGGTGACACAATGTAAATAAACCCCTATCTCTAAATTAAGATATTTAATTTAAAGTTAAATTTTAGAAATAAAATGTAAAATTATTTGTTTTGCCAGCTCAACTCAAATTATCTCAGGTCGATTCGAGTTAATTAAAATGATTAAGTAAAAGGGGTTCATGTACATTAATAAAAAAATACCATTTAAAAATTTTAATAATTGTTATATTAAAATCAATGAATCCTGTATCTATAATTTTACAAACAACACAAGAAGTAACATTTATTTAAAAAGCAATTCTAATAATTTTTTTTTCAAACATTAAACTAACACAAACATTTCTGTAGGTCCTTTGTTCGATTCAATCGTAAGGTATCAACGCCAGAACTTATTACATACAATGCACATTCTATATTATACGTGTTTATATCGATACTTGTGAACATATCAAGTTACTTTACACATATATTTGTTAGACGATATTTATTTAATTACTTTCTGTTTGAACTTTTATTTTTACAGTCTCTCCTCCTTTATTACATAAAACATTACAGTCATTAAACAATAATCATTTAAATAATACCTTATCTAAATTCTTCTTATTCATCTTCTTTTTTGTACTGTTTCCAGCAGGAACTTCGAGCTGCTTATTATCGACGAAATCTTCTTTATTTCTACGATCTTTTCAACGGCATCATCTGCTTGTTCTGCCACTCGAAATACAATCTTTACTTTAACAACATAACACGTTGCACAATTACTTCTTAGGTGCTACTTTGACCACTAATTTACTACGTTTTCTCAGTAGTAAATTATTTATTGAAGTTACATTAACAATGACTCTTATGCGTAGTCTAATGTTAGGAGTTAGCTTTTTGATACGATATTTAACGCATCTTGCTGTCGACTCTCTCGTTTCTCACGCTTATTGCCCTTTTATATCAGAATGTCTGGGGTTCCCCGCTTTCCACAAAGTTCACATTTACACGCACATACACGTTCATTTAGCCACGGGATTGTATATTGCTACTGGAGGTTTATCACGATAATATAAACTTTCGGCGTCACCCTTTTTACTTTCTTATACGTAGTATAAGGAAGTATTGTGATGATGAAAATTTTCGACCTCGAGATTTTTGCAGATGTCCACGTTTCGAGGTCCCCTGATACCAAAAAAGTGGTTTTAAAAAAATGTCTGTGTGTCTGTGTGTGTGAGTGTCTGTGTGTGTGTGACCACGATAGCGGTCAAACCGCTGTAGATATCAATTCCAAATTTTGTATTTACGTGTATAATCTGCCTCTTGAGAACTGATTAGATTTAGAGCAAAATCGGCAGACCGGAAGTAGTAGTTTACTTCAGTGAAAAAATCGAAATTTGCAAATATTTCGTCAATTACTAAGTTTAAACAAATTTATAAAGAATTCATATGTACTTAGAATTAAGTTTGAAACAAATTGTCTTAAAAAAGTTTTTTGAAATTCCAACCGGAAGTAGATCTTTTACTCTTATCGAAAATCAGTTTTTTGTGAATACCTCGCAAGTCATGCTTTTAAGACAAGTACGTCACGAGTATAAAAGTATTTAAAACATAATTTTCAATATCTTTTATATTACGTTTATATACGTTACGAGTATAAAAGTATTTAGAACATCATTTTCAATATCTTTTATATAAAAAAAATTTCAAAATTCAGACCGGAAGTACCACTTTTACTCTTATCGAATAGCGATTTTTTGCAAATATGTCGTAAATTATGCATCATTCTATGTATATTTATGAAGAGTACAAAAGTATTTAGAGTTGGATTTGGAATATTTTTTGTATAAATGAAATTTCAAAATTCGGACCGGAAGTAACACTTTCATACGTATAAGAAAGTCGTGTGGTGGCCACACCTCATTTTTTACTCATAAATACATACAAAACCTATGACTAATAGGTATCTACTTAATAATACAATAACACTGTCATTGGTTTTAAATATTATTTCCCTTCAAAATATTAATAACAAAATATACTTAATTAAATCCTTAAAAAAATAATAAATATTATAAAATTAATTAAGTGAAATGGGCTGTACCATTACAAGCAAGTTATTAAATGTCATACATTCGATTGTCAATTTCCGTGCAAGTATCATGGCTCACTATACCGAATTTAAATAAAAAACATGAAGTTGGCAAAATTATATTATAAAATGACAATAGAAATTTAGTAAGGAATTCAAAAATGAACTGATATACTGGGTTTTGCATTTATAAAAATTACATTTAGGCAAAAATTTTAATCCAGTTTTCTGCACATGCAATTGAGGACTTTTTAGCAAAAACAACCTTAGTCCATTTTCTTGAATTTGAGATAATCAAAAAAAATGTTCCAACTTGGTTATTTCTAAAGATATTGACATTTTGGTTTCGCTTAGATGTTCGAACACGTATTTGGATTATATTAGTTTAAAATAATGTAACAAATGAATTGACATTGCAGAGCAATTTGTTGTTAATGAGCGAATTTTGTAGGTCATTGGTTGTTTTTGTAAGAAATCTATATTGATAAAAATAAAAGATGTAGCAACATTAAAATTGAAAACATGTTTTGTTGAAAAGAAATGTCAAATTTCATTAGACGGTATTATTCCGCACCACTGCTGTTGTCTTCATTTTCTGTCTCTTCATACTCTCCTTCTGGAACGATGTTTGCTTGCAGTTTTAAATAATATTGTTGATTTGCTGGCGTTTGAACAAAATTTGCCAATTTTCTTAGAAAAGCTAATTTATTTGGCTTTATTGCTATTTCTTGTCCATACAATAGTTGCAAATTCAATTCTTATTTCGAACATGAATGGTCTCCCATAAACCAGTGTAGTGATGTCTCACTTTAACATGATCAACGTTTGCCAAAATCTCCATGCAGCGGATTGCTTTTATTTTCATAGGTGGTTTTGTATTAGAAATTAGAATGGTTTTAAAGAATCTGCAATATTGAAAAATGCCGATTGTTCTACTTTTATCAAGTTAAAAGGAGATGGTTTTTCTCTAGCAGATAAAATAAGTTCGTCCCAATCCGATTGAATTTCAGCGTTGTGCTTTCTTTTCATTGCTTCCATTAAACTGAAGTCCTGATCATTAGGAAATCCCAAGTGCACTCGCACTGGAAAGTAGTAAATAATTTTTTTGAACAGCTTTCAACCATGAACAAGAAAGTAAAGAAATGGGACCATAACGTAGTTTTTATTTTGGCCTGGGCAACCATCACTAAATAAAACCAAAGTATCTTTTTCTACTCCCCGATAATTAAAGTAGTTCAGCAGCAACGAAGTCACATCATTTTACCCCTTTTTGCCTATTGTTTCGTCATAGACGAACAAAGTGGCCTCATTCGTACCTAAATCATGTACCCCGAATACATAGTACCACAACTGGTTCGCGAAAAACACATCACCCGTTCGCAGATGAGGCAAGGGCAGGTTTTGCATATAGTCAAATGACAAACAAGTCAATTCACATCTTTTTAATAGAAAGAGTTTCGGGCAAGTATAGATGATTTGGATTTTTGCGTCTCGAATTATGACTCTGCCGAGATTCGATATGTTGTGTGATAAGCAATTTCTTCGGGTAATTTATTAGGTCTATATTCGTGCGTGCCATGTTTGTCTTTAGGAGAACAACCACGGTGTATGAGGAAGTTGCTCTAATAATAGCCAGAAATGCTTTGAAACATTTCAGAATCAGAAACTCGTACTTTGTAAGTGAAAATTGCATTATTTGCAAATATCCTTGCTTTGTTATCGTTATCAGAACCTTCACTTTCTGGTTCTTCTGCATGAGGACTTCTCGGGCGACGACGTGTTGCAGTATGAAAACTCACAAGACCGCTAAGAAAATTGTCTTGTTCATTTTTCGTTGTCATCGCGTTGAATATATGAAGTAAATTTGCTCTGGAATCTTCAGAAATTGTTTCGAAACACTTGAGTTTTTTACATCTACAATCGGAAACCCTTGATTACCGCTTGTGTTGTGATACAATGAAAAAATAAAACATACCTGCAGTCTGGTCCTATAACTCTTTTAGGTACTTTTTTTCCAACGTGATTAATATGGGCTTTCCCATGTATTTTTTTGATTTTAATACTTTTCTTCTTTGTCTTTTTTCTCTTTCCTTTTTTTCCCACTGTGTAGGATTATTTTCATCTGTATATTGTTTGGAACATGCATTTTGGAAACAATAAACTAGCACATCCGCACCAACAATTAAGTAAGGTTCGGAGTAGGGTACTTTGGAGAGTTCTGGGACCACCACCCCCCACTCCTACTACCCCCCCCCTCCCCCCTCCCCGCTAGATAGGTAGAACCCTCTACCAACCCAACTGATGTGGCGCCCCCTCGCGGTCGCCAACCCAACTAAAAATTGCAGATTTCATCATTACCAACCCAACTGATATGGTGCCCCCTAGCGGCCGCCAACCCAACTAAAAATTGCAGATTTCATCATTACCAACCCAACTGATGTGGCGCCCCCTAGCGGTCGCCAACCCAACTAAAAATTGCAGATTTCATCATTACCAACCCAATGTGGCGCCCTCTGACGGCCACTAACCAAACTAAGGAATGGCAGATTTCATCATTACCAACCCAATGTGACGCCCTCTCACAGCCACTAACCAAGAAATGGCATCTCTCATGATTACCATAATGCAGCATCCTCTCACGGTCGCTATCCAAACTAAGGTGACGTCAGACAAAATGGCGGACCATCAAGATGGTCTTTGTTTCTAGAGAATTCCTGAATAAATT
Organism: Amphimallon solstitiale; assembly: GCA_963170755.1. Taxonomy (NCBI): domain Eukaryota; kingdom Metazoa; phylum Arthropoda; class Insecta; order Coleoptera; family Scarabaeidae; genus Amphimallon; species Amphimallon solstitiale. Next base: position 132,620,447 of record OY720676.1, read on the forward strand.
ACCAGGCTTGCTATCGCGCTTCTCAATGTACTTTAAACAGGTCTAAACATGTTTCCAGCGGAAACCGCAACGGCTGTCTGCTTCTGTGATAGCCGCATGCTTGAAATGTATATTTTACTTATAAAATAAAATAAAACAAACAATATATTTTTTAAGAAAAACAATTTATTTATTATTATTTATAAATTAACAATATTATTTTAAATTAACAATATTTCCAAGCCTCATGACCTCAAAGTCATAGTAAAGCGAATTATAACTAATATGTAGCACTTCCATCATAAGGAAAGCGTTAAATGAATTACAATGATCAACAAGTAATTTTGATACATTCGTATATAAATCTCCAGTTAATGCCATGCAGGCGGTTAATATCATTTTATAAAATGTTATGAAATTACTATTTACTAAAAATTCTAATTTACTCTTAATGAGCAGTCGCAAATTAAACAAATTGCTATAGGTATCGGAGGACAATACCAGTTGCTGATTGCGACTGCTTAATACAATTACGCTAGTATCTCTAAATGTTGACGTTCGAATTTGATGATTCGGACTGCAACCCTCCGTCTTACAAAATTCCTCCCACTCGTCCAATGTGAAGAATACACAGCTTGCAGGCGATCGAATCTGGATGATGGGCACGAATCCAGCCGCCGGACTAAGGCCGATATTCACCCACTTCGAACCGCATTTGTTGAGGAAGTATGATGACTGCCCAATCAGTTGTTTTTCCTTAACGATATTATCATCAATCATTTTAAGCGAATCGCCAATAAATTCATTATAAGTTTCTGAAAAGAATTAAAAAATATATAGATATAAGTTTATGTACATAATAATTTTGTATTCTTACTAGCTTCCATTTTAATCTTAGAGGTTAAAAAGAATATGTGTGAACTCGAATGCAAACAAACTAATACTGATTTAGTGGGAGAAAATTACAGTGAGAAGCAAACAAAAAAAGGGTGGGTGTACTTACACAAAAAAGGGTGGGGGTACTTACACAAAAAAGGGTGGGGGTACTTACCCAATTTGAAGCGGTAGAGCAGCTGCACCCGAGGCATGTGCAGCGACCATCTAAGGAGCTGGTGAGTCGATTTTATAATGCCCCCAGGCGAGAGTATGAATGCCATCCTCATCAATCCGGCGTTTATCATCGTGAGGTGATAGGCTCAATTTATTTTGCTTGACGGTATAAATCTCATGTAGTTTGATTTGAAAAAGATTTTGCTCCCTTAATAAAATATCATTATTCAATAAACAGTGCTTGTAATCTGCCAGACTAATCTCATCCCGCACAACGTTCTTTTTAACACCCTTAACCTTTTTAATCTCCCTACCCTCAACCTCTAAGGCATACATTTTTGCGCGCAATCCGACAAATTCACACATTATATTACCCGCATTTTCGTCTTTAAATAAACCTAAAACAGCCTTGTTTTGAGGTGCTATGCTGTAGACATTATTTGCCGAAAAGTTCGATGTATCGAATTTTGATATATTTTTTTTCATGTCGCTGTATATATCGTCTGTTTCTACTTTTAAGATAAAACTATCCGTATCCATATAACACAGACGGACCTTTTCTGCATACACGCGTCTCAAAAAATTGTGGAAAAAGTCATACATCAGGTGCTTTGATAGCTCCAAGACGGAGAAGCCGATATAAATAGGTTTATTATATACAACTTTAAGCTTCCCCATCTGGACAGCCACAAAGTTTTCGGAAAAAATACTAATACTTTTAAAATTCGGTTTCGCGATTAAACTACCAGCCCCGCGACTTTTGCCATGGTCCTCCCAACGTGTGACCAATTTGACTTCCACTCGCTTGTCAACATTCTCCATGGTTTTACCATATACGGAGTTGTTCATAAGCTTGTAGAAGTCCTTTTCAAAATCGTTCCTAGCATGCTGACGTAGGCTGGTGTTTAGGTCGATATAAGTTTGAAGCCAGTTTGACTGGTTGAATTTTAAAACGCGGTGAATTTTGGTGATTTTAAGGCCGAAATGTAATGCTTGCTTTAACGTTTGATAGTGTATGACATATTTCTCTTTGTTCTGTAAATTCGCGATCAACTTTTTATACTGAAATTTAGACGTGGGAGGCACCATGTTTTAGGGCAGAAAAGGTAGGTCGTTATGCTCATCGTGCAAAGTTACAGGGTACGTGACATCTACCTCCAAAAAATAGCCAATCGGCGAATCATCAGCGACCCCAGATATATTTAGATTGTCAATTTCATCCTGACTAGCCCAACTGAACCCACCGAATGGTAGATACTGCGACATTGCCCACCCGTACAAATTGTTCGCGTCCCAATAAGCTAAATACGAGCTAGGAGCACTCGCATCATAATTAGGCATATACTTATTATTTGCCGTAGCGTGCCGCAATGATACTTGACACAACCCACCCCTGATACTCTGCTTAACAAAATGATGCATGTCGATGTCTATGAGTAGCTCCAGCTCAATTTTGGTGTGCTTCAACATAGCATCCCAAGACAAGCCCGGGCTGGTGTAATATTGAGCCGGATCCAGACTGTATGTATCCCGACAAATTTTCCTGAAATTTTCAAAAATATCTGCTAAAAGTAAAACGTCTGATTTTAAATATAAGTTTGAGTACTCTAATAAATTTTGACATCCAAACGTATTCCATACAGTTTGCGCATGTTGATATTCAACATCCGAAATATCAACATTCGTTAATGAATTAAAAAAATCGCGTTTTGCCGGTAAGGTCGATTCGTTCAATCGCCCAAAGGTATCTATGTATTGATAGGGGAATACACCCTTCTTTCTAATTAAATGGAAATGTGAATCTAGTGGAAACGCCCGCCTAACATTGACAAAGTCTTGCGGGCTCAAATTTTGTGCAAGCTTATCGATAGAAGACGCCATGAATCGAAAACTATCTAAAAACCGTAGTTTTATATAAACATTTTTTTTCTCGCCCGATTTTTTATCTGTGTAGTCACCAACCAAAACTTTCGCGCTGAAACTGATATATCTTTCTTTATTAATAGGAATTACGTCAATATCTAAATTTTGTTGTGCCAAATCTCTTAAAAATAGATGGCTATCATACCCGCTCAAATTGTGAAAATAGATAGGGACAAATTTCGGAATTTTGAAGTTTAGATTACAATTAGAATGAGCGGCCCCTCGAAACGCTCCCGTAATGTGGCAGTGATCTCTCACTCTATCTCCGTTGAGAGACAGCTCACAAATGTGGCAAATCACGGCATCATTATATAATTTTCGCTCGCTATTATTTAAAGTTTTCATCGGCACGATAGTCTTTAAATAGTTTTCATAGATTAGCTTAACATCTTCTATCAATTTTTGGACAAACACCGTTGAGCAATCTAAACCGGCATACGTGACAAATTTATTCAACTTTGCATCAAACGAACATACAATTTGATATGCAAAACTATATGGAACGTGTTTGAATGTTTTATTCGTATACGAACTAGCTGGATCACGGCTGCATGTGTGAATCGGTTGGAGAATACTTTCAAAATCCGCATAAACGACGAACGGAACGGACATTTTCTTATGATGACTATCGAAACGTAAAATATTTTCGGGCAGCATATCTCCAAATTTTGTTTTACGCGCGTCGGTTGAGGGTAGTACCGTATACACATGGTTGCAATCGTGTTGTTGATGGGCGTTTAATTGTTCGGATGTTCTGAAATTAATTAAACACCCATCACAGATATAGGTCTCACCATTGTGGCTATTGATTTGAGATGAGACTAGCCTGGACAGATTTTTAATTAAAACATAATGGGCTCTTTTTCCATCATCAATTAGGAGTAAATTGATGTGGATATCTTTTCTGCTTTTAGTGAAATGAATTGGCCCCACCACCTCATGATTTTTTGTTTCATCATTAATAGCCAAACCGTAAACGTTAATACTTAAATTGTTCATATTCTCAATTTTTGAAATATCTTTAATTTTAACGGGGAATTGAATACCTTCTAAATTTAGGACGCTGGAGTAATGAGGATAACTACTAACTCTCTCTGCATGTATGTTTGCCGGGTGGAGTGCTGCTACAATCGACCAACACAGGCATGCATCGTCCGAGTTCTGAATATTGATGCATGCTTTCTTGTTTCGGATAGAGGGGGGTAGTTCCAAATAAGATGATCCCCCAAGAGGTTGGTAACTGTTGATGTTAACCTCTAAATGCGAGACCATCTTAAGTGTCCAATTGCTCCCCCTATCCGAAAACTCTTCAGCTTTCGATTTTATGATGGCAGCAGCCTGATCAAAAACGTCCTCTAAGTCTGAAGACCCGGTGACAATGACGTACCGAGTATTGAAGGACTTTAAGTCGACTATTTCCTCATCAGCTACGGTTTTAGCATAATGAGCAAATAGCTCTAACTGTACCTTAATACCCGATACGACCTTGGCCAGAACATCGTTAATCAGGCTGCACACTTTAGTTCTCAATTTCGATAAAAAATTTGTGATGTCAGCACTCTCATCACCTAAAATTTTATAACTCGCGACCCGGCTTTTAAATGATGAATTAATTTTGAACACTCCATCCGGCAGCATAAATGTATTATTATTCAAATGCTGCTGTGTGCGAAGATGCCCCCTATACAGAGAATTATTAGGGAACATCAACCCACAACAGCTTCTCTGAGGCGCACCTCGACTGGTAGATAGATGGCGCAGCATCCACAGGTCTATTAGAACTTGTGGATGGTGTAACATCCACTTTGGCCACCTTCTTAGGTGGTCCCGCAACATGCTCACATGTATTCACACCCCCACCGCAAGTCTCACATTGAAAATTGCGGTGAGCTGTGTTTACATGCCGCTTCAAACTATCCCGCCGGCTGAAGGACTTCCCACATATGACGCAATTCATTCTATGAAAAACAAATTAAAAATAATTAATATAATAAATTTAAAAGAATAAAAAGCTATTGAAGCCTAATTTTTAATATATCTAAATTGCTAATTTATTTTGACTGATCCGCGTATATGAATTGATATAAAATACTAATTATAGACCTACATATATAAAAATAATATTTTAATACATAAACTTTGACTGATACCCGTATATTTAACTAAAAATACTCTTATTGTTCAGAATTTATTTAAATTATTGAGAAAAACCTTTAAAGAACCGTATGAAATAATCAACTTAATTATATAAATTTACACACCTAAAAATTTAAAAAAGAAAAAAAACACAATAGAAGCTACAAAATGCGTATAAAATACTTTGAAGCACCCTGGATAATTGTATATAAAAATAATATTCAATAAAATATTAATAAAATATACACCATTAAATTATTAAAAACAGCCTTATAATTGATAAAAACAATTTTTAAAAAGTCCTATAAAATTTTAGAGTAGTAGAAAAACTATGATCAGCGTATATTTAACTAAAAAATACTTGTATTATTGAAAATTTATTGATAAAACCCTTTAAAACCTTATAAAATAATCAACTTAATTACATAAATTTACGCACCTAAAAATTAAAAAAGAAGGAAAAAACAATATAAAGAAGCTACTAAATACGAATAAAATACTTTGAAGCACCCTGGATAATTGTATATAAAAATAAAATATTAATAAAATATTAATAAAATATATACCATTAAATTATTTAAAAAAATAACCTTATAATTGAGAAAAAACAATTTTTAAAAGTCGCATAAAATTTTAGAGTAGTAGAAAAACTATGATCAGCTTATATTTAACTAAAAATACTCTTATTGTTCAGAATTTATTTAAATTATTGAGAAAAAACCTTTAAAGAACCGTATGAAAATTAAAAAAAGAAGGAAAAAACAATATAAAGAAGCTACTAAATACGAATAAAATACTTTGAAGCACCCTGGATAATTGTATATAAAAATAAAATATTAATAAAATATTAATAAAATATATATCATTAAATTATTTAAAAAAATAACCTTATAATTGAGAAAAAACAATTTTTAAAAGTCGCATAAAATTTTAAAACTAATGTAAAATATTGCGAGTTAATATTATATAAATTAGGCTTTCTAAATACCTTGTAGTAAAACACAAACAAGCACTAAAAACGATGTTGACTGTTCGAAGATACTGATTATAATGAAATTAAAGATGTCGATCTACGCATATATAGATACTCATTCGTGACGTATACATCCATCTGCGTCAGGTTCCCACACCAATTGATATGTTAATCAATTAGAGAAAACCCCTTTTTTCCCGCGCATACATATATATACATATATACGTATGCGGGCAGATGCAATTAAGCGCGGCTGCATTCTGTTCCCATGGGTGAGTGTGTGTGTGGTCTATGTACAGCTGCGACGACCCTTTTTTCCCCACGCATACGTATATCCGTGTGAACGGATATAATTAAGAGTTGCTGCATTCCGATCCCACGCTCTAGCCGTGTTCTAAGGAATGCACTTAATTTTTTAGCGTTGCATACCTGCATCGAATGGAGGTCGTCCGGGTGGCCCTTTTTAGGGCAGGCGATGGTTAATTAATGTAAATGTATAAAAAATCTCTCGCTTGCATACCTACCTCGGATTGGTGCCGTCTCGGCGGGCCTTTTATACATGTATAGACATGTTTATACGTATACTATTTTTGCTATAATATTATTATTAATATGTATAGGTGGATTGAAATAAAAATAATAAGGTTAAAATAATTCTTTATTTTTTAGATAATTGCATAGAGTTATAATATTATTTTGCGTGCATATACATTCTTCATTAGTTTTATTATTATGATAAAAACAATGATTGACATTTTTAATAAGCTTTGGTACATCATTAAAATATTCCAAGTTAATTATGTCAATATCAACATATTGCTTAAGTAGCTCCTTTTTTTGATGTCCTTTAACATACACTCTATTATATGAGTTACAGATATTTTTTAACAAGTTAATAATGTCCTTAAAATATACATAACCAGTAGAGTATTCTATATTTAAATAATTATTTTCAAGCCATCGAACGGTCCTCTGATCTTTCTTCGATAATAGATGGAATTCAATGCTAGGTTTAAATAAAAAATGGATGCTCCTTTCTCCGTCACTTATGCTCATCTCTTTTGGATCGAAATGTTGAATCGCATAACCTTGTATGTCTATAATAAGGAATGATTGAAGTTGATCTCGAGTGTCAATTGCACCTCTTTTAGCCATGAGGTCTCGCGATTGACTGAATGTTATATAATTTTCTTAACAGTGCCTGTCAGTGCACTATATTCAACGACACAATCTTGTAAAATTAACAATAAACAAGAGGTGTCCTCGCTAAACGTCTCCTGGCACTGCATCTCAAGCTTAACATCGACGGTGGATGATTTTAAGCTCTCATTCTGCTTCGAACAATCTATTACGTAAAGTGCTGAATCGTGGAACTTCTCGTAGCTCATGAGAGGTCCCCGAGTGCTTCCATAATAGCTCGATTGAAATTTTGTGTACATTAGATATGCTTGGGCATATAGTTTTTTACTCATATCTATATTCATATCGCTATATGGGTAATATTCTGAATTTAAATGCAATTTAATATTTGTGATTGAAGCGTGATCAAAGCTTGATGCATCTTGCTGAAAATTATCTTTTCTGTTGCGTTGAAACGCTATAATAGCATATCTGGGCTTCTCTAGATTAGTGCTAGTTTTAACAGGCCAAATGTCAGTTTTCGTTGCACGCAAAGCTGGAAGTTCATATAATTCCCATTTACGAAATGTTAGATATATCGGTTTATTGGTTTTAAGGGTGTTTAAGAACTTTAAGCGTGTCTGATCATTTACGCTTACATGTGGCACCCGCCATTCAATCTTTTCAATCTCGATTGAGGCCTTTTTTGTACCATCAGCGGTCTTGTTTTGATAGCAGTTTTCATCCGTTTTACTTCTAATTAGGACTAATTCTTGACTGACGTTAATAATAACCCTCCTGTAATCGGAACAGAAGCCTAAAAGCATGCTCAATGGAAGGCATGCGTTGAACTTGTTATTGGAGAGTGTCGCTTGCCGCTGTGCGAATGGTCCCCACCCAGCAATCGACAACATTCGACTTTCATCTTCATTATATGAAACTAATGCTTTCATCGTAGAACTGATTCCTGGCTTCATTGCGCGATCGATTTCTACACCATTAAGCTCATATCGAATCTGATCAAACAAAAAAGCGTATGCATTGTTTGTTAATTCAGGCAGACCCGTACCATTATCATCAGGTTTAAATTTCCCCTCTATGTATATATAACTCTCGGAAGGTAGTGTGTATATATCTTGATTTTGAATACTTATGCGAACTTCATCATTTAAGTTGAAATTGTGTGTTCTCGGATAATATGTGTGATACTCTTCTTTCGTTATAACTTCGTCAAAATGCACACCTTCAAATATTGATAGCTTTTCCTCCATTTTTTACTCGAAAGCCTAACGATTGTAAAAATATTATATTGGCCGATGTTAACTGCTTGAGTTTAGATGTTGAAGTGATCTTCCGTTGTGGGGGCGAGGAAGTTATATAACGTTTACGAAATGAAAGGCCCATTATGAAACTCTTTTTAATTCTAATCTAACAATGATTTGCTCGCCTCTAAAGTTTACGGCATCACCATCTTGATCGAGCAGTGTTAATGTGATATTATCGATACGCCTAGAATTAATTGGTAGATATATTATATGCTCGGGCGCTATATTAATCGAAAACCCAGCTTCAACTTGTGGAGAAAATTCGTAGAGCGTGTGGGATAAACGACTATCGTTGTAGGCTGATGTTGTGATATTGCACTCAATTCTTATTGTCGACACTTTTATAATATTGACAGGTAAATCCGATTCATGTTTTTGATCGGCTGGTAATAGCTTCCCACTAAAACCTAATATGCTTCCTATAGAGTCTCTAGGTCCAAAATTTATTTCATATTTGCTTTTAATTTCACACTTTATTGTATTGTTGTTTGGTTTGAGGGATATTGCACCTCTAGGCATCGCATTCATCAAGAAATCGGCGATATCACTTATCTCATAAGATCCTGTGGGAATTGTAATAACTTTGTCATTATCATAATAAAATTTGTTACAGCCCTCTACAATGTTGGGAATCGAATTGTAGCTATTAAATCCTATTAGACCCAGAACATATTCATAGTGGGGATTCAATTCAATAGGCGGATAATAATCAACAGAAAGCACTGATTTTGTGCCCTTCAGGGTGAAAGTGTACGACATGACTAATATATTGATATATGAACATACGATTATATATTATTTAGTAGGAATTCTAAGCATAAGTGACCACAATTGAATGTATTGAAATTTTGGTATCGTTTATGATTATACATTATTTTATTAGGTCCCTTTCTAGTAAAATATTCTATCAATTCCGGTGGAGGCTTTAAATTGCCAAACGAATCATAATAGTATATATTAGAACCTCTCTTCTTATAACAGACCCAATGTGTTCCCGATCCTTTAATGCTATCCAAATTAACGACTGCGCTTTCATTTTTGTTGGGTGATTTTGGTAGAGTATCCCTCATAAATACACCTCTAAAATGGTGAATATATTTCGCATATTTCAAAATATCATGATCGGTTAATGCTCTTTGAGGCAGTCGACTTATTAGTTTTTTGATGGTTTTAGATATAAACCTAAGCCTCGCTTATATGGCTTCAGATATAATCCTTTACCTTTTAATGCGATAGCTTCCATAGTTTTATTATGCCTTTCAGCTTCACGTAATTGACTTCGAGCCGCTTTCGCTTTGAGTACTGCTTGTGTTATACCACTTACACCGCCTGCCAGTGAGCCGAGAGCGCTTAGCCCGGCGAATATTGGTATGAGTGGCAATACGCCTCCAACTTTCGGTATGGGGATTATTCTGGGGGTTTTAATATGTTTTCGACCTCCAGCCTCTTTGATTGCAACCTTAGCTGCTGCCAATGATGATTTAGCACCCTGTTTAATATCACCCCCGAATCGCTTAAGAGTCTTCTTAACATTGGTGCACACTATTTTTTTAAAAGTTTTTTTGTTTAAGCCCATACCAAATTTTCTTTTGGTCTTCATTGCGTTAGTCACCAACCAGGCTGCTGTCTTTTCACCAACACTTGCGTCTGCTGACTTTACACGATTCCAAGCTTTTTCTTGCAATATCAAATCTGCCTCGTGTCGATCTTTTAAATCTTTATGTTGTGAATATGCGATATCGTGTTCCCGACAAGCCGCATCCAATGGATTAATGCCGGGATCACCTCGTGCTAAACGTTTCTGGAGCTTTGTACCAGGACCACAATACATGTACCCACCTGGCAGGTGAAGCTCTATAGGCAACTTGTTGATTATCGAGTTCACGACACCTCCGCCCTCTTTAAAAGTTAGCATCGAAATGAATTAGCTTTATAAACATCCAACAATTTATATATAATTCATTCACCATGAGACTTGTGAAGCAGAAGGATGCCCTTGAAATAATCAACTTGGATTTGGACGTTGATGAAAAGGGCAAATTTCGGAAACATAGCAGCCTACTACCGAACTCCATTAGAGCGCTACTTTGCGGTGCATCAAACTCTGGGAAAACAAATCTCATGCTATCGTTATTATTCAATGAAAATGGTCTCAAGTTCGAAAACGTATACATTTATTCCAAGTCTTTATATCAAGCTAAATATAAGCTGTTGGAGAATGTTTTAAATAATGTTAAAGATGTGAAATATTTTCCTTGTAAGGAGAATGATGATATAATAGACCCCATGGATGCTGAGAGAAATTCGATATTCATTTTTGACGATGTGGCGTGCGATAAGCAAAACAATATTAGAAAATATTTTTGCATGGGTAGACATAAGTGTGTTGATAGCTTTTATTTATGTCAAACTTATACTAGTATTCCGAAACAGCTAGTTAGGGATAATGCTAATTTTTTGGTATTATTTAAGCAGGATAATACAAATCTACAACATATTTACAACGATCATGTTGGAGTTGACATGTCATTTGAGCGGTTTAAATCGGTTTGTGGTGAGTGTTGGAAAGATAAATACGGATTCCTGGTGATAGACAAGGATAGTGATTTGCATAATGGTCGTTATAGGAAGGGTTTTGATTGCTATATATGCTGGTGAATTATTCATTTTATTCAGTTAATATATATCTGTCTGCAAATAATCATGCGCAGGCAGGCAGTTAATAGTAGAAAAATGGATTATGAGAAATTGAAGCGTGATATTATTAAGGCAAGTAAAGTTATTAGGAATAAGTATATGCAATTGAAGCTTAATCGTTCCGATGAAGATTATTTAATACGAAAAATGTTTAAGCCCATTACTGAGAACCTAGAAGGTTTGAACACAACAATAAAACAGGAAACACAAACAATTAAGGAGCCCATAATGAATATTACAAACACTTTGAAAAATAGAGGAAAGCTGATAAAAAAACAAGAGGTAGAAAAGAGCTCTTCGATTAATCCATTCGATGAGCAGTCTAATCCATTGGTGGAAGAGGATCCGCATTCACATAACACGTTTTATGGAGATCTTAATCCTTTACCGAGAGAGTTTGTGCGAGGTCTTTTTCAAGATACAAGCAATGTATATGATACAACGTATGGTGTTACATTCGAACCCGAAACAAATAGATTGAAATTGGGTGGGCATACATTATATCTAGATGGTAAAGACATAATAATCAATAATAAGCTGTTTACGGGTTCTCGTGGTCTTTATGAATTAATATTTAAAACTAACCCAAGTAGATATAATGAGGAGGATTTATCACATTACTATGATATTTTACACGAAACCAATGTGCATCGCAAACTGTTCCAACCCAAAAATCACTTGAGGGGGACTAAAGGCCACAAATGGCGTGAAATAATAAAACCTCTTCTTGCTAAATATTCCAGTTCGACTTCAGAAACATGGTCTGGCGGAGATATAGGCAGCATGCTTGTTTCCAACACCCATGATAGATATCAATACGTCTATTGGGACAACATAAACGAGCTCGTGGATCGTCTTAAACTTTTGAAGGCCTCTCGGGATTCTGGCAATGAAAGTACCCATAATGAAATGCAGTCGATCATCGAGGAGCTTAGAGAATGCGGCGTAATTGAATAAATATTTAATACTATCATTCTTTTCCTCAGTATCATCATGAGTGTAGACAAATTTGGCCGATATCTTAGCATCGGTAAAGCTAGCGTTAAACGTCAAAAACCATCTCTACCATTAACAGAGGGAGGTGATGTTGATATTGGCGGTAAACGTATTTGTCGTGTAGCAGATCCTATACACGATCAAGATTCTGTTAATAAGCGTCACCTATCTAGAATACTTGGCGTAATAGATCTAAGGATTGATAATGTGGTGAGTGATATTCAAATAAAAATAGACGCCTCAAATTCCAAAGTGGCTGAGGATATTAGTGATATCATACATCATATGCAGACTGCTGTTGAGAATAGAATCGAAAATGAACTAGACAATTTAAGGAACAATCTCGCAACAAACACCTGGGTTAGTGACAAGATCGATAAAATTAAGAGGGAATTGGATGAGAACTTGAATGCATTTAAAACTAATTTAAATAAAACTGTTAATTTGGATATATTTAAGGGTATTGTTAATGTTAGTGTAAATAATGTGCAACAGTCGATTAATGGAAAATTAAACCAGATGCAAGCTAGTGTTGAGAAGAAGATTGATGCTAAATTTGATGTTTTAAGAAAAAACCATGCCACAAATTCTGAAGTTAGTAAGAAGATTGAAAAAATTAAGAAGGAATTGGATGGTGAAATACTTGCACTGAAAAATAATTTAAATAAGGGCGTTAACTTGGATACAATCAAAGGGATTGTCGAAGTTAGTGCAAATACTCTACAAGCTGAAACTGATCAAAAGCTGTATCGAATGGAAAAAAGTGTTGAGAGTAGAATTGAGGTTAAACTCAATGCTAAACTGGAAGCTATAAGAAAAAAACTTGAAAAGAAATCAGGGAATTCCCCACCCCCACAACCACCACCACCACCCCGACCGCTCCCAAGACAATAGAGACGAAACATAATTTTAATTCATTTACCATCGCATTGTTCTACCTACATGATGTATTAACACGCTGAACAATAATTGTTAATTATGAATAGTATTAAGCGTCATTTAGTTGATGAGCTGCATAGGCCGGCTCGTAGATTCTTTCCCAGACGTCGCGTCATTATTAGAGGGTTTGACGATGTTTGGCAGATTGACTTGGCCGAATTTATACCTCATGCACGAGAGAATGGCGGGTATAGATATATACTTGTGGTTATAGACTGTTTCTCGAAATTTTTATGGACTCAACCCCTTAAATCGAAAACCGGTCTGGATGTATGTAATGCTATGGAAGGCATTCTACAAGACACTCGACAGCCGAAAAATATACAGTCCGACAATGGTAAAGAGTTTTATAATACTCGATTTCAAAATCTCATGAAGAAATATGGTATAAACCATTATTCAACATATAGTACAATGAAAGCGTCTATTGCCGAACGTGTTATTCGTACGCTAAAGGGTAGATTATATAAGGAATTTACAATGAGAGGTAGCTATAAGTGGATAGATATTTTACCCTCCGTGACTGATATGTATAATAAAACAAAGCATCGAACAATTAAAATGCGACCTTGCGATGTGACTAAAAAGAATGAGAAGCTCCTGCTTTCTACTATCTACAATGATGTGCAAACAGCTGTGAAGCGGAAATATAAAGTTGGTGACATCGTGCGGATAAGTAAATTCAAAAGTGTTTTCTCGAAAGGCTATCTCAGGAACTGGGGTAGTGAATTGTTCAAGATTATTAAAGCTAATGCTACAAATCCGCCAACATATATGCTGGAGGATATGAATGGAGATCCGATTTTGGGTTGTTTCTACGAACATGAATTGCAGAAAACTAAACATAAAGATGTATATCTGATTGAAAAAGTATTACGTGTAAAGGACGGAAAAGCTTATGTAAAATGGTTAGGGTTCGATAATTCGCATAATAGCTGGATTGACGAGGATAATGTTTTGTAATTTTATTAAAACTGTATATTATGATTATATAAAAATAAAAAAGTATTAATTCTATACATGCACGCATTTTTATTTAAGGTGAATTACATATCTGTATCCTAACATCCTGTATAAAACAATATAAGAAGTTTTTAATCGTGAGAAGGTATAAACGTTCAGCTGCAAAACATTATTCTTATATACTAACATTAAAAAAAATATGACTTCTATGTCTACGCATTTCATTAAGTGAGATGCACTTTATATATATCTAAAAGGGGTATTTTAAGGAAAAAATGTTGGATGCTATATTCTCTTTATTTAATAATGTATATTACATATATTTATTTATAAAATTATATAAAGTGTACAACAAAAGACCTAATCATATATTTTTCCATATTCTCCATTTTATAGCTTTATTTTACTAATATTTGTCACCAACGCATACATCACTAAATCGGATTTGATTTTCTCAATTTCGGATATAAACCTCATAATTCTAATGTTCAACAAGTCTTTCTTCTGTCTAAGAGCCCTCCGCCTGCTTTCAACGGACATTGTCGACTGATGTATTTCCAGCAAGTCTAGACATGTTTAGGCGGGTCTGTACATGTTAGCTACTTGCGAAATGCTTCTGACTGGCAAATATTACATATCCACCACCAGTCGCGGCCAGCTCGTCATTATAGTCCAATTCAGGATGATTATATTGAGGATGCCAACTCATTAACATCTTCGGTATGTTCTTATTTAAAGTCAGTACAGTCGATGTTTCTATGTCGAATACGCAAATTTCTGCATGAAGATCTAAATCAGGTTCACATATATATTCATACTCACTATAAATGTACCACTTCTTAAGTTGGCTCATATTTGGGTTACAATATTCCAAAACGTTCATTAATTCATCGATATCAAAATATTGCATGTTTTGATATGCGAATGCCGCTATGAATAAACACTCGCTTTGATTCAATTCCGAGGATAATAACCAATCTCGCACTATGATAGGTATTTCAATACCATTAGCAGACAAAAAGTTGTCATATTTCTCGTATTGCACCGCCATTATACTATATAGAAGGTGCTACACAGCTTTGCAATTGATACTGATGATATTACATTCGAAATTCTTATATATTTAATATTTAGTTGGGCTAGTATCCATCAGGGGGTGCTTCTTATATTTTCTGCGCATGCGATTATCACAGAAGCAGACAGCCGTTGCGGTTTCCGCTGGAAACATGTTTAGACCTGTTTAAAGTACATTGAGAAGCGCGATAGCAAGCCTGGTAATTTATTCAGGAATTCTCTAGAAACAAAGACCATCTTGATGGTCCGCCATTTTGTCTGACGTCACCTTAGTTTGGATAGCGACCGTGAGAGGATGCTGCATTATGGTAATCATGAGAGATGCCATTTCTTGGTTAGTGGCTGTGAGAGGGCGTCACATTGGGTTGGTAATGATGAAATCTGCCATTCCTTAGTTTGGTTAGTGGCCGTCAGAGGGCGCCACATTGGGTTGGTAATGATGAAATCTGCAATTTTTAGTTGGGTTGGCGACCGCTAGGGGGCGCCACATCAGTTGGGTTGGTAATGATGAAATCTGCAATTTTTAGTTGGGTTGGCGGCCGCTAGGGGGCACCATATCAGTTGGGTTGGTAATGATGAAATCTGCAATTTTTAGTTGGGTTGGCGACCGCGAGGGGGCGCCACATCAGTTGGGTTGGTAGAGGGTTCTACCTATCTAGCGGGGAGGGGGGAGGGGGGGGGGGGTAGTAGGAGTGGGGGGTGGTGGTCCCAGAACTCTCCAAAGTACCCTACTGTTCGGAACTGTTAGCAATGTCAAATTGTTTTCTGGCAAAAATAACCAATGTCTAGGTGGTTTTTGCTGAATATCGATGAGACTAAGGTTGTTTTTGTAGAAACACCTAATTTTTGGATTTATATAACTTGTGACAGTGGCTTTTTTCCCCAGAACTAGTTTAATTCAACGATTTTCCGGCTCTGAATCTACGTGTCGCACTGTGTATCTCATTTTTACCTTTTTTGGACTATGGTTGTTTTTGCTAGAAGCTCCTCAATTGTAATTGAAAAAAAACATGCTTGTATAAGGACCTTTTATTATAAACAACATTACCAAAGAATTATACGAGGAATACAAAAATATAATAATATACAGGATGTTCCATTTAAAAAATTATAACAATGGTTAGCCACCAAGTTATGGAATACTCTGTATAATACAAAATAAATTTAAGAGGTGCTCCTAATCTTAGGAAGGTAACCGCTTCGAAATATCTTCTTTCATAAAGTTACCATCGGTTATTCCCTCACAGATGACTCACCCTGTATATAAAACCAAATTAATAAACGTAAAATGTAAACTGCAGCAATTTCTCAGCGGGTACGGGAAAGTATTATAATAATAATAATTTAATTATGTCAATATCTCTGATTTCACTGAGTATCTTATATAATAACTTCCTTATTTCAATAATACCTTATGCATTAGGAACGATGACGAGCACTAAACAATTACACGATCATCTCACTAGTAAAATGTTAATATATGACCTTTCGTTTGTCGTTGAAACTTCAGATTCTGTTAATTTTACAAAGGGAATTTCTTAGTTTTGTTGCTGCGAAAAAGGCATTGTGGTTTCTTCTTTCTTTCACTCTTATATAATAGGTATTTTTAGCATGCTCCTAAATTATAGATATTGAAAGTTGTAGATGTGTAGGTGCACGATAATAAATTAAATTAAAATTGAATACAAATTACAGATATTAATATTATACAACTTGTAACATATTAGAAATTGATTGAAACACATTAAAATATTTAGAGATTGTACTTAATGTGTTGGTGAAAACGTAACTGAAATGCAATTAGAAAACTATTATATTTGTAACATGAGGGTTGA
Organism: Amphimallon solstitiale; assembly: GCA_963170755.1. NCBI lineage: Eukaryota > Metazoa > Arthropoda > Insecta > Coleoptera > Scarabaeidae > Amphimallon > Amphimallon solstitiale. Next base: position 132,637,456 of record OY720676.1, read on the forward strand.
TTGTTTAGAAAAATCTGGAGACAAGTAACAAGTGAAAAAAACGTTAAAATTAATCAATAAATAAGATGGGTGTAGACTACATATTGTTTCGTCTTATAACTTATACTACCAGAAGTGAGACAAATCATTTTCACTCGATCAGTATTCAAAAGATGCATGTTTCAACTGTCAATAGTCAAGTAGAAAAATAATAGCTTTGTACGTTGCTTCTACACTAGTTATACTACTAGCATATATTGCACTAAATGCTACAATTGAATTAATCGGTGAGAAATAATGTAACACGTGGTTTTCGGTCGTTGTACAGTTAGTGTAGATTTTTAGTATTTTGCTCGCTTTATTACTTTTCTTCATATCTTTTACTCGTAGCAAGTGGAAAAATAAGTGTACAACTTGAGGATATATAAAAGTTTACAGAATTTGTGTCGTTAAAGAAATGAAATTGAGCTTTAACTGACTGAGTCAACATTAGATGTATTATATTTTAGGGTGTATATTTGCTAACATAAAATGCAATATATTTATTATTTAGAGACATTCAATCAAACAGCTAATTTAATGAACTACATTACAATACACAAAACGAACTGAAAAATGGATAAGAAATGCTTGGTATACGATTTAAAGCTAATATACAGTAGTCGACATATTTTAATTTCTGATACGAAAGTCGAAAGAGGAAAAGAGCGCGACGAAATAAACTAAAGATAAACATATAGCGAGGCTGCCAAGACAGTACACTCGACAAACGTTTCCTATGAAATGTAAGGAGTGAGGATCCCCCGACACTGCGTTGCTCTCCCACCACTGTTAGCAAGCAGGCATCGCTGCATATTATAAGGCCATCTTCTGCATGGGATAGAAGTATAAACCGAAATTAAAATTTGTCGACTACGGTATAATTCATGCCTAGTGAAGTCCCAATCTACTAATATACAGTTACCTGGGTTTCAAACCATTAGTAAAAGTTTCTCTCTGTTTCTTCGGTGGGCGGGCAAGGCTGTTTTAGGGCATGCCGGGGCCCACGTGCACACAAGAATTTGGGGCCCCGTTGGAAAGAAAAAATTAATGACAAGAAAAAACATTTTTCTGCTATGATTTTATATTTATTATGGTTAATTGGGACAAATCAAATACATGTTTCTCCGCTGCAGTTGGTAATCATTAAGCAAAGGAATACTCTTGTAGCAACTTTAACATATGGAAAAGTTTCTTCTAATTTATCGGTTAGTAAGGTTGATATACGCAAATTCTCTGCTTTCTTTGCTCTGTCCTTTAAATACTGCATTAAATGAAAATATTCTGATTTGAGTTCATAATCATTAATGTCTTGGTGATAGAATTCTGCAAATTCTATACATTTTTTGTCAACTGTTTTTCTTTTAGACCTATCTTTATAGTCAGCATTTAAATTTTTTTTCTTTAGCAGCCGATTCGTACTGACCGAAATTATAGCGTGCGTTACTGACATAATCGATCAAAGATGCGTAAAGTTTTGTTGCAACATCTATGGTCATAGTGTTATTTTGTAAACCTTTGCTTGTTTTATTCATAAGTCCCAACAGGTCATTCCATATCTCCGCTTGAAGAATAGTATCCAATTTTTCAATTTTTTTGCTAGGCTTTGAGCTTCGTTTCTTCTTTCACCTGGTTGATTGATCTCACTTACAATTGATGTCCAAGTTTCATAAATATGAAAATAACCATTTTGCAAAGCATTAATAGCATTATCATGTGCAGACCGTCTAGTATCCGGGAAAGACTTCAGGACTTTATTTGCATCCAAATACTCTCATAATTTTCCATCGTTTGGTCGAAGCCCAAAAGAATTGAACAATTTTTGTATGAATTATAAGTAAGCTATCGCTTCTGAAACACATTTGTTAGAACTTAACACTTTTTATTTTATTTTATATTATTGTTTCTTGCTTTATATATGAATGTTTTTCTTTATTTTTATGTTATTATATTTTTGTAATGTATGTTCTATTTTTTAACTTTTAATTATATTGTCATATTTAATGTATTTCTTACTTATAAATATTAACAGCATACTGATGCGGAGCTGGCTTCGAGCGTATACAGTCTCAGCGGTCGAGTTTATTGTCTGCCGGCCCGGCTACACGACTGTGTTCCGAGGGCAATGCAAGACCTCCTATGTATGCGTACGGACTGCGGTGCCTGGCATCTACACATACATAGGGATCCATAGCTCCTCGAGCGGTTCACATGTATATGCTATATGTTATCGTATGTTCGATGCCGAGCGACCCCGACATATCGGGGCACACCGAATTTAAATAAATGTGTATTGAACTGAAATTTGAGTTTTATTTAGAATCACCGCTAATAGAGTAATGCTTTGCTGCTTTTAGATCGTTAATAATCGTTTTTAACACTTGCTGTCTCATTTACATTAATAAATGCATTACAAATATTTGCAGACAAATATGACGTACTTCCTTTTTCCACGATTTCCGCAGTATCGTATGAGATCAGCAAGAAAAGGTTCAAATTAACTAATTAGTTCTAAGCATCTCAAATAATTCCCATTATTTTGAGACCCCAATATTTCATTATTATCACGAAAAGCGAGTCCTCTTGAAACCAAGAATTTCCCTACTGCAACAATTCTTTTAAGTACATTCTTCCAATAATTGACTTGTTTATTACATTGGGACAGCAACTTCCTGTTAACCTCGTCCAGTAGTTTTGGTCCTTGCGACATAGTTCATCACTGATCGCCTGTGTTGTAACCAGTTCTTATGCTTCATTAATAAGTTACTTATATGCTTCCCATCTTTATATCCATTCGGGGAACTCAAATTATGACCAGTACCAGTAGTAGTATTAAATAGATGGCAGCAATAACAGTATACAGATTTCTTCGACGGTGAATAAAGACGCCATTTTCTTTCTAAACACTCACCATTCGTCAATTTACGGGTGAAAATATTTCTAGTCAAGTATCCAGTTCTTATTTTACCTCTTGAATCTGGAAAATTTGTAGAAGTTTCGGAGAAGTTAATAATTTTTATTTTGAAAAACTCTGGTCCTTTTCGAGTCCACATATCGCTTACTACTTTCGTTAACATTTCATTACATATTAATATTATTATTTTTGTCACACGTAAGCTCCTTTTCACCTTCAAATTCAGAAGTATGTTGATATTGTATGTTGATGATGAGGACGAAGAATCAGTCCGCCTGTTGTGGTATTATAGTAATTGTAAAATTCTAACCTTAATCGTATTATGAATTGATATAAATTATAATGTTTCTAAAATTGGAAAATATAATCCTTATAGTAAACTATTCATAAAATAATTCTAATTTGAATTATTAAATGTACTGAACAATAATTGGTTTTAAAGATCTGTGAACCCTATTGATGGTGGGTTTATGCAGCGTGAATTAGTCCTAACTTAGTATTAGTATTCGTTTTAAGAAAGTTCGATCATTGAGTATACGTGTTAGCGTTCAGTCAGCCGATCTTATGGTCGTAAGTCTCTTAGGACCGCGTTAGGACACGACCTTGAAAGTTCGTAATTTTTAACTCTTAGGACTAAGTTAAGACCTCGGTAGCCAAGATCTAAACCTTATGAGGTAATACTATGTACCGGGTGGCCAACTAAGAATGGCCGCCGGCTATATCTCAGAAACCAGTAGTCATATTGCTCCCGGGTAAAAAAATTTCGAATATAAGTGCTCAAGAGAAAATGCTGGAAATTATTTTGGAGTTTGTAAAATGTCCGCAAGGGGGCGTAACAGTCAGGATCAATGTTAAAATTTAGAATTTCTTCATATTTTCACTAATTAAGGGGTATTAAAAATTTTTAAATTTTATTCCCTGCACATTCTTTAACACTTTTAGTCTTGCACATTTTTTACTATCTAGTGAAATAAAGTAGTGGGGGCAGTTCAAATGTTTTTTAAATAAGCTAGGATTACTCCCGGTTGGCCTTACTGATTTGAATAAGTTTGGTCTCATTTAAAAGAGCCTTATTTGCTCTACAAACTGAACTTGTGTTTTTGTATCTTGGACTTTTGCTGTCACCGGTAGATGGCGTTAACTGAAATGTAAGGAAATATTAGTCTTTTTTTCAAAAAAGTTAAATACAATGATATGTTTCTTTTTACACAAGCGAATAAAGAATTAAATCCTCTACATTTCGGTAAAAAAACCAAATTTGTATGTTTTTTAGAACAGGAGATATTGACAAAAATAGATCAAAATTCATAAATTCTCCTCTTTTACTGGCCCTTTTTTTATGAAGCTAACCATTTTGAGCTACATATATTATTATTATCTAATATATTATTATTATCAAGAAAAAAAAATTTTGAAAGACCCTGTTTAATAAAGCAAGATTATTTTTAATTCTTATTTTAATCCAAAAGATATACCATTGACAATAAAAAAGTAAGTTATGAAAAAATAAAACAATAACTCTGTGTTAAAACGACGAGTTGTAAAAATAATAAATATTATTGTCAGTTTTTGATTGATTCCGTTTACTTTTTTGTGTTTGGGAGAACTTCTTTTTTACTGAGATGCGGTTAGCGAATGAAGAGGCATTCGATATGATTGGTGTCTATTTCGAATGCATTCGAAATTCTACAATTGCTTCCAGAGTGTATGCTACGCAGTTCCCTGGAAGACATTATGCGAGCAGTGTTTCTCGTAGGTTAGCGGAAAGGCTTAGGACCACCGGAAATATTAATCTTCCGGTGTATAGAAGGCAACCTACTGGAGGAACCGAAGAAAATGCTATAAAAGTATTAGAATATATTGTATTTAATCCACATGTAGTGAACGAAACCACAAGTAGAGAGTTGGGCATTTGTAGAACTACGGTCCAAAATATATTGAAAGATTTAAGTTAAAAATAAAATAAACTTTATTTCGAGATTTTTTTTGTAAGGCCTTTGTTAGATTTGCTATATCTACTACAGTTTGTTTTAATATTTTTAAGCATTAAGCATAACAGTTGTTTTTAACGTTCCGTACTCGGTTCCCTTAAGTTTAACTCATACATTCATCTGCCTATTTCTTGTCTGTTTACCGGTCACAGCCATTTTTATCCAATACCGTTTATATAGACCACAGTAATACTTTATAATAGTAAGTTACCTAAACAGTGTCCAACAAGTTTGGATAAATTTGATCTCGCAGTTTCGTTCACGTTTGCCATATTATTTTCAGGATTATCCTTATTACATCGTTCTTCATCAAGCTTTAACGGCTGAAGATTTCGATCGCCGGATTGACTATTGTCAATGGCTATTAAATATGGTAGCGGAAACCCCCGAAATTCTTTCTCGCGTACTATGGACGGATGAGGCAACATTTAGTAGCAATGGTGGTGTGAACTTGCACAATATGAACTATTGGTCCAGGAAAAACCCGCGTTGGATGCAGGAAGTTTAGCATCAAGGCCGCTGGTCGGTAAACGTGTGGTGCGGTATTCTAGGAGGTAAAATTATTGGACCCGTTTTTTTAACCGACATTTTACTGGATACGTTTATTTAAATTTTTTTATGAATGAGCTGCTCCTTCTAACAGAAGATGTCCCTCTGGACATTCGTCGTGATAAGTTTTTTCAGCACGATGGGTGCCCGGTGCATTTTGTGGCAAGCGTCCGGGATTTCTCAGATCAGACATTTCCTGGCAAGTGGATTGGACGGGGTAGTATATTTCCCTGGCCCGCCAGGTCACCAGACCTCAACATCCTAAATTTTTATATTTGGGGGAGAATTCAGGACATTGTTTTTGAAAACCGGCCTACAACAAGACAAAATATGCTGGAGAAAATTATAGCAGCAGTACGAAACATATCGGAGACGGAAATTGAAACTTCTGTTTTATCCACGCGGTAAAAGTTGCAGGCTTGCATTAACAATGATGGGCGGCATTTTGAACAATTAGGCCGTCATTAAAAATTTTGCAAACCAATCTTTACAGTAATGTAATTGTAGTTATTTTAGTGTTTAATATTAGCTTTATTCTGATAGTGTTAGTATTAATTATTAGTATAGTAAATCATAGTATAAGAAAATTTTAAATACCTACATGTTTTTCGAACGTTTCCATAAAATTAAATTTGCGTAATTTTGGTTTCTTAAACAGGAACTAACGAAATGTTATAATTTTTTTTTATTTAATATATTTTTATATATTTTGCATCGGTGTTACAGGAATGCCTTTCAAATTTCTTCCGCTTTTGTGACATTTTATTATTTGGTCTGCGTGTTAGAATTTTACTGAATTTATTATATGTATATACGAGGGCGTATTTTTATGTTACGTATATAAATAAAAAGAAGACAATTAAAACAAAAGAATTCATGCATTATCATCTATTTTTGCCAATATCTCCTGTTCTAAAAAACATACAAATTTGGTTTTTTTACCAAAATGTAGAGGTTTTAATTCTTTATTAACTTATGTTAAAAGAAACATATCATTGTATTTAATTTTTTTGAAAAAAGGCCTAATATTTGCTTACATTTCAGTTAACGCCATCTACCGGTGACGGCAAAAGTTCGAGATACAAAAACACAAGTTCAGTTTATAGAGCAAATAAGGCTCTTTTAAATGAGACCAAACTTATTCAAATCGGTTAGGCCAAACGGGAGTAATCCTAGTTTATACAAAAAAACATTTGAACTGCCCCCACCACTTTATTTCACTAGATAGTGAAAAATGTGCAAGACTAAAAGTATTAAAGAATGTGTAAGGAATAAAATTTAAAAATTTTCAATACCCCTTAATTAGTAAAAATATGAAGAAATTCTAAATTTTAACATTGATCTTGACTGTTACTCCCCCTTGCGGACATTTTACAAACGCCAAAATAATTTCCAGCATTTTCTCTTGGGCACTTTTACTTGAAGTTTTTTTACCCGGAAGCAATATGACTACTGGTTTCTGAGATATAGCCGGCGGCCATTCTTAGTTGGCCACCCGGTACATAGCTACGTACCATTCACGCAGCGTAATTTGAAAATTTAATGTCTGTATAACGTGTACTTTTAAGGTTAAAACTAATTCTTAGGACTAATACTAATACTAAGTTAGGGAACGCTGCATAAACCCACCATGAGATTGTTGAATGCATGATATTTAAATCATGACGCCATCTAGTAAATAAAAGATTTAGTAAATTTAAAAAGTTGGATATAACAGATATTTATAAATTCTATTTATAAAAATGTATATACATGATAAGTATATTTGAGATACATACCATTAAATAGAAACCCACACTAGTAGAATATATTTAACTAATATATTAATGGACCTAATTCACGTAATTATATTATTAGTAGCACGTAGTCTCTTCGAAGCCATAGAAATTTATTAAAAAATCCTTACATTTACATATACATACAAAAATGAAGAAATTGTGTTTGCCATGCCATTTTTCTTACATGGCGTGTTCAACTGTACCAAGTAGGTGCGCACACATTCCGAAAGGAGGCACAAATTACATAAGTCAAGTACTTCTTAGCAAAAGCTAGGAGTATGGCCGCAGCAGTGTAAAAACTTTAGGGGGAGGTTTTTTGCACATACTGGTTATAACTTAGTTCATTAGTTTGGAGGGTGGGTACAGGGGGCGGATTTGGGGTTTTTAAACCCAAAACCTAGATATAGCCTTAGATTGGAAGCAGCATAGTAGATCTGTTAAAATTAAGAGTATACACACAACACCAAATTTAAGATGTGTTGCTACAGTTTTTTATTATTATTATTAGTAATTGTAGAAAAAGAAAAGGCGAAGAAGCTCAAGTAATCACTACCACTTGGTCACCAAGTAAAAGAAGTTAAATTATACTTTTTGTTTTACATTATAAAATTATATGAAACGCATTGTCTGTCTAATATAAGCTTCAATATAGGAGTTTTTTGAAAAAATATACTATTAGTTACAAAATCTATGAAACGATTAATTTGTGTATAGAAGGAATGCTTCTTCTTCTCTTTCACTACTGTTATTGTATTATTATCGATTCAAATTATTCAGAAAATGTAAATTAATATTTTCATAGACAATATATGTAAGGCGGTGGATAGTCGTCCGACGGTTGGATGAATAAATTATTATCTTAAAATTCCGATGTTCGGACGTTTAATAACTTTTATTATTGTTCCGACAGTATGCGCACGTTCACCAATGAACTACAATAGCTCGACATAACCTAAGAATTAGTTGCAAAAGCCAACCGTGACTTAAAAATGAATACAATTACAGTAGGAAAGAAGTTCGATACTTTAAAAGATGTGTATGATTTTGTGAGTGAAGTGGAAAATAATGAACTTATAACTTTTTACAAAAGGGATGCAAAGAAGTTAACTACCGTTTCAAAAATTTACCCTCAGAAGTGTAAGAAAGCGAAAAATTACTTGATTTATTATCGACTGGAGTATACATGCATTAAAGGAGGGAAAAGATTTAAAAGTGTCAGCAAAGGAGCGCGAAAAGTGAGGTAGTTTGCCACTTACTTTTATTCATTTCGTCTAAAAACTATTGTCTTAAATTTAGCACTTTCCGAGAAGACTGTCCCATGAAAATTGTGTTTACTTTGGCGGAAGATGGTCAAAGTTTAATATTGAGTAACGCTTTTACGACTCACAACCACAATGTTAACAAAGAAACATTTAGCTTATTCCCAAGAAAACGACATTTAGACAATGAAGAAAAAGAAGAAGTACTAAAATTAAAAAGACTAAAATGTAATAAAACCTTACTTAAACACTACATGCAGCATAAAACCGGAAAAAATGTATTACTTCGAGATCTTACAAACATCAGGGCAACAACGTCTTCAAATAGTGACTTGCTAGAAGTAGCCAGGATCTTACAAGAAGATGAAGACAGAGATTCAGTGACAGAACTGTTAATTGGTGAAGATAATATTCTTCAAGGGATTTATTTTCAAGAGTCGGCAATGAAAAATAGTTCCTCTTTATACCCTGAGCTACTCTTACTTGATGCAACTTATAAATTAAATAATTTAAGAATGCCGTTTTATATACTAATGTCGATAGATGGAAATAATGCAGGAATTGTAGTATGCACTTTTTTACTACAAAATGAAGATTCGGAATCGATTGGATATATGTTGAAGATATTTAAAGAACATAACCCGTCGCATGGAATAAAACTAAAACAATATTAACCGACAAAGATTTTAGCGAAAGAAAAACTTTATCTACTGAATTTCCTAACGCTAATCTCTTGTTATGCTTGTTCCACACATTGAAAGCATTTCGTACTACTATAACAACTCAGTCAATGGGTATAAATGGTGAAGAGAGACAAGTTGTACTAAGTTTATTACAGAAAATGGCCTACTCAAAGACTACCCAAACAGCACGTGAACATCCCATGAATGTCCTAAGGATATCCAATCTTGGACATGCGTATGTCCATAGGATGTCCATATTATAGCCTGCGGACATCCTATGGACATCTAATGGATGTCCATTTGTCACACATTTGGATGAGCTGAGGACGTCCAATGATGGATGTTCTATGGATGTCCAGTGCAGGACGTTGTATGAATGTCCAATGCAGGACGTTTTATGGATTACATGCAAATTACGCATTAAAGAAACAAAAAATACTTCTATCATATTTTTATTACTTATATAATAAAAAATAAAATTTAACTAGATATCAATCGGTGCGGATTCCTCTAACCTTCTGTTTTGCCTCATGCCATCGGTTATAAGCCTGCAAAGGCATCGCCGAACAAAATCGTATGGTGTCTGCCCTCCGATTTTTGATATTTCATTTATCTAAAATTATATAATTACATAACTCGGTAATTTTAATGAGGAAAATCATTTTGAACAAAGGATTAGAGCTTGTATAGTCATTTTTGGACAATAATATTGGTTGCAAATTGTCATTTTAAAATTCCTGTATTTGGAACTGATCCAAGGTTGAAGGGACCTTAACAGGTATAATTTCGGTTTTTTCATTGTTAAGTAATAAAGGACGATGTTTGGTATCTTCAATCAAACTAAAATCCAAATCGGTTTGACTTTTAGCTTTTCTATAACAATTTCGAGATAGTTTCGGCATAGTAATTACAATAATATAAACAAATATGAATACTTAACCTCACTATTAGAAATGATTCGATATTGCTGAGTTGGTGTAATCGCCTGGCACGACAATGAATACTAACTAAATACTAATTGATATATATTTATAAACGAAAACTAGGTATCGAACATATAAAACAAAAAATATGTTGTCTTTAGGTTAATCAACGTTAACAAACGAAGCTCGCAGCACACACTATTCCCGCCTACGCGTCGGTGGCGGCACTTTCAACTTACGGTCATTCCCGTCGAATGACACCTACAGCCATTCTGGCGCGTCAATTGAATATTATTGTAAAATCTTTGTCTTAAATGCCTTTTTACCTTTAATATAATAATTATGTGTTCGTACCTACCTACATAGATTTTGTCTCAATCACAATCAAATTTCAATTAACCAAATTTTTTAACGCTATCCGTCAATTTATAACATCAATTTCTTGCCTTTTTTTATTATTGTAATTAATTAAAATGAACATTTGAATATTTTTTGGTGGCACGTGTTATTGTGAATTACTGAATATTATCTATATATCAGTATATAATAATATTACCTTTATTCATTTCATAATAGATCTAAATTGTTGATATTTATAAAAGAACCTTTACAACAGGTTCTTCTTACTTACAGACATTCCATGGATATCCCATGGAAATCCATTCTTGAATATCCTTAGGATGACCAGAACAGGTCCATAGCCATCGGGACCTGTTTTGGACATAAAATGGACATCCATTCCTGGACATTCCATGGACATCCATTCTTGGACATCCTTAGGATGTCCAGAAAAGGTTCATGGACATCCGGACCTATTTTGAACATAGAATGGACATCCATTGGATGTCCGGTGCTGTCTGGGTAAAGATATTTATGAAATCAATTACAGATCACTAGTGGAACTAAATTTTTTGCGAGTTTTGAATTATTTCAACAATAACTGGCACAACTGCAAAGAAGAGTGGGTGCAATGTTTTAAAAAGAAATGTTGTACTTACGGAGTTGCAACTACCAATCACCTGGAATCATTTAACCAGAAAATTAAAGCAATCTGTACAAAATATAGCACATTGCAAGATTTTTATAGAGAATTTAGAATTCTTTCGAACTCTGTAAATTCAGAAAGGAAGCAGACATGCTTGCACATGATGTCGAAGAAATTCAGCTCTTTAACGAAAGATTCACTGAAAGAAAAATATTTCAAAATTGTTACGCCTTTCGCTTTTAAGTTTATAGAAAATAATCTATCAAAATCAGAGACAGTTACATTCGATGAAGAACAAGAAGATTATTGCATTTTAAAAAGAACCGCCATTAAAGTATCACAAAACTATTGTGAATGTAATTATTTTATGGATATGCAGTTACCATGCAAACACATGTTTAAATTTAGACAATTAAAAGGACTGGATTTGTACAGCGAAGATCTTATACCTAAAAGATTTAGAAAACACTTGTATTTCCGAAATTATGGATTGCATTTGGAAGGCACATCGATGAGTAACAATGTGACGTTAGATGAATCAAACTATATGATAGCGATTCAGAATATATCAAAATTCAGTCGAAATGCGAAAAGTCTATTTTAACTCAGCAACAAAAATATACTAGAGTGTTGGCCAAATGTCAGCAGATAGCAACTATAGTGTCGGAAATGAGTATGAGTGAGTTTAATAAACATTATTCTCAGTTGGAAACTTTAGTAAACATGTGGAATGAACACAAACAAACTATTATAGTTGAAGAGACGGTCATTGATGAAGAGACAGAGATGGCACCTGAAAATACATTAATTAATATTGAGCCAGATATCAGAGTTGAAGAGACATCGATTACGGAACAGCCAAATATCACAGTTGAAAAGACACTAATTACGGAAGAGCTAAATATCACAGTTGAAAAGACATCCATTACGGGAGAGCCAGGCATCACAGTTGAAAGGACATCGATTACGGAAGAGCCAAATACCACAGTTGAAAAGACAACGATTACGGAAGAGCCAAATATCACAGTGGAAAAGACATCGGTTATTGAAAAGCCAAATATAACATTTAAAAGTGCAATTGTTAACGAAGAGACAGACATAACAGCTGAAAGGACATCGCTTATGAAAAACCCAAATACTCGTAGCACAGTTGGAAAGATAGGAATTAATAAAGATTCGGAAGAATTACTTTTGCTAGAAAATATTAAAATGCCCTTGAAAATGAAGAGAAGGGGGCGGCCCAAAGGTATTGATGTTACAGTGGTGGGTTTAAGAAAAAAAAAAGAAATGTAATCCATTTTTAAAATAAATACGGTGCAGTTATAATAATGTCTTTATAATTTACCAGAAAATCTAAAAAATGATATGAATACATCAGTTTTTTAAGTCATCGTTAGTAATTACCTTCGCAACAATAATCACAATTACTATTTGTCCGATCATCGGAATTTTAAGACAATAATTTATTCCTCCGACAGTAGGACGAATATCCACTGCCTATATGTAATTAAGTACTTAATATTCATGAATTTACCATTTTATTACTAGCGCAAATGCTGATGTGAATATCATTCACTTAAGGATGCGGAAATCATACAACATGAAATAGAAAAAATAGAAGTCTTAAGTTGTATTTCATTATAAACTCGTTGAAGTATAAATGTGGCAAAATAGTTCACACTTTCTGACTCCGAAAGTTATTACACTGTGTTATACATTATTTTGCAGCGATTTGTAGGAAACAGGAAAATAAATGCAGCTGAACGAATGAACTGTGTACACTCTCTACGATTTGTTGTTTCTTGTTTCTAGAAATAAATTAAGTAATCTTTATTTAGCAATTATTATTAAAAAAAAATATTCAAAGATATTATAAAGGGCAAATATTTTTCTATAATATACTATCACATCTTTTAATAAAAGTACAGCATTAACCAATTTTAGGTTAGATTATATTAATATCGTTTGGAATCCATATATTAATTAGCTCACTATACAGGCTAGTTCACGAATAATGTTAAATTAAAAGTTTTCGAAATTCTAGAGTATGTTGAAATATCAAAATTTATAATTAATATTCATGTAACTGGAAAATTTGTTATAAAATATTTACAAGGCTAAATCATTTCCGGTTGTCTACAGCAACTTTCTCATTTTAAATGGAAAGGTATATATTTTATTAAATCATAGTCATAATACTGTAGTATTCACCAACTATAAATTTGATTGTTTTTGAAAGATATGCAATTTTAGGAAAAAAAATGTAGTGTTAAATAACATTAAATATTTCACATTACATGTAAAACTTATTATTTTTGCATGGCAGAAGATGAGGATAATGCTTCCGATAAATATCATTATTACCACTAAATCTTATACAATGTAAACAACTTCATACCTAAAAATTCGCTTTTTTAGAATAGAAGCTGGTATATATAAATATACAATCAGAAATGTTCATGTGTTAGACTGATGCTAATCTATGATATCGAGACTAAAGCTGACACAAACAAGACAAAGGACATTCTGAGAACAGTAGAGATGAAACCTTAAGAACTATCGCAGGAAAGACACTAAGTAAGAAACATCGACATAAGAGCGACATGCAGGGTAGAGGACATAGTCAGGTGGGGAAGGAAAAGAAGAAGATATCGACATGACCATGTAGATAGAATGGAGAAAAACAGACTAGCATACATTGCTAAGGACTGAAGACCAGCGTACAGCAACCAGACGACGAGTGGGAGGCCAAAGAGATGGAAGAGCAGCTGGAGGTCCTCCTCACAGGATACCCAACGAAATTAAGACAGCCCTTGTTATTAGAGTCTGATTCAAACCTGATGGGACTTGAGATGCGCGAGGCGTGGTTTAAACTCTGTACTCTCCGTGCTAAAAATATCGACACCAAAACGATCGTGTATATTTCCCGCTAGTTTTGAATACAAACACCATGGAATAAAATCTGCAATCTACAAGTTTTATTAATATTATATACATGGCAAAAGCAAATGAAAAAGTAAACCTCAACACTAGATAAATAAATTTAAAATAAAAATAAAGATTAATTTAAATTAAGAAACTAGACTTTTATACAATTTTAATAATCGTTGTCATATGACGAATAGTCAAATACAGAATCAGTATCGTTGTCGCAATGTACACTATTACCCGACTTTGTTTTATTATTAATAACCACATGGCAAAAGCAAATGAAAAAGTAAACCTCAACACCAGATAAATAAATTTAAAATAAAGATTAAATTAAATTAAGAAACTAGACTTTTATAAAATTTTAATAACCGTTTTCATCTGACGAATAGTCAAATACAGAATCAGTCTCATTGTCACAATGTACATTAATAATAAATTCCTTGTGGAAATCATCCATAGTATGTTCTTTAACAAAATAATCTTTAATTTTCTTAACAAGGACACAAATATTACTTCACTCTTTTGTGTTTTATTATTAATAAAAAAAAACTGATTTTATAAAAGATTTTAAAATGTATATAAATGATGTAAATGTATCGGAGCACAGTACGAAGCAAAGACTAAACGGCAAATGATCAAATAGTAGACTAATGTTTTCACGCCCGACTGTGTACAGCGCTTCCCATAGATATCTCTCTCATTTTATACTGCTTGCTCTCTCTAATACCGAAAATCGTTTTCTACGCAGGTACCATAAGGTTTGGATCCGACTCTACCAGACCTCAAAGGTCTTCTCGAAGAATATGAAAAAATGTTTATGAAGGTACTTTTAATAGTTTCCGAAATAATAATTGCATAAAATTCGTCAATCCATATAAAATTTTTATAAATAAATAATGTAAAATCTCGGAAAAAATTAATAAACCTGTTTTAAATAAAACGAAAATATATTAAATAAATATATAAAACTATAAGTAATCGTGACATTTGTGGAAAGAGCAATATAAAAATATTATTTTTTTTAAAAAAATTGCATACAAGAGTTTACTATTTATTAAAGCATTCCCAAAATATAAATTGTCTGCATGAGAAATTTGATTATAATGCGTTGCTCAACAACACGTCTTTCTCTGGTGTCGTAATACAGACTGAAGATGTGGCGGTGCGTGGTTAGCACTTAGGCTATGACTGCTACACATCTCAGCCAACTTAAGTGCTGTGTTTCGATCTTTTCACTATAATACGCCTAAATAAAAATGACGGTTTAAAGTTGATTCATCCTCGTATCTTGAATTGAATTAAAAAAAAAATGGGTGTGCTTAAGACCACACGGCAGAAGTGAAAACTTCATCAAGGCGAGGTTAATAATACGAAATATAACTTTTTTTTTTCGTTCTATATTACATTTAAAAAATATTTATTTATTATTATTGTGTATACATTATTCTAGTACATTTCGCTTGGTCTGATCAAGTTTTCACTTCAAAAATTCATACGTACGCATGTATATGTACAAATAGACGATATGATAATTCTCATACGAGTACCCGCGCTGGTCTAATGGTAACGTGCCGGTCTTACACCCGAGCGGCTCGGGATCGCATCTGCACGCGGACAAGAATTTTTCAGAAAATAAAAATACAATATTTCGTGTATTTATTCTAAATTTCAATTTAATTGAAATTAAATACCGCTAGTTAGTGTTATAATACAAAGCCGAGCGTGAAACGGTTGCCGAGCGAGGATAGAAGAGACCGGCAGAGACGCGTTAACTATATCTCTCTCGTTCCCTTAGTCGACTCGACTCGAGCCGACTTTACCCGAACGAGCGAGTGTTTGTATCTGTTGAATAGTTCGATGAACCGAAAGAATATTACTGAAGTTACACAATAAAATACATGAAAAGGAAATATTGTTTTTTTTGGATAGATCGCTTGATAAATATGAATACCATACAGCATGTGTCAATTTTCATTAGCCATAGGCGATTAATCCATACAGTACGTGGTAACATAGTACCCCTTCTTTCCTTTCCAATGCCAGCACGACCTATGCTCGTAAATACAAGTTAGCGTGGTTAGCAGTGAATTATTAAGCTGCGTTCACGCTGCATGACACAAACAAAAGCGCAATTCTAATAAAATTAAAAATAAGGTAAATAAAAAAGGATTCTGAAAATAATAATAAACTACTAGATCAGGAGATCGCGGCGGCCATTTGATGTTTCCCGTTCCAGTAATAAGACGACTTTTATTGCAGACTAGATCGCAACGTGTTCGCAGCTAAACATTGAATGTAAACTCTGGTGGAGTGAAGTGGGAAGATCGGAGAAAATCGTTGTGATGTCGATTGTTGCCGGGATTGGTGACGGACAGTAGGGGGTCACGTTGCCACGTATTACTTGTATACGTATAAATCGCACGTAAACATTGAATCCCTATACCTAATGAAAATTGACACATACGGTATACTTATCGCTGAATAAGTAGACGAATCATACCATAAATTAATGTAAATTCTGTATGGATTACTTTAATGGCGGATGACTGAAGCGAACATACAAAGCGAAATTTCAAAATTAGATACGTACAGCCAGATTTGGAGAAACAAGTTTTAGTAATTATTGTCTTTTTCGCTATATCCTACGATTGTCGATATTAAGAAATGTATGTGTTAAGTAACTCTTATTATTTAAAAAATGCAAAATAAGAAATATCTTGAAAATTCAGTAAAAAAAAAACACAAATGTGTTCAATAAACCTTTATTTATAACACCCCATGGATCCGGTATATGGTAGTCGCTATTACAATACATTCACCAGACGGATCGGCAACACAACAATTTCCGCATTAAATTTCGGCGTAGTTTAGTGCCAGGGTTTTCAACTCCGATTAAAATACTCGGTTAACTCCATATTATAATAAATTTATTTCTACACAATACCCTTGTTTATTAATACTATAGTTATACAAGCTACAGAAAACTGTAAACAGGAGGGCGAAGGGATGTGGTCATACAATGGTGTACTCTGTACTCTGATGAAAGCCGATTGTATTCGGTATCTTCGTAGTAATTTTAACTTTTACTACAATATATTAGCGGAAAGAAATAATGAAAAATTAATGAATGGGCACATCCTACTGCTAAACCCTTCTGGTGGCTACTGTCCCGAACCAACCTTCAGTTGTATATCTATAGTATAGTATACATAATCAAAGATAATACCTTTAGTTTATCTTATATTTCTAGTAACTTTCTCAAAATTTGGTGTTATGTTGGTGTTGGAGTACGTTAATGTGCATGCGGATCAGAATATGCTCACTAAAAGCCATTTTACACGACGCAGAATTATGCGTATAATTATGTGCATAATTATGTACCAAGTGCTTGCCGGCAAGCTGCGGATGGCATTTACTATGTGATAAAACGACGACACCGAGAGTTTGTATGAGTTAGTACGAGAAAGCAATATACAAACTGTTCTATTGGTTGAGTGTAGTGAGGCTAGACTGACTCGTGTTTAAGATAGCAGCTGTACTTGCGCATTTCATTTCAATTTTGTTAACGGTCGGTATTTAGTGGACTAGCAAACACATTTTTAAATCGCGTTTCGTCCGTCTAATTTAGAACAATTATGCGCCAAAATTATTGAACTTTGGAATCATGCTACCCCGGAAATGTTAACAAATGTCCGTCGAAATTTTTATAATCAGCTTGGTTACTGCTCAGCTCAAGAGGGAGGCTTATTTGAGCATTTAATAAATACTGGTAGAAATTCATTTTTCTTTAATAATTTCATTCTTAACTTCCAATTAAATTCATTGTTTCTACTTATAAATTGTTCTGGTAGTGATTTTTTATTGATTAATATTATTTCCATCTTCTCTAAAGCAGTACAGTAAATGACTTTATTTTTGGTTAAAGAATTTGTTATTAACAGTAACAGTAGCAATTTTCACGGACTAACGCAGTAACGATTTCTGCGGTGTCGACTTTAACGTAGCTGTAATGTTAGTAACAGAGGCTACCCCCTTATTCCCCAACTTATAGTCGACCAGCTTGTCCAGTATATTCATCCGCAGGTAGATCGCGTGCACAGTGTATAGTTATGCATGGTGTAAAACAGAAATGTGCGGACAGTGAACTTTTATGTACATTAAATTTGAACATGTCCTAAGTTTATGCACAGAAAATGTGCAGACGGTTCGCCAATATATATTGTCATATACGGTATGATTGATATGCATAACTTCACTATTAAATTCGATACATGTTAAAAGAAGTTGAATTATTACGAAAGTTTTTATTTTGTAAATGCCAAATTAATCGCTCTCAGGTAATCTGTGCTCTTAGAAGACTCAGAATATGTGGTCAAGAGAACAAGTTACAGTTTTAATTGACAAATATAAAAAACACTCTAATTTGTGTGCTGTTAAGTCTAAAGATTACAAAAATAAACACACCCATAGTATATAACGCTGCAGCACTTAATTGTAAAATTTCGTTTGCCATTATTTCCTATACTGACAAAATGAATTACATATCTACCTACTGCACTTAAAACAATTTGTTCACACAAATGATATGACAATAAAGTCAATAAAATATCAATACGCATGCGTGCATACATATTTAGACGCATACTTATGCCTTTAATATAAAACAGAACTTTTCTGTTGTGCATATTTAGGCGCAGGTTTCTATACATCACCGTGGGCAGTTGTATGCACATAATTTTGTTCTCAATTGTGCGCATAGGTAAGTTTGCGTCGGTTTATACTTCTATCCCATGCAGAAGATGACCTTATAATATGCAGCGATGCCTGCTTGCTAACAGTGGTGGGAGAGCAACGCAGTGTCGGGGGACCCTCACGCCTTACATTTCATAGGAAACATTTGTCGAGTGTACTGATTTGGCAGCCTCATATATGTTTATCTTTAGTTTATTTCGTCGCGCTCTTTTCCTCTTTCTACTTTCGCATTAGAAATTAAAATATGTCGACTACGGTATACATAGAAGGTATTGGCTCTTATCTAAGGGGAATTGTCCGCATATGTATGTATCAAAAGTGAAGGTTCAACGCATAAATATAAAATATATAAAACATTATTAAAAACATGATTACAATAAAACACATGTTCATAAAATATATAAAAGTGATAAAATAAAATGAAATATTCGTGTATAAAATAAGAAACATAATTAATAAATACAATAAGTTTTCCTTCAGGCTTCAGTCCTTCACATTTTGTAAACATATGAATTTAATACAGATTTATTAGGAGTATAAAGAGAATTAAAACTGTTGCAACAACTTTTTTATAAAAAAAAATTCAACTTTGGGCCTATACTTGCTCTTCTTAAAAGCAGTTCTTTTTTTGTAATAACTCTCAGATTTAAGTCCAAAAGATGTGTTTTTACAATTTTTCTGTAATAATGTTTTGGAAATTTATACCGGTAGTAACACTTTACTTTTATCGCTAATCCAAATTTTATGCATATATCTTTTAAGTTATGTAGTGTAAATAAATTAATGAAGAATTAAAATGTGTTCTAAAAGTTAATATACAGGGTGTCCCAGAAATAAAAAGACGGAGTAGCAGATATGTAAAGTCCGAACAGAAATAGGCCCAAATATACCACAATAACGAAGAAATTAAAATTTTAATTTTCTATGTTGTTTTTTAGATAAAAAAATTACATTATGAACCTGGCACAGAATGTATGTTTATAAATACACGTAAGAATGCTCATTTGTAAATAGAAACGAACACGCATTCATAGAAAAATATGCTTTTATTTGTATAAAACGGGAAAAGAAAACGTTAAATCGTAAAAACATATTTTTTGCGGGATGTGTCTCAATAACGCAGCTATGTAGTCGGTTATTGACCCAGATGGGTGACCTACTTTCTTGCAGGCAATAAAAGGTTGTTTTTATTTTTAAAATAGGAAGGTTGTTGCTCTTTAATGTGTTCGTAGTTGGAAACAGCTGATTATTAGAATATTCAATAAATCGTATTTTTCTAGCATGTTTAAAATTAAAGTAATTAATGGTTTGATATTTATTATGAAGTATCTATTCCTCCTCCTCTTTTTTAACACAAGTGGTTCTGAAAAGCACCGATTGTGAAAGTGAAGCAAAGATAGAAAGATATTTAGTGCAGGGTCGGCGTAAGACCAATTGAATTCTTTATTATTTTTTTTCTGCCGTCTGCGCACGAATAAAGACTTGATATTTTGAGGGTACGTTTTTACGCAATCTAGCTTCCGATTTCTGCTACTCCGTCTTTTTATTTCTGGGACACCCTGTATAAGAACCTTTGAAGGTTTTTGTTTTTATTCGGGCAGTATAAGAAACTCATGTGGTGCTAACTATTTATTTGATTGTATATGCTGAGCTTAAGTTAATTACGATTAGTATTACCCAGCACATAGTCAAGAGATATCAGCTGGCTAATTGAGTTACGTATTGTATTTTTCAACAAGATTGCGCATCAGCTCATGCGGTACAAGAAACTATCTACCCAATTTAGGCAACAATTTTTTGACACTTGAATAATTAGCAGAAACACACCTGCAATATCATGGACTCCCGGATCTTGTGATGTAAATCCACTTGGCTTTTCTTATGACATTACCTTGAAAATACACCACTTACTAACTTACAAAACGCACCCACCGCATCATTACAAAATCTGATGAAGCAAGTAATTCGTCAGATGTATTTTGCAAGAAACAACTAACGGAGTAAAACGAAGAACTCAACCATGTATTCCCAAATGTGGCAGCAATCAAACCAATTGCTTAAATAAAATTGAAAATAATTGTGCCTTATCGTATCAGATTTTGTAGATTATTGTTTGTACTTGACGCCTGCTATTAGATACGGTGAAATCCTACGACTCTCTTGCTTACTACTCACTTTTTTATCGGTAATACGGAGTTATTCATAAGTTTCATAGGAGTTTTGCAGCACAACAGAAAGTATTTATTTAGATGAAAAGTATCGTTACAAAACGCAAGGTACGGGCATAAGTAATGATGACCATAACTAGAAGATTTTTTACAATCCTCAACTGACTGCGTATATAACATGTGTTGATGTAGACGTAGGTGAAGGATTTAATATTATTTAGCAGATAATAAGAAGTAGTTGAAAGTAAAGCAGGTGTTATACCGTATGTGTCAATTTTCATTAGGTATAGGGATTCAATTTTACATCCGATTTATACATATACAAGTAATATGTGGCAACGTGCCACCCCACAGTAGGGATACGCATCGAACACCGATGTTTTCGAAACATCGATGTCTGTAATTCGATGTTGCGATGTTTTGACATCGATTCTAGTAGTTCCATATAAATCGATGTAAATCGATGTTGGTCCAAAACATCGATGTTCAATGATCTATAGAAACCTATATTGCCGGTGGGATCAAAATTTGTAAATTTGAAACGAGGAAACGTAACAGCAAAGAAACAAATATCAAGATTCTCATGTACTTAAATTATCTCAAATTAATAATAAAACCAAGTACTTGGTGTTAGAGGGTTGTTTAATAGATTCAGTTTCACAGACCAAGGAGATCCATTCTTAAATTGTCATACGGCTCTAAGTAGTATTAATTTTTCAACTGAAAATACCTTTTTGATATATTTACTAATTTTTTTTATGATTTACCAATTTATTTGAGTCCAACTGCACTATTACTATAGTTGTAATGCATAAACACATAGTGTGTCCAATAATGAAATTTATTTTAATTATAAAACAAAAACCGTAAAACGTACACAATTACTTTAACGAATACTGTACAAGGTTATAGTTTAAACATATTTCTATCTATAACGTTTATTTATAATATTGGTTATAATAATAATAATATCTATATAAAAAATGAACTGAAGATTACACAAGTTATTACCTAGATATTTTACACAGAAAATTTGAAAGAACCGTTTTGGCCCACTGAAATAAATATTTTATATTCCTAACACAACTAGTTTTATGAAATGACAAATATCTTTTCTATAATGTTATAATATCTCTTCTAAAACTCATTGGCGACTTAAAAGTCATCAGTTTGGGGAGTGGAGCCCCTAATTACTCATACGAGAAATTTACTAT
The DNA here is from genome assembly GCA_963170755.1 of Amphimallon solstitiale. Classification (NCBI taxonomy): domain Eukaryota; kingdom Metazoa; phylum Arthropoda; class Insecta; order Coleoptera; family Scarabaeidae; genus Amphimallon; species Amphimallon solstitiale. Next base: position 132,659,621 of record OY720676.1, read on the forward strand.
TTTTTCTGATCGCAAAACTTTAGAATTATGGGATTTACGGACTCGAAACGGCACATCATTGGCTAAGGAAGAGATGACTGAAAGGGGTAAGTAGTTCACCAGTTAACATTTCTGGGATTTACAGCGTAAAAGTATAAATAGGCAGAACCTGGTTCATTTTTATTTTTGATACATATTACGATACTGTTCAGTTTAAGTATACGCGTCTTTTTTTTTACTCCTACTTTATAATGTCTTCAATAAGAAAAAGTTATGTGTGGAAGTTTTTCGAAAAACATTCAGATGGTACAGCGACTTGTAGATTGTGCAAGAAGAAACTTAAAACGTCGGGAAATACCAGCAATTTAACTGGTCACGTAATAGTCTTCATCCACATGCTGTAAAAGTTAGTGCTTCAACACAATCAACATCGAAGTATGTAGCTTCAACATCAAGATGTGTACAATCTTCAAGTCCAGATGTAGAATGTACTACCTTTGTCGAAAGTGGATTGTCCGAAACACCTCCTCCGGAAAAAAGGCAAGTGAGTCTATCAAACAAAGATTAATTTCTGAATCTTTTTCGGAAATACAAGCATATTCTGAAAGATGTGCGATATCCTCAAAAATTACGAACTGTATCGTATTCATGATTTGCAAAGACTGCCAGCCTATTTCTATAGTAGAAAACGAGGGATTCCAGCAGCTTTTAAAAACAATTGCGCCACTCTATAAAATTCCAAACAAATCGAGTATTACAAGATTTATTGAAACAAAATACGATATAATGCAAAGGTGTATCAAAGAGAAATTGTCAAATTTAAAACACGTAACATTAACTACAGATATATGGACTGACACCCACCAAACAAGAAGTTTTTTGGGGGTCACAGTACATTTTTTAAATAATTACGAACTCTCTGCCATTATTGTCGGAGTTGTAGAATTGTCCGAAAGACACACTTCAGAATATCTGGCTGATCAAATCTTGACAGTATGCAATGATTGGAATATTGCAAAGGAGAATGTTACTTGTGTTGTGACTGACAATGGGGCAAACATAGTAAAAGCTATAGAATTGGCATTTGAGAAAGGAAAACACTTACCATGTTTTGCTCACACTCTCAATTTAATGATAGACAAGGCCATGCAGCAGACTACTGGACTTATTGAGTTAATCACACGAGTAAAAAGTATTGTTACGTGGTTCAAACACAGTGTTGTTGTTTCTGACGAGTTAAGAAAAATTACACATTTAAAATTAATACAGGAAGTGTCAACAAGATGGAACTCAAGATATTTTATGATTGAGAGATTTTTAGTAAATTATAAAGCTGTTAACGAAATTCTAATTAAACATCCGCAGGCTCCAAACATGTTATCAGCATTAGATATTTTTGAATTAAGAGAAATTGCTGAAATTTTGAAACCAGTCGAAGCAGCCACAAGAGAAGCTTGTGGTGAAAAGTACTTAACTACTAGTTCAATAATACCAATGGTGCACTGTTTACTTGACACTGTGAGTAACATAAAATCAGAAACTCCCATTGCTACAGCACTTCGAACTTCAATAATGAATGAAGCTAAAAAAGGATTTGGACACAGGGAAAGCGTATATTTTCTAGTGTTAAGCACTATACTCGACTCAAGGTTCAAGAAGATTCATTTCACAGATGCACTGGCCTGTTCCAGAGCCATTAAACAATTAAGGAATTTAACTGTGCAAGATATAGAACAAGCACATCCTCCTGAATCCGAAATTGGTAAGTTAATTGTCTTCACATTCAATTATTTAAGAGCTTATTTTGTATTTTGTTAACTAGATGTCCCAGGAACCAGTACCAGCGAGTCTTTTTTTTGGACCAAGCATTACAATTTGATGAAAGCTCATAGTATCTCTAACTCGCGTTCCACTGATGAAGTAGTAGCATACTTGGAGAGCCCATTGTTAAATCTGTCGAAGAATCCTCTGGAAGAATGGAAATCTTTGAAGCTCCTCTATCCGAAATTATACGGTGTAGCCCTGAAGTACCTCACGACAGTTGCAACATCAGTTCCTTCAGAACGATTATTTTCTAAGGCTGGACAAATCCTATCTCAACAAAGAAATCGCCTCAAAGGAAAACGTCTATCACAATTGTTATTTTTACAATCCCTTGATAAGCTTATATGGGATTTGTAATTTCAAGTGTAGCTTATAAGATTATACATACTTATTTATTACCATCATTCTATTTTAGTAGTTATTTGTAATAAAGTTTCCAAGTAATTACTTTTCTTATTTATAATAATTATTGATTATGTACCACGCTTAAGGCTCTATTACACTTATCAATTTTTTGACCAAGAACCAGATCAAGTTAAAATTGACGACAAGTCGTGTATTACACTGGTCAAGTGTGTGACTTAATCAATGATCAATTTGTTGACAAAGAACTTGTTGAATTAGAACATGTTCTATTTTTCTTCTCAACTTAATCAACTTTTTAGTGATTTCTAGCAAAATTCATGTTATAAAGTTTTTTGCCAACTGTGTAAAATGAAAACATTCCATTTTAGAATATTGTTAAGAATGACGTTAATTTGATACTTCTTGAAAGAATTGTGTGCCTAAATTATTTATTTTCTTTTGCAGTTCTTGTGCAGTTCATTTTAACATTCAATATCAAACACAAATCTTCGGTAAATTTATTATTTTTTTTATTTCGTACTTTTGCACTATTGGTACTACTAATTCACCTAAAAGCATGCTAAAATCTTGGTGAAAAAATTGATAAGTGTAGAAAAACTAACAACTATAAAGTTACTACTGACTACCTACCTACTCTGCAATTAATTAAAAATATATAAATTACCACTGACCGTATAGAATTTAGTTAGCTGAATGGTAAATGCATATTTTTTGGGATTTCTAAATAATATGAAATTTTTTTCCGATGTATCGAAGACATCGATTGTATTTAATATCAAACATCGATGCACCATCGATGTTTTGCTTTCGATGCGCAACCCTACCCCACAGCGTCCGTCACCAATCCCGGGAACAATCGACATCAAAACGACTTTCTCCGATCTTCCCACTTCTCCCGACCAGATTTTACATTCAACGTTAGCTGCGAATACGTTGCGATCTAATTTGCAATGCCGTCTTATTACTGGAACGGGAAACATCAAATGGCCGCCGCGATCTCTTGATCTAGTAATTTATTATTATTTTCAGAATCCTTTTTTATTTACCTTATTTTCAATTTTATTAGAATTACGCTTTTGTTTGTGTCATGCAGCGTGAACGCAGCTTAATAATTCTCTGCATTTACTAAAAGGAAAAAGAAAAACAAATCCTTGTAACTCCTAAATATTTCTGAACGCATTACAAACATCCAACCCGCTGGTTGTATGTTAGTAAGCATTACCAGTCGCTACTAGGGAAGTACGAGGTAGGCGCCTGACAGGCTTATACAGGTTCAAATGTGTTCAAGCTCCGTCACGTCATGCATGCACATACGCGAGGTGTACACTATAAATATGACCGTTCGAAGCCTTGTAGTTTTTAGTAACCAGCCAACCAACGTGGCTAGCGCACGATAATGTCTGAAGTAACGAAAATTGAGTACCGCGCGGTCATTAAATTTTTAACAAAAGAAGGGCATACATCTTATCACATTAAACAACGTTTAGACGGCGTTTAAGGTGATTCATCCCCTTCGTATTCAACTGTAAAAATGTGGGCAAAATGTTTCCGTTTGGGAGAGGAATCCCTGGAAGATGCTAATCGGTCGGGTCGACCATTTGAAGTGATAACGCCTCAACAAATTTCAATTATTGAACATCTAGTGCTAGAAGATCGCCGTTTGAAAGTGAAGGAATTACCAGTGATAACAAACATTTCCTAAACAAGTGTTCGCCGAATTCTTTATGACCGTTTGGGTATGAATAAAATTAGTGCTAGATGGGTACCGCGACTTCGTTCTGCTCTTCAACGTGAACGTCGAATCGAATGTGCGCAGTCGTTTTTAAACATGTGTGGAGACGATCCAAAACCAATTTTGGTGTCTATTGTCACAGGAGATGAAACAACGGTTCTGTTTTACGATTCTCTATCGAAAAGGGAGTCCATGGAATGGCGGCGACCTGATTAACCTCGTCCCAGAAAGGCGAAGATCTTTCAATCAACGAAAAAGGTGATGGCCACAATATTCTGGGATTGTGAAGGCATTGACTTTAAAGAGCGCAATACAAGTGTGAACGGCACATATTATGCGTCTTTATTGCATAAATTAAGGGACAGTATTCGCGCAAAACGTCGCAGAAAATTGACCAAAGGTGTGCGATTATTGCACGAGCTGTCATCCGCGAATGCGGCTTTCAAGAATTGGAACATCCACCGTATATTACAGATATGTCTCTTTGTGATTTTTTTGTTTTCTAATTTAAAAAAACACCTTAGGGGATGTAGTTTTAAGGACGACACTGAGTTGCAAGCAGCTGTTATAGAACAATTTGACGGAAAAACTTCTGATTAATTTTACAAGGGTATCGAATTATTGATTAATTGTTGTAATAAATGTACAGAAGTTAGGGAAGGTTACATTAAAAAATAAAAATTCTTATATTATTCCAAGTTCCTTTTTCGTTTATCAGGCCGAGAATTTAAGGCGCCTACCTCGTACGTTTCGCCAAACGCAAAATCTCAAAACCCTCCTCCTAAATTAAGCCCTCTTATTTCAAGGCATTTTATTACAAGTTATTGTCTATGATATTGTATATATGACAAATGACTTAATCTTGAGAATGATCTTATTACTTACTCTTGACACTATAAACATTAACAACTCTTGATTAATTTCGCTATTACATTTAAAGTTTGTTAATGAAAACATACCTAATTTAATTAAAATTATACACTATATGCAGGAAAATAAAGCACTGATGGTAGACGCACTCAAGCACTGGAAGTTTAAATAAACGTAATTTTCTTGTCTCATGCTGTTCAATACTTAGAAGAGGTCAGTCGGAAAGCCGTTATGTTATCATTGTACGGACTATGTAATATATCTAATTCCACTCGTATTAAAAAAATAACACATACTGCTGTGACCCTTGGAAATTAATAATGTAATGATATTATTAAAACTCTTTATTCTTAGAATGATGAAAGTTCACGCATATATCCCAGGAAATTAGCCTTATGCTAATCTGAGATCTTATTACTTCTGCAAAAATGTGGGTTAGGCAAAGTCGCACTTCACTAGCTCAGTTAATGGTATCTCTGATTATTTTTTATCTCAGGGGTAGAATTATTCTTTCTCCAAAGGATTATACTCTTCAGTTTTTAACAGGTCAGATACATTGAATAAAAATGCAGAAATATCTTACAATATAATTTATTAAACATACTATGAGAAATACTGATAATAAAATAAAAAAAAACAAACAAAACGAACCAATCTATATAACTTATTTACAAGCAACCATACATGATATTAGCCTATAATAGTGTATATAAACTAAAATATAAATCAAAATTACGTATAGCACACGAGTTTAGTTTAAAATTTTCGTGCTATCAACAAAACAAAAGAAAATTACTCTTCATTAATCTATAATGTGTAACGACTTATATTGGTTGTGATTATGAAATAAAATATTATTCTGATTATTGTTCACACACTAGAAAATAGACTTTGCTTTGATTCTAATCCTGTCCAAATGCCTTTTCTCGCTTCTAGACAACATTTCCAAAGCAATTCACGTTAACGAGTCTTCCAAAGTCCCATTCTATGAGTTTATCCTTTAACTCACTGAATGCACCCTTAACTCACGTAATAACGTGTACAATCTCTAATGTTTACAAGAAGTAATGAAAATCATTCACAAATTAAAAAAAAAACTTAATTACAAGTGTTTAGACCTGCATTAAAATGCTGACCTTGTGCTGATTTTAATTTCACTCAAATGCCTTTTCTCATCACAAATTCATGTCAGAGAATCAATCAGGGATCCATTCTGCAAGTTCATTAATTGCATGACTTGTTTAATACATCCCTAATTCCTAGTCCCAACATGTCAGACTTCAATGCACAAACATATAAAAACAAAAAAAATCATAAACACTAAACAATAAAATATAAATTTACCAACCTTATTAACTTTCAATATAAGTCACCATACAAAATCAATGAAACACTTTATATACACAAAGAAAACTCTATACAAACTACCTTAGTTTTTCATATAAAGCATTAAACTCTTCCATATTCATCTTTAAATACTTTAATTTATACCAATTCTACAATAAATAACGAATGACATATAATAAATATTACATAGAAAAGAAAAACATAAAGTGTACAGACACTTTATGTTTTTCTTTGAATTGGAGTACAGAAAATAAAACTCTTTACAAAATACCCTTACTCAAAAAAAAAAATTATTACTATAATTTCCAGAATCTTTTATCGTGACATGTATGACCATCATGTTTTAAAATAAAACATTCCGGTTCTTAACAAATATCCTTTATATCTCCAAACTATAATTTAAATATGTATATTTATTTAATACGGACAATTATTCTAAGTTCAAATAAAAATTTTTAATTAGAAATTATTACAACTTCATGAAAAAAAAGTGTCCACAAATATTATTAGAAAAGTCCAAAATAAAAATTATTTTTTAAAAAGTTTACAAGTTAAAATTTGGGATTATTAAAACAGACACCGAATGCTTATTTGTATTTAGAGCGGTTTGCACCAGCATCCAAATTCCTCGAAAATCGCCTTGTACGGTCAATTTATAACAATCATTATCAGAAAAAACTCAGGCATGTGTACTCAAGAGATTCTTCCCACTCTTTAAGATGTACATTACTGGCATCGCCCCTAGCGGCGCGCATATATATTACTGCTTGAAAAATGTAAACAAATAAATGCATCTTTAATATTGATGTGATTTTGTCAATTTAGTATACGAGATTCAAAGAAAAACCAATATATAAGTATGAAAAAACGTGAATTATTGCAATATCTTGATTTAACACGATCAATAAAACCAATTCACCTGTTATACAGGGATTATTCCAAAAGCAATTTTATAATTAAAAAATATAATGATATTGCTACATTATTTTACTTAAACTAATATAAATTTACTACATCCTAACCTATAATTTTACAGTAAATATTTATGTACAATGTGTATTATTTAAATTTAAACTAAAACTAATATAAAAGATTAAAGATAAAAATTAAATTAATTAAATCTAATGGTGATCTTGTGAATACTTATATACAACTTAAATTTAACTCAAGATCACTGCAATACGTTTTCTCGCCGTGTGGTTTGCTGTTACCGTAATAAAGCGGTGCGAAAAATCTACTGGGTTCATCATGTCAAAGAGCATGAAATTATCGTTTTACAATTTTCACTACACATATCTTCTTTTTGACAGATACATTTGCTTAACTGTATCACTCGAACTATACGTCAAACAATATTGAAAATTTAAATATTCTGTTGTAAAGGCTCGAAAATAATACTATTTCTTTCACAAACAAACACTGATTCGTCAGTCTCACCTTCCGCCAAATCATATCAATCTTTCAGCTAAGAAAATTCTGAATAACATTAAATTAACCTATTTTTAGTAACTTATTTATAATAGTTTTGTTCCATCAACAAATTTCAGAAAATAAGCAAAAACAATAAAAAAAACGAAATCGTCTACTTCACTAAAGATTCGTATTCAGATTTAAATGTCAACCATGAATGCGATGTAAGAGAGTTACGTTAAAGGTTTATAAATAAATTTAAATAAAAAAAAATTACAATCTCTATTATGTAGTAATCTAGGAGTGATAATTAACAGTTTATTAGTTTTTCTATAAATGGAAACGTATTAAGCAGGTGTGCACAAGTTCAAGGATGAGAAGTCCATATTATAATGATGAATTAATTTATTAAAAAGTATGTTTAGTTTTCCAATTAATTATAACACAGTGGTACGAAAGTAAATATTTGATACTGAACGTGCTTTGCTACACGTTAGGAAAAGTTATATTAAAATTATGTATACTTGCAAGATCTATGATAATTGATAATTGTGTAAATTTCACATCGTTGTATTAACTTATGTAATCGATTTCCGTTAATAATATTTCATTTTTGGTGTCAACTCTGTCAACTAGTGAGAATAAATCAATAAAAATTTACAATTTAAATCACAAAATTTAGGCTTACATGATTAATTGTGTATGTTCGTTCATAATAAATAAACATGTATATATATGTAGGAGTATATTGTGGAGGTTCAATGAGAATACATATTCGGAAAATGTTGGCAAGAGCAACATATTTGGAAAATATTCCTTTCCAGGTAACATTTTGGAAAATCTTTTACATAAGCCTTGTTATATATATATACAGTGAGGACGGGCGGGTTGGAATAAAATCATTTAAAATTTTTGATTTTGTTTTATGGAAAAGCGCTCGGGCAGGTCGATTTTTATTTGTAGCTGCGGTTTTTCTGATGGTAAATTGATGTACAAAGGGGTTGGTCCAAAATTAAGTTATGACCATCAATTTTTTTTTCAAATGGAAACATATATTTTTTATTACATATCTTTATAACAAAATTACTTTCAGAATTGATGTTCATAATTTAAATTTGAGATTTAGGGGCCTGCTGACGCCGCCAATTCATAAACTTAACCTTTACAGTAAGTCGTTCAGCTGCAATATTGTAAAAATTTACAACTCCCTACCCAGTTCTTTAAAAAGTATGTCGCCTGCTTCATTTAAAGTTAACTTGAAGCGACACCTGCTCCAATTGTTGTGACCTGCGCGTTTGTGTGTCCACTTATCTTTATTCTGTCATTTATTCAGATTTGTATTTATTAGGTTATAAATATTATTAATACATTTATTATTTTGTTGTTATGCTTTGAGTTGCTATTTCTAATGCATGACTATACTTGTATCTAGTTTAGTGTTTTTGTGTGTATGCCTGTGTTATAATTAGTATTTATTCTCACTATGATCTGTTAGGTTAGGTTTATGGTTAAGTTGAACAGCAATAGCTGAACTTCGCCATTTGGCACATATGTATGTATATATGTTTTGTGTCAATAAAGTTTATTATTATTATTATTATTATTATTATTATTATTATTATTTAATTTGTTAATTCTGCATCGAATTCTAAGTATGTTTCATGTACCATGTCAAATATCCAAACTCAACAGTTATCGAGAAATTTACAATTGAACATGCAGTTATTGATATGTTCAATTGTAAATTTCCTTATTTATTTCTCTATTTCCTTAGTGATTCATTTAATACTTTCTATGCTCCAATAATAATCCTTCTTTCTTGTTGAATATTCAAAATAGATCTTTAAAAATGTAATAATGTTTTCCATACTTCTTTTTACCCAAAACTTTCAGCATAATAAATCTTATTTGTGTTTTATAAGCCTTATTTATACATTTGCAACTTAAATTCCTATTAATTGTCAAATAAAAATATTTAAACTGTCTGTTTGACATATTCCAATTTTAGAATTTCCTGCCATAGCTTTTTGTATATCCATATTCATATTAACCAGAATGTGTTAACTAATGTCTTTCATAAAATGTTAACAATTGATGAACAAATTTTACAATATTAATATATAAATACATTGTTGAAAAAAATTGATATGCTTCAATCTATTCTTTTCAGATATGAAAAATATCAAAGCAAACTCAAGACTTCACCACTTCTAGAAATTATTAAATGTCTAAGAGTATTTATAAGTTTAATTTCTCAGAATTATTATAACATCGATATCAATTAAATTAATAAAACAACATACTAACTTTGAAAATTATTCATTAATTAGAAAATAAATATTTATTTGAATCAAAAACCTTTAATATAGTTGTCAACTATGAATGTATTATATATTAATACAATATATATACAGCATGTGTAAAAATATATTGGGGATAGGATATATGTATACTAGGCATACCGGCAATAACGCCCGGTCGTGCCGGTAGTGAAGTACGATTATAGCATTTCAGTCGGATAGAGTCAGCCGATGGATGTACAATTCCGTGCAATAAACTGGCGTACACCTATTATACGATTATGTAAATATGACTTTTGTTTGAATATCTGTCATGTATGACAAATTGAATTGACGCTATAATTCAATTTGTCATACTTAACTTAAACCATTTTCACAATGACAAAATAATGTCAAAATTAGCAATAAGACGTGTACGCCATTTTATTGCACAGAACTGTACATGTATTTATCTAAACATCACAGGATTCGTAAATACATATTTACCAAATAAGAATTTAAAATACTTCTGCGAGTTTTATTATACTGCTTATACAACGCAGTAGGAAAATAAAAGCACAATTCTAATTAAACATTAATTCTTAGTAAATAATTCTACAAATTTACTAAGTAAATAAAAAATATGCAATGATTCAAATTCATTTTTTATAAAAATCTAATTCGAATGTAACTTATTATTTGAATAAATTACCAAGTATTTGTTTTGGTTTTGATAATATCGTTCCAGAACAGTTTTATAATCATCCATAATTGCGTTGTATACGCAATATAATAAAACTCGCAGAAGTATTTTGAATTCTTATTTGGTAAATATGTATTTACGAAGTGTTTAATGCTTAGATAAATACATGTACATCCATCGGCTGACTGTATGCGACTGAAATATAATCGTACTTCACTACACGGCCACAACCAGAGCGTTGTTGCCGGTATGCATAGTATACATATATTCTATCCCCAATATGTTTTTACACATGCTGTATATCAATAGAAAATAATATGCATAGAGTCTTATTTTGGCGCTTGTGAAATGGGCAATTTTCAACTGTATGGTGGTGCCTTCAGTAGGACAGTTGAGCAATATGTAAATAAATGAGATATTGATAAATTACAAGCGCTTTCCCTCTTCAGAAACTTCAATAGAACCTGTACGAGTCTGAAAAGTAATTCAATCGTACAGAGGCAGCTTAATTCTTCTGCGAGATCTCTCTAAACGTTTTTATGTATGTATATGCAATATTCTTTTTAAATACCTTTTTATTGGGACGTTGGATATCATACTCAGAAACAGCCCTAGATTCTAATTCCATAAATTTCTGATGATATATGATTATTTAATTATATATTTGCATTTTCCCTAATGATCGGTGTTTCAAGAACCTTTCTAAAAAAATACCAACTAATTTAATCATTGGTTGCAAATTACAGGTTCAATTTAAGCCAATAATGAAACTTTCTATTTCGCATATCTCCATTTAAACCGAGAAGTGATTAGTTTCTGCTTATTAACAACAGATTTTATAGGAAACATACAGTAAGTTAGAGTAAAAAAGTTGAATTGCTAAATCCTTATTTAAATGTAACGAAAACCATTGATGAAATAAAATTTCGCAAACTTCGCGCGAACAAAGCAAAGTAAATATTATTTTACAGTATGATGCTTGCAATTATTATATCATGGCAGGATAATACATATGTACAATAAGTTTTAAATGAAATCTTGGTGTAACACATTACAAGTACGTTCATCCGTTTGGAACTAATAAAATATTTATACACATACCTTATTGAAGCACATAATTAAAAATATTTTCACTTTTTAATTCACCTCTAAGTTTGCTGCTTATTACTCTACATGACTTGATCTTTATAACTATTAAATGACATTAAATTACTTACCAGTTTAATTAAATGAACAGAAAAAAACTTTAACGTTACAAGAAAAAATAAAGTGTGTACACCACACAACTTTCTTATACATTCGTCCAGTACGAATTTTTATATAAAATTTATCTCAAATTCAGTTTTAAATATTTTAACCTTTTAATAAATCTGTGTGAAAATTATTAAATGTAAAATATTTCCAAAAATCTGCTCTTCGATGAGACTAAAATTGTTACTGTCGGTCAGAAGTTTGTATACAAGACTTGTTGATGGCGTATTATTACAAAGAGGAACTGCAGCGACACACCCGAACGAATAATTACGTGAAACATAAAATCATAAAAAGTTATACTTACGCATGTCACCACGAATAATAAGAATATTTTAAACGAATGCATTCCTAACATGATGTGGAAGAAAATGTTTCTAGACAATATTTTAGTAATGTATTTGGAACATGAATAATGAGGTGTGGTCACCACACGACTTCATTATACGTATCAGCGTTTCAAATTATACAAAATTGCTGGAAATTGTTTTAAATACTTTTATCTTCTTACAAAAATAAACCTGTGAGTAAATGTGTTCAAGTCAAAATTTTTTAAGAAATTTCCTATTATAAGTACTTCTATTCTCTTAATAAATCTCTATACAATGCATACTTTGCGAGATATTCGAAAGAAAGTGCTACTCGCTAAGAATAAAAATGTTACCTCCGGTTCGAATTTTGAAATTTTTTTTATACAAATGGTATTGAAAATTAAGTTCCAACTATCTATATACTCGTAATGTACCTGTCTAAAAATCATGACTTGTTTTCGATAAGAGTGAAAGACCTACTTCCGGTAGGAATTTAGAATTTTTTTTTTTAAATTCTTTATAAATTTGTTTAAACTTAATTGTTGACAAAATATTGGTATCAAGGGACTTCAAAACTCTCATGTAAAAATTTGGTTTCCGCAATATCTCAACTACTAACTTTAAATTAATTTCAAAACAATACAAGGGTACCTAAAAGTCATTTAAGAACAACTTTATAAAGTTTTTCATAATTTCTGTCGTAAGTAGGTCTTTTACTTTTATCAAAATCAGTTTTTTCGAAAATATCTCATAAATTATACATTTAACATATATTATACCTGCTACATATGAAAATACTCACAAGAAAATTTTCAAAATTCGGACCCTAAATAATACTTTTATCGGAAAGTGGTTTTACCCAAATTATACATTCTATAGTATCGTTTTACCATTACCCAATGAATCAAAATGCCGTCTGTTTTGGTATGTGCAGAATATTTGGCTTTCAACTCTTGCAAATTTAATGAAAATGTGACTTTAATAGGTCGAGAAAATTAAAAAGCTAACTATGCTATTAAAGAGATATCATATATTACAATAAATTACAAAAGATAATGCCCAGTTACGATTTTCCATTCTAGTGTTTAACTAGTATTGTCTTTTATAAAATAATTATACTTACTTACAAATTGATGTTTAATTACCTGTGTAATTTGCACTAAACTGCAATAAATTATTTCGATTCAAACTAAAAATAACCAGGAGCAGATATATCGCAAGTCAGATATCAATTTGCATATAAGATTAATTTGCATGTTTATGTTCGTCAAGTTATCATTAGGAAGATACAATAACTTTATATCTACATTTATGTAACGTGCATTAAATGTTATATACAGGATCAGTCATCTCCGCGGGGAAGGCAGATTGTGACTTTATGAGAAAAGATATTTTGAAGCTGTTTGTTTCCTATGATAGTCACTTATTAGAAGCACTTTTTAAAATTATTTTGTATTATACAGAGTGTTCCACTACTTAGTCGCCGAGCATAGTTATAGTTTTTTTAAATGGAACATTATATATGTTATTACACTTTTGTATTCCCCGTATAATTCTTAGTCAAAAGTAGTATAGGCTTAAAATTTTGGGTTTTCTACATACTCCTTTTTTTTTGAAAAATTCATTGTTATTATAAAATTATATTTCTCGAAAACGATGATGGATACAATTTTTGGTTGCCTTGTTCATAATAAAAGGTACTAATACAAATATATTTTTTAAATTTCTAATGGAATTCGCAGAAAACTGGATTCAAGTTACAAGACGTATTTTTGCGGTTCATTTTTGAATTGCTTACTAAATGTCGCACCAAAAACGTGTAAGACATTATTTTACGAGTGACTATTACTGAGCTGTTGTCGTTTATTTTATACAATTCTGCCAACTTTGTTTTTTATTTTAATACGGTATGTTTTTACTGAAGGTATGTCAAAGGAGTTATTTATTAGTCCAAAAAGTTTGCCAGCAGCGTTACCCTGACAGAAGATGTCCCAAAACAGAAGCCTTTAGAAGAGTAATGGATGCTTTCATTACTATCGGTAGTATTGCTAATTCAAAACCAAGGAAACCTACATATGTGGTTAATGATGAAAATTAAAAATTCTTATGGCAACAAAAGAAAATCAACACGTCAGTACCCATGAAAGAAGTTGTTTGCTGGATATTAGCGAAACCATCGTTGCAAGGACTTTAGAATTAAATAAATATCATCTGTAATGAATAAATTTAAATATTGACTTACGCACCCATCATTTTAAAACTAGAATAGTGTTCTACCAATGGGCAGTAATTTTTGCCCGGGTAATTCTTTTTGATAGTTTTATTTGTGGATGAAGCTGGTTACCATAGTAATGGAATATCTAACAAAAGATATAAGATATACTAATTGCCGAGTCGCCAATGGTTTCCAAACGACCGTCAAAATCGACGAAAATTGGTTACGCGGGGGGAAGAACTCCTCTCTGGATAGGCGAAATTGAAAGCTGCCCTTTGGCACGGGTATACGGGCGACATTGAATTTCCGGTCGACGGAGAGATTTTCTTCCCAAGTGGAGCGGTTGTGAAGATACGGGCTTTTAAAGAGGAGCGTGCACTCGGTGTTTTAACAGAAAAATGGCTTACGTCATGACCATTCCCGTGACAATCAATAAAAATCCCGAGAAACATGAATCTGACAGACGAACTGAGTTGTATCCACACATTCGCTTTTAAGACTGAAATACGAACTTTTGAAGGTTTCGAGGGCCCAACAAGACTCGGGGTCTTAAGGAACCGGCTTTTTGGCACCTTTTGAATGCTTATTGCGAGTCGACAGTCGCACGCAATCAAGGACACGACCACTTTAAAGTTCGTTTGCAGAAGGATTTGGTCATAAAAATGGCCGATTCAACGTGCACTGATATCAATGCATTCCGGACGGGAGAAAAATAAATATCAAATTCTCATGTTCACTGCCAATCAATCTATTACGGTCCGGCGAATGTTCTGCATCTCCACATAATACGTAACGGTCCTGCTTGATGTAATAATTTTATCTATATATAGGGGTCGATTAATATTTTAATAATGATTTGAATTAAAATACGATAATTCCAGAACGCGTATGCCCCGTTTCCTTAATGGGGAAAAGGATTGTTTTTAACATTGATGTGCCCTTATGTAATAATTTTATTTAAACGATTACGCATACATGCAGAGTGGGCGGAGCTAGCTGAAATTAATTTATCTCTTCTGATTAAAAGTAAAACTAGGCACTTGGGAGTTTTTACGGTCGCCCATCACTAATTCAAATGTCAAAAGAAAACAAGTGGCCGAAGGATTTTTTGAAAATTGACGTATGAATGTGAAATTTTAGATACGGGGGTGTCTTGGGTCGCCGATCACGAATCCAAAGTCAAAATGTCAAAAAAAAACAAAATGGCGGAAGAATTTTTTGAAAATTGACGTATGAATGTGAAATTTTAGATACGGGGGTGTCTTAGGTCACCGATCACAAATTCAAAGTCAAAATGACAAAAAAAACAAAATGGCGGAAGAGTTTCTTGAAAATTTCATAATATATAAAAGCCAATTTTCGCGCTCTTTTTAACACGAACGATTAATACGGCACAGCTATACCCCAAATTTGACGAATTGGGGCGACACTTTTCTGAGAACCTGCCCCATCTACGGTGGGAACGAAAGTGTCACGTGACTACCGTCCCATGTGCCTTAGGCTATTTTTTACGTCTCCGAAGAGAGAACGAGGGCCCGAAAGGAGTTTTTGAAAAATTTCGTACATGCAGAAAAAGACTGTGTATCATAGCATTTTGCCATAAGGCCTACGTTTAGAATATTTTATCGTGGACTAGGTTCGATTTTAAAATAGCGGTGGATCGGCACAGATGACCGTGACACCTCAAAGTTCGGATAAGGTTAAGTTAAACGCACGACAAATTCAATTTCAGGTTATAAATTATCAAAACCGTTATTCAGTTTGAGTTCGCGACATGACATTTGCCTGGAAACGTCAAAATTGGCGGAAAGCATATAGCACCAGTCGTGCAACACACACATAATTTTAATTGACTATACGAGTATATTCACGTTCATCGATCGGTTGTCAAGTTTAAATGTCAGAAGCCCGACAAATAAAGAGATTACGAAGGAAAAGTGCATTTTTAATTAAAATGCGGTACCTTTCAGATACGTATGTGTTATTATTATCAATTGTTACCATTTCTTTTCTATATGAATATATGAACAATGCCGACGGATATGATTAAGAAAACTTAAAGTGTATTATCGCATGTAAGTACAGTTTTAATAGTAGTTTATACGAGTCAATAATGACAGTTATTATTCCCGAGAGCTGAATTTACTCCCGAGCCGCGTAAGCGGCGAGGGAGTAACTCAGCTCGAGGGAATAATAGTCATTATTGCGAGTTAGTATACACTACTTTATCGACGACT
Organism: Amphimallon solstitiale; assembly: GCA_963170755.1. NCBI lineage: Eukaryota > Metazoa > Arthropoda > Insecta > Coleoptera > Scarabaeidae > Amphimallon > Amphimallon solstitiale. Next base: position 132,676,145 of record OY720676.1, read on the forward strand.
AACTGAAAATTACTAAAAAAAATCAAAATAAGTAAACGAAAATGTCAGATTACTATATCAATATGACGTTTGATGGTTAGGCAGTCAGTAAAATGGCCGGACTTGTCTATCGTTACTATGACAACGTTAGGAACGTTATGTTCTTATTGGCGGAATGCAGTGAATAATGGTAACGTTATGGCCCATTATATGTTCTTATTGGCGGAATGCAGTGAATAATGGTAACGTTATGGCCCATTATTCACTGGTCGCATTTCATTATTCCCTACGGGTATTATGAGTGTTATTATTAGCCAATATTGATTAATATAATACATACTTTATTGTTTAGTCGTCGATAAAATTTATTAAAACGTACACATAATCTGACATTACCTCAAACCAGTGAACCATGGAAATGAAATCAGCCTATTACTATTATTATATACTATTCTATACCAACATTTTATTTAAAACTTGATTCTTCTGTGTAATGGGCATGCATTGTTCACAAATTTGCATCATAACAAAGCTCAAAAGGTATGCCAAAAGATGTATGACTATTTTCAATATTATAGCCCAGAAATGATGTTTGTGAGCCATGATATTTGACAGGTCAAATTATGCAAAACTAAAATAAATCTGATACTACTTTTTTAATAATGATTTAGTCCTTTCATTGTGTAAAACTAATAACACTATGAATCTTTTAGTGTCAAGTCTTAGTATTACGCTAAATAGTATCTAAATTTCAAACTTCAACAACGGAAAGTCAGACTGACGTTAAGATGCTTTAAATTGCCGTTCCACCTGTCACCGTGACAGTAGTTCGTGGACAAAAATATAGGTCTATACAAGGTGTGCCAAAAGTTTAGAAAATCAAAATTCATTTTTTTGGCGTTTTACAGGGAACTGTAATAAAACTGTAATCGGACGCGAAAGGCAATTCAAGCTCGAAGAGATTGATGGACAGCTAGTATTCATTACTATTTAAATAAAAACCTCTTACTTCGCTAATAAATGAAGCAGCATAGGTAAAGTATAAATGTATGGATAGGCGTTCTTGGTGATTGGATGTGCCCGCATTCATTTGAAGGCAGTATTAATGAAGAAGCTTATAAGTAATTTCTATTAAGCAATTTAGTGAAATTATTGGAAAATGTTCCGCTAAATTTACGAAGAGATGTATATAGATACAACAAGACGGTGAATCCCTACATTCTATGCTATAGACACGAAGTATTTTAATGAAATGTTTCCAGCGAAGTGGCTAGTCCATGGAAGGCCTATTGCCTAGCTTGCGGGATCTTTAAACATCACAAATTTAGTTTCTTTTTATAGGGATCCGTCAAAATATACAGTGTACGTGTAACAAAAAAAAAAAATTATGGGGAAAAATGTTTGATATATTTTTAGAAATATAAGTACTCAGCGCCTTATTAATGTCGATTTATCATTTCGGAAACTTGTTCAAAAACTTTTAAAAGAGAATGTGACATTTTTAATGTTTACCTATTTTAATGTTCATATTTATTGTTATTTTATAGTTTATGTTCCACTAATTACTCATCCATTCACGTAACATTACCTGTTTCTACACCTACGAAAACCAAGTTATTAATTTGTTTGCTTTTAAAATTTGTTTATTATGCCATATTCTATATATTCCTTGAATTATATTGCTGTATTGTAAATAAGATATATCCATTTTTTTGTCGTATCCCAATAAATAAAAAAATCATATCTCTAAGCTTATTTTTGGAAAAATTGAATATAAAATCAAACTTGACAAATAAAATCATTTTATTAATTGTCATTTATTCAACTGTCAATTTCGCGGCAACTATCATAGCTCACTATACCGCATTCAAATAAGAAACATAAATTTGGCAAATTATTTAAAAAAAAACACAGTAATGGTCACTTTTAAAATAATACATGTTTTGGTGCCAAATTTAGGAAGCAATTCAAAAATGAACCGATATACGGGCTGTTCCATTTGAAAAATATCACTTTTAGACAAAAATATGTCAAGTAACTTTAATACAGTTTTCTGCAAATTCAATTAGTAATTGCAAAAAATAAAATGTGTTTGTATTAGGACCTTTTATAATGAACAACGCTCCCAAAAATTGTGTTCATCGAATACGTCGTTTTCGAGAAATATAATTTTATAAAAACATAGAATTTTTCAGAAAATATATCAAAAACCTTTTCACTGAGAATTATACAGGGAATACAAACATGTAATAATGTATAGCTGTCCCATTTAAAAAACTATAACTATAGTCAGCTACAAAGTTTCTGGAACACTCTGTATAATACAAAATAATTTTAAAACGTGCTACAAATGAGTTGCTGTCTTAGCAAGAAAACCGTTTCGAAATATCTTTTTTCGTAAAGTCACAATCTGCCTTCCCCGCGGAGTTGACTCACCCTGTATACATATATCTTATACATTGTATGTTGTCCGTTCCTTGCCAGCATCTAAAAATTACCATTTTACGGAAAATTTTAGAATAAAATGCGGAAATCAATTAAAATACCACAATGACGTCTTAAGCTTATGGACAAGTATATTGACGACAAACAAGTTGTTATTGTTAGCGCTTAAAAATTTAACTAGCACATTGTCAATACTTCAGAGACATGTAGAATCTCACGTCTTGATCAGAGCAATAACGAAAATAAGTAGATAAATACGGGCAATTTTGAAAAAATGTGCAATGGCTAGTAATGATAAAATTGAAATTAGTCTATTTACATTATTTACTGAAAAGGTTATGCTTAGTATATAAATTTTGATGTAGCCAATATATATGCTGTCCGACGAGATAGTTCGAGGTTTTTGTATAGCGACTCCTCGGTCAAAAATAATTAAGAAAACTTCTTATAAACATGGGCCGAATTTTCAACTATTATAGAGATATGCGTGGTCAAAGTTGCGCTATATAGATATGATATTTTTTCAGTTTGCTTACACAAAATTTGCGAAATTCCAAGCTTCTAAAGTTATTTGCAATTAAAAAAACCTTTATTTTGAAGTTGAAACCAGTAATTAACAAAAAAAGTATTACAATGCGGAACATTGTTAAAAAATAAGATCCACAACTGCTCAAAATGTGCACCATGAATTCTTAATTTCACCCTTTTCAATTTATATTTTCAATTATTTCTTGTACGTCATCTAAAGCTTGCTCGATTCTTACAAGTAATTCTTCTCTGATATTGGGCTTTCGATGTACGAACACAATTGGTTTAACATTGTCCCATAAGTGAAAGCCCATAGGGTTAAAATCAGGCGAACGAGTCGGTCAGTGCACGGGACTGTTCCTTCCTATCCATCGATTTGGAAAAGTTACATTCAACAAATCTGTGACAATTCGTCCATGATGCGCAGGGGCCCCATCCTGTTGGAACCAATTTGCTGACGTACATTCAAAGAGACGTTTTTAAGCAAAAATGGAAGCTTATCTTGAAGACATTCGGCCCAAGAAAAACGTTACCCATCACTCCTTCCCAATCATTCACCGAAAACCGATTCTGAAAATAGTTCCTCAAAATTGCATGTGGCTTTTCAGTTCCCTGACATTTTCGTTGTGGAAATTAGTAACTTCCTCTCTGGTCAAAGTTTCTTCGTCAGAGAAAATTGTACCAAGTACAAAAGGCTTGCATAGGGGCATAGTCTTTGTTGTTCAAGTTCTGGACTGACTGGAGATGATACAGGTACAAACCATTTTTGTGTAGCGCAGTGTGTATTGATGACTGTCTTGTTATTGTTGCGATTCTGAGTAAAGTTATTCGTCTACTTTCAGTAGGACAGCTTTGGCATTATCCCTGTGAGGAACTTCACGTTCACTGGTTTGTTTGGGGAAAGATCCTTTTTCTCTAAGGGATTAGCAACAGTTCTGGATAGTTTTGTCACAAGGAGATTTTCAATTCGGATAACGCTCTGCGTACAATCTCGCAGCTCTAACAGCGCTACCATTGTAGTAACCATACAAAAAGACCATATCCGCATATTCTTGACTTGTAAACTTAAATGGCATTTTTAGAAATTTTAAGACGAGCACGTCTTCAAAATTTATGACAATTTGGATTTTGTCACAAGAAAATACTCGATTCTAATACAGAGTGGCCGACGAGGTAGTTTGAGTAATTGTGAAACTTATTTTTTAACAATGTTCGTATTGTAATATTTCAATTTCAAAATAAGGTTTTTGGAAACGCATTTTACTTATAAATAACTTTAGAAGCTAAAAATTTCGCAAATTCTCTGTAAGTAAACTGAAAAGATATTATGTGTATACAGGGTGAGTCACTAGTAGCCGCGTTTTCGATTGCTCTTTTGTGTTTTACATAAAAGAAAAAAATGAGGTGTGGCCACCACACGACTTTCTTATACGTATGAAAGTGTTACTTCCGGTCCGAATTTTAAAATTTCATTTATACAAAAAATATTCCAAATCCAACTCTAAATACTTTTGTACTCTTCATAAACATGAATGCATAATTTACGACATATTTGCAAAAAATCGTTATTCGGTAAGAGTAAAAGTGATAATTCCGGTCCGAATTTTGAATTTTTTTTTATACAAAAGATATTGGAAATTAAGTTCTAAATACTTTTGTATTCGTAGCGTACCTGTCTAAAAAGTATGACTTGCAAAATATATGCAAGAAACTGATTTTCGATAAGAGTAAAAGACCTACTTCCGGTAGGAATTTCGAAAAACCTTTTTAATAAAATTGTTTACAATTTCAATTTTAAGTACATATGAATTCTTTATAAATTTCTTTAAACTTAGTAATTCACGAAATATTTGCAAAATTCGATTTTCTCACTGAAGTAAACTACTACTTCTGGTCTGCTGATTTTACTCAAAATCTAATCAGTTCTCAAGAGGGAGATTATATTTGAAAACACAAAATTTGGTATTGATATCTGTAGCGGTTTGACCGCTATCGTGCTCACACACACACACAGAGAGAGAGATACACAGACACACAGACACACAGACATTTTTTAAAAACACTTTTTCGGTATCAGGGGCCATCAAAACGTGGACATCTGCAAAAATCTCGAGGTCGAAAATATTCATCATCACAATACTTCCTTATACTACGTATAAGAAAGTAAAACAATTAGTGGAAGATTCATGGTTGCCTGGGGCGCATATTTTAAAAATACTTTAAGCTCCGACGCACTTCCGGTTTCACCGGAAATGCATGGAACTTAATTTTTTTAAATGACCCCCTCTATATATTTTTGGATTTTCTAGTACTGGTTTAAATTATCTATTCCAGTGTTTTTTCTTTTTCAAAATTGAGCAAATAGTTTTTAAGTTATTAATTTTCTTTGGAAATTTTTGACTAAAACACGTGTTCAGAAAAAAATCATTTTCACATTGTTTCTAAAAGTAAAAATATTAACTTTATTGGTGCTTGTAGCGAAGAAAATTCTGCATCATTTGCTATAAGTTCACTCGACAATACTTCAAAAAACATTGTCTTTTCAAAGCCTACTTTCCGAAATTTTCACATACCAAAAACTTATTTTTTTTTAAATGGAACACCCGGTATTTTATTATAGCATTTTGTTCCCTTTTTTATTCTCTTTCATTTTTGTTAACAGTATCCTATACCTATCTTTTGTAATTTCTGAGATAATCACTATAGAAGCAATTAGCGGTCAAATAAAGAACTACGAGCTCTGTTCTATGCACCCAAATATTCGTTCAATGAAGATTGGAATGCGGGCGACTGCCTGAGTCAACTGTTAAATAAAGTCGGTAAATATTTATGTCAAATTTATAAAGGCATCGTTATTAGTTATCATCAAAATGAATTGTCCTTATTAAGAGTTAATAGATATGATTGACATTTTGGGTAAATCTGAAAGAAACTCTTTCCTAGGGCCAGGCTTTATGCACAGCGATCCTTGCTATTATAGAAGTCAACTGAAGCCAGAAACCTTTGAAAGTATAAAGGAACGGTTCCAGTGAACAGAAAGTATTGAATATGAAGAAAAGAGCGGACAAAATCAGTAACTGGTGAGGATAATAAGTTTATGGTACTTGCGAGTGTAGTGGAACACCCTCATACTAGTACTACGAAAATTAGTCGTCAGTTAGATGTAAGTCAAATTTGAGAATTCAGAATAATTAGAAAATTAGTAATTCTTCCGTAGTATATTCATACACAAAGTTAGATGAAAGAAATTTTCAGAATCCCTTACATTTTTGTTAATAGCCAGCAGATAAATTAGCCTGAGTTTCTCAATTTTTTGTTGTTTACCGCTTCTATTAAAATGGATACGTTAATCGTCACAATTTTCGTTATTATATCACATAAAAACCCTCACTTTATCACACCTGCAAACTTTCAAAATCGTTGGTCATTAAATGTCTGTGGAGGAATAGTGGGTGTTTACATAATTTAACCATGTTTCTTTGACGAAAATGTTAATGGAAAAGAGTATCTCCGTTTTCTACGGACGGACTTCAAAACTTTTTGAAGACATGAACATGAAAATCAGAGAAGCGTTTACAAGAATATGTCGAAACGTTTTACGCAAGGTTAGTACTTCTTCGGAAAACAAAATACTCACATGCATTGCACAAAGTTGTGGTTATGTTGAACATATTCTTTAAAGAAGTTTGTTTTTCTTACTTTTGATTGTTGTTACGTTGCTCAATAGTTTTAGGTTATTTAGATTGCGTTATTTTGTTGCTAAATTTTTTTCTATCAAAGTTTTAAAACATCAGTTTATAATTTTGAAAAACTACAGCCATCTCTTATGAAGTGCTTCAACAATGAAAGAATACGAGCCATTAGGCAAATTAAATTGAAGATAGCAGCATTGCTTCATGCACTTTTAGTGGGGCGGCATCTTCAAATATATCAGTAAACATAACCTTTATTTTATTTCATTCTTAACCAGTAGTATAAAAAATAAAATACTGCAACTGGACATTGCCGAAATTAAAAAATTGAAATGCGATGCCCTTCATTCTGTAAAATTATTACTTTTAGGATAGTTGGATTTGTTTCACAGTTGACTAAGGAAGTTGGGCCCCATTCCAGCATTCCATTGGTTGAACGAATGTTTGGGTACATAGAACAACAGCGCTCGTAGTTATTTATTTGACCGCTAATTGCTCCTATAGTAATTATGTCAGAAATTACAAAAGATAGGTATAGGACATTTTTAGCAAAAATAAAAGAGAATAAAAAAAGGAACAAAATACCACAATAAAATACTGGATGTTCCATTTAAAAAAAATAAGTTTTGGTATGTGAAAATTTCGAGAACTAGGCTTTGAAAAAACGAAGTTTTTTGATGTATTGTCGAGTGCAACTTATACCAAATGATGCAGAATTTTCTTGGCTACAAGCACCAAACAAGGTTAATGTTTTTTACTTTTAAGAACAATGTGAAAATGACATTTTTCTGAACACGTGTTTTGGTATGATATTTTCAAAAAAAATTAATAACTCAAAAACTATTGGCGCAATTTTGAAAAAGAAAAAACAGTTGGTGAGACAATTTAAAGCATTACTAGAAAGTCCAAAAATATATAGGGTGAGTCATTTAAAAAAAATTAAGTTCCGTGCATTTCCGGTGAAACCATCAATCTTCCACTAATTGTTTTTTCTATTATGTAAAACACAAAAGATCAATCGGAGAAGCGGCTACTAATGACTCACTCTGTATAGCCAACTTTGACCACGCATATCCCTATAAGGGTTGAAAATTCGTCGCAAGTTTGTAAGAAGTTTGTAACTTATTTTGACCGAGGAATCACTATACAAAAACCTCAAACTATCTCGTCGGACATTCTGTATATGATTATGCGGAAAGACTGGTTGGTAGATGTGTTAACAATGGAAAATCAAATAGGGCCAGTCGATAACACAAATCTGCATAATGAGACGAGAATTATTGTTCGTGCAAAGTTATATGCAAATAATGTTACAAACGATGTAAATAATGAAATATTTTATACATTTCTAGTATAGGTGTAAGTACACTAATATCCTTTAGAATAAAAGTCATTTGTTTCTGTAGAATGTCAATTTCTTATCAAACAGAATTATTTGATTGCTCTTGCTACATTAATTAGTAAGATAGGGTTACTTACTTCGCAAATACCTGTGGTTGTAAAGTCAGATGATCTCTGGCACAGGCGGACGAGGCGTGCAGGTATGAATGCATCAGCAAAAAGAGAAATGGTGCTGGAATAAAAATAATTACAGTGAACTAAGCATGCATGTCTTACTTTTATGGAAGGCAAGCAATCCAGGCTTTTGCTCCAAGGTTCTAAGTCTAAAACAGATACTGTTTTGGAACTGCTGCGCGTTTTACTTTCTTATACGTAGTATAAGGAAGTATTGTGATGATGAAAATTTTCGACCTCGAGATTTTTGCAGATGTCCACGTTTTGAAGTCCCCTGATACCTAAAAAGTGGTTTTTAAAAAATGTCTCTCTCTCGCTCTCTCTCTCTCTCTCTCTCTCTCTCTCTCTCTCTCTCTCTCTCTCTCTGTGACCACGATAGCGGCCAAACCGCTGTAGATATCAATTCCAAATTTTGTATTTACGTATATAATCTCCCTCTTGAGATCTGATTAGTTTTTCAGTAAAATCAGTAGACCGGAACTAGCAGTTTACTTCAGCGAAAAAATCGAATCTTGCGAATATTTCGTCAACTACTAAGTTTAAACAAATTTATAAAGAATTCATATATACTTAACATTAAAATTGAGAATAATTTTATTTAAAAAGTTTTTCGAAATTCCTACCGGAAGTAGGTCTTTTACTCTTATCGAAAATCAGTTTTTTGCGAATATTTCGCAAGTCATGCTTTTTAGACAAGTACGTTACGGGTATAAAAGTATTTAAAACATAATTTTCAATATCTTTTGTATAAAAAAAATTTCAAAATTCAGACCGGAAGTACCACTTTTACTCTTATCGAATAGCGATTTTTTGCAAATATGTCGTAAGTTATGCATTATATATATATTTATCAAGAGTACAAAAGTATTTAGAACTGGATTTGCAATATTTTTTGTATATATGAAATTTCAAAATTCGGACCGGAAGTAGCACTTTTACTCTTAGCGAGGAGCACTTTTTTGATAATATCTTGCAAAGTATGCATTCTATAGCGATTTATTAAGAGAACGAAAGTACTTAGAATAGGATTTTGAATAAGTTTTGTATAAAAAAATTCTTAAAATTGTGTAGTTTGAAACGCTCATACGTATAAGAAAGTCGTGTGGTGGCCACACCTCATTTTTTGAAATGTGATCAAGAAGTGAGATTGTACATTAAGGGCCAACAATAACAACTTGTTTGTCGAAATATTTGTACGAGTATGGAAGCTTATATATATGTATACATCATTGTGGTAATGGTATTTACTATTTTAAAAAATGATTTCTCATTTTATTCTAAAATTTTCCGTAAAATGTTAATTTTTAGATGCTGGCAAGGAATGGAAAACACACGTGTATAATACATATTATGTAAAGCATTCAATATACGTTACATATATTATAATGTATACATAAAGTTATTGTGTCTTCCTAATGCTAACTTGACAAACATAAATATGCAAATTAATTTCCTATGCAAATTATTTTAAGATATATCTGCTTCTTGTAATTTTTAGTTTGAGTCGAAATAATTTATTACAAATTACACAGGTAATTAAACATCAATTTGTAGGCAGGTGTAATTATTTTATAAAAGACATAATAGTACAATGGTAAATGGTAACTAGGCATTATCTTAGGTAATTTATTGTAATATGAGATTGGACATGGAGACAGATAGCGAAGTCAGATGGAAGTGTGTAATTTATTTAACGATAAATATCCAGAAAGACCCATAACGCAATCAACAGTAAGTAAGGTTGAAATGAAATTTCGGGAAACTGGTACGGTTGAAAGTGCACGCAAATCAAGTCGCCCCTCTGTAAATTTTGATAGAAAAGTAGATGTTCTACTTGCTGTTGAAGAAGATCCGCATACTTCTCTTCGTAAGATTAGTCGTGATCTTGATGTTAGCAAAACAACGGTACATAAATTATTAAAACTGGAAAAATGGCATCCCTGTAAAATAAAACTTATACAGGAATTAAACGATGATGATCCAGATAGAAGAATAGAATTTTGTGAAACAATTATGGATAACTACCACCGAGACCCTCTCTTCGTATCAAACATTATTTTCTCTGATGAAGCCACTTTCACATTAAATGGCGAGGTCAATCGTCAGAATTGTAGGTACTGGGAAAAAGAAAATCCCAAATGGATGCGTGAGCATCGTACACAATACCCGCAAAAGATAAATGTATGGGCTGGTATTGTAAGAAATAGAATCATCGGACCCTACTTTTTCGAAGAAAATTTAGACGGGTCAACATATCTTCAGTTTTTAAGGGGCTTTCTTGTACCTACTTTCATTAATTTATTCTTAATAATAAGCACAAACATCCTTAATAGGTATCACATATTTATATATATTTATATATAATTAAAGTACTTAAATTTAATTCAATTTAATACAAAATATTCTTCAAATTCTAATGTCTCTTGTTGTACATAATGTATATGTAATATGAAAAATGAAATCAAAAAAAGATACATTGGGACAACACATAACGAAAACTGAAAAATATGAAATCACTGAAGAAGATGTACAATAATTATTTTTGTCTGGTTCTTGTCAAAGGTATAACTAAACCTGAAGCTTGCATTCTAGTGGCTGTTAGATGTGAATGCCTAAAAACCGTACCATCTCTTTACATCACACGTAATCTACCTCTGACATTAACAATGTGTGCTCCAGTTAACCCAGCTACGTTATACGTACTCAAGGCTCTACGAACGTACGAAAATCAACCTGACTTACAGTCAGGTTGATTTTCTATATGTTTGAACCTCGGATTTATGGATTTTGAGTGATGTTATTTTGTTAAAATATTTCATAATAGCAAAAACTATATGTAGACGGAAAATATACATTATGTAAGGTTAAGTGGGTGTTACTTTTAAATATAATTAAGTATTAAATTGATAAGTATAAAACTAAAATCTTAATTAGAAAATTTTGTATTATGTCTGTAAGGTAGGCAGCTTGCAAAACAAAATGTATACGTGGTTGCATGTATATAAGCACTCTTAGGTAAATTTATGACATTCATAAATAATAATAATAAAAATAAAATTTAAATTTCTAACAATAAACAAAATCCTTATTATAAAGGTCTTGTTTTATATTTCATTATATCTATATATTTTTAATATCATTAGAACCACAGCAATACGTATAGCAAATTTTGTGCTGCTCACACCTCATTTTGCGTCTAATATCTGGTTTCCGAATAAAGTTGCTTACCGTATCCTTTTAGTTGATTACTAATGTAATTTGTATTGCATATATGTATATACATACAGGGTGTAATTAGTAATGTTTGTTCAGTAGTGAGTGACAGTCTGGTAAGTGAATCGGTGCTCGGCTGATTTATCGATATCTAAAATGAACAAAAAAAAGAATAAAGGAGAATGTTGTTTTATGATGTTTTTATCCAGTTCAACAGATTTGAAAATAGCCGCAAACTAGTCGATAATGATTCCCAGTTTTGCAAAACTTCTGTTTCATAAGCCCAAGTAAGCATCGCCAAAATTCATAATTTAGTGTTCTCTGATCGTCGATTAACATGAACTTAATTTAAGATTTTACAGGGTTTAGTGTTTTAATTGAATATTTGAACATGCGTCAAGTGTCCGCGAAGTTAATTGCTTAGATTGTTGTGAGACGAACAGAGAGCGTCCCAAGACTTGCTTGCGGAGTAGAGTTATTATAGGCGATGAATCATGGGTTTATGGTATGATCTAGAATCAAAGGCTTACTCACCACCGTGAAAAAGTCCAGGTTCGCCGTGACATGTCGGTCAAATGTGATGACAATATTATTGATTTTTTTCCATTTTCGATACAGATACTCAGGTATACTAGTGTTCTTGAGCGTTTACATCAAAGACCTAGTAAAGAAAGGCGTGCGTTCTGGAGAGACAATAATTGAATTCTGCACTATGATAACACCCGTCTTATTGTGCGTCTCCAATCACGGAATTTTTTCAAAATTAAAAATTCTTACGTTTCCTCAATCCTCCTATTTTCCTAATCAAGCCCCACATAAACCTACCAGTTTCCTAAATTGAAAACTTGGCTGAAAGGAAAGCATTTGACCCCATTGAAGACATACGGAGAAGGTTCTTAATACCCTTTAGAAAGGAAATTTCCAGGAATGCATCCGAAAGTAAATACAAAGTTGGAGTCGGTGTGTTTAACCAGAAGGGAATTATTTTGAAGGAGATTAATTGCAGTTATCTGAATATAGTGTAATTTTTAAATTACAAGCCTGGTCTTAGAATTTTCCAATCACACCTCTTATATACATATTTGCCTAACAATTTTCCAATTAAATAGTGTTGGAGAAACGTACCCTAAACCGTATTTGAACTCATGTATTGAGAGAAAGTTAGGCTTCTTGCATTTTAAAAATGCCCGGGATAACAATAAATGCACCTTACATATCACACACGAATTGATTACAATTATTCATGTTTAATTGCATACGTTTGGGAAATACACAAGTAAATAAGGTTGGGAAACTCATCTATAGAGTAATAGGTAGCAGTGGCGGCTGCTGCAGGGAGGGCAACGGGGGGCACTGCCCCCCCCCCCGTGACAAATTACCTCGTAACAAATTTCTTTTAACAGATAAATTAATTATAAATACCTAATTTGTATGTAATTTTTCTGATTTGTTTGAAAACAAATAATATGTTTTCGGAAGTAACAGTCCGTCTTTTCAGCGCGTTTAAAAATCGCAGTCTGACGTAGGCTCCGGGGCATCTCGCGCGACTGCCCCGTCTGCATTAGAAATCGAGCGATGAAACTGGCGCTGGTAGCGCGCATATATATGTAGGCGGCGGAGCACTACTCTATGGTGCCGGGTCCGAGTGGCGGTCCAGTATGTAATATACAGCGGTGAGTGTATGTTGTAATTTCTATGGGTGCAAATGCAACTATGAATTGCGTTAGTAACATTAAGACAGAATTAAAAAATCTAGGTCTCCCTAGATCAGATTTATTGATTAAACTAGAAGATCACAATTAGAAAACAAATAAAACCGTGACGAGAAAATTCAACAGAAGCTCTTACAGTTTATCAGACTGGTTGTGTGGGTGTAATGTGCAAAATTCTTTTTTCTATTTCGGTGCTATAAAGTTCACTTTACGACATCCGTTTTGGTTTCAAAAGTATTTCTTTATCGCACGCTAATTTTGTTGTTTTGACGTTGGTAACAAAAAAAAAAAAAAATGGAACCAAATTATATTTAAATGTCAAAATGTAAGCCTTTAATGTAATAAACATGTGCAATAGAAGTTGTACAAAGAATAAAAATGAGGTGTGGCCACCACACGACTTTCTTATACTTATGATCGTTTCAAATTATAGAATTTTAAGAATTTTTTTTACAAAAATTATTCAAAATCCTATTCTAAGTACTTCTATTCTCTTAATAAATCTCTATAGAATGCAAACTTTGCAAGATATTATCAAAAAAGTGCCCCTCGCTAAGAGTAAAAGTGCTACTTCCGGTCCGAGTTTTGAAATTTCATATATACAAAAAATATTGCAAATCCAGTTTTAAATACTTTTATACTCTTGATAATTATATATAGAATGCATAACTTACGACATATTTGCAAAAAATCGCTATTCGATAAGAGTAAAAGTGGCACTTCCGGTCAGAATTTTTTTTTTTTATACAAAAGATATTGGAAATTATGTTTTAAATACATTTATACTCGTAACGTACTTCTCTAAAAAGCATGACTTGCGAAATATTCGCAAAAAACTGATTTTCGATAAGAGTAAAAGACCTACTTCCGGTAGGAATTTCGAAAAACTTTTTAAAAAGAATTATTCTCAATTTTAATTTTAAGTACATATGAATTCTTTATAAATTTGTTTAAACTTAGTAGTTGACGAAATATTGGCAAAATTCGTTTTTTTCGCTGAAGTAAACTGCTACTTCCGGTCTACCGATTTTACTGAAAAACTAATCAGATCTCAAGAGGGAGATTATACACGTAAATACAAAATATGGAATTGATATCTACAGCGGTTTGACCGCTATCGTGGTCACAGACAGACAGACAGACAGACAGACAGACAGACAGACAGACAGACAGACAGACAGACAGACAGACAGACACACAGACATTTTTTAAAAACCACTTTTTTGGTATCAGGGGACTTCAAAACGTGGACATCTGCAAAAATCTCAAGGTCGAAAATTTTCATCATCACAATACTTCCTTATACTACGTATAAGAAAGTAAAAAATGAGGTGTGGCCACCACACGACTTTCTTATACGTATGAGCGTTTCAAACTATACAATCTTAAGAATTTTTTGCACGACCCTTGCATAATAGGCACGTTCACTCCCTTAAATGAGGGAGTGAAGTGACTCTTTTGCTCCCTTGGTATAAAAAACATAGCCAACTCAATTTATGAATTTAATCGTTTATTTAATATTAATATTGACATTAATGTTAGTACCACCATTAATAGTGAACAAAGATGTTAATGGACTAATCACACGTTGCTTAAAGCCGCTAGAATTGGACAGTCGATTTTCTTTTACATTAATATCCACTTGATTTGACCCACTGGAAGTTGACGGTCGATTTTCCTTTTCCGAGTCTTTTCCGATTAGAATTTTTTCGGAAATCAAATTCTTATTAACTAATGAATTTTCAATATATCCCTCTGCGACAGTATCAGATTTCCATCCGCCATGACGTTTTATAACTCCAATTTCAACACCTGAATCGGCCAGAAAAGATGTTGATGAGCGCCGAAAGCAGTGGCCGGTGTAGGAAGATGGATTGGGTAAATTGAGGTATGAAGCTATTTGCTTAGGCAATCCTCCAAAAGTATTCTTACCTACGGGTTGTGTGGAACATTTGTTATTTCTGTAACATACAAAAAACCGTCTATGATCTGTGTTTTCTTTCCGCAGAACCATATATTTTTTACAAATAACAACAAAATCAATTGCACAGTTTTCTTTGGAGACTATCGTAAATGCTCTATTTACATGATTTTTGGTATTGTTTACAGATACCAAAATAGTTGATCCCAAGTCTTGGACATCATCTACTGTCAATTTTACCAGTTCATCCGATCTTAAAGCCCCAGCAATTCCCATAATCATTGCTACCTGAAATCATAGTGTATAATTATCTTAAATTAGAAACATTAACTTTTTTAGTTTACCTTAACCATCAAGTACTTTTCTTCTGGAGCGTCTATTAGAAATTGATGAACTTGCTCCTTAGTAAGAATTTTTGATTTTTTTGCCTGGTATCCAGTATTTTGTCTTTTAAGGAATGCTACTAATCGTGAGTACTTGCTGATGTCGACATTATTTTTCACGCTAAGAGTAGCTTTTATCATTGAATAATGTGACCACAGTGTTGAAGCCTTAAAATGCTTCGCCTTTTCGGCAAAATATACCAGGAGCACACTCTCGCTATGAATTTCATCTACTTCTTTTACCAGACACCAATCACAAAATTCCTTGAAGCACTTTTCGTAGATCTTCCTAGATTTTTCTGGCAATAAATTCACAACTATTTTTGAAGCCGTTTCTTCAATAGTTTCGTCACACATTTTTCCAATGCTTATTTAACGAAGCGAAGAAAATACGGGCAGTTTCTCGATATTCACAAAAAACCAATATGGCTACCCTTATTTATCGGTCGTCAAGGGTTTCCATCAGAACCAGCATGATTTTTGCGTTCGACAACTGGAAACGTCATGTTGACAATTTTTAAAAAAAGTTAGATTTCTTCAATTAAAATCGTTTGGGTCGTGCAAAAAATAGTATATACACCTCGGGAGTGAATGAATTTCTCCTCGGTGCTTTGTAGAGCCCTCGGGCTTCGCCCTCGGGCTACAAACTGCACCTCGGAAAAAAACATCATTTCACTCCCTAGGTGTATATACTATTTTTATACAAAACTTATTCAAAATCCTATTCTAAGTACTTTTATTCTCTTAATAAATCGCTATAGAATGCATACTTTGCAAGATATTCGAAAAAAAGTGCTGCTCGCTAAGAGTAAAAGTGCTACTTCCGGTCCGAATTTTGAAATTTCATGTATACAAAAAATATTGCAAATATAACTCTAAATGCGTTTGTACTCTTACATATATATATAGAATGCATAATTTACGACATATTTGCCAAAAATCGCTATTCGGTAAGAGTAAAAGTGTTACTTCCGGTCCGAATTTTGAAATCTCTTTTATACAAAAGATATTGAAAACTATGTTTTAAATACTTTTATACACGTAACGTACCTGTCTAAAAAGCTTGACTTGCGAAATATTCGCAAAAAACCGATTTTCGATAAGAGTAAAAGACCTACTTCCGGTAGGAATTTCGAAAAACTTTTTAAATAAAATTGTTCTCAATTTTAATTTTAAGTACATATGAATTCTTTATAAATTTGTATAAACTTAGTATTTGACGAAATATTGGCAAAATTCGATTTTTTCACTGAAGTAAACTGCTACTTCCGGTCTACCGATTTTATTGAAAAAATAATCAGATCTCAAGAGGGAGATTATACA
Source organism: Amphimallon solstitiale (assembly GCA_963170755.1). NCBI lineage: Eukaryota > Metazoa > Arthropoda > Insecta > Coleoptera > Scarabaeidae > Amphimallon > Amphimallon solstitiale. The sequence goes on from OY720676.1 coordinate 132,692,856, forward strand.
CGTAAATACAAAATTTTGAATTGATATCTCCAGCGGTTTCACTGCTATCGTGGTCACACACAGACAGACAGACAGACAGACACACACACACACACACAGAGAGAGAGAGAGACATTTTTTAAAAACCACTTTTTTGGTATCAGGGGACCTCAAAACGTGGACATCTGCAAAAATCTCTACGTATAAGAAAGTAAAAGCACACATGCTAACATTTTATTTACTAATTAACAATATAAATTGTTAAGCAGAGTTGGATGATAAGTTTTCTGATGCTACTATTGTAATTTACTTCCAAGGTTGAATAAATAGTACAACTGTTATAAAAGTTTGTTTTTGATAATATGTCGAGACTATGTTGGCGAAAGATTTTGTAAATTGTCTTCTGCTATTTTACGAATGTCTGGGGGCGTGCAAAATAGAAAAAATCAAGTGAACGGTGTTTTTCTACTTTGAAGAGAATAAAAACATTTTCTAGAAATACCATGCAGGAAAGCAGACTATGTGCCTTAGCAATGTGTTCCATTGAAAAACAATTACTGACATCAATACCAAACTTCAACGAATGAGTTATTAATCATTTTGCTGATCGTAAGGAACGGCGGATGGATTTTATTTTCAAACAAGTTAATTAAATAGCATATTGAGTTTGTTTTTTGTCTGTACTTAATTTTTGATATTAAACACTCAGACCCCCGGTGCCCTCCCGTCCCAAAAAATCACGGGCCGCCACTGATAGGTAGATTTTTTGCATATTAAGGATGCCATGGGCAACTAATAATTACTGAATTACCGACTGGTAAAAAAAACATGTTTTTATAAATGTGTTTTATTTATATACGCTCTTATATGAACTGTTTCTTAAAAATCACTATTTACCTCAAACATTGTAACAATAGATTCGCTAAAAACTAAGATAAAATTTACAAACACTAACCTATCCCAATATTTTAGATAAGATCTGGAGAACTTTATCGAAAACATATTTTTTTAGATCTTTTTTAAAATATGTATATACTAACTACACTAAGGGGGCTTACGCAGAGGTACCGACTAACTGCCGTGAGGTAGGACGTAAGAGGGTGGCGCCATATACGCCAATGTAAATTCTGGACTTTACAAGGTTTCGTTCAAACAATAGTACCGAAATATCAAAACGAAATTTAAAACACAATAAACAAATAAAATGGAATTACTTTTTAAAATAAAATTTCTGAAACTGTGTTATGATGAGAGTGAAATGTAGAAGTAAATAATTTGAATTATAAGAAAGTACTCCCAACGAAGCCTTAACTAATCCTTTGTATTCAATTTAATGCAAAAACATAATAAGAAAAACAAAAATTTTTGCTGTTTGTTTTATTTTAACGAATACCTTACATCGGCGGAATTTACATTAGTGCATATGGCGCCACCCCCTTACGTCCTACCTCACGGCAGTTAGTCGGCACCTCTGGGTAAATCCCCTTAAGTGATTTTAAAGTTTTCTGAAAATTGTCATAAACTCTTGTTCTCATATTACTTATATTTAACGATAATTGTTATTATGCTTAATCACTATCCACTTTCAAGCACATAATTGGAAATAAAATAAACCGCAGCGTGATCATCGATTTATGTAAACACTTTCTTGTATAATTATTTTGGTTTTGTTTTTATCCAAGAAAGAGAATGCTTAAAAGTAAATAAATTTATATTAAATGTTTTTACTTATAAAGCACTGGCCTTGTAAGCATTTAAATTTCATTTTAAATTTCAGACTGTTACGTAACTTTTTGTTAAATTGATTTGTTACAACTTATCGGTCAACCGTCAATAATATTTAACTCAAGATCGACTGAAAGCTAGTGACTGTCATTTAAATTACAATCATAATATTTTCTATTGGGAAAATAAATTGGTGTTAGGAAATTAGAAATGTCAAGATAATCTAGGCTATTAATTTATCTCAATAAATTTAGTTCAAAAGCTTGCTTACTATGTGTAAAAAGGTACCTACAATACGGGGCGAAAGATTTTAGATATACATACATGTATAAATAGTCGAGTCGTTTTGGCAACCGACACGGCAAAATTACGAACTAAAGACGCCGATTTATTACTACAAATTCCAATACGCATAAGTATGCCGAAGATATAGCTCGGTTAAGACCTGATGACACTTGTGTGGATGACAATTTTAAGACAAAACAGGACAACGCAACATGAAACGTGAGAGATAGGCTTAGATTTCGCTACATATGAAGGGTTAAAGACCGACTTGAAAACGTTAGTCCGTATTTAATTTAAATGCACTTTGTCTATCGTAGTGTATTGCTTTCTATACCGATGTTTGTAACGCACATAATACATATTTTAGCCACGCCTTGCGCATCCTGGGTGCCAGCAGATATTAACCGAGCTACACACATTTGTACTGTTCCTTCGTCTCATCTGATTGGCGTGTAGCACAGATCATCCCTCTTTCAGAGATCATACTCCTACCAGATATATTAAATTCAATACTTTTGCATTTCAAGTCATTGATGCTGGTGAGATTTAAACGCGAGCTTAAGTATATGTTGATGTCGCGATAGCTCTTTTTTGACACATGTTCCTTTCGTTTTGTAACCTTGATTTGTTTGTTTTTATTGTCCCTAATAGTAATCATGTACACATTGTCATTCATAACGTTAAGTTATATATTGCAATTTATACCCTGCTTTTTGTCTGTAGGGTGCCAAATTTTTATTTTAGTTTTAATTTTAGTTACATTATAGTATATGTTTAGTTAAGTTTAGATTAGGTACTTACTTTTTAACTTTCGATTTAATTGAGACTGAAGGAAAAGAGAACAGCTTCTGCTGAATATTTCCTTGCGATTGCTCTGTCTCGATTTAGTTACTTTTTCTTTTCTGTGTATCTACTATATTAAAGTCGTCCGCGAACGAACCGGCACAGTGAGTCGAATCCCAGCAACGAACCGAGAGAGTCGGTTCACTAAATATCAGCGAATCGGATATCGGCGCACTTGGGAACTAACTTCAAATTTTGGGCGCGATAGAAGCGAACTGTTAGAACATTTGTAGCAGAGTGTGAGCCGGTTCGTTCGCGAACGTCTCAAAACCATAAACGAACCTACTGAACGACTGACTGTCGACTTAATAATTTGAAAATTTGGAGCTGGAACACGAGCGCAGGGGGATTGAAAATTGATATTATACACAAATACAAAATGCATGTTATTTGTTATCGCGGTTCATTTGAGCCAACGACGGCGACTAATCGTATTATATGCGTCCTAGACGTACACGAATGGTATGACATCACGGATCAATTGAGCCGGTTCAGTGATCAGGCTCACAATGGCGATCCGAACCGAGTGAGACGATTCAGTAAAGTGAAACGTTATTCCCAAAATTAATATCTTCCCTGTAATAAGGTGTGCAGTAAACATTATTATTATTGTACTTACAGAATAGATTAGTTTATGAATTTTCCAGTATTGGATCAAAACAGACTTTATTGACGCTTCTAAAATTTGCTATGCACCTTTTGAAACCTCAGATATGATAGTCAAAAACCTGAATTATAATGTTAAACTGAAGCTCAACCTTCCAGGTAATCCTGATTTTATTTTTCTCTACTCCAATACTTTAATTGTATTATTAGATATGCCGAACCTGCACTTTAATGATGTTCATTACGATACAGATTTCATTTTGATACAAGTTTATATCCAATAGGAATGCGACATTCCAATATTCAAACAATATTCAATATGGCGACTGCATATCTGACAGATATACAAATTAAATAAATGTGACAGTTCTCTGCAATTTACAAGCAAGTACTTAAAATTTGTGCTTTCCTGAAAATATAAACGGTAAAAATGAGGGATAATGACAGTGAAATGTAAAATTTGAGTCCATCAGAAATTATGGAACAAGCCTTAGTGACCACGAACAATTTATTACCAGCTAAATTCGCAAAGGTGTATGGAAAATTTTAATCTCAATTTATGAAATGGAATGTTCAAAAAAAATAATGTTTTATTATGGGGTCGTAGAAAAAATAGTGTATGCAACTCGCATTTAATGGCTATTAAGACACTCGTATTCATTACAATACTCGGCTTCGCCTCGTATTGTAATTTTCTTACTCGTGTCTTAATAGCTATCATTATACTATTTGGAACGTCATCATCATTATTTTAGAGTATAACCGGAGAATTACATCAGCATAATAAATTTATTAATAATTCCACGTTTGAAATATTTTAAATTCTTTATTGTATACCGTCAGATGATTTTCTGCAGAATTTGCTGCTATGCCAGAAAAACAATATATTGAAGAGTATGTGTATCAAACTATATCCCATGGTTAATTTAGTTATATTTATTTTTGTCTTAATAACCTGTACATTTAATTAAATATTAACTTTCAAATTACTATTTTAATATTAATGTAATATGTTTCGTTAAATCATAATCCTCTCTCTAGTAATTATAAGTGTATTTCGAAGTACTTACTGATGCACAAACACATACACGATAGTAATAATAAGCTAGAGAATGATTTCAGTGCAAATTTCAAATCAACCGCTTTTTTTTTTAGAGTAATTTGTCTTGATAAGAGATGTTGCTAACACCCTATTACCACATATTTTACATTAGCTTGGCTTTCTAATATAATTTTTTCTACTCCCATACTTTAATTGTATTATTAGATATGCCGAACCTGTACTGTAATGATGTTCATTACGATACAGATTTTCATTATGTTACAAGTTTATATCCAATAGGAATACAGATTTTTCATTACGATACAAGTTTATATCCAATAGGAATGCGACATTTCAATATTCAAACAATATTCAATATGGCGACTGCATATCTGAGAGATATACAAATTAAATAAATGTGACAGTTCTCTGCAATTTACAAGTAAGTACTTAAAATTTGTGCTTTTTTGAAAATATAAACGGTAAAAATGAGGGATAATGACAGTGAAATGTAATAATTGACTCCACCAGAAATTATGGAACAAGCCTTAGTAGCCACGAACAATTTATTACCAGCCAAATTCACAAAAACGTACGGAAAATTTTAACCTCAATTTATGAAATGGATTGTTCAAAAAATATGTTTTATTATGGGGTCGTAGAAAAAAGAGTGTATGCAACTCGCATTTAATGGCTATTAAGACACTCGTATTCATTACAATACTCTGCTTCGCCTCGTATTGTAATTCTCTTACTCGTGTCTTAATAGCTATCATTAAATGCTCATTGCATAATATACTAATATATACTCCGGACGTACGGGTGCACGTGTACTTCGAAACACGGATCAGAATGGTAGCTCTAGTAGTAATAAGAGAAAATATCCTACTGTTGTGAATTCCTAGCGATTCTGCTATCTGATCTATCAATATTTCGCAAATTTCCGCTAAAATAACATAACCTAAAACTTGACGTAGCTACAAATGGCGTCTGTTTTTAACTTTTTCTTATGGGATTACTATGTTAGAGTGCTGTCTAGTGTGATAATACGTGCCACGCTTGCCATAACGCTCTTAGATAAACAATATCCGGTGTAGATCTCTAAGTAGTTAAGTAGAGTGTTTTAGTAATAAATATGAAAGAAAGGTTTTCGTATTTTAAGTCGAAACCGTCACGATATCTTTTACGAAATTCCCACTAAAATCTTTTTTAACAATTTTTGGAAATGTTCAAAATACTTAGCGACGCGAGAGTCAACATGGATTTACTAAGAGAAAATCAAGTTTCTTGGTTGCGTTGACGCAGGTGAGTACTTTTTCGCAATTCAGTGTAATGTTGACAGGGTTTTCGACTAAACAATCTTGTTGGAAAAATTGTATGCTATTGGAATTAGAAAAGATGCTTTGAAGTTGAAATAATCTTCTTTTTATATCAATGCAAACAATATACGATTTCGCATTTTTATTCACTGGTGTATCAAGTCCTGTTTTGCTGTTCCTATAGTACAGTACAACCTCTACCAAAAACCAAGATTTTACTGACATTCTGATCTTCCTACACAGCTTTCTAAAGAAATCAATTCACAAAAATTGCAAATAATATAAAATACTTACTTGGAAATAATCATAATCAGCAAATACAATTCAGAAATGCGCATAAATATTAATTAGAGCTGAGACAAATTAATTTATTTTTTAAAGGCTCTTTTTTTTGAATAGAAGAAGAGTATCTAATTCGTCCAAAATAAAAATCGAGTTGCCAAATGTAGTTTACCGAAGTGAATTGTGATACTGGAATTTAAAATGACTGCTATGAAAATGTGCATTTTAAGAAAATAGAAAGGGCTAGCAGTCTAGGTAAGATAAAAGCGAAGTTATTAGCGAAATACTATCACTGGACTGAATAAAAGCTAAACAGAGTGTAATTAAGACTTTGAAGACCGCATGACTGGAGCGATATTTGAAATAAAGGTATAGGAAAGAATAGAAGAATTGTTGTAAATCAAAACTAATCTCGACAAATCGGTATTGGAAGTTCGACTTTGTCTCGCCTGTCTCTCATATGAGGTATTTCATTTTCCAGACAAAAATACTTATTTGAAGATTTAATTTCTTTGAACAAACTCCACAAAATGTTCAATTTAAAAATAGGAATAGCCTTTAATCTCGCAATTTCGCAGCACAATTTATCAATTGGACGTGATTCTTAAAGTTTCTTTTTTTACAAGTGTGACGATGATTATTTTGAAGTAAATATAGATTCTCACATCTTTTAGACAGCCAAAAATACAAATCTCTGATGTATCGTAGAAAGACACATGCTGCGGGATCTATGAGTGAGCTAGTTGACGGTTGGATTGATTTGTTAGAGATTTTAAGCTACATAGCTGTTATGTCCTGTGAGGGCGGCACTTTTAAATTGATTTTTACAAGGTTGCCTATAATTTCAATTCAGCACTACTAGCAGAGAAGGAGACTACATATGATCGTTGACGAAGACTATTCACCAACAATCAACGTAAGTGTATTTTAGAGTACAGCAAATATCAAATTGGTTTTAACAAGAATTACAACCTAGTCAGAACTAGTGAAATATTGTAAAATCAACAGAAAATAAGTTTGTGATTTCTATCCGCCATCAAATCGCTTTTGTGTGTACGCCATTTACAAAGATATATTTATTATTTTAGAGATATTTACCTTGCCTGTTGAACAGTCAAGAATAAAAGTAAATAAACAAATGACAATAGCTTTTTCTTTGTGGTCAAAATATTAAGATTTCTTATAATACTTGCGTGACTGTGTAAAATGGTTTTGCAACCATATGCTAATTGTGGCTTCTTTGGCAGTTCTGCTTGTCTGTTCGTAGTGCACTTGACAGGAAAAATAGCTGATTCTCACGAGCAACGTGCTGCTGTGAATTTTTCGTTTTTACTCGGTTGAACGTAGTGGAAAATGGAGTGATGAAGCAAACAGAGTACAAAGAACATGTTCTTAATAAAACTTAAGTGTACAAATACTTCGTTCCTGTCGTCCTTCAACTGCGCGAACCGAGGACAACCTCGGCAAAATCCGTAATATCATCAGCGACGAAGGACAATCGACCAACTTGATGACAAATTTTGATCATTGATTTGGGATTGCAAAGAGTGGCAGCAAAGTTTGTGTCCATAATTCTCACCGGGTATTAAAGCGATAGTTGCGTTCAAGCCTATCGTGAGTAAAGGCATTTAAAGAAGATCCAAATATTTCAGCGAAATCATCACCGACGATAAGTCGTAGTGCTATAGGTATGATCCAGAAAGTAAACAATAGTAAAATCACTGGAAGTTACCTGGCTCGCCTCACCCAAAAACAGCTTGTCAGGTAAAATCGAATGTGAAGAGAATGCTGATATGTCTTTTTGACGTCAACGGGATCGTACAATCAGAATTCGTCCCTAAAAACCAGAGAGTAAACGAAAAATTTTATTTGAAGGTTATGAAAAGGCTAAGTAGATGTTTAGCGCTAAAACGTCCGGCTTTGTGGAATTCCGGCGAATGGTTTATATACGAGGGCGAATCAAATATGAACCGGACTTTTGTTTTAGAACATTTATTGGTACAGTAAATAAATTTTTGAATAAACCTTAATTTTCTATATAATCTCCTCCTTTATTCACACATTTTTCCCACTGAATCGGAAGTTTTTTAATTCCGTTATATGAGAATGAATCTGGTCGCGTCTGTAACATATTGCGAACGAACGTTTCACGCCTTTTTCGTCGATAGGCCAGTTTCACTTCATCAAGCAGTTGACAGTAATACGCAGCATTAACTGTACGCCATTCATCGCGAAAATCAACGAATGATACGCCTCTGCAATCCCAAAAAATCGTTGCGAGAACTTTCACAGCAGACAGATGGGTCTTGGCTTTCCGCGGTGTTGCTTCTTTAGATTTTTGCCACTCCATGCTTGCCTGTTTAGACTACGGGGTGTATTGATGCACCCACGTCTCATCACAGGTGACAATGTGTCGCAAGAAATCATTCCCCTCTGTTTGATATCGTGCCAAAAGTCTTCACGTACGGCTAGATGGTTTGCTTACTGATCTTCCGTCAAGAGGAGAGGAACCTACCTTGCCGACACTTTTCGGTAACACAAATCATATGAAATGATTGACTTATGACTCTCATACGATATTCTGACGGGTGCAGCAAATTCCCATATTGTATGGCGGCGGTCTTCTTCAATCAGCTCACGGATCGCAAGAGTATTCGTGTCACTGGTGCTTGTCCGTGGTTGGCGTGCATGAGACTCATTTTGCAAAAACTCGCCGCCATCGGAAATTTTTTTGTGCCAGTCGTAGTCTTGGGTCCTTGAAAGCGTTTTTCAGTGAACTGTGCAGTTAGTCGAAGCAAAATTTTGGCAGGTTTTACGCCCTTCCGCGACAAAAAGTTAATAATCATGCGTTGCTCAACAGACGTGAGCACCTCTTACTCAGACATGATGCTATACTAGATTCTAGCACCTGCCCCGCCATGGGTGAAACCATGGTGAAACCAACATTTAATCCAAATGACGGAGGCGGGAAATATAAAATGCAAATTATACCCTTACAATAATTTCTTAGCAAATTATTATTGATAGCATTTTTCTTCTTCAATATTTATTTAAAAAACCATTCAAACATTGTATTGTAAAGATTTATTTATGAATATTTTTAATTATTTTTATTATCACCATTCATATTAAAAATAATTTGTAATAGGTACCCATTTCATTTGATTTTTGTTTTATAGAAGCCACATGATCTCAAAGGACAATTATCACAATATGTAGTTAATTTTCAAAAACATTAGATATGTAAGGGCTTTTTCCTCATAATTCGCCACCCCCTTTGAAGAGATAGAAAAAAAATTAAATAAGTACAAAAGTTTTATAGAGTCTTCTATCTGTTCAAATAAAAAAGATAAGAGGGGTGGCGAATTATGAGGAAACACCCTGTAGATATCTAATGTTTTTGAAAATTAACTCTATATTGTGATAATTGTTACTGTTTAGTAAATTTTTGGTGAAGTTGGACTAGCAAAATTCATATTTTGATAACTATACTTACCAAGTTGATTGAGGTATATGTCATATGTTTTGATTTTTTGTAGAGGATGGAAATAATAACCTGGTTATTAATACAAAGCCCACTGATGAAGAATGTAGAATCACTGAATCTATCAGCAATCCTCAGGAGCTTAATGAAGATGATGCTGTACCCATCTTAGATTTAGAAAAATCTATTTCCAATCTGAATACCACTATAAGAAATATTGTCAAAACTTAGAGCTTTCAAGAAACTATTGACTTCTATTGAGCCGACTCTACAGGCCATGCAAGAAAGCAAAACAAGGAAAGCTTCTTTATCGTTTACCAAAGAAAAACCAAAACCAGAAGCTATTCCAAAAATAACTCCACAACGCAAGAATCCTCTATTATTTTCGACAAAAAATCAAAAATAAAAAGATAGAGATAAAAGGAAAAATGTTAATGATACCTATGATTCTGATAATAAAATAGCCATTAATTTGTTGCAATAAACTAGGAATTTTATTTTCATTTGAGATCATTCTATAAAACAAAAATCAAATAAAATAGGTACCTATTACAAATTATTTTTAATATGAAAGGTGATAATAATAATAATAATAATAATAATACTAAAAATATTCATAAATAAATCTTTAAAATACAGTGTTCGAATAGTTTTTTAAATAAATATTGAAGAAGAAAAATGCTTTCAATAATAATTTGCCAAGAAATTTTTGTAAGGGTACAATTTGCATTTTCTATTTCCCGCCTCCGTCATTTGCATTAAATGCATGTTTTCACCTATGGCGGGGCAGGCGCTAGAATCTTGTATGATGCTGATGTTACTGCCACAGTATAGAGGTGTAGAGATACAGTAGTTTCAATCGCTTTTGGCACCTTTGATGTTTGTGTCCCAAAATGGTACTGCGCACCTCACGCCCGCGCAACCAATTCTTCTATTCAGGAATAAACCAGTGGCGTCAGAACCAAATCGTTTATGAGAAAATTATGTTAATCTATTTTTAAAATTATGAAAGAGCTATATCAATAATACAAAAAAAGAGGATAAAACTTGCTTTTTATTAAGTACATATTACACACGCATTTAAAATGTAATACATTATACGTACAACACAAAATAATCCCGCCACGACTCAACAGCTGATGGCTGACTACTGCGCACTCACGCACGCGTCGGTTTGACGGAGGACAATTATTTCCCTCTATTGAAACTACTGTTTCTATTACATAGCTATATACCAAACATAATATATCAAGACGTCTCGTTACTCACTTCAACTAGGGAGCATTAAAAGGAAAAGTCCGGTTCAAATTTGATTGCCTTCGTATCATGATAACGCTCCCGCGCATACAGCTTTTGACCTTCGCATCCTATTCGCCAGATTTAGCTCCTTCAAACTTCTTTTTGTTCCCTAGGATCAAGAGGGACTTGAGAGGAAAGTGTTTTGCCGATGTCGACTACGTAAAACGCAAAGTCACGATGGCGCTAGAAGGCATCAACGAACAGGATTTTCAAAGGTGTTTCCAACAATGGAACTAACGTCTGGACAAATGTATTTAGTGCAAATGGTGAATACTTTCAGGATGAATAAAGTTGTAGTTGAATAAAAATAAGGTATATGGTTTTTATGGAGAAATTGCTGTTATTTTTGGATCTGCCCTCGTGTATTTTCCCATAAAAATGCACTTAATCTTATACTACTGTAATGCTTTAATTAATAGGAAAGTTAATGTGACGGAGAATACACTAATACGATACGAATATCTTATTTATTTTGCAGAAGGAAGACTTTATTATTTTATTTTAACTATTCACTTTTGTTTTACATTCAATGTTATGTAAATGATACGTTTTGTTATAATATCAAGAAGTTATTATTTCTGGAATGTCGTATATGCACCTAAAACTTCAATAATGTTAATAATTTAATGCTTGAATCACCTGTAATAAAACCTCCGAGGAAGAATAGAACAGGAGCGATAATAAACTGGTGGGGGAATAGGTATTATTTAGACGGAAGTTGCCACTTTAAGGCAGGTCAGTTATGGCAATATTGACCAATCATAATTTATAGAATGAGTATTTTGAATAACTTGTCATATATCCGGTATGTTTGATTATGTGTTCAGTAGCGTAACATACATATTCCAGGCATGTTTTTTTTATGTTTTCCTTAATACAGTTAAAATAAATGTTACTATATTAAAAAGAATTGAAAACATAGACCCTATACAAAATATTTATGCACGCCTATGCATTTCGGCGGCCATATTGAGTTACCACTTTGGACAAATATTTTTATTAAGGAGACTTTCCTCGTAGAATAAAACTTATTCGTAATTTATATAAATGTATAATTGTGTACAATACTTTACCTAAGAAGCATGCAAGCTTATACTGTTTACTGTTTCCCAGTATAAGCTTCCAAGTTTAGATTGAGTGATAAATTTACATAATATTAAAATCGTACTACAAAGAAAAGCATTTAAAATTAAAATTGATCTATGAATGTATTGTTATTGTTACACAACACAATTACATGTGAATACATGTAATTGTGTTGTGTGACAAGCATTGTATTATTATCTTACCCTTGTTTCAATTCCTTATACAGAAATATTTATAATTAATAGATCATACAGAAATCTGATAAATATTTAGATAAAGTCGTTAGCATTTACAATAAATACATTTAGTTATCTATTATTGTTATCCTTGGTGAACGAAAGTTTTCTTTTTTTACATGAACACGGCACAATTTAAATTACCAAATACCTTTGTCACAGTGCAAAAGAAAAAACTTAGCTAATGCAATAAACATTTTTTTTTTGTTGATTTAGCTTGACGTCATGTTATTTCACGGAATCAAGTACCAACGCGCTAGCTAGCAAGACCTCAGCTTCAAAGACATAGCCATACGTCACACGGACCAACTGACTTGATGTATAAAATACAAGAGGCAACATTTAAAATCACAGTTTACGTCAGTCTGGTGCCGCTGTTCGCTAGACAAGTCGGTGTCCTTTACTTTACTTCCTTTCACCTGCACTTTCCCTCTCTTTAGAAATAATTATTTGAGACAATTGTGCGCGCGCAAGATATTCACAATAAGCAATTCAAACATTAACACTCGAAACTTCAGTCCACCTCGTGGTATTATTATTGAAACATTGTCGTATTATGTCCATCAGATAAGCACCACCTTCACAAACACTTAAGTTACAACATTAGTCCCCCCGAAAAATCACACATTTAGTGCGTTAACATTTTGTTAATTTCCATTGCTTTGAAACTGTTCATCTGTAACTGAGCCAAATTAAACGATAGATATTCAACTTTCTTTTCTGCACATTAGAAAATTTATATCGACCAAATTATTTATACACATTATATTGACAAGATTTTTATGATGGTAATCTTAATCTTAACACAGAGAATGACGAAGATATAACTACGAAATTTTCAAAAAGAAAAAGAAACGCGTCCGTCTGTTTACATTTCGCTGCAATAGTGTTTAGTGTTTATTTAGTGCTTTATTAATGACTGAGTGTTTTAAGGATAGTAGCGCTGCATTCCTGTGAAAGGTATGTCTTAACAATAAAATCTTTTACGAATCACAACTACAATAGAATTAGATATTTTTCCCATGCTAATTGTGTTAGAACTAGTAAAATCTGCTCGTTGTAATTCTTGTGTTACACATTTGAAAGTATTCGCGCATAATACTAAATAGTGAAAGGGAAACTTTAAAACTTGTCTTAGTTTCTTGTTTTGCATTGTTTTTTCTCTTTTTTTAACCGCTATATTGCATTTAAAACACAACTATCTCCCAAATTAAGGAAATATTTATGTTATTGTTTGACTAACAACATATAGTAATTATTTTTTCATTCTCTTTGTCAATACTTGTCATGCGTGTTTACAAATATAACAATGTGTATGCCTATATAAGATACAGAATACAGACTAGGCCACTAAAAACATTCCAGCCACCGATTATATAATCAATTTACAAGAAAATGCATATTTTGCTTCAAGTGGCAAGCTTGAGTTTAATATTTCCACAACTGTCACGTGAAAATGTGCATTTGAAATAAGATCGAAATAGTAGGACTTTGAAAGCATTTATCTCTGCTACAGTTATATTATATTTTGAGCAATTTTAAAAATTCAATATTTAGGTAATATAGATCTAATTAAATAGTTATAAAAGCTTTTGCATTACCATAAGTTACAACAGAGGTTCTTCAATTATTATTTTTTTCCAAATTAATTTCATAAAGAGACTTATAAGAAACCAAAAAATACTTAAAAATTAGAAACTGATTTTTTTTTGATTATCGCAATATAAGAAAAATGAGTGCCTTACATGTTCAAGGTAATCTAGTTTTGTTCATTTTCTTGATTTTATTTTTAATAACTAATGGATCAGATTATTTTGTTTCTTTTCTACTATTTTGACTACGTCTTATTTGTTTTATTATAATAGATTTTGCTTAGTTTTGTTGAGAAATATTCACAACCCCATTTTTGACAGATATTAAAATAATTATATCATAAACAAAAACTAATTTGTTTCAGTAAATTGATCATTTCGTCTCAAAATATGGTTTTTTTCTTTTTGGTACATTTTAAATATAGACCAATTTATGAAACAGATAAATCAATATTGAAAGTAGAAACTTGTGTTAACTTGATTAATGATTTATTTACATGCAACATTAAATTGAATATAAAACGTTTTGCAAGTTTTGAAATAGTTTCAATGAATATATTAATTTTCAACTGGTGCCTAGAATATGGAATATTTTAAACTATTGGTTTTGTAAAGATGACGTTTATTTCGCTTCTCTTTTGATATAGCTGAAAAAGGCATTTCTATTTAACACCAGCTAATGTTGAAATTAGTTTTCATTTGCTCTTTATCAATCTACTAATGTATTAATTTGGAAGTTAAAGAAGATAATTCTCTACGTGTTGTGTATTGTTATAGTTTTTTAAACTTGGAAATTCATAAACTTAAACTAGATCGAAATTGATTATAACATTATTTGACCATTTATAAGCAATTTCCATTTAACGAGTAATTCATCGCTCATTATAGAAATACATATTGCATAAGTTGAAAATAGTATCTTCTTAGAATGGAGGAAGAACACAAAAAAGAAGCTAAAGAAACTTAAATAAAATTAAATATGATATCCTACAACCATTTTTTTATTTGTGTTGGTAATAATAATAGTGAAATTGACTTGCTATTATCTAATAAATCAGATAATTTCTGCAGTTGATTTTTAAACATTTATCATCTTTAATATAGTATTTTTGAGATACTTTCATAATAAATATTATAATTACATTAAAATTTCAATAATATACAATGTGTGTACATACAATTTTGATATTGAAAGGAAAATTTCATGAAATATTTATATCTTCGGGTTCACCAGAAAATGTTATGTCAAATACCGTATTCAATTTTAATTTTGAGTAAATTTTGCATATTAATCCAGAAAGTGACGTTTTTAGAATAATTTTATGAACTAATTTATTTATATTCTTTACACTTATTGGAATAAAAAATCAAATTTAAAATTGTTGACAAATTACTACATTCTCAACTATTGTTTCTGCAAATTGATTACTATATTTTCGAGATATGTGATCCAGATTTTGGCGGGATATTTGAATCACACCTTATTATTCTAAGGCAGGGTATATTATATATGAAATTATCGTTACTTTTACGTTGCTTTTGTTCATGAAATTGTTTATAAAGCTTTGCGATGTTAATTTTGTTTTGTATAAGGAAACGCGTTCATATGAAAGGGGTTAGAATTGTAGTGTCCGGTTCTGTGCAAATTAAAAAATATCCATGTCTAGTACTATAATCATGAAATTGAATTAGTGCAGATTCAGTTTGACCAGTTTAAATATTTTATGAACGTAAATGCAAGGTAATGAATATTTGCTACCAATATTCATTAAAATGTAGCGCAAACATATTTCTGATTGTTATTCTTCCGTGTGGATCATTCTATCAATGATAAAATTTGATTGGAATCTATGCTAAATGCATGTGCGTCTCTCTTCTTTTAAAAAGTTTCAATTGCTTGTATAGTAATAGTTCTTTGTTTTGAATTTTGAGTTGTCTGTTTCTATTGGAAGGTACATATATACTCTTCATGCTGATGAAAGTCAAGACCAAAAATATTATTTAAATTTTAAAAAACATTAGAATAAGAACTAATATTAGTTCTTAGAAGACTTTATTATATTGCATAAATATTAAATATTTTGTATAATTCTGTAGTAGGTATAAAGGTATTGCACTTTATTTTATGTATTAAAAAAATCAATGTATGTACTTGATAAAGATATATATTCTTAACTTTAATTTTTAACTTATTTTCTTCTTAATTTTATATCTTTAGTTACCATTTTAACTTTTCAATTTGTTCCAAGTTTATACATGTAATTGTTTTGACAAAATAATTATCAGTGAAGTGAGTCATATAAATTTTAAATACGTTTTGGGTACAGATTTGTTAAAAAGTATTTACTTACAAATATTACTTCTACTCATCGAACTTTCCGCCCCATGGGCTTAATGGTTATTTCCCTTCTCGCTTACCTTTAAGTGTTCGGTCATGAGCGATTCGATTACTGACTTCCCTACTGTTTCTACATTGCACTTACCAACATCTACTATTTCACAATATTTTCTTATATTCTTGATATTTTATTCTGTACATTTGTTTTTAATGCAATCAATTCGGGCGTTCTTAGCAGTTACTTAGCTTTTTGCTAGTTTATAATTTCTTTTTTCAAAATTGCTACCGGAAGTAGGTCTTTTTGTTTAAGCAAAAAACAGTTTTTTTGAAAAAATATTTACATTATTCCCAAGAATTTTTGTATAAAAGTCATACTTCTACTCTTATCATATAGCAGATTTTTGCAAATATCTCACAAATTTTGCACACATTTATTAGAACATGAATGTATTTAGACCTGCATTTGGAATAATTTTTGTATAAAAGAAATGTCAAAATTCGGATCGGTAACACATTTACTCTTATCGAAAAGCAGTTTTTTGCAAATATTTCTCAAATTATGCATTTAATAGAATTTTATTTTATTAAGAAGATAGGGAATTTAAAAGATAATTTGGAACAACTTTTGTATACACATTTCGGAAGGCACGTAGATACATATAAGAAAGTCGTGTGGCTCCTACAACTATTTTTTTTTAATATTTATTCATCCATGTAACATTTGTTACTTATTCAAATATTATTACTTCATCAACCTCTATGACTTGCCACTTCATTATCTAGCGTATATTTATCAAAAAAATTTAAGGCAGATAAAAGATTATACAGCAACAATTTCAAAATTTTGTTTTAAAATATTTTAAATATCTGCTGTTTTTTTTTTAAAAGCTTCAGTACTTTTGTCAGTAGAAGAATTTATCAAAATCTAATCACATACAGGCCTAAGTCGAAAGTGTTACTATGTTATGTTATGTGTTATATTGTTGTTCTATACTTGCCCTCTTAATCTCTAAGAAGATATAAATTTTGCATGTGAGGGTTAAATCAACGATAACTCTACAATAAACCAATCTATATTTGGGAAGAATATACAATATACTATATATCTTGTGTTCTTAACTACTATTTACCATAGACGGTGCAAGGTGCAGTCAAAAATAATAAATATTTTTCAAAAGTTATTTACTTAAAGCTTAAGCTACATTATCTTTTAATTAAAATTCTTAATCAATTACTCAAACTATACTGCTCTCATTAGGAACCTGTTCAAATTATATGGTGTTTATATTATTACATTGGCATTTAAAATATTTATTCAAGTTGTAAAATTATAACTAGTATTTGGAGTGTTATGCATTTAAAATCAAGCACAGATTTACTCTTCATGTAATATTTTTGTAAATATGTATTATGTAGAATTTTAGGGATAATACTGATGACAGTTTTGGTAATAGCCTTTGGTAGTTTTTTAATGTATGAAGAAGTTGAAAGTGCACGTTATTTTTTAAAACGTCAAACATGAACAACTCAAGTGTTGTAATATTTGGAGATCGAGGTGATCATCGATCTCTTTTTATTAATCTAACTCCAAAGAACTTCCTCAAAAATGTAATGTTGTTCGTGCAGCATGTACATACTTTTGAAAGTAACCAAGTTAAGTCTCATAATTTAAATATCTACCCGAAGAAGTTGTTTTTGAAATAATTTTGTTATTGATAATTATTAAATTGCTCTAAAATAAACCTAGCTTTGTTGCCACGGATATAAAGGGAGGTTGAAAATGACTCGAATGGGTTCGTATAAATATTGCACTGCGCCATTTTTTTTTTGCGAGTTCGTTGCGAGAACTTGGCCTGATGCACTCCATGCACTTAGATTTAACTTACTAATGAAAAATAAAGACAGTAAAACGGTGGCAATATTTTATTAACATTAACACTGTGATAAATGCGAACGAAATAATAAAATGAATACAAATACGCCAATTGTGTAGGACACAAATTAATAATAGGGTAGCTTGCCAAATTCAAATAACTTTCAGTCTACTAGGAATACGCGGTACATACATACATATATACTCATGTACACATACATATTTCATATTGCGTGTTTTTTTTTACATGTTTTAATTCGTTATACTTTAGCTCTGATATGACATAACTTTAATTGTTATTTCTAATGTTCTACTCAATAATTAAAATCGTGTTGTTAAAGGTAAATTACCTGTTATTATTAAACAAATTGAATTATTTAAATGCAACAATAAATTTATTCTGAATTTAGTACTCGGTTTCAGTGATTTCAAAGTTCTAAAATCGTATTGTTATTTTTCTTATAAAATTTCTAATTCTGGTTTTAAAACTTCGATAGTAGTTCAGTTATGTAACTAGCAATTTCTCTTATTAAAATTACCACTGTTGGTACAAAACACTATGGTTTTCTATATTGTAATGCTTTAATATATTGAAAAAAATATTTTTAGCTCTAATATTTCTTCGAATACACACTTGGTAGTAACTAAGTTAGTATTAAATACGGTGTAAATCACAAGAAAGAATCAGCTGTTTGTGTACAACCGCCTTAAACAATGAGTTCGCGAAACATGCTGGCAATAAACCGCTATTGCACAAAGTACCACTACAAGTAAATTCACTCGTTCTCGTTGCTTTATTGCAGAATTCTTTAGATATAACGTCATTGTTATGGGAACGGTGGAAAGGAATAAATAATTCAAACTCTTTAAGACAGGTATATAATAAAAGCATAATTATATATATACATATAATAATTCAATTTTTATATATTTATTTATGTATGTATACATACTTGATTAAAAGATAATGATAAAGAAAAATATGCGAAAGTCCTCAATTGTTTTACCTTGTTTTATGGCCGTCTTTATATATGAAAGATTATCTTCGTTCAAGTAATAATAATATATTCAAGTATTTTTGCACCTTTTAATAAACCTCTGTTAAAATATGGAAATTTCAATGCCAGATTAGAGCATTTATTTAACTTTTTATATCTATTTTATTTTAGAATAATTTGAATGAGTTTGCCTGTATGGAAACTGACATTTTTGGTCCTTCTACTTATGAAAATACAACCCAAGTTCGAGTCCTAGTATTCTTTACGTTTTTTCTCGAGGATTGAGTTTTTAGATGTTTGCACTTTTCTAAAGATCATATTTCTTTTCTTTGGCCTTCAATAGGCTCTGTTTTCAGGCAGTCTATGCTACGTCATTTAAATCATGTGCTTCGCCTATTGTAGGTATTGTAAAAATGATGACTTCTGCTATGGTTGGCAAGATGACTTGTCCAATAGTGATATTTCTATGCAAAATATAACGCCATCTCACAGTAAATGTCCAAGTGTACCATCCTCATAATGGGAAATTTTGAGTATTGCTAAATACGAGATGGTCATTCAGCAGTAGGTACTAGATTTGTATACCGGGTGTCCAGTTTAAAATGCAGTACATGGGGATATTGGAAATCGTTGGAGATACAACGTCGGTTAAATGGGAGAAAAGTTGCGTATTCATTTGTCCACGAATAATCCGACATCAGATTTTGAAATTTTTGTTTCATTGGGCAGATACAGGGTGAAAAAGAAAAAAATGCATTTTTGAAAATCTTCCATATTTTGTTTCCTAGAAGAGATAAATTTACAAACGTTGTAAGCTAGGGATAACAAGTCATGAGGATTTTAAAAATGATTAAAAAAAATCTAGGTCTACTAAATTTTGCGTGACAATAATCAACTTTTGTTTTTCTTATGGCAGCCATATTGGGTTTTGACATATTTAATATCTTCAAAAAAATGCTATTCAATGATGTATAACATGTTTATGTTCAAGATAGTAAAAACATGAAAAATAGAGAAAGTAAAATTTTAACATAGTAGGCCATGGAACTGTGGATATCTTAAGTGTATACTGATAAAAAAAACAAAAAATAACAAGTCTCCAAGTACTGTTAAAATATCTTTAACATTTTATTTATTAGTATTCATTAAATAAAGGTGGTTAGGTAGCTGAATCATTAATGTAACGACTGTTCAAATAAGCCACCGTTCATTCGTATGCACAATCTACATCGTGTTAGTACTGCATCACAAGATTGTCTAACCATGTTCGGTGTCATTCCATTCACTGCTTCTTCAACTGCTTGACGTAATTCTTCCACATTTTCATAAGATCTCGAATACACCTTGTCTTTCAGATAGCCCCATACAAAAAAATCAAGAGGTGTGAGGTCCGGGGACCTAGCAGGCCACCCTATTGGTCCTCGATTACCAATCCAGTTATTGTAATATTGATTATTTAAATAATTTGTAACCAACAAGGAATTGTGTGGAGGCGCTCCGTCTTGCTGAAAATACATATTTTGCAACGTGGCAAGTGGAAGTTCTTCAATTCGTTCAGCAACATGTGTGCGCAAAAGTTCTAAATACCTTTCAGAATTTAACCGATAACATGGGTATTAATAACTCCGATCCAGACATTAAATCCCCATCTTACTTGCTGTCTAATGCCACGAACTAGGTGTGGATTTTCATCGGACCAAAAGATAGTATTTTTACGATTAAACATTCCAGAGTTAGTAAATCGACTCTCATCAGACCATAAAATTTTCGCAAAAAAGTTTGGATTTTCATTATGTTTTTCGATGAACCAATGACAGAATTGTGCCCTCCGTATTTCGTCACCATTTTGAAGCTCTTGACTGGCTCTTTCACGATAAGGTTTGAATTTGGCACGCTTTAAAATGGTACCAGCTGTTGACCTAGCGACGCCAAGTGTATTTTCAATTACCCGTAAAGACGTACGGGGATTTTCAACTACTGCTTGAAGAACATTATTTTCATTATTTTCATGGTTTTGCCTTTTTTTTTGGGTTTGACAAAACTTCCATGCATTATCAAATTATCACGAATCGGCGAAAAATGCTTTTTTATGTCTGTCGCCTTTCAGGGTATCTATCGAAATACATTTCTGCAGCCAATTCATCATTTCTTCCACACAAAATAAAACACTCCAGCATTTGATATTTGTCACTATTTGTAAAACGACCCATATTAGGTTTGCACAGTACAGATACTTATAACAATACAATGAGATTAACAATAAGATTACCGACAGTTCAGAATAAACTTCACAGCTTTTAGAGTTGTTTAATACAAATGTCACATTTATTATCACGGCCTACTATGTTAAAATCTTACTTTCTCTATTTTTCATGTTTTTACTATCTTGAACATAAACATGTTATAAATCATTGAATAGCATTTTTTTTTGAAGATATTAAAAATGTCAAAATCCAATATGGCTGCCATAAGAAAAACAAAAGTTGATTATTGTCACACAAAATCTAGTAGACCTAGATTTTTTTTTAATCATTTTTAAAATCCTCATGACTTGTTATCCCTAGCTTACAACTTTTGTAAGTTTATCTCTTCTAGGAAACAAAATATGGAAGATTTTCAAAAATGCATTTTTTTTCTTTTTCACCCTGTATCTGCCCAATGAAACAAAAATTTCAAAATCTGATGTCGGATTATTCATGGACAAATGAATACGCAACTTTTCTCCCATTTAACCGACGTTGTATCTCCAACGGTTTCCAATATCCCCATGTACTGCATTTTAAACTGGACAGGGAGTCTCTTTTCCAGAGCAATGTTTGACTTGTACCTAACCTTCTAATGTCACATAAATGTTAATAAGAGACAAAACTTTATCAAAGTCTTTAATGTTCATACAAACATTATTTTTGAATTTACCTTATCTTTTTCCAACTTTTTGATGCAGTTATTAAATTCAAGGAATTTTATTTTTTCTTTAATAGTCTTTGCGTAACCAATTTTACTTTCTTATACGTAGTATAAGGAAGTATTGTGATGATGAAAATTTTCGACCTCGAGATTTTTGCAGATGTCCACGTTTTGAAGTCCCCTGATACCAAAAAAGTGGTTTTTAAAAAATGTCTCTCTCTCTCTCTCTCTCTCTCTCTCTCTCTCTCTCTCTGTGTCTGTGTGTGTGTGACCACGATAGCGGTCAAACCGCTGTAGATATCAATTCCAAATTTTGTATTTACGTGTATAATCTGCCTCTTGAGAACTGATTAGTTTTTCAGTAAAATCGGTAGACCGGAAGTAGTAGTTTACTTCAGTGAAAAAATCGAATTTTGCAAATATTTCGTCAACTACTAAGTTTAAACAAATTTATAAAGAATACATATGTACTTTAAATTAAAATTGAGAACCATTTTATTTAAAAAGTGTTTCGAAATTACTACCGGAAGTAGGTCTTTTACTCTTATCGAAAATCAGTTTTTTGCCAATATTTTGCAAGTCATGCTTTTTAGACAGGTACGCTACGAATATAAAAGTATTTAGAACTTAATTTCCAATATCTTTTGTATAAAAAAAAATTCAAATTTCGAACCGGAAGTATCACTTTTACACTTACCGAATAACGATTTTTTGCAAATATGTCGTAAATTATGCATTCTATATACTATATATATATATATTTATTAAGAGTACAAAAGTATTTAGAATTGGATTTGCAATATTTTTTGTATACATGAAATTTCAAAATTCGGGCCGGAAGTAGCACTTTTACTCTTAGGGAGTAGCACTTTTCTGCGAATATCTTTCAAAGTATGCATTCTATAGCGATTTATTAAGAGAATGAAAGTACTTAGAATAGGATTTTGAATAAGTTTTGTATAAAAAAATTCGTAAAATTGTATAGTTTGAAACGCTCATACGTATAAGAAAGTCGTGTGGTAGCCACACTTCATTTTTTTATTTGGATTTATAAAAGGAGAATATAACAATAAAATGTTATCGTTATCATCTCTAGTCTTCTATGGTTAACACTGACGTTATGATACAACTACTCACATACTCAATTCTGTCCTTTCACCTTTCAGAGAGCTGATAGATCTGAGACATATTGTTCACCCATATCACTTTCATTCTTTTCTATATTGTGGTGTACGAACTAAATCTCACTGCCGAGTATAACAGGTGTGTTTTCCATTTTTTAGCTATTTCTCTTGCCAATTTCATTCTTTTCGCAAACCTCGCATCTTCCATCCTTTGGAAATGGTCAAGCCGTCTTAATTATCCCCACTGTTGTTCCTAATGGTATTATATTATTTTCAATTGTTTTCTGAATATTTCGTTTCACGTTCTATACATTCGCGCCTTTTCCTGAATCTTTCGTAATAGCTCATTGTTAAGTCTACTTGGTTGTATTTATTCTACTACTTAAGTATTTTTTTAAATGATCTCATTGAATGATCTTCTACGTATCACAAGTCCGTGCGTTTTTTATTTTCCATTTCCTAAAAGCTGACGTTATAGACGATGTCTTTTGCTCTTTCTGTGCTTCATCAAGAATTAAAACTTAAAATGGGGTTAGAATACATCCTTGCTTTAGGTTGATGGTATATTTACACGTACAGCTGATAAAACGAATGACTTTAAAATGATTTTAACAAAAATCGTAGCGAACCTTGGGAGAATGACGACTTGTCTAGCAATAGCACATTGCTCTACCTGTATTATCAAGTGCCATCTTAGAATAAAACATAAGTAGCATACATAATGTGTTACTTTGTGAAGTGGAGCTTTGATTCGAACATAGGAGGATGGTTCCAAAAGGTCAGTGAAAAAGGGAAGACATGTAGAGAAATAACGATATTTTTTCCTAAATTTTTGGCGTTTTGATTGTTACCACCCTTTCATGTACGTAAGAATCAAAACGGCAAAAATTTGAGAAAAAATGTCGTTATTTCTCTACATGTTTTCCTTTTTAGCTCGAACACTTTTCCCAGCAATGTTTAGAAGGTTCGATACCCTGTTTATAGTGAGAACCGCCAAGTTCATCAAAATATCACTCAACCGCAGACTTCACCTCTTCATTGTTAGTAAATCTTTTACCACCGAGCCATTTTTTTAAGTTTGGGAAGAGAATATATTTCGAGGGGATCAAATCTCGAGAAAAGGGTGCGTGAGGAAGTACATAATTCGAACATTAACTCATTGAGTTTGGCCACCGCGATAACGAATCTCTGAACTGGTGCATTATCTTGATGAAACACCATTTTATTTCTCGCCGAATGCGGTAGTTTTACTTTCTTATACGTAGTATAAGGAAGTATTGTGATGATGAAAATTTTCGACCTCGAGATTTTTGCAGATGTCCACGTTTTGAAGTCCCCTGATACCGAAAAAGTGGTTTTTAAAAAATGTCTGTGTGTCTGTGTGTCTCTCTCTGTGTGTGTGACCACGATAGCGGTCAAACCGCTATAGATATCAATTCCAAATTTTGTATTTACGTGTATAATCTCCCTCTTGAGATCTGATTTGTTTTTCAGTAAAATCGGCAGACCGGAAGTAGCAGTTTACTTCAGCGAAAAAATCGAATTTTGCCAATATTTCGTCAACTACTAAGTTTAAAGAAATTTATAAAGAATTCATATACATTCAAAATTAAATTTGAGACAAATTATCTTAAAAAGGTTTTTGGAAATTCTAACCGGAAGTAGGTCTTTTACTCTTATCGAAAATCAGTTTTTTGCGAATATTTCGCAAGTCATGCTTTTTAGACAAGTACGTTTCGGGTATAAAAGTATTTAAAACATATTTTTGAATATCTTTTGTATAAAAAAAATTTCAAAATTCAGACCGGAAGTACCACTTTTACTCTTATCGAATAGCGATTTTTTGCAAATATGTCGTAAGTTATGCATTCTATATAAATTAATGAAGAGTACAAAAGTATTTAAAACTGGATCTGCAATATTTTTTGTATATATGAAATTTCAAAATTCAGACGGGAAGTAGCACTTTTACTCTTAGCGAGGAGCACTTTTTTGATAATATCTTGCAAAGTATGCATTCTGTAGAGATTTATTAAGAGAATAGAAGTACTTAGAATAGGATTTTGAATAATTTTTGTATAAAAAATTCTTAAAATTCTCTAATTTGAAAGGCTCATACGTATAAGAAAGTCGTGTGGTGGCCACACCTCATTTTTTTCTTGATTTCATCAGTTAAGCGCTGCAATAAGTTCGTATAATACACTCCGTTTTTTGTTTTTCCTTTTTGAAGATAATCAATAAAAATTATCCGACACAAATCCTATAAAAATAATATAATGACCTTGCCTGCAGATGGGACCCTCTTTCTCTCTCCTTGGGGCCGATTTTCCACTTCTAGTCCATTTTTTTTACTGTTTCTTTGTCTCAGGTGTGAAATGATGGACGCATGTTTTATCCATGATTATGAATTGATACAAAAATACGTCTTTATTGCTGTGAAATGTCGTCAAATACTCGATTGAAATATCCTCATGACACTAATTTTGTTCCAATGTGAGTAAAGCTGGCATCTATCTTGTGTACAGTTTTTTCGTGTTCAAATGTCACTCAATATGCGATGTACAACATGTTTTGAAATGTTTATCCATGCCTGCTAGCTCGCGCACTTTCGGTCGATGGTCATCCAATACCATTTTATGGGTTTTTACAATTTCTGCCGTGGTTATCTCATTTTCTCTACCACTACGATGTTCGTCTTGGCAGCTCATACAGCCTCGTCGTTTAAACTTTGCCATCCATTATTTTACTATTTAAACAATGGGACAGAGTCGCCCAGAGTAGAATCTAGCTCGGTTTTGATATTGGTTGGACCAATGAGACCTTTCAAATGAATGCATTATATCACATAACTATTGATGGCTGCCAAACATTTAATAAAAAACGCACTATCTTCAAACTTCAAACTTAAGCTTTATAAGGTTGATACCTTCTAGCATAGTAATTTATTTCAAACACCAATCGCCATTCATCCGTCAGGTTGGGTATTTCTGGGACCACCATCGTAGAGCCTAAATAGCGTATGAAATAATGGTTCCAGTTTTTCTGTAAAGCAAAACAAAAAAAGGATAAGGTATTACAATTTTTTTCCTTAGCTTAGTATATGTCCTGTAATGGTCCTGCTGATGTGACTAACCTTCAGAGAAATTTAAATGTATTGTCTTCATGGTGTGAACGTTCTGGACTCAAGTTGAATGTGGATAAATGTTGTGCAGTAACCTTCACACGGTCTTCAACTTCGTACAATTCTTCTTACTTCATTGGTGACAACAAATTAATGAGTAAAACGGAATTTAAAGATCTTGGAGTTACCTTCGACTCCAGCTTGAGCTTCAAATCTCACATAGAGAACATTTGTACATCTGCGTTCAGATGGTTGGGTTTTGTTATGCGTGTGTCTAGGTATTTCACTGATTCAGCATTGTTGAAATCTCTATACTCTGCCTATGTATTGAGTAAGCTAGAATATGCCTCCTTAATATGGTTTCCTATTTATGCAAGTGATTGTTTGGAATTGGACCGTGTTCACCGTAGGTTATTCAAGTTTCTCACGTATCGGGCAGATGGTGTTTATCCGGAGAGGGGGCGTGGCGATGGGTGCTCTGTTGCAGAGTCATGGTATGGTATCCTTGAGTGAGAGGAGATACGCTACATGTGAGAGATTTTTGCTCAGAATGTTGAATGGCAGCATTGACTGTCCCCATATCCTGACCCGAATGTCATTTCTGATACCGCGGCTTAACTCCAGACATAATTGCACTTTTGCAACACCTTTTGCGCGAACTAACATCATGAGACGAGCTCCAACTACACGCTTTGTCGATTGGCGAACAAAAATGTTGACCTATTTGCGTGAAGACTGTGACTGTGGATATTGGATCATCATAGAATTTGTTGTTACATACTTACTTTTTCTTCTTTCTTTTTTTATATTATGTATACACCTATAATATAGTTTGTAACCCTGTTTTGGGCTTTGCCTGTTGGGAAATAAAGAGGATTATTATTATTATTATTATATAGTTTGTTTGACTTGACTCTCTCGTGTACCTATAAATTTATTAAAGCGTTAATTACTGCTTTATTAAGGAAACACTATTTCCTGGCTTGATAACGTTTCGAAATCAAAATTTATTTCTTCTTCAGATACTGCAAATCGGCTAAGAATAATTTTGATTCCGAAACCGACAATCATTGTTTGAATATATCTTTTTTGCCTTAATTCCTTCTCGTTAAGGCAATAATCAACGCTGTACAATATTAAAATACTACTCAATACAGTTTTAAAATCTTTTGAATATATAATGTAACAGTACATAGAAATAAAAATAAATTACGCAGTATCTATTTACATATTTTTCATAATCTATTCGAAACGTGAACTTATTTGAATATGATATTGTACATTGATACATGCATATATACAATGTACATATATACATAAATACAATATCACAATGTATATTATTTATAAAATTCCTTATCAAATTAACATGAATGAGTTTGTGATAAAATAGAGGGTTCCTATACGTATATACATGCGTTTAGTATGCCATGTGTATTTGTGGTCCTCATACGTCACATCGTTTTAACCGTAACTATGAAGGTGTTTATCAAATTACTGGTTGTCGGTTAGCCTTACGATAAATAAAAAAAAATCTTTAGATTCACTATTTGTTTTGGATATTAATAATTGTGTAGTCAATGTGTTTTTTGATGTATTTTGTAATCCAACATTTACCGGGATGCTAAAGAAACTAAGGTAAAAATTACATATTATACCTATTAGAGAATGTTTTATATACACCAAAGGATCACAGTATTGGTATAATAATAACAGCTCTTTATTTCACAATGAAATATACATGAAATACGTCCTAACAAATAGCTGACAATAAACATTATTTCTTACTTAACCTAATATTTTTCAATGAAAGTATTTACATGATAAAAATAATTGTTTGATACTTATTTTAAATATTCTTTACATCTTTGAAATCTAAATGTAATTCAGTCTAATGTAGCCATAAGCGGATATTTTCCATATTTGTTTATTAATAATCATATTTGACGTTTGATATGGTATGTACTTTATACGGTCTATTTTTTCCAAATGATGTATGTGATTTTATTTGTTGTAAATTATAGAAAATAATACACAATAGAAGAGATATTATATATTTGTTTGTCCCAGAGGCCCACGCATCTCTCAAATAGTGTTTAACAAATCGTGAGAACTTAAAAAACCACATTATGTAAAGAAGCAACTAACAACAAAGTGTCTGTTTTCAGTAAATATGGGCGGGCACACTTTATTTTTTCTCATTAGTTCGGAAATATTTAATTGAAAAATGTTGCTGAGCATAATTTTTCTCACAATCGCACAGTGTACGATTTGACTAATCTAGGAAGACAAAACTCGGGAAGCTATATATGGGATTATAAATTATATTTATTTTATAAATTGGAACGTTACAGTAAATAAAAGACAAAACTGAATGTATAAGATGACATTTATTAATCTTTTAATAAAATTCTTATATCTATTTCATGTTTAGATATTCGCTTCCGAGGAAGTTTTCTTAACAATGTTATATAGGGGTCTGAAGACACTAACATGTGTTTAATTAAATCATAATTAATTCTGTGTCTTGTGGTTTTTAATGTATGCCCCAATTTGGCTTTCCTAATTTCTTTATTTTTGGCCTCCGAAGTCTCCTCGGACATTTGTCCTATCGGTATTACCGAATTTTTTTATTATGTCTGCTCCGTGTACCAAAATTTTATGAACTGTTGTAGGCATATTATACCATGGGTATAAACTTAAATATATTTCCCTGGTCTCCGCACAGTAGTTATGAAATGTTCCGGTATTGATTTCATAGCCTGAAGCTATAGCTCCAAGAATTGTGTCAAAACGATGAATAAGATTTTCGTTGTGACCTGTAATCCGCGCCGTTGTGGCATAATTATAAAAAAATTCTCGTGCGGTATTTCCGTCGTTGCTCGTACCAAATCCTGGTTTAACTTTGTCTACGATGAGACCAACTTCTTTAAATCTTTTCTTTATTTCATCTTTAGTTTTTATGAAAGTTTCTTTATTTTTATCTCCTCTGACTTGCCAGTCATAAATGTTCATGCGGTAACTAATATGTAAAAGATATTCCATTGTACGAATGTATGCTTGTAAACTCGAGATACCAAATCGGTACATATTCTCGTCAGGCTCTCTAACCATTGATGCCAAATTCATCTTCTTTGATGTTGCCTTGCAGATGGAACACCTTTGAGTCCATTTATTATCGGTTACAGCGTTACATACTTTACCGTCAATCATAGACAAAATCATTTGGTGCGTGATCGAGATGGTTACGCCTCTGACTTCCACGAGAGTTGGCACTAACTCCCATATTTGGTATTTAAAGCCTTAACATTCCTCGTTGATCAATGCTTCGCATTCTTTCTTATAAATGAATTTGATGATTCTACAGAATCTTGGTGAAGATGGTCGAGGATTTTCCCATATGATTTTCTATGCACTGTTTACTAGTATTATAGGAACTAACGATATGACAAACATATATTCGTCTGTGCTATCTGGATCTTCAAATGGTTACTTGTACAAGCTATGACCTGAAGATCCATCACATCCCCACTTGTATATTAAAGTGTAATTTAACATACTTGCATCTAACCTCTCTCCGAGAATATTTGTGCATATTCTCAATGCAGTATGGCTCAGAAGAGCATCCAGTCTTACTTCTGCCGATATTTCGGTTACTGTTATATTTTCAACAAGAGGATAGCACTGCTTCTTCACCTGTGCTACGTAATCATAGCAAGGGTATGGCATTGAATCCCCTTTCTTTTGCCTCTTGTTGAACATTTTTATATGTGTGGACAGTGAAATTATTTGATATGAAAAATGCCAACGCTTCTTCAGGAGTATATGGTCTTTGCTTTTTTTGAGCACCAATAATCCTTCGAGCTTTCTTATATGTGGTGGCTCGTTTTGGTGAGGCTGTAGACAATTCTTGAATTAATTTAGCAGCATTACGTTTACCACTAGCTCTGACACTTAACTGTGCAGCAAAAGTCAGTTGATCTTTACTGTAGTTTTTTAATAAGTGTTGAATTTTCTTTTTCATCGATTTTTTTGAACTTTCCATAATAGTGTTCTACGGTCTGCCACCACTAGTACTTGGTTTAGAAGAACACGTTTCCATTTGCTACAATTAGGGGAATTTAATTAATTGAATTGATTGTGATCTACATTTTGCTGAAAATACTAAAGCAAAAATAGTCAATGATATTCCTTTATGCAGAGAACCAAGAAATAATACCTTTTCGTGATACACCTGACTTACTGATAGATAACAAAACCCACAAATTTAGAGATGATTTTAGAAAGTGTGATAGTCACATTTTGATTACCAAAATAAATTAGGAAAACAGATTAAAATTTAGAATTACCATTTAAATAAAAAACCTATAAAAGATACTTGCTGTTTTCAAAGAACATTTTATAAATGATGCCGCTGTCTGTTACGTTGTGGTAATTCATACTAACTAATGATACAAATAAAACATTTTTTTACTATAGTTTCAACTCTGGTGAGTCAAGCAGTTACTGCATATGAAGATAAATAATATAGATAATGTTTTTAGAGGAATGTATACTAGTATAACAGCAATAAGTTTATTTAGATAACCTTAATAAAAAAAGAATAGAAAAAAGCTATTATGCAAAAAAGGATTTAATTATTTAATTTTTTGTCATAATGGTTATTGCTTTCTTTATTTCACTTTATTCCTTTTGCAATATTCATTCAGAATATCGTTATTTATTTCAACTAGTAATTTTAAGTTCATAAATTAAGAATTTGAAAATGATTTTATTCAAAATCAAATGAGAAGTCATTGCAACAATTACAGTATTCTACAAATAAAAATACATATACATGACGGCCACCGAGGTATCCGAGATACTTGTATATGACTTCAATGACTAATTTTAAGTAAAAATGATTCTACTCACTTGTCCCGGATTCGTAACGTTTCTTGACGTATCGGAGTTTGAAATTGAAGCAAATTACTAGAGGGTTTAGGGCAAAATGTGGTTTATTTTAAATGTAACCGTAATGCAATTATTAAAACTGCTCATTGTGACCACAGCATTGTGTAGTGCATAACTCAATTCTCCGTCGGAGCTCTCGTTCCGAGTTGTAGTTCCCCATATTGTTTTTTACCTCATAAAAAGCTGCATGAATCTATTGGATGAGCTGGTCCCTATTATTAGGCTGTCCCCATATGAAAAAATCTAGTAAGATGAGATCTAGAAATCGCGGTGGCCAAACAATAGGACCACCACGACCTATCCATAGATTTGGATACTATTCATTGAGGAAATTAGTAATATATCTCCCATAATTGGCCGGCGCACCGTCATGTAGAAACAACATCGTCCTTCTGATTTGAAGAGAAATGACCTCAAGTAGCAGAGGTAGATCGTTCTCCAAAAAAGCCCGACACATTTCGCTGCTCAAATTTTCGTCGGAAATATGTGGTTCGATAACTTCATTATTAACTCTGCCAGCCCAACCGTTTACGGAGAATCTTCTCTGGAAATGGGTTTCTCGAATAGCATGAGTATTTTAGATTACCTGCACATGTTCGTTGTGGAAATTGTTGATTTCATCTCTGGTAAATGTGGCGTCATCACAGAAAAGGGTCCTTGAAAAAGTATCGTGATTATTGCTCCACCATTCACAAAGACGAACTCTTTGGGGAAGATCCGTGGGGAGAAATTCTTCTACCGGTTTGTATTGATAGGGATGCAGTCCGTTTTCTCACAAAGTGTCGTGCATAGCCGTCCTATTTTGTCCAGTAAGAAAATAAATTCTACAGAATTGTTTTTTCGCATAAGTTCTCTTCCACAAGTCGGTTTAGAGAACGCACATGTTAATTGAAGAGTTGTGAAGGTTCTACTGAACGTTTGCTTGTCTATAAGGCGGCGGTTTGGGTATCACTGTTGATACTCCCTAAATGAGGCGATGGTACTACCAAAAAAAAATGAATTGAGTAGCTTTAATAATTGCACTCTCATTACGCTTTACTTAAAATAAACCACATTTTTTCCCTAAATCCTCTAGTAATTTACTTCAGCTTCACACTCCGATATTTCAAGAACCGTTAGGAATTCGGGAAAAGTGACTCGACTGTACAAACTGCAAAAAACACTAGCTCTTTGGGAGATTGAAAAACAAATTTATCTTTATAATAATAAAATTTGTTTATAAAATACTACATCTCTGGATTTTTCCTTATTAAAAGCTAGGGAAATTGGAGTAATTCCCAAACATTCTTCTATAAAATTCACGTTGACAGTTAATTGTAATCAAATCGAAAAAGCGGTAAATCCACTATAAATATAAGAATAAAAACGCTATATGCACGAATATAATAACTTAAACTTAATGGAAATGTGAGTAATAGGTACGTACATAAAATGCTTAAATTAATTAGGTAATATATGTTAGGTTAGGTATGAACCTACCCACTTTAATCAATAATACTTTTTTAAATTAATGCTCATACAAAAAGTATTATACAAACCACTTGCATGAAGACGCATTCCCGTAATTAAAAGCACTCGCTAACTTTCGGTCGCTCGTGCTTTCAAAATGCCTTCATAGACTTCCCGCACTTGGTTCGTAAATAACTATATCGATCTACTTTTAAGTAATATTTCTATTCCATAATAACATGAATATTCCTTTATTTACTGAAACTTGCTTTTTGCAATTAATTGCAGCACTACTGATATAGAGATTTTCAAAATTTATTTCTATATAATTCAATACACAGCATAGTAAAACAATTGTTTTGCCAACTCAGTGACTTCATCACATTTTATAATACTATGTTTCATAATAGCGTAATATACAGCAGAAATTTGACAGCAACATTAGATTGAACTACTATTCAGATACAACGATTATCTGAAAATCAGTATAATGTGTAGATAAAACATTATCTACATCAAAGGTACATATACATTGTATCGTGCCATTCTATATTTTCAATTCGTTCACAATTTGGTCTTGTTTTATAAGCATGCACTAATATTTTTATCTTATGAAACAATTGTAAGTCTACAATTTCCTGCATTAAATAGAAATGTTAACTTACAACTAGTCATGAGGTCATGTCGATTGTCCTCAGTGAAAAATGATTTACAGAAGCAGCTTTTGTTTCTTTAGGAACAAAGTAAAATAAACTACACATCCAATAACTAATACTAATAAGTTTGTCTTTATTTCCTGTTGCAATGTCTCTATATTCCCATTTTAGGCATAACACATATTTACATTTATGTTAAAACGTCTTGATACTGCTTTTTATCTGTAAAATTCATTTAGGTACTACTACTAACTTGGACAATTAATTTTTTACCATATCCAAACAGTTGGATACAGAACTCCAAATAAATTATATATTTACATGTACCTACATGGCAACAGGCGCTCATATTGGTAAGTAGAACTCACTTATTCTGGATAACTCTAATCGATTTAAAAATTCCTGTTAACGACGTTCGAGAAACCAATCATATAAAACAATCATAAACACTCGCAAGACGTTCCATGGAATCGTAAATCCAAATTGAATTCGCCTCTAATGAAGTTTCATTTTGTAAACGTAACAAAAAAATTATTTTGCTTTACTGATATAAATATATATGTGGTCATATATAATTAAATTTATTATCTTTATCTAGTTGTGATTAATTTACATATACAGATTATAACAAACATTAAGATATGGAATAGATAATGAAGTATAGATACTTGAAAAATTATGAATTATAAATTAATATTCACCCTTGAAATTGTTATATAAATTGTGCCCACTAGAAAATTCTAATGTTTGTTCAGCAAAGAAAGAATTCGATTTCAAATCAAGATATGTATATATTTCGAAATAGTATTCTGTCGGCCTTTAGAAGGACGTCTTAGAACCTGTATGTCTAACAGTTGTTATTCTATAGATTAATATATTAAATTAAAACTGGTTCATTTGCGGTTGAAGAATTACGTTGTCTGGAGCTGTTTTCGTTAACTTGCACATTTGAATTTCTAATATTTATAATTAATAAATAAAATTAAATGAAGTAGCGGTGAAGTTAGATCAATTTCAAATTTTACAAATGCAGATTATTTTTTAATGAGCTTTAAATATCACTAAATCTTACAGTAATGTTTTTATTTGATATTTTTTTTGTTGGACCAATACTGATTTGTAGTTGTAATGCCGCACATCTTATTTAATAAAGTAAATTTAAATTAAATGTACAAATAGAAATGAAAAATTAATAAGCTTTTGTTACCGTTGCCTCTTTACCGCCTTACAATCATACAACGACGTTGTTCGACATGTTCTCCAGGTCAAGTGCGATTGGATTTTAAAATACGGTTGTCAATGAATGTTTGTTTATGAGTTATGTCAGATAATGAGCAGTGAGTTGTCAATTTGACATTTTTGTCGAATTTTGAATGTCTGTATTATTTCTGGTTTTGATTAGTAAAAAAGTAATATAAATTGTGTTTGATTATTTATAAATTGTTATCGAGAGTTAAGCCGAGGCCCACCTACTGTGAATAAAGCTATCGGTAACAATAGTGGCGCTCAACTAAGTGGCAGTGAATAAAGTGAAGTATTCAAGATCCCACCCCCAAGGAAATTCCGAAAAAGAAGGACTCCGAGTTAATAACACCATGAGGACCCCCAAGACCAGCCACACCTGGGTCAACTCCTATCTGAATGTGGACCATCACCACTGAACAGGATGCCGTCCCCTATGCTGCATGCTGCTGCTCGCAAACGAGATGCCACCTCCGGATCCGCTAATGTCAACTTCTGCAGTGTCTACTACCAGGAACCACTACAACCCTACAGTGGACATCCTGACGAAGACGCCGTCGAATTCATAGAAACATTGGAAGAATACCTCCAGCAGTTTAACCTAGAAACACCGGAGGACATCGACCACGCGGTACGCCCATACTTAATAGGGGCAGCCGCTGCATGGCACTACCGCTTTCGGGGCACCTTCTGGCATGTGGAAGGTTTTGGTGGACGATTCCGGATGGAATTCTTCAGCGACAGAGACTATGCAGCCTTCATGGAGAAATCGCCCCAAGGGGGCAATATTCAAACCACGTTTTCTGACACCACCGCTTCAAACGACGCACCAGTCGAATATGGATACCTGGTGGAGGAACACCAGAAGCCACTACAGTCAACAGAAGACTACTTCAGCATGGAGCCCATCCAGCCACCACAACCCTACAGTGGACACCCTAGCGAAGACCCCCTAGTCTTCGTGGAACTGCTGGAGGACTACCTACAGCAATTTCCTCAGGATGTTGCAAGAGATGTCGACCGTGCAGTCACCCGTTACCTAACGGGAGAAGCTGACAGGTGGCATCGACATTTTTGGGGCACCTTTCGGTCGATGGCAGAGTTTGGCAGACGTTTCCGGACTGAGTTTTTCAACGACCAGGACTATGCAGCTTTTATGAAAGAAACTCAGAACGCGTCTGCCACCATCAGTTGTTCTGACATTGAATACACAGATTACGTGTGTATCACTATGGATAACAAGACAACGTCGCAGTCCTCCGCAGATGGACTCATTATGGCAACGGATGTGCCAAACCTGAACGATGTCCCAATCCTGGTGAGCTACACCAAACCTCCATATGCCAAGCACGTGGATCATGTGGAAACTACTACAGATAATGGGACAATGTCGCAGTCCTCTGCAGAAGGATTGACCATGGCAACGGATGTGCCAAACCAGGACGATGTACCAATCTTAGTGACCTACACCAACCCTCCAGATGCCGAGCATGTGGATCATGTGGAAACCAATGTGGATAATAAGAAGACGTCGCAATCCTCCGTAGACAGACTTACTATGGCATCAGACATGCCAACTCAGTACGACGAGCATGTTCCAATAACTACCAAAGCAACCGCACTGAATAGTCAGCAGCGTCGATCCTACAAGAAAATGGATCGAGCTCGCTGGAAGACACCGGATCATAGGCCATTTGATCCGGGCATCCGCCTGGCAAGAACCACGCCGACCAGGTCCGTCTAGAGAAATGGACCAACCACGATCACTCCATTAGATCCTACGAGCAGCCCTACAATTATCGCAGAAGCCCCAGCCCGGGACCAGTCAACGGACCTGGAGAAATAATCGAAACAACGTCTTTCAAAGGGGGGGCGTATGTTACCGTTGCCTCTTTACCGCCTTACAATCATACAACGACGTTGTTCGACATGTTCTCCAGGTCAAGTGCGATTGGATTTTAAAATACGGTTGTCAATGAATGTTTGTTTATGAGTTATGTCAGATAATGAGCAGTGAGTTGTCAATTTGACATTTTTGTCGAATTTTGAATGTCTGTATTATTTCTGGTTTTGATTAGTAAAAAAGTAATATAAATTGTGTTTGATTATTTATAAATTGTTATCGAGAGTTAAGCCGAGGCCCACCTACTGTGAATAAAGCTATCGGTAACACTTTATTATGCTTTGAAGCGTTGCGTATACATATATTCGACTCTCTATAAAGTAATTGATTACATACTGTTTAACAAAATCCATGGTATCTTGACTACTCTTAGATAAAATCGAAAAGAAATTAAACTCTAGATTTGACGTGGTAATAATGTTTTTATATTTAAAAATTTCTATCTTGACCTCTGTGACTCCTAAAACGTTCGTGGCGAAAATCTATATAGGTAATGTAATAGTTATTTTTGCTACAAGTTAAGATTAACTTTTCTTAACGATAGGCCTATATTATCAGAAGAGAAGGAAAAGTAATATTAAAAGCAAGATGCGTACCAATTTTTTTAATCATGTTTCACTTATCAGCTTTGATAAAGCTTTCGATAACTAAACTGCTACCGATTCCAGTATGAAAATGAAGAAAGCAGTTATTACGTTCGCAACTAATTGTTTACTATCAAAGAAATCAATAAATTGCGATAAATTCCGTCAAAAATAAGAAACTTAAGCAATAGCGATAATGAAACCGATATTCCGCGTAATATTTAAAAAGCTGCAAGTACTGCAGCACTGAACACAGATCAGCGAAGTTACGGTAAATGTGTATATAGCAATATTAAGTTTTTGAATATTGGTCCATATGTTAGAAGATTATAAATCTTACTGAAGATGTATTCGTCGGCACTTTTGTGTGAAGAAGGGTGTAGTTACTCTCCACGTCGAGATTTTTGCAGATGTCCACATTTTGAAGTTCCCTGATACTGAAAAAATTGATTTCAAAAAATATCTCTCGATACGATAGCGGTCAAACGGCTACAATTCCAAATTTTGCATTTACGAGTATAATCTCCCTCTTGAGATCTGATTAGATTTTCAGTAAAATCGGTAGACCGAAAGTAGTAGTTGCAACGGAACCCCTACTTTCCTACCGACTATGACTCAATTTCTCTCAGGGCGGTTTGGGTTTATCAGAAATGCGTAATAAAGAGGGTTCCTAAACATTAATTAAAATGAATAAAAAGAAAAACACTATTGAAACTTTAAATAATACTTATATTAAAATCAATGAATCACACATATAATTTTAATAGATAACGAAACAATCTCATATGAACATGAAAGAGATCAAATTTATTTAAAAGACAATTTGAATACAATTTTATAAATACCAAACAGATACAATTCTTTATATATATTTTTCCATATAGTCAAACAAAACAACGAATGCTAGCATTTACTACGTATGCTTTATACACGTTTTGTGTATCATTATATAAACATACAATGCGGCTAATACAGATTAAATTACATTCTCCTTATTAGAACGGAGAAGATAGTTATTTGATAACTTTATTATATTAACATCAATTTAACAGTTATTTTATAATCTTTATAAAATACCTTATAACAAAACTTCTTTCTTCTCTCTTCAATGATGTCTATTTTCCATAAAATCTTCTTTTCCTTTCGATGTTTTCATCGGCATCAGTGGTCACGATCCTATGGTGACGAATCCCCTTGCTTTGTTTACAGGAGCACAATATATTCTTTGATTAAACTTTTAACACCGTGCACATTTACTCTTTACGTGCTACTTAAATCACTATTATTGTAATAACAATTCTTATTATTGTTATCCAATTTGTTATAGGAGTGGAGGTTCTCCTTTATTTTTACAACATTTAACAAATATTACTTAAATGTTTTCTAGTCGGGGTTCGACGATTTCTTTATGAAATCAGCCAGTCGAAACCTTCCCGACTTTTAAGTTAACCATTCGACTCTAGGTCTAGCTGTCGACTCTTTTTTTCCCAGTGCGTGTTTGCATTTTTATGTTGAACCGCGGGTGCTTCCCCGCTTTCCATATAGTTAGGTTGTTCCCACTTAAGTTTCTCACACACACTCTTTTACGTCGGCGAATGTTTATCACAACTGTAGCGTTTATTTCACTGTTGTAAACATTCGGCGCCACAATTCTTAGACTTAAACTTATCTTATGACTAATACTTACTTAATAATACCATAACATATTCATTGATTTTAATTCTTATTTTTCTTTAAAATATTAATAATGAAATGTACTTAATTAAATTCTAAAAATATAAAAAAATTACCAATTCGTAAACGAACTGGTATGTACCATTACATAGTTTACCCCAGTGAAGAAATCGAATTTTGCCAATATTTCATCAACTACTAAGTTTAAATAAATTTATAAAGAATTCAAATATGTATACTCAAAATAAAATTTGAAAATAATTTTATTAAAAAAGTTCAAAATTCGGAACGGAAGTAACACTTTGACTCTTATCGATTAGCACCTTTTTTTTGAATATTTTGCAAAATATACATTCTACAGAGATATATTAAGAATATAGAGGTACTTAGAATAGAATATTGAATAACTTTTGTAATGCAATTTTTAAAATTTTATAATTTGAAACGCTCATACGTATAAGAAAGTCGTGTGATGGCCACACCTCCTTATTTCATCACGAATATGGATGAGTGGTTTAGTTGCAGAGGCAAAAGCCGCTGTCAGATGTCAACTTGTGACAACTTATGCAAGCCAACATACACCAAAACTGCTACTGCCGATTTCAGACAAACCAAATATAAGTTATATCAAAAAATTGGCAGTATTTACACGAGATAAAATAAATAACTTTTTACTGAAACTGAACGATTCTTTAGAAACGAATATATAACATATAAAATTTAGAATAATTTTATAAAAATGATAAATAATTTCAAGTTTCTTTTATCTCATCTTAAATGATTACTCTTTTTTTATTTACCAAAAGGTGTTTCGATACAATTAAAACATTTATAAAAAATAAGTTTTTCTCCTAAATTTCATATAAAAGCATGTGTTCCTTTAGGAAACCACATTATTTTACACACTGTATATGAAGCTAGCCACTTCAAACATATCCAATCACATGTAAATACTAGTATACACATCATAGATATGTGATTTGCCTATACATATTAAGAATTATTATTACTATTTAATATAAGTATGGTAAATATGGATAAAAACAACTACACCGAGATGAGCTGTGAGAAATATTGACTACTAAGATAAAGAGAAATTGTGGGTAATTATTATTCCATACCGAAAAATCGATTAAAAAACTGATTTTTATCACAATTCAGTGCCGTTTTTAATACCGAGAAAATGGTTAAAAAACTGGTTTTTACCGCAATTGAGTAGTGTTCAAATAACAATATCAAAAAACGGAATTTTAGCTCTACTAAACAATAGTCTTTAAGTAAATACTATGCAACATAAAATTCTTGTATTAAGAGCTTTTTGACCGACCTTTATTTTTATGGACACCTCGGTATAATTAAATAATTTGCTTGCTGAAATGTTTGTGTTCAACCAAGCAGTTAATTCGCGTGTAGGAAAGTACTTATGCACGAAGATAACGAAACGTTTAATAATTTTTTGGTAATTAATCATATGTAAATTATCCGAAATATGCTGCATTCATTACGTTACATTATACAATTACATTTCCCATAAAATAATTAAAAATAAACGTTACAGATATAAACCGTGAAGTACCTACATATACGCGTATATGCAATTTAACAGTTAAGAACGCACACACACACATAATATACAGAAGGCCAATCTAATTAGTATATGTATCTTAAATAAAAGCCACCTCACTTTTGTAAGTAGTGTGACATGTTCTAATCGTGACAAATACAACGTTGCGTACTTGAAAAAGAAAAGAAAGTCACAACACCGTACATCTTCTGCCATACATATATTATAACGGTGAATGTAAAAATGACATAAACTTATAACATTAAGAAATATGTGTATATTAAAAAAGACTTTCACTGAATATTATGTTTTTCCGCATATCTGAACTCTAAGATGTCATTTCGAGTAGAAGATTAGGTTTATACTTCTACACGTTTTCTGTTTCGTAGTCACATTATTATTATTATTATCATTATAGTATTTGAGATATTGCTTTTATGTTTATTTATTCTGCGATTACTTTTAGCACCTCGAGTTTGGAAATCACATGTATTTAACGAATGAATAATATACGTATCTACATATACATTTATTACAACTATATATACCTACCTTTCTTCTCATCAGTCTTCTCTTGGATTGAGAAACATTCTGAGTAGTATGTAGTAGTATTCCACCACCAATGTTTAAAATATTGGAAACAATAATGAACTCACAAATTCAATAATATATTAATATTTTTTCTTTTTCTGGAAAACCAGTTTGGGTTTTGCCTTGATCATACTTGTTTCTCCGCACTTGTGGATGATATTTGTACTGTATATGACAGGGGTGACCAAGCTCCTTGATAGTCCGAGCCATTTTTCAAAATTCGAAATTTTTCGCGAGCCGCAATTAAATACGTATTTAAAAGGTATTAAACATTTTTTTTTTACAGAAATTATATTTATTGAAAACATATAAATAAAAGTACAAAATATGTGTATTGAATTTAAATATTAAAAATTAAACACATTTATTTTACTTCTCTTGATAATTCTTTAAAATTCGGTGAATAATTGGTGACAGCACTTCTCCGTAATTCTTTGAGATGCTGGTTAGAATACTGATCGGTGTTTGGATTTCACGAATTTTAAAGTGGAATAAAATGATTCACTAAGTTCGTTGTTCCGAATATTGAAATAATTCGACAAGCAGCCTTTTTTGATTCAGGATACTTCGATTCTGGTACAAATTTCCAAAATTCAGTAATCGACGTCGACTTATATTTTAATTGTAGAGCTTGATCTTCTTGCATCACTATTAATTCTAATTCTCCAGATGCTTTTTGGTCATAATTATATTGGAAATAGAAAACTCACCTTGAATTATGCTAATTTCAAATGGATTCAGAAAAAAAGCAAGAGACGATTTAAAATATTTCAAGTCTTGAAATCTATTTTGGAATTCCGTCAATATTCCTTCTAGCTTTTTTTATATACTCGTTGAGTTTTTCTTGTTTAATATTGGAACCAATTTTTTTAATTCAAGGAAAATGTTTAATTTTGAAAAAGTTGTAATTTTTTTGAAAACTAAATAAACACTGTGAGAGGTCAGATATTATTTTATCTTCCCCCTGCAATTGTAAATTCAGTGTTTGCAAATGTTTCATGACATCAGTCAAAAACATTAACTCTTGTGAATAGGTTATTTCCTTTTCTTATAGAAATGCAGTTATCGGATCAAACAAATCTACAAAACGATTTAATACGTTGTAGCTAGATAACCATCTAACAATGCAAAAGAAATTAATGTCATTGGGAAGTTCTTCGTCCTTTAATTCTTCAAGGAAATTTTTGAATTGTCGATGATTTTTAAAACAAAAACCATTACAAATTCCAAAATGTTTTACTATAACACGTAGTGTTTGACCGTCGTGTTTAAAAATAAAAATATTCTGGCTCCTCAGTGTTATTTTCCTCACTACTAACCGCATATGAAATACATTTATTTGTAATTTTGTAAGTCCATTTAAAGAATTCTTTAAACTTAAATTTAGAAGTGATCTGGAGGAAACTTATTTACAACTTAATATATTATAATATATTTACTCTAAACAAAAAAAATACTTATGGATTATACTTGTTGGTTGTAAACTTTTTAATAAATTATCTCAGTTTGTAAAATATATAACCTTATTTCAATTTAGAAAAAAATTAAAACAATATTTTCTTATTATAGTCTAAATGTTTTTTTATGTACTTAATGCTTTATTTATATTTTGATTATGACAAAGTAATATTTGTTATTTTTATTATTATTATGATTATTATTATATAATATTATTTAGCATGATATAACTCGCATTAGACTGTTATATATGCATATCATTGATCGAATATACAGGGTGTCCAGAAACTCTCCTGACAAACGAAGAGCGGAGATTCCTCAGATAATTTTAAGACAATTTAACCCAATTCACCCTAGTCCGAAAATGCTTCCTAAGGGAGCTAGAGCTCTTTGAAGATGGCGCCTTGTAATTAGTTTTTTTTTTAATATCTCCCGAACGCTTCTATTTAGAAAAACAAAAACTGGTATGCTTATTTATCCTCCAGAGATGAATCGATTCCATCAATTGCGAATTTCTAGTACCGGTCATAGGCGTCCGTTTTGGGTAGGTTAACGGTTATTTTAACGCATAACTTTTTTGTCTTTAACTTTTAAGCATTTGTGACACCAGATTATTAAATTTTCAGGTATTCTAGTACAAAAGGTACTCTTACTTTAAGTCGGTAGGATACACCGTTTTCTAGAAAAATCGATTTGAAAATTTTTCGTTTTTTCGTCATTTCATCTTTCGTCATTTCAACTTCGCGAACTGACAACAATTTGACAATTAAAAACGTAGGTTTTATTTCTGTTGGCAGTTCAGAGCAAACTAGTGCAAAAAATAATAAATTGCATTTTAATGACGAAAAAACGAAAAATTTTCAAATCGATTTTTCTAGAAAACGGTGTATCCTACCGAATACCTTTTAGTACTAGAATACCCGAAAATTTAATAATCTAGTGTCACAAATGCTTAAAAGTTAAAGACAAAAAAGTTATGCGTTAAAATAACCGTTTACCTACCCAAAACGGACGCCTATGACCTTAGGAAGCATTTTCGGACTAGGGTGAATTGGGTTAAATTGTCTTAAAATTATCTGAGGAATCTCCGGTCTTCGTTTATCAGGAGAGTTTCTGGACACCCTGTATATAGGCTGAGTCATTAGTAGCCACTTCTTCGATTGCTCGATTCATGGTTGCTTGTGGCACATATTGTAAAAACACTTTAAGCTCTAACGCACTTCCGGTTTCACCGGAAATGCACCGAACTTATTTTTTTTAATGACAGCCTATATATTTTTGGATTTTTAAGTACTGCTTTAAATTGTCTACTCAAATGTTTTTTCTTTTTCAAAATTGTACCAATAGGTTTTGAGTAATTAATTTTTCTTGAAAATATTTGACCAAAACACGTGTTCAGAAAAAAATCATTTGCACATTGTTTTTAATAGTAAAAACATTAACTTTGGTGGTGCTTGTAGCCAAGAAAATTCTGCATTGTTTGGTATAAGTTGCAATTGACAATACCTCAAACAATTTTGTTTTTTCAAAGCCTACTTCCCGAAATTTTCACATACCTCCGCAAATCCGTATATTAATTTTCCTGAGTACACAGCCCAACATATAAAGCCGTACAACTCATAGGTTTCTACGTCAAATTTGAAAGATTAGAATATTGATAAAAAATAAGTACAAAGAAATTGATTACATTTAATTAAATAACATTCTTCTTGTAGATCAGCCGACTTAAATGTGTGAAATGTGGAACAAATGACATGTCAAAGGCTCATTTACGTCGATAATACTTATTTACATTATTGAGCTTTCTTGCTTATTTCCAGTATGTATTGCCAAAACGAGGATTAGTTTACTGTTGCCAGGATCAACTAGTCTGTAGGTATTTTACTTACCGGCCTATGCTAAGTTACTGATTAATGACAAGTAAAATTAATATAAAATATATGTTATTTTACAACAATAAGGACAAAAACATAGATATTTTTATTTATTAAAAGAACATTAACAAAAGACGAATACTATTTAAACACATTAAAATTGAATGTGCAATTGGCAGAATTAATTGTACTTGCTGTTTTAGTTTCCAAACTAATCATCACCTGCGCCATTGCAGTATTACATGAAAAGAAACTATCGTCCAAAATGTTATAGATGAATTCAATTTTATTTTGCAGAGAATCTTCTACATAGAGAGTATCTCAAATAATATACTTCTTAAGAGTATTTATCCTTAAAGTCACTATTTCAAAATTGGCGCACGCACATGTACTGCTGATGGCGACAAAAGCAATTACTATTCCAATTCGCCTATTAACGGTGAAGTTGGCTATATTTAGAAATGTGTTTTAGAAAAATGTAGGTACCATAGGCTGTATAACAAAGCACAAACATCATATTGACAAGTTTGATTTGCGTCGACTTTTGACGGAGCGAAATCGCGTGCGCATATACTTGTTCGTGATTGGTGGAGTGTCTTCGTCGCTCGCTCGCTCCCGTCATCGAAAACTTATCTAAAGGGTCGTACCGGTCTCTAGCAAAATTGGAGATTGAATACTTCGTCTCAAAAAATTTCATATAAAATCAAAATAATCCTTACTGCGGGATTGTACTATATAATTTCATTAGTGCATTTAGTTTTAACGAGCAACGTGCGATAGATCACTTTTCGCAAACTGTTTTGATGAATATTGGTACTTGTTATTACGTTTACCTCTGTGTATGAAATACTAGTTGTTCTAGTCAACTAC
This sequence comes from Amphimallon solstitiale, assembly GCA_963170755.1. NCBI lineage: Eukaryota > Metazoa > Arthropoda > Insecta > Coleoptera > Scarabaeidae > Amphimallon > Amphimallon solstitiale. The sequence goes on from OY720676.1 coordinate 132,737,813, forward strand.
AATTAGCAAGCAATAAAAATTATCTCGTTACTCATATTAACATGCTGCTAAGTTACTGATTAAAGTTTAGTCTTTAAATGTTAATAAAAAAATTAACTTTTTTAAATGATGGTACTTGGTTTTAGCACATCATTTTTATATTAAATAGTTATTTATAACTAGCTAAATTATGTTTATTCAAACGCGTTAATTATTTACACAAACTGAGTTACCTAATATAACAACGACCTTTTCTGATACAACTTTTAGATGTTGATTTGTTTGTTAATGAATGAATATTAGTTTTGTAATAAATGCTAAAATATTACTAAAATATTACATTATACATAATGTAGAGGCTGGATCAAATTTGTTGCTTTTATATGCTATCCACTTCAGTACTAGAGATTGAAGGAAATAATGTACAGGATCATTGGTTTGTTGTTTAAAAACGTAATAAAACATAAGAAACTGCGTCTACAACTGCTTCTTTACATAAAATATAATATCAACAATGAAAATATATTTATAATAAATGCTGAAAAGATTATCTATTTTTTGTAACGCAAACGTCGTTTAAGTTATAGATTCGATTAAAATACTGAACAGTCATGGCTTACTATTTATTATTTATTTAAAATATAATTAAAACTATGTGCATATATAATTAGCAATATATTTTAAAGTGAAGGTATTTTATATTAAATGATGCTCTATTAACACCTAAAAGCTGTATAAACACTTGAATTGAAAGATCCTTTTAACAAATGTAACACGTGTCTATGTTTACATACTAAATTTGTAATCAACTGCAATGTATTAGAACATTCATACATAAAAAAATATATATTCTTTAGAAATTGTTGAAAAATGCGTGTTCCTTTGAAAAAGATTGTGTTATATTTTGGAAACGCGACTAAGTTGATTATTTATGTATATACCCTATTCTAAATCCCAATCACTTTTATTTTGTTTCATACTATTTCATCACGTCACACAAAATTTTATCATATTCAAATTTTAGAGGATATGGATAGCTAAGATATTGAATGAAACAAGCCCACTAAAAAAAAGAAGCAGACATCCGGGCGACGATAAAAACGTACCAGTAAACAAGGTCATAAATCATACACATGTGTATAATGTGTGGGCGGCGGAGGGTCTGTCATATGTTCTACAAACATCGAGGGAAAGATGAAGTTTTCGCGAATGTTTCCAGTCTTGTGTGCCGATATAAAAAACGGCCGGTGCCGAGAAAGAATTTATTCAATAGTAGTAGTCGCGCGCGGTATTTACTGTACAGTTAAAATAAATATAAGCGGTGCAATTTTATTACATAAATATTACAGATATAAATAGTAGTGTAGAAATAAATACGTGCGTTAATTTATTTGTAGTAGTTTTAAGTGCGATACATTTATTTTATATTTTTATATTGTGATTAGTTTTAAGTGTATAAATATACAAATATCAAGTTAATTGCACGTGTTGTTTATTACGAACTCGAAAACGCTACAATATTAATAAATTTGAGCTGTCAAAGTTAAAATTGTAATATGAACATGTACTTTCCAATATGTACAGCACAGTATATTTGTGGTGGTCAAGTTAAATTCTTTACTAGCATAATAAATGTTAAATAGTGAAACTTTAGCATGACGATAAACCATTCAGGATCAGGATATGTTGCAAGTCAATTGCGTTTGTTCAACATACCGCATGTGTCAAGTAACATTAGCCATAGGGGATCTGTGTATACGTATGTATGTATGTACGTTCGATGTACAGACACCGCGCTGCGACGTATTACATACATACGTATACATCGTACATATATACAGTACACAGACTGAGTCTTGGCCGATGGGAGGAGTCTCGACCTATAAGTCGCGCAGATTTATAGGTCAGTGCGTGACAGAGAAAGTATTCGGAAAAAATAAATGATAACATTTGTTCATCATCGCATACATTAGCCGGACGAACGAGTAAATGCGAATAAGAAATTGTAATATACAGAAAAGATATGTATGTATATATAGGAAACATATTGCACTTCGATGTGTAACGCTTGACAATTTTTCCAGACTGCTCGTGCTTATCCTAATATTATAAGGATTCACTGCGCATCTTGTGAGAGAGGCATCTCATCGGCCAGGTTTCAGTCTGTGAGCTGTACGTATAACTGATTCTCTATGGCCAATGGTATTTGACACAACCGGTATGGCAAAGATTTACGTATCTGCTTCGGCCACCGTTGATCTTATATTATGCAACTTTAGATATTTTACTCTTGGTGTCTGATCGATACTTGTTTCAAACTCAAATTAGAAATTAACCAATGGACCTTATTAAATAGCTTAACCTTTATGGTTACTGGCCAGTCTTCTGGTAGAAACCACGATCACGACACTACTGCGAGACGATCATTTGGTGCTACTTAATTCTTGAGGAAAGTAACAAATGCAAAGTTTATTTGCCCATTCTTCTTTTGCAACGGTTTTGTTCAATGTCCCTCGTTCATCATCAAGATGCTGCATGACTTATATCCAAACAATCGCATAGTAAGAGTTCGTTGTTTTAAATATGCTAAGTGCTAGTGTACAACTACGACGACATTTCTTGGAACAGCGCTTTAAACATACATAGTATTGTGTTCCATTTCGATTCAATTCTTGTGTATTTCGGACGACTCGGCCGGTAGATACTTACCTGCTATTTTGACCCTAATTAAAGATTAAAATTATTTCATACTTTCATATTTTTCAATAAAAGGGATTAAAAAAAACAAATATCAATAGTCGTCGATAACTGCACCTATCTATACAGCTAAACAAAGTCGTTACTTAAATCTGTGTCATCCCCCCCCCCCTTAAAAATTTCCTAGAAATATAACATTCTCTATAACAGTTTCTGTCTTTGTTCTCTTCAAATAAAATATTATTTATAAGATGCAGTTGAAGTTTCATGACGTACGATGCAGAGTGTTAAAGAAATAGTTAGTCAACGAGGTAAAGTTATGCTCTTGGTAGATATCTATAAGTTTTCTTTTAAAGAACAACTCAAAAGTGGCGAGAAAAAGTGGAGGTGCAAGACTGATAAATGAGAATGATAAAGTTACTTTGATTGCTGATTATTTGGTCAACACTTACATATTGATGCCGTTTTTCCACCCCAGTTGTGGGCATCAAAAACTGCAAGCGCCGCTCGCACCACCAACGCATATCGTTCCATTCGCATATCAGCAAAACTTTAAATTGTTCTCACCCTTCTGCATTCGTTTTCATTGATTTTCTAATTAATTTTCAAAATGAAATATATTTAAAGTTGCAAAGTATTCACAAGCCATATGTACCTAACTCGGACACTCGGAAAAGGCAAAAATAATTTCAAAACAAAATTAATGATTGTAATAATGGGAAAGTGTCAACGTTAGAATTTCTTGAGTTAACTTCGCATTATTATAGTTCCACTATGTAATATTAAAATATATTTTGAATTTGTATACAGGCTGTCCCAGAAATAAAAAGACGGAGTAGCAGGTATGTAAAGTCCGAACAGAAACAGGCCCAAATATACCGCAATAACGAAGAAATTAAAAATTTAATTTTCTATGTTGCTTTTTAGATAAAAAAATTAGATTACGGACCCGGCACAGAATGTATGTTTATAAATACACGTAAGAATACTCATTTGTAAATAGAAACGAACACGCATTCATAGAAAAATACGCTTTTATTTGTATAAAACGGGAAAAAAACGTTAAATCGTACTCATTCATATAAAACATTTTTTGCCAGATGCGTCTAGATAACGCAGCTATGTAGTCCGTTGTTGACCCAGATGGGCGACGCACTTTATTGCAGACAATCAAAGATTGTTTTTATTTTTAAAATATGAAGGTTGTTGCTCTTTAATGTGTTTGTAGTGGGAAACAGCTGATTATTATTTTTTTAGAATATTCAATAAATCGTATATAGTAAATATCAAGAATGTAATTATTTTTTTCTAGCAGGTGTAAAATTAAAGTAATTAATGGTTTGATATGTATTATGAGGTATCTATTCCTCCTCCTTTTTTTAACACAAGTAATATGGTGGTCCTGAAAAGGACCGATTGTGAAAGTGAAGCAGGTGGATATTTAGTCCAAGGTCGGCGTAAGACCAATTGAATTCTTTATTATTTTTTTTCTGTCGTCCGCGCACGAATAAAGACTTGATATTTTGAGGGTACGTTTTTACACAATCTAGCTTCCGATTTCTGCTACTCCGTCTTTTTATTTCTGGGACACCCTGTATATTTATATGTGTATTGTTTTTAGGATTATATTAAATACATTTTTATGATGTCATATGCATTTGTGGTTTTATTTAACAAAATTAGTATAAAGAGTAGAGGTAAACTCAGCCGCTTTAGATAAGTGTGCTAATCGCCCCAAATTATAGGTATGCTTGGACTATCAGGCCGAGTTTATCTATACAGCTTTAAATTATTTTGACCGCGGAGGATTAAAATATCTAAAGCCGAGTTTACTTCTGCCCTGTATTTCATATTATTTATATAAATATGTACCAATATCAATTTGAGATTTGTCATATATTATTGTACTACAAGTGGGTAATAACTTGAACACCTCAATTTGAATTTGAGCTGTTAAATTTAAATTGATAATAGCAAAACTTATCAATTATCACAACTACGTTTTTGTGAGTAGAGTTGGTTTGATATAAAGAATACTATGGGAAATTCACCCACACTGCCAGTTTTCTGAATAATTATTAATAGAATTACAAAAAAAACATATAATATTTGTAGTGGTCAAGTTAATTTCCTTATATAAGTAATAAATATTGGAAAAGTGACAATTTATCTGAAGACACGAAGAATATATAATATTATTAGACTTGCGTATAATACTCACCGATTTGTAATTCCGCGAGATAAATTGCTTGGATGAGCATTCAGGTTACACTTTGTTTTTACGTTTTTTAGTTTTAATAACATAAAATGTTGTTAATTTGACTTAACAATAAACACGAAGTAATAGTTAAATACTTTTAAAAAATGGGTCGGTATTTGATATGCTAGAGTTACGATTTCGTTTTTCTTTCCTTTAATTATTAGTGTAGTAGTAATTACTTCTGTACGTCAGGGAATTGATAATGAATTACATAACGTTATATGAAATTGTAAATACGAAACGTTCATTAAGACAATTTAATTTTACGTATTTTTTAGTTAATTATGCAAGTTGCAGGTTAAATAACATGATAAATAAATTTTAATGTTATTTTTTGCTGAGATATTTTAGATTTAACATTTCTCGTTATTCATTTCTGATTTTTTCTTTAACGTTAAGCTATCTATTCAAATTTATGTACGTGTAAACTCTGATATTAAAAGTGCTAAGATAATTTTTGTTTCCTAAAGCTAGTAATCCCATAACTTTTACTTCTTCTTCTCATTTCAAATATTGTCTTCGAAAGTGTTGAGGTTTAAACACCACCCGTTTTTATCTTGTTTGTGTTTCAATAATCTTTAAATAATTTCTGCAACAAAGAGCACTACATACGTTAGTCATAATTAGTCAGCAACACTCTTATTTCTACGTGACTTTACGCGTCAATGTAGATACGTATACTCATGCTTAATATAATCCCAACTAAAACTAATAAATCTATGGCAAATACGTCCTACATAAGTACCTAACGAATCTCAACTGTAAAGGCAGGTTTTCCTAAATCAATTAAAATGCTCGGTTAACTAATCAATGATTATATCTAACCTGCATTTTTCAGAACGAAAAAATACGGTGGTTATCTAAACAGTGTTTAAGAATTTATTGTACAAAGTATAAATTACATATTGCCGCTGTAATTTGTTCTAATAATATTGGCGACATTTTCTTCGTTTGAATTTGTTTTTTTCACATTTTCTGGCTTAGTTCTTGCTAGAATCGATCTAATCGCAAATCTGATGGTATATTTGTTCTTTATTCACTGGATTTTCTCTGATAGACCTCTTATATACGGAATGACCATAGTACATATGATTTCCGGTTGGTATGGATTTGAATTAGGAGGTGCTGCCTTGCTTTTTCTTGCCATTGCCAACGTTTATTAGGATTCCATTAAATTTTAAGACCTTCTTTCTCTCCTCTTAATTCCTATCTCGAACATATGCTCTAACAAAAACTAAGCCAGAGAACGTGAATCAAATAAAAAAGGACTGTATATACATAGTATTTTGTGTCTGTAGACGTCTATATATAAGAGAAACCAAAAGGCCACCAGACGTTAGAATCAAAAAACACGAGAAACTGGTTCGCCTAGGAGGAAATAAAAATCTCACTTGGCACATCATGCTTGGGAAGCAGACCACCAAATTAAATTTAATGACTCAACAATTCTGACGAAAGAAGAACATTTCACCAGAAGGAATATAAAAGAAGCTGCGTATATGACAAAACGGATATTATGGTTAAAATGTTTGAAGAAATAGTGGAAAAAGGAAAGACGAAAATAATGAGGATAGGAAAGGAGCTAAGAAATGAAAACATAATATTAGGAAAATACGAAGAGGTGGATAAATTCAGATATCTGGGAGTCATGTTGACCAGCAATAGAGATAGAACAACTGAAATTAAAGAAAAATGAATCTGCATATAAAGTACTCCAAGCAAACAAGAAGTTACTAAAGAATAAGTTATTAACTCGATGAACAAAGAAGAGAATTTATAAAACGTTGATAAGGCCCATACTTACATGTGCAGCTGAATCACTGACCATGACAGAAAGAGAAGAGGTAAGAATCAGAATTTTGAGTGGAAAATATGAAAATAATACTAGACCCAAGACGAGTAAGGTATAGAGAATACAAAGGGAGAACCAATTTGGAAAAAGAACAGGAGTTGAAAAGAGGGAATATAACAGGAATAATTAAAGAATAAATATTGAGATGGAAATTGAGGGGAACAAACCGAGAAGATTTAATATACGTAGTAATGGAATGGGAACCAGCAAGCACGAGACGCAGAGGTACACTAACATCAACTTGGATATAAGAGATAAATGACGACCTAAAGAAGATTGGAGTAAGAAATCCAAAAAGAGAAGCCACGGATTGGGAAAATGGCACACCATATATAAAGAAATCAAAAATTTATAGGGGAGTGATCATCACCCAAGAAAAAGATCTAGAAAGCTTTAAGAAGCGGCGCTACTCCACTCAGGTTTTTAAGCCATACATACATACATATATGGCAACAGCAACTAAGGCCATAATCACACCAAGTCTGGAGATGAAAGAGGTCAGCATAATAATTCTTAGTAACAGCATAAACACAATAGCTATTATTACACCGCATAGGATGGATAAAGGTTAAGCTACTGTGCATCCAACATAGTGCAGATACAATGTTACATGCATTTAACATCGCGTTATGTACATGTCTATATTTATATACGCAATGTAAATATGTATAATAAAATATATATTATATTACGGTGGGATGCTTTAACGTTTTCTTTCTTCAGCTGAAGCATGCTTCCGTACTTTTGTCTTGATTCGAAAGTGGAAGCAGGACTGTTTTACATTCTTATACGTATAGTATAAGAAAGTATTATGATGACGAAAATGTTCGACGGCGAGATTATTGCAGATGTCCCTATTTTGAAGTCCCCTGATACTAAAAAAAGACGTTTTTGAAACATGTCTGTATATCTGTTTGTGACCATAATAACGCACAAACTGCTAATGCTATAAATACCAAACCTTGAATTTAATAGTACAGGGTTGTTATAAAGTAAGGGATATACTTTAACTTATTATAACTTTTTAACAAATTAAGTTAATATCAAAAACTAAACGAAATTTAATTGTTTAAATAATGGGATTTTGTATGCCCAAACCCAGTTACCGCAAATGTTCAATATGTCCTCCATTTTGATCTTGTAAAATCAGCAACCGTTCCTCTAAATTGTACACTGCATTTCTTAACATTTCTGGTTGAATTGCACCAATTTGCTCCGTAATATTGTCTTTTAATTCTTGTAGCGTTGTTGGTCTTCTTCTAAACACTAAATTTTTAAATGACCCCACAGCCAGTAGTCCGCTGGGGTAAGATCAGGTGATCTTGGTGGCCATGAATTTGCAAAATGTCTGCTTAAAACGCGATCTTGAAAAACGTTAGTTAAAAATTCTTTAGCTGGTCGGAAAATGTGCGGAGGTGCTCCATCCTGCATAAAAATCATGTTTTCAATTCTGTGGTGCTCGTCTTGCAGCTGTGGAATAACATAATCTCTTAACATTTGCAAGTATCGTTCACCGTTAACAGTTACAGATACGGCTTCTCCATTCTGTAGCTCTTCGAAGAAATACGGACCAATGATAAAATCAGCTGTAAAACCGCACCAAACGGTGACTTTCTTGTCATGAAGACCTTCTTGAACAATTACTTGTGGATCTTCTGCAGACCAGATTCTACAGTTTTGAGTATTGACTCCACCATTCAGAGAAAAATGTGCCTCATCTGTCCATAAAATACGGGATAACCATTCGGGTTCAATTTCCATCTGAGCCAATAATCGCAAAGAAAAATCGTACCTACTAGCCAAATCTGCCTCCTTTAATTCAAACAGCATTTTGAGTTTATATGGATACATTTTTAGAATTTTGCGTAAAATTTTCCAGACCGTGGTGTACGGCATTTGCAATCGCTTGGATATCGCATTTGCACTGTTGATTGCTAGTGGATTACCTCTGGCTATGTCATGATTTTCGTGAAGAACCTCTGCAACTTGGACATCACTAATGCTTGGTCTTCCTGATCTCGGAAGGTCAATTACCGAACCTGTTCTTTCAAATTTTTCTATCAAATTGCGGTACGCTTTCATACGACAGGGCCCCGCTCTCAAACCCATTCTCGTGCGAAACCTTCGTAATCCAGCTGTGTAATTTCTGCCGCATTCATAATAACATTGAACTAAACCAATTCTTGTTCGTAGGTCCATGCTATTACAGTTTGAGTCGTTAAAACTTTACGTTTACTTGAGTTTTAATTTGAAAATAAACTCCAAATTGAATGATTTACTTTTAACACTTGTGTCAACAACTGTCATGACAACGCTTTTGTTTTCCATAGATACAACAAATCCCATTCCTTAGGCAACTAGATTTCGTTTACTTTTTGTTGTAAGCTTGATTTGTTAAAAAGTTATAATAAGTTAAAGTATATCCCTTACTTTATGATAACCCCATATAATGATCCTTTCAGGAGCTGATTAGATTTTCAGTAAAAGTAAGAAGTAGTAGCTTGCTTCAATAAAAAAATCAAATTCAACTACTAAGTTTAGACAATTTTCTTTGGAATACAAAAGTACGCAGAAGTGAATTCTTTTATAAAAAAAGTTTTTCGAAATTCCTACCGGAATAGGTCCTTTACTCTTATCGAGCAGTTTTTTTTTTTACAAATATCTTCTAAGTAATGCTTTTTATAAAGATTTATTGAGAGTATAAAGATTTTATCTAGATTTGAAATAGTTTTTGTATACAAAAAATTTCCAAATTCGGACCGGATGTAACACTTTACTCCATCTATTTCGGACTGCCAGTGTACACTATATATGTCTCTGTTGTAGCAAACATCTTTCAAATATAATTTTTAATGTGCATATTATTATTTGCATAAGAATTAAATAAAATCAAAGAAGAAACTTTTCTTTAATTTCTGCGAAAAATATATTTTGAATACGCAATGTAAAATAATAATAACAGTACTTGAAAGCAATAGTAAAATCCAAAGTACATGCCTACATACATATTCATTGATGCATATTGCATATACATACCTTATATACCTATATATATATTGTGGTAGTTCACTAACTTGGATGAGTAAGGATATGATGGAAGTACTAATGTTAATAAAATATACTGTATATGTTCTTGTAGTGAGTATTAAAAAAATAAAAGATGGTAATATTTTATGGACCAAACTATAATTAAATAAATAGATGTGAGAATATTTAAATTATACTTAAAATAATTGTGAGAATATTAATTGGGTATTTCCCTATAGTTTTTGTGAACCGTGTAAAGTTGGTTACATATCGGGTTATGTTGAAGTTCGCCTTGCATCGAGTGGTTGGTTGCCTATCAGGTTTCTTTGTTGTAGTAATATTTCCCATTTCTGAAAGTAGAATTGTAAATGTTACTTGTTGTATTTTTATATGTAATATTATTTGTTAAAGCTTGTTTAATTAACACTTTTGAAAAAATAGAGAATATTAGTATGGATTTTGAATCATAAAGGTTGGAAAATGATGTATAGTTACGCGCTAAAATTCAAATGTAAGAAGTGTCAGATTTTGACATTTAAAATAATATAGTTAAAGTATTGAGTATTTGGTTTGCCGAAGGGTATAAAAGGTTGTGAAAATTAAAGTAAAGAATTAAATTGATAAATTTTTGGAATTACAAAAAGGTATTATAAATATTCAATTACAAATAAAACATATTTTGGATTATTATAATGTGTGGAACAATATGATTGGATATGATAGAAACTAAGGAATTATTGCCAGGGATATGGGGAATAAATAAAAAGATTCGAAAATAATTTAAGAAAAGCGGTAGATGTGTTTTCGGAAAACGAAATTTTCCTTCCGAAAAACACATAATTAAGAGATTCATCATTATACAAAAGTGTAAAAGAAGTGGTTAGGAGATAGTAGAAAAGAAAGCAGATATTTTTTAGGTGATTGCAACATTTTCCAGAATAGTACCATTTTTTGTATCATGCAAATATAATTAAAAATAAATTAGAAGAAAGAATTTCGGTAACGAATAAAGAAATAATTGAAGAATATTCATACTTGAGAAGAAAGCGAAGAAATATATAATTACAATTTAAAAATAAACTTACTGCATTGGTAAATATTATTCCATATTTGGCGATAGATTTATTGCATTGGAGAGTTGGTGAAATTCCAGAAGTTATACAAATAGTTTAGTCCAGGACTTGAAAGATACGAGATATTCAACATAGCCGCTAACACAGGTATTCCAGTCCAGTAGAGGAAAGGCAGGTTTCAAAGGTCTTCACGAAAGCGTTCGACGGTTCGAGATTCTAGTTGATTGCAGAGGTTGAAGGTATTACAGGATAGCAGTCATTACAGTCCACATTCCGAGCATTCCAGACAATTAGGAAAAGGAAAGGATCTCCCTCATTGATTCCAGGAAATGTCTTCGACAAGCTAAAAAGAAAATCGTTTGGTGTATAAATAAGAATACCAGTTCAGTAGTAATAACAGGTCGTATAATTCTTTGAAATAATTTGAATTTATCAGTTTCGAATTGAAAAGTATATCAAAATTTAGAGATCTATTATTTATACGTACATTATAACTGTGTTGATAATCAAGAAAAGATATTTTGTAAGTTCTGTGCACAACATTAATTTGTATCATCATTTGTATAATTTTTAGAAGTCAAAAAAAACTGATCGGCAAACTAAAACTGATTAATTTGTGTGGGTATTTGATTTACATACAAAAACTATACAGTATTTTTAAAATAATATAATTAATATACTTACTTGTATATTTTTCGATCCACGAAAGGTGTATTTTCATGCACATATAAATTGTCAAAAGAATGTTTACGTAAACAAGCTTGGTACTTCCATGAATGTCTTATTTGGTTGTGTGTGTTGAGAACTACCATATAATTTATAATTTGCCTGATTTATTAAACAAATTAGTTTGATACATTTGTTTTTATTTGGTATATAAAGAAGGTTTTTGAATTAAATTGATGAAACAGATATGACGCTTAGAACCGTAACCTATAAATAGAAAAAACAACTGTCAGTGATTATATTATTATTTGAATAGTATGTTAATATATACCTTGAGATTGAGTTCACAGTAAGTATTGTTATTTGAAGATAAAGTTGAAATACACATCATAATTCACTAAAGAATAACTGTTTTGTAAACTGTGATTTATAAAGTTAAGAAATATAAAACGTAAAGATCCTATGATATAGGCAGATATTGAAAAAGTTACATATAGGCAACTGTTTGGGTTATGATGATTCAAGGGAAGTTAGCAACATATGAAATAATTAGTTTAAATATTTTATATAAGAACTGAGTTAGTGAGGGCATAAATAAAAAATTACCTGAGAGAATTTGAAAATAGATTTAAAAAGTACATAAAGATTTCAATTTTATATATAGACGAGAATAAGTACAGGTTTCAAACACATAGTAAGAATAAATATTATTAAATTTATCTGAGTGTAATCGTATCTTTATTAATTAAAGGTATTGTTACATTTTATGGCGTGCCCAACGTGGAGCGATTAAAATAAGACTCGCAACAACATATTTCAAATATTTTATTAATTATAATAATAACGGTAACATTAGTATCCATTTTACAAAGGTAATAAAATCAGTTTAAAGTATATCAAGGTATAAGAAATTGTGTACTATAATAATTTAGAATGAATACAAGATCCAAGAGTAATTCTGGATTGTATAGAACGGAATTTTCTAGTGATAGTGAAGAGGAGGTAGGACAGAATGTGAATTTACTAGAGGGAGGAGAAGATATGTCACAGGTGCAGGTAGAAGGTCAATTGACTGGAGAGTTACAGGATAGAGGTGATAAGGTGGAAATTCAAGGAGAGACTTCGAAAATAAAAATGTCGACACCAGTAGTAGATTTTGGATCAATTTTACAAATGTTAAAACAGATGAATGAAGATAATAAAAACATGAACGAAGAAAGTAAGAAAAATTTAGTGGATTTGAAGAAAGAATTAAGTGGAAAACTTGATAAGTCGAGTGAAGAGAATAAGAAAAATAGGGATGAGGATAAAATGGAAGCTAAGAAAAATAGAGAAGAGGATAAAAAAGAATTAGGAGAAAAATTGGATAAGTTGGAAAAGGCGAGCATTGATACTAGAGAAGAAACTAGAAGAAATCTGGAAGAATTAAAGAAAACTTTATTGAGAGATACAGAAGAAAAGGTTAAAGAAATTACTATTGAAATGGATAGCAGGGAAGTGAAAATGCGGAAAGAAGTAGACGAAAAGTTACAAATTAAGGATACGGAAGTTAAAAATATTATTAGAAATAAAGTACAAGAGGTTGAAGGTAAAATTAAGGTAATACAAGAAAATGTAAAACAAATAGATAAGAATAGTAGCGAGAAATATAAGGAGTTAGCGAAACGCATACGGGATGAAGTTGATCAGGTAAATAAAGAAGTCTCCGACAAAACAGAAAAATTAGAAGAGAATTTTTGTAAGAAAATAGAAAATACAGAAGATAGATGTTTAAAAGAAATAAAATTATCGACTGATACTACTATTGCGCAGAAGTTGAGTATGGAAGATATTCTGAAAGAATGTGAAGAACAGAAGACGAAAATACAAGATCTTTTATTAAAGACTCAGAATATTAACATCCCTCATGTAACATGTCCTCCGGTTTACAATGTTTTAAATAATGGTATCAGAATTGAGAATATAACTCATTTTAGTGGGGATAAAATGTCCACTCATCCAATGGCCTATTTGACAAATATTCTAAGATATATAGAAGAGATACAGGATTTTAGGAGCCAAATGAATATTATTAGAGCGACTTTAAACAGTGGTGCAGCGGATTGGTTTCAACGGGTTGAACATAATTGCGATGATTTAAGTAAGTTTGTGGAATTATTTAAAAATAATTTCTGGAGTGAGACGCAACAAAGCAGAGCACATCAGAGGTTGTTAACAGGAAGATATCAACCAGGTAAATCTTCGAGGGAGGCTTACGCACAAAGAATGTTTAACTATTGTCGATACATATCTCATTTGGACGAAAAAACTATATCTCAACATTTATTACAACACTTTATTCCTGTTGACACACATGCAATTATTTGTCAGAATGTCACGGATATGAATGAGTTGATTAATATTCTTAGACGTTTAGATGATTATACAGACGGTGTAAAATATAGGGAATCTCGTCAATTAAATGGAAGAAATGATATTCAGAATAATCAGCAACGTATGTCAAATAATAGTGGTGTGAATAATCATTATGTTCGTAATAATACCCCTTTTCAACAGAATGCTTATCCAAGGAATAATCAACCTAGTAGTAGTCAGAATAATTATTTTGGAGCAAGACAACCTTACCAATTTAATAGTCATCAGAGTAATAATTATAATAGAAGTTATAATACACAAGGGAATGGTATCTCAAATTGGAACAATAATCGAAGTATATCAAATGGAGGGAATGGAAGACCGAGTACAAATAGGAATAATCCTTTTATTAATCAATCTGCAAGACAAGTTCCTCATAACAATGACTATCAAGAACAAAATAAAAGGTATTATGGAAATAATAATTCTAGACAGGTGAATAATATACAAATGCAAGATTGGAGAAAATCAGATAGGAGATTTACTGGTAGTCAGGTTCCTAATCAAGATAGAAATGAAATTGGAGTTGGTTTGGAAGAAAAAAAAACGCCAATTTTGGAAATGAAATTGGATCCATATCAGAATGCTATCCCGGGAACATCTCATTAATAAATAATTTTGTTAATAGTAGTGTTAGTTGTAATATAATTAGTAGTAGTAAAATAACAGGAATGGGGAATGTTCAGAATGGTTTAGATATGGGAAATATAATTAATAATTTTGAAAGTTTACCTTTTTGCATAATTAGTATTAGAGATGTTAAATTTAAAACTTTGTTAGATTCTGGTGCTGAAATATCACTCATAAAAGAAGAAATGATAATGAATATACCTGAATATTCTAAATATATTATTAAAGTCAAAAATACTAATGTTATGTCTGCGAATAGGGGAAAAATGGGTTGTATTAATAAGCGGTTATGTATAGATGTAGTGATTAATGGACACAAATTTATTATGCAATTTTATCTGTTAGGGAATTTGTTTTATGATTGCATATTAGGGATAGATAATATGAGAGCGCTGGGAATGTATTTAGATTTTGAAGAAAACAAGATTAAAATTGAAGGAAAGGAAATTTTATTAGATAAGGTTGTGGATTTAAAAGAAATAAACGCTTATATTGAATACAAGGAGGATATACAGTACGAGGTAAATAATGTCATTATAGCTGATCGTGCAGAGAATGATGATGCTCAAGAACATTTGGAAGGAGCAATGTTTGAATTACCTAGATCGGAAATAAATGACGAATATGGAAATGCTGTAATAATAGAAGATAAACAAGAAGTTAAAGTAATAAGAAATGTAGCTGACATTCAAACTTTTATTTTACAACAAAAATTACCAGAACCTTGGATTGAAGAAAGTCTAATAGAAATTTTAGCTAAGAATATAAAATTAATTAATGATGAAGTTGTTTTTGCTAAAGATTATGAGCATCGATTATTGATAAATGATGATTCGCCGTTATCGTGTAAAAATTATCCTATTCCGTATTTTTTCCAAGATCGTGTCAATGAGGAACTTAGAAAATTAGAAGAAGCTGATATTATCGAGAGATCGAACACCTATTTTATTAGTCCTGTTGTGTTGGTTAAGAAGAAGGACAATTCTATTCGCCTTTGCATTGACGCTCGTTTAATTAATTTAAGGATCATGCCTGAGCATGAAATACCACAAAATATTGATGTTTTACTTACAAAATGCGGTAATAAAAAATGGTATAGCAAATTAGACCTTAAGAATGCATTTTGGTTAATAAGATTGGACGAGAATTCTAGGAAGTACTGTGGATTTAACGTAAATGGAATTACTTACCATTTTAAAGTATGCCCTTTCGGCATAAAAAGTAGTCCTGCCGGATTGATTAGATTTCTACATAAAATACTAGACCAATATGAGAAATTCGCCCTTCATTATTTAGATGATATCATAATATTTTCGGATGACATAGAATCTCATATAAATCATATAGAGATTATTATTAATACATTACAAGTTAATGGTATGAAATTAAATTTATCTAAGTGTCAGTTTTGCCAAAAAGAAGTCAATTACTTGGGTTACGTTATTAACCAACAAAATATTTTATTAGATCCTCAAAGATTAGAAGAGATACAAAATTATCCAAGACCTAATAAACTCAAAATGTTGAGAGGATTTCTTGGGTTGTTGAATTACTATCGGAAATTTGTATCTAATTATAGCCAAAAGACAAGTACGTTGTTAAATCTACTAAAGAAAGGAACGAAGTGGAAGTGGACTGAAGAATGTGAGGATTGTTTCGTACAGTTAAAATCAAATTTTGTAGAAAATCTTAAGTTGTATCATCCGGATTTTAATTTAGATTTCATCGTACGAACAGATGCATCAAGTGTAGCCGTAGCAGCCGAATTAGTACAGATCAAAGATGGTATCGAGGTTCCAATATATTTCGCGTCAAGAACTTTAAAACCGTGCGAAAGGAAATTTGGGATATCAGAACTCGAGATGCTTGCTGTCATTTATGCTTTAACTAAGTTACGCTATTACCTCATAGGGAAGAAATTCAGATTGGAGACAGATCACAAGGCGTTGCTGAATATTATGACTACGAAATTAAATAATAACAGGATTTACCGTTGGACGTTATTAATACAGCAGTATGATATGGAAATTATATATAGACCAGGTAAAGAAATGATTGCAGCTGACGTACTGAGTAGAAAACATGGTGAAACAAAAACAACAAATGTACATATAAACTTAGTAAGATTGGGATCAGAAGGTATTTTTTCAGTACAAAGAATCAGAGAAGCTCAAGATACACCTGAGTTGGAGATAATTAAAAATAGATTACGGACAATAGGTACATATAAAGGAATGAGAATGAATGAAGGGATAATTTTAAAGAAGATAGGCGATCTGGAGGTATATGTTACGAATGAAGAACACACGATTAATATTATACGACATTTACATGTAATGTATACACATATAGGAGCTAGGAAATGTTGGTTAATGTTCCGAGAAGCTTATTATTGCCGGAATGACGAGAAGATAATTAAAAGAGAAATTAAACGGTGTGAAACTTGTATTTTAGCAAAAGAAAAGAATTATACAAATCAGAATATAAGTTTAAGTATTGTTGCTGATGATAGATTACAATTAGTAGCAATTGATTTTATTTCAAATCTGATTCCGAGCACGAGAAGATATCGAAATATTTTAGTGTTATGTGATATATTTTCGAAACATGTGCGATTAATACCAACACAGAAATGTGATACAGATACTGTATTACAGGCGTTACAAGAATATATAACTGAGTATGGGACTCCAAGAACAATATTATCTGATCATGCAACATATTTTATGAATCAGAGATATCATGAATTTTTAGATGAAAGAAATATTAAATCTCATTACATATCGATTCGTCATCCACAAGCTAATCCATCGGAAAGGTATATAAAAGAAGTTCTTAAATATTTACGGATATTACTCGAAGATCGACATCATAAATGGGCCAGATGTTTAAAACAAATTGAATTTGTAATGAATAACACACCAAGTACCGTACATGAAGCTTGTCCAATAACTATTTTCACAGGACAACCTCCACAAAGGCCTTGGCAAGATGATGAAATTGCAGAAATAGGAGGCAGATATGAACAAATTAAACAAAAATTAATGAGACGAAAAATTAAATGGGAGCAGAAGAAAAAAGAAAAACAACGTAAATATAAGGTGTATAATGAGAACGATAAAGTTATTGTACGCGCGTTACGAGTAACGGATAGAAGGAATAAAATTATAGCAAAACTCATAAGGCCATATTCGGGACCGTATTTAATACATCGGAAAATAGGATTAAACAATTATGAATTAATTGATGAAGAAACGGGATATCTTAAAGGAACTTATCATATTTCAATGTTACATGATTATATTGATGAAGTATAATTGTTAAAAAATTTAAGGGCATGGCGGTACTGAAGGGCCAGTTACCGTTGGTAAATAGCGCTACCACCCACCAGAGCTACAATGTATATAATAAAGCCCAAAATTTAAGGGCATGGCGGTACTGAAGGGCCAGTTACCGTTGGTAAATAGCGCTACCACCCACCAGAGCTACACTGTATATAATAAAGCCCAAAATTTAGGGGCATGGCGGTTGAATTTCATAGGGCGACAACCGTTGGTAAATAGCGCTACCACCCACCAGAGCTACATCAAAATTAATAGAACCAAAATTTAGGGGCATGGTTAATGTATTTTGTTTCTATAAAAGTATGTCATAAAAAAAAAACGGGATATAAGTATGTGCATTTAATTTTTTTTTATAATTGAGTTAATCATGTAAGAAATTTTAGCTAAAATGATCTAACAAAGGTTTATGTATTTTATTTCCTTGCTCTAAATTAATTGAATCAGGATAGAATTATTTAGACGAAGAAGAGTTGTAAAGATTAGTTAGTATGAAGAAATTAGTAATATTTAATTTATTTTCCTCATTCCTTACATTATAAAATTTGTAAATATAAGTGTTAGAGGAGTATATAAGTAACTTTACAGTAAGTAAAGAAACATACGAGTATAAAAATGTGAAGAAATGTATAAAGTAGATATATGAAAGATGAGTAAGAAGGAACCTTATTAAAAAAAAAAAAAATTTTTTAAAGGATATTTATCGGAGTAATAAAAGCATTTAATGGTCAAGAAATATTAAAGTCATTAAGAGTTATAAAAAAAAAATGTGATATACAAATAGAAGAAGCCTATAAAATAAAATATGTATAGAAAAGATAATAATGAATGCTTGCTATGTATAATAAATAATAAAAGGGAAACATAAAAATATATGGAATAATTTATAGAGATTATGTATGAAAGGGTAAATAAAACCCAAAATGATAATAAATATATAGAATAATAATGTATAAAAGAAATATGTAGGTCACGTACGCCTTAAAAAACGAAAATATAATTTGTGTACTTTCCAAAAGTGAAAGTTTGAAAAGGTAGACGAAAATGTCTATTATAGGTATAGGGTTTTTGTTCAGCTAGGAACAGTTATATAAAATAAAATAATAAAGAATAAGTGAGCATATGTAAAGCATATTTTGTAGAGGCTATTAAATATCTGAAGAAGTAACAGATACAACTTAAAAGTAATCACCAGTAAATGTTAAAAGTAGTTTCGATTATAATATTGATAAGAATTTTTAGAGGGTTTAAAATCATGAATAGGATAATACAAAGAAGGTATAAGATTGGATAAGAAAAGGAATAAAGTTACTTATATAGAAAGCATAGAAATGTTAAAAGATACATTTTATGACATTATTGATGAAGACAAATGGATAAAGATGTAAATTTTGAATATGTTGGTATAAATTAGTATATTTATGAGAATAAGATTAGTTAAAATGGTTTGTTGTAAATAATTGAGAGTTAAAAATGAAAATAGATACAGTGAGGTAAATAATTATCTTATATACCAAATATTAAGAAATGTACATGGATTTATATGAGAATGTATAGTTATGCTACAGAAGTAGTACAAATTGAAGTACATCATTTTAGTATAGATTGTTGAATAAATATAAATTTATATATTCTATAGAAATTTAGATTTATTAAAAAAGGGGCATATGTGGTAGTTCACTAACTTGGATGAGTAAGGATATGATGGAAGTACTAATGTTAATAAAATATACTGTATATGTTCTTGTAGTGAGTATTAAAAAAATAAAAGATGGTAATATTTTATGGACCAAACTATAATTAAATAAATAGATGTGAGAATATTTAAATTATACTTAAAATAATTGTGAGAATATTAATTGGGTATTTCCCTATAGTTTTTGTGAACCGTGTAAAGTTGGTTACATATCGGGTTATGTTGAAGTTCGCCTTGCATCGAGTGGTTGGTTGCCTATCAGGTTTCTTTGTTGTAGTAATATTTCCCATTTCTGAAAGTAGAATTGTAAATGTTACTTGTTGTATTTTTATATGTAATATTATTTGTTAAAGCTTGTTTAATTAACACTTTTGAAAAAATAGAGAATATTAGTATGGATTTTGAATCATAAAGGTTGGAAAATGATGTATAGTTACGCGCTAAAATTCAAATGTAAGAAGTGTCAGATTTTGACATTTAAAATAATATAGTTAAAGTATTGAGTATTTGGTTTGCCGAAGGGTATAAAAGGTTGTGAAAATTAAAGTAAAGAATTAAATTGATAAATTTTTGGAATTACAAAAAGGTATTATAAATATTCAATTACAAATAAAACATATTTTGGATTATTATAATGTGTGGAACAATATGATTGGATATGATAGAAACTAAGGAATTATTGCCAGGGATATGGGGAATAAATAAAAAGATTCGAAAATAATTTAAGAAAAGCGGTAGATGTGTTTTCGGAAAACGAAATTTTCCTTCCGAAAAACACATAATTAAGAGATTCATCATTATACAAAAGTGTAAAAGAAGTGGTTAGGAGATAGTAGAAAAGAAAGCAGATATTTTTTAGGTGATTGCAACATTTTCCAGAATAGTACCATTTTTTGTATCATGCAAATATAATTAAAAATAAATTAGAAGAAAGAATTTCGGTAACGAATAAAGAAATAATTGAAGAATATTCATACTTGAGAAGAAAGCGAAGAAATATATAATTACAATTTAAAAATAAACTTACTGCATTGGTAAATATTATTCCATATTTGGCGATAGATTTATTGCATTGGAGAGTTGGTGAAATTCCAGAAGTTATACAAATAGTTTAGTCCAGGACTTGAAAGATACGAGATATTCAACATAGCCGCTAACACAGGTATTCCAGTCCAGTAGAGGAAAGGCAGGTTTCAAAGGTCTTCACGAAAGCGTTCGACGGTTCGAGATTCTAGTTGATTGCAGAGGTTGAAGGTATTACAGGATAGCAGTCATTACAGTCCACATTCCGAGCATTCCAGACAATTAGGAAAAGGAAAGGATCTCCCTCATTGATTCCAGGAAATGTCTTCGACAAGCTAAAAAGAAAATCGTTTGGTGTATAAATAAGAATACCAGTTCAGTAGTAATAACAGGTCGTATAATTCTTTGAAATAATTTGAATTTATCAGTTTCGAATTGAAAAGTATATCAAAATTTAGAGATCTATTATTTATACGTACATTATAACTGTGTTGATAATCAAGAAAAGATATTTTGTAAGTTCTGTGCACAACATTAATTTGTATCATCATTTGTATAATTTTTAGAAGTCAAAAAAAACTGATCGGCAAACTAAAACTGATTAATTTGTGTGGGTATTTGATTTACATACAAAAACTATACAGTATTTTTAAAATAATATAATTAATATACTTACTTGTATATTTTTCGATCCACGAAAGGTGTATTTTCATGCACATATAAATTGTCAAAAGAATGTTTACGTAAACAAGCTTGGTACTTCCATGAATGTCTTATTTGGTTGTGTGTGTTGAGAACTACCATATAATTTATAATTTGCCTGATTTATTAAACAAATTAGTTTGATACATTTGTTTTTATTTGGTATATAAAGAAGGTTTTTGAATTAAATTGATGAAACAGATATGACGCTTAGAACCGTAACCTATAAATAGAAAAAACAACTGTCAGTGATTATATTATTATTTGAATAGTATGTTAATATATACCTTGAGATTGAGTTCACAGTAAGTATTGTTATTTGAAGATAAAGTTGAAATACACATCATAATTCACTAAAGAATAACTGTTTTGTAAACTGTGATTTATAAAGTTAAGAAATATAAAACGTAAAGATCCTATGATATAGGCAGATATTGAAAAAGTTACATATAGGCAACTGTTTGGGTTATGATGATTCAAGGGAAGTTAGCAACATATGAAATAATTAGTTTAAATATTTTATATAAGAACTGAGTTAGTGAGGGCATAAATAAAAAATTACCTGAGAGAATTTGAAAATAGATTTAAAAAGTACATAAAGATTTCAATTTTATATATAGACGAGAATAAGTACAGGTTTCAAACACATAGTAAGAATAAATATTATTAAATTTATCTGAGTGTAATCGTATCTTTATTAATTAAAGGTATTGTTACAATATATATATATACATATGTGTGTTGCATGAGGAGACTATGGAATGAGCGACGCAGCGCTCTGACTATGTAGGTACATACGTTTGTACGAAAATATTTTGGATTTGATAGAAATTTAATTCTGGAGGAAATATATGAAACAAGAAGAAAAAAGTCTACAAGCGAGAATTTAAAGCTTGCAGGAAACTCTCTCTTTCGGTTAGGAAATTGACCTTTCCGATTAGCTACGAAGCAGTGCGTTGAGATGGAAAGCAATTATACACGTGACTCAACTATATAGTGTAACATTTTATCTGTATTTCTTAGTTTAACAAGCCTGTATTAGTTAATTTCAGCCAGTAACAAACCTTTGTGGTGAATCACGATTGTTTGTCAATAATAATAACATACCTGCATAGATCCAGATTAGAAAATAATATCGAGATGTTTACTATGAGGTTGTTGATCGTTTAATGTTGTGTTTTTCTTTCTAATTTTAACCTTTATACGTGATGCATTTCATTTTAATTTGCGATCAAAATTTACAAAATGACTCAGTGTTTTGAATTGCAAAAATTCGCGAAGTTAGATAGATTCAGTTTTAATTCCCGCAACGTATTATAAACAAACATTACATACAGATATTTACTGAAAACTCTTAAGTATAGGACGTGGACGGCATACTACTTCGCCAAGAGATGCAGAAAATGTAACAATTTTCGAATTTCCAATTTCCCGGGTATTTTAAGTTTACACAGGACGCAGTAGAATAACATATACAGGTGTAGTCGCCGATATTTCACTGCAAAATTAGTGAATAGAAATGTAATTTTATCAATAAACGCGTATACATCTATTTTTTGACCAATCTTCTACTTGCGTACTTGGTTTTTCTAATAATTTCGCAATAAAATGTGAATAAGACTACCTGCATTCTATTCGATTGTCTTCGTAGCCAACTTAAAACACCCGCAAATTCGAAGAATGTTACGTCTGTGCATGAGTTTATGTTTTTCTACTCAGTGGGAAATACTTTTTCTATTTTTTAGTGGTTTTTTTTAGTTATTTGACCAAAACCAGTAATGCTAGGATTATGTAAATACTTGAAATTGTTCCCTGTGCTTTCACCTTATTTAAATGTCATTGGAAATATCGTTCTAATTTAAAAAATAAATCGAAATGTATTATTCGGTCATTAATAATGTATAGTTAATATGAATAATAATTGTGTATGATGTTAAAATAAAATTAAAAGAGGTAAGAGGAAATGCAGTTTTTCGACGCGTCGTTTCAGCATAACCGTTTCAAACAAAATAAAATCAATGATTAAATTTGTATGAAAAGTTGTATCTGTGACTTCAAAATATTTAAAACTTTTATTTTATTGAATAAGCGTTTTACGACATCCAAACTTGCAGTGTGAACTCAATATATGTTAAGAGTACTCGGAAGACAAAGAGCAAATTGATATAATATATACCAATTTTTTAAATGATTTTGATCGTATTGATCACGCAATGCTGCTAGGGAAAATTGGTGCTTTTGGGTTTTCACCACAGTTGCAATCATTATTCCACACCTACGTGATGAATGGTATATAATATGTGAGTAATGCTGGCCATCAATCCAGTAACTTCACTGCCCCTTCATGAATTCCATACATTAGTAATCTGGGTTCTTTTAATTTTCGATATTTATTCGCCGCGTGGTGAAAGGTTTAGGCATAGTTTTTAATTCTAAAAGAATGTTCTCAGACCTGCTTTAATTCATCTTCATTGAAATCCTTGTGTCTTGTTATTAGAAACACTAGGTTTGCATTTATTAAAGCCATGATTTCCTTATATTATTTCTTTTTTGCTACTGGCTCAAAATGCTTCTTATTCATTTGATCGCCTGTATATGCAACTTGAGAAAGTTCAAAGTTGTTCTCTAAAATATCTATATTTAAAGAAAACTTGTTCGTACGTGTTCAAGGGACATGCTACGATATCTTTGTTAGGGCATTTAGTATTTTTGGAGTTGCGAAGGCATAGGACAGATATCAAGGCTTGATCTATTAAAAAAGATTATTTATGTTGTTCATTAATATTTACCTCGCTCTGAGAGTGTATTTTACTATTCAA
This sequence comes from Amphimallon solstitiale, assembly GCA_963170755.1. Taxonomy (NCBI): domain Eukaryota; kingdom Metazoa; phylum Arthropoda; class Insecta; order Coleoptera; family Scarabaeidae; genus Amphimallon; species Amphimallon solstitiale. The sequence continues at coordinate 132,761,993 of OY720676.1, forward strand.
TGGCGAAAAAGGATGTTTTATTAAGATCCCCGCTTTACGGAAGTTGTTTATTATTATTATTATTATTATTATTATTATTATTATTATTTTAATGCTATTTGGGAAGATACATTAGATATTTATATTTCTCCTCTGTCGTTAATATTAAATAAATGTTTTGCGTATAATTGATGTAAAACAGTTTATATTATATTTTTCCTTGTTATTGTGCGAGTCAAAATTATTTTTTGTTTTCCTATATTTAGATGTATGTTTGTTGGTCAAAAAAGATATATTAATAGTCATTATTTTAATCACGTAATCCAGTAAGTTGCTTAAAAATGTATTTGTAATTAATAGAAAGAAAATCAATTAAGAATTGGAGTAAAAGCCTGTAGCATGGAAAATAATTTTTAAATATTCGCATAATGTATATTTTAAGTACATATACATTTAATAACCACGACCAACCCCACTCGAGGCGAAACGGTTAGCGGCAAACTGTCCACAAAAATTGACTATTGATTTTATTAATTAATACAATAGATATCTATTTAGATATCTATAACTGACATTTAAATGTACTATGACCAGTCTTGTAGAATACTTTATTTTAATTAATTGTATATATACTCATCTTAAGCTTAAATGTTAAATATTCTCTTAATTTTCCGTAAAAGACATTAGTTTCTAATTTACCTTATACATAAATTAGTAATGATTTAGAATTTTGACTAGGAAATCGAAAATTTTAGGTAATAATTGTAAAATATCAAAAGAGTTCTGTTTAACTGACACATTAATATCCATAGGTGCCCGTTAATTAAAGATTATGTTATAGTAAGAAATTCAGTTTAGGTATGTTCAAATATTAAACAAGAGATTCTTGAATGTATTCCTATAACACAATAAATTTCTTCAGTCCGTTTGTCGAATTAGATAATTGGATTCGTTTACTATTACGTTCAATAGAAATTACATTGCAGTATTTGTTTTGATTTATTGTTCTAGTAAAGAAATACACAATTTTACCCAATTAATATATTGAATAATCTCTACACTACGAGGATATTGTTATGCAATTTTAATTTATATAATTACGTAGTAAAGAAGCCGCAAAATTAATTTATTTTGTAGTGGAAATATAGGAAGTTACCAAGCAGATAGAAAGAAACAGGAAAATTCAACCAGGAAACTATTTAAAATGGATGATTGTAATTAAACATGTTTAAAAGTGTGCGCAAATATTATTTCAATAAATGAACACTGCCTTCTTGAATATCAAGGAACATTTCCTTTTTTGTAAGTTGCATTAGTGCAAAAAAATATATTGAAAACACACATATATACAGATCAAAATCGACAATACTTGTCTTGAAAAAAATCACCAAACTCTACTTCTGTACACGATAAATACCATATGTTTTACATATAAAAACTTTTTCATTTAAAGGCTAATTACTGTCATTTTAAATTTTGTGTTTGGCAATGCACGTTATAATTACGTCACAAACAGTGGAAACATGTCAAAATATGTGCCACCTATCAAATTCAAAATGTTTGATTTAGAACGACCAAACGCTGTTAATTATTCCTTTAGCTGTGTTTATAATAATTCTCTTATATATCGGTTAATAAAATATATCTTTACAATAATATACGTGTACTTCCATTTATTTTATATGTCATAATAACTCAGATATTTATACAGGCTACTTGAGAAACGAAACAACTTTAGTAGATAATTATGATTTACCTACTTAGCTTTACTTTATCCTACTGAAATAAAATGCAAAAGGAAAATCCCTTACCACAAAAAATATATATCAAAAAATCTAAATACGTATTTCGGCAACTAAGTTGCCATCTTCAGTAGATATCTGTATAAAACAAAAAGGGTGTTAAACGTGGTATTTTTGGCTAAGGTGTAACCTTAGAAGATATGCTCTTCACCAAATCACCAGTGGGATAACACTGATTTCTTAAGAAACGACATCCCTATATATACTACTCTAATCTAAAATCTAACGCACTATAACAGTACTCTAATCTAAACCGTGATAGACTAATCCCCTAAATTACAATAATCCGTACAAGCTGGACTTGGGTAACGGTCCATTGTCAGAATTCATTAACTTACCTCTATTTCTATGTATGTAAATACTTCCGTAACTGTCTAATTCTCTAAAATTATTTACACTTTTAATTAATCTAAGACTATCTGTAGGCATGCCATGGCCTGTATCGAAAATATGTCGAGCAACACTAGATTTTTCCGGTCTGTTGTATCTGAAATGTGCAATGTGTTCTTTGTAACGAGTTGAAATTGAACGCCTAGTTTGACCTACATATTTTTGATTACAGTCTTTACAGGTTATTTCATAAATACCTGTGAGGTTATTTCATAAATACCTGTGAATACTGGTGATTTGGTGAAGAGCATATCTTCTAAGGTTACACCTTAGCCAAAAATACCACGTTTAACACCCTTTTTGTTTTATACAGATATCTACTGAAGATGGCAACTTAGTTGCCGAAATACGTATTTAGATTTTTTGATATATATTTTTTGTGGTAAGGGATTTTCCTTTTGCATTTTATTTCACATTTTTAGCCACAGTCTCCACCCATTATTGGATTATCCTACTGGTAAAACATCAAAATGAGGTCGCACTGGTAGTCTCACTGCTATTATATTTTACTTAGATCTAGATAGCTGGTGAATTATATATTATGTACAAATGAAACAGTTCTTATTTATACTATGATTACGAAGGGTAGCTTTCTTTGGCCTAATTAATTTTAAACAGAAGACAACCATATTCTTTACATTAATGTAGCTCGCGCTACGTATATAGGTCTTAAGCTTACGATTATCGACACCACTGAAGACATCTAATGCAAAATATATGCCAAAAGTATTTAACGGTTTAGTTACTTTAATTATATGCAGTTAAAGAGGAAGAACTGTTGAATTATATTATCAGTGATTAAGTGAGCCTGAGAAGTACCGGTCTTGGACTGAATGTATTTTTATTGCTAATAGGGTTAAACGAACCCTACTAGCACATAAAAATAATAATAATAATTCGTAAGATTGGCACTTCATCGTTTTTTACTAAGTTTTTTTTTATCAAAATTTATATTTCCATTTAAAGTTTTTGAGAAATAACATATATTTTTTGGTTTTCAAATAGAAACTTATTAAATCATGACACGAATAAAAGTATATTTGAAGTATATCTGCATAATTTAATATATTTTCTGTTTAGCTTTATGAAGTTATTAATGGTCTTTTCTTTTCATTTACTTGCTCATTGTAACATACATTTGGCACGACATTAATTCAAGTAATAGTATAAATAGTAAAATTTGATTATACAGTAGAGTCTCGATATAGTGAACACACCATATAGTGAACTATCCACTGCAGTGAACAGTGACTGACAAGTTGATTTCCACTGATGAAGCACTGAAATCTTTGAATACGGTTTTTCAGTGGACTGAAGAAAACCCAAATGAAATAGAATATTCTCGTGTAATTGCCCTTCAACATTTGAGAACTAAGTTGGTTCAAAAAATGTACAATAAGCCAACAAAGCAAACAAAAGTAACAGATTTCTTTCAATCCACTGACTAACTTAATTTTGCATATGTATTTTTTTTTTCTACTGTATTACATAGTTATTAAGCACTATTACTGCTATTCATTTTTTTATTTTATTATAAGGTTTAAGCATTAAAATATGAAGTGTTAAGTTAATAAAGTAATAAACACCTTGTAAGTATTCCTATTGAGCGTTCTTAACTGCACTCCAAATAGTGAACAACCTCGGTGGAGTGATAAAGCCATGCATTAATTAGTTCACTATATCGAGACTCTACTGTATATATATGAATATTTTTTTTTAATGGAAACCTTGTTAGGCCTATATGATATTGATAATGTACAATAACGTAATTGTAGTTTTTGTAAAATCATTAGATATAATAACTTTCTATTTCTAAAAGTTGACGTTTTTTGAGGACTGGCACTTTATTACTTGGTGAGCGATAAAGTTATTAAAACGCTCATCTTCAATAAATTTCCTTGTCATTGTTAACTTATTCTCACAAGTTTGAAATATTTTTTGAAACTAAATGATGGAAAGCAATGGCGGTGATAGCTGGAATACACCTTCTGAGATCAGAAATGCTGCATAAAATCGAAACGTTTTTAAACAAAGCAGTATGACCTTCTTGTGACACGGTGTCAGTTGCAGATGCACAAGAATTATAAAATATTCAGAAACAGTAGGTACTTGTGTATTTCTTTGACTCTGTATATTACATCTTAAACATATTCAATTATTATTCGATTTTAAGTTTTAATATATGTATAACAAGTTTTTAATTAATGGCATGCTGATGATGTGCATGGCAATTTAACAAAACTTTTAGTTGTAAGTATAATTTCTTTGTAAGATTTCATTGTTTTTCTTTCTTTTTTCTGTTTGTAATTTATAGCAACTATTTTTAGTTATAAGTAAGTAGTCCGTAAAGAAAAAATATCGAGAATTTTATACAAAAAAAGTGTTTTATTTGAGGACTATCGCAGATAGCTTCCTCGATATTAACAAATACATTAAAGAAATAGTTTCCTCTGTACAGGGATATTCAGCATAAAACAATATTTCTTCAAAGAAACCTGCAGTACATGGGATGCGAATTGCATAAAAAACTGCTGCCTGAAATTAAAAAAAAAACGAGAGTTTAAAAGAGTTTAAACAAAAAGTTAATGTATTATGATTACATATAAATTGCTACTATTGTGAGGGTTTTCTTGTACATGTAGTTTATGTGCATATATTGTGTAATTGTTAGAATTCATGTTCAGCATTTTCACTCACGTTTGTTTTTGTATACTGATGATGTGAAATATAAATTATTATTATTATTATTATTATTGTCAATACTACTCCTGTTTTTAAATTTTAAAAGTTTTAATGATGTAGAAATTTTTATTTACTTTGGTGACCATATTTTCTGCCCTCTAAATAGTTTTCTGTTTGATGAGGTACAAAGTAAGACAAATAGTATAAAAACAAATTTTCTTTTTTCGTTTTAATCGGCCAGAATTGCTAAATATTTGTATCGCTATATACGGAATTATGTTAAAAGCCATTCGTACTACCCGGAAAAAATAGTATGACAACATTACATGCGTAAACAACCATATATATAAATAAATTAGCAATTTAATTATCGTCTTAAGGGGTATTTGTAACAACCGGATTCTATTTACTATATTGTCGGTGAAGCAGGAAATTTTGTTGCTATCTACGGCAATTGAAATTGATTAAGGAATTTAAATTGTCAGTCATGTAGTACTGATACACACACAATAGTTTACTGTACTAAAAGCAGAAAATCGCTTTTACTATTTTGGTTTAAAAAATCTCATTAAGAATTATCCACGAATACTACATGTCCGGATTCTGTTCATATTAACGCGTAACTTCCCGTCTTCTTAGACCGGATATATGGTTTTCTATAAACTTGTTTGAAAGTTACGATTTATACGCTATTTCATGTCTGTGTGACCAAATTACTTTAAGGGTACCATGATCTTGCATTAAGAATTGGATGTATTATTAATTGCAACAGGAAGAAGATGCAGGAAGTTGCATACACTTTATTTTTATGGTTCATTAATAAAACTCTATTAGTTTTACAATAGAATACAATGACTAAGGCAATTGTTTTTGCGAATGATTTGTATTAAAGTTATAATTATAATCAAGGTTGTAATGTGGAAGGTCAATGCCCTTTAGGATTAAAATCTTCTACTGATTCAGTTTTTGTTTGTACTAACTGCAATTATTTTTTTAAATATATTGACTTGTTGATTTAATGCTGGTGTTGTTTATTATTAATGATAGAATAAAATTAATGTCGGTGTATACAGAGTGGATCCAATTGGACGCCTTAGGTTTTAATTATTATTAATGATTTAAAAATATGGAACAGTGTCTGTCTGTAATTGTTTTCGGGCTATATTCGAAAAATCAAAGTTTTGGAAATTAGAAAAAGGGCTTTAAGAGTGTGTCGAATTGGCATCGTAACTGTTGCTGCAAATATATTTTAGTGCCCAAAGTTTACATCCAGTACGCGCCGTCAATATATAAAGCAAAACACCGGCGCATTTATCTTTAAAAAAGTTATAAACAAACACAATTTTGATTGCAATTTTACACTAACACCACAAGAAAGAAGTACATTTGTGTTTTGTTAAATTTCGCTGTAGTGCCTCTTGCACTACATATTGCTGTAACCTTAACGTTACAAAGATTGCGTAAATATTCAAAGGTATGCTGAGGATACATTAAAATTGCCATATCTTTACCTATAAGTCTATACCTTAACAGCATTTCATTTATAATTTCCTGTGAATTCTCACAGTGATATTCCTTCTTTTTCTTTGGCGTGTCTCTTATTTAGTTTATATTTAAATAAGGTCAATAATTAAATACAAGTATAAATTCAAAAAAAATGTTAATAATTCTCTTTCATTAAAAACAGTAACAAAACATTGTTATTTTGTGGCTATATCAAGAATTTTCTTTTACCATAAAAGATCATAGAAAAAGCATATTTTCATCTTTAATATAAAAATATTTATTGGTTCTTAAAATAATCTTTCCCATACGAAACTAATTTCATTTTAACAAAGACATACATTCACACATAGTGCCTTTGATGATCTAAAACTTCCCAACGTAAATGTCTTGAAATTGACCAATACCAATCGCTAAATGCAAATATTCGCACATAGTACATTTAACGGCTTGGCGCTTGCCCATTAAGTACATCCCTGTCTATTCGTATTTATTTATTTGAAATCTTAGACTGACCAAAATGATCGTTAATGATGCCTGATGATTCACTGAGAGCAAATATTTGCACATAGTACTTACTCTCAGTGGCCTCAACACCATTAACCATCTTCCCACTATTACAAAAAAATGAATCACCAATTTAACAAGATAATATCCATTTAAATTAATGATGCTTAACGCCTTGCTAAAAGTAAATATTCTCACATAGTACTTTTAGAGTACGTCTTACACCATCAATTATTTAAAATTGAATAGTTTATTTCAAACTTACTTAAATTCATCATACATTTTGTCAAATTCCATTTTATTCATGTCCTGCATTTTGAACAAAATTATAATATAACGCAAAATGAAATTATCAAAAGCAAAATTAACTAACAATAAGAAAATAAAATTAAACTTGAACTTAAAAAAAACAAAACTTAATACATACATTGAAAACTAATAATGAATTTGTCGTAGTATACTAAACCCCTACTTTCATTCCTTTTTACTATCGCAAAATATCTCAAAATTTTATACGTCTAACAAGTTTGAAGAATAGGATTCATCTCTTTCATTGTTGGTAATGTATTTTCATTTTCCATTAATCAAGGTCATTTTTATCTTCTTTTTGTAGGTACCTTTGTTGAATACAATCGGGAACACGTTATGTACCACTGGAATTTTCTTCATGAAAACTGCATTACAACGAGAACATCCACTGCACTGCCTCTAACCTATATCCAGTTTTTCTTTGTTTCTAATATGTCGATGTGCAGACAAGTACAAACAATATTGATGTTATTTCTTCTTTGCAGGTTTTTAAACCACACATGATTTGCTCTGCTATTTTTGAAGCCTTTGTGTTTATGCATACAAAACTTCTAGAATGTATTTTAACTTATACATTTAGTATATACACACACGTATCAATGTGTCATCTCGGATATATATCCATATATATCCTTTTTATGTTTTTTAAATATAAATATAAGGTATTTACTATGTTTTTAAATATGATCATAAAACTCTTACATGAATTGGGATTATTATGCATGTCTGAAATCTATTTTTGTTCATTTCAATTGAGTTTTTCATCTCGAGCATGCCTTGTTTGGCCTTGCTCATACAATTTAATGGCATTCAAATGATTGACTCTTTTTATTGTTCCATCCTTTAACATAACTCTTTTTCTATTATTTACTTTTAGTACATGTTTATTTTTGAACAGTGGTCCATTTCTTAAAATGTTTAGAGCTATTCTAACACCTTGTGAGAAATTTGGCTCTGTTTTTTTAAATTCGAATCATATCTTGTGCTTGTCTTTTCTATAAAAATATAGAATGCATAGATTTATTTTGTGTTTTTTTTTATTTCTGAATTCTTAATATTTAAGCTTAATTTTTATATATACATTTTCTTAATGACATTGCCCCTTAAAGGTTAAGCAACCCATTTTTACTTGTTCTAAAACTTTTAACTTATGCTTATTATATCAGAATATACGTTTTAAACGAAAAACTAATGTTCTTATTCTATAACTTACCTATTTATTAATTTTTATAATTCTTAAAAATATAAAGATTACGGCAATATGTATCGTCAATATGCTATGTAAAAGCACCAGCGTATTTACTTCTTATAAAGTTATAAACAAATATATTTCTGGGACGCCAAATTATACTGCCACCAAAACTTGCGGTGCATATATTTTCTTTTTAATGTAAAATGCTGGCCGCCAGATGTACCACTGATGTTTGAAGATAAAAATATGGGTACAATTATTTTTAAAAAAGTTATAAAGAAGAGCACATCTGGTATCAGAAATGTATGATTATAACTTTGTTAGAAATAAATGCACTGCTTTTCTTCAGACATCGACGTCGTATATTGGTAATTAACATTTTTAATCAAAAGAAAATATGCGCCATAAGTTCTGTCAGATATCAACTGTAAAGAAAATTTTAGTCACAAATTTTGATCCTTTTGTGAATTTAACACTCCATAAATGTACTTGTTTATAACTTTGTAAAAAGTAAACGCGTCGGTGTTTTTCCTCAGATAGACGCATATTGAGCGCAAACTTTTGGCACTAAACTAAACGTTTACTCCACATGTTGGAGTGTCATCATCACACACCTTCTAACTTATTACTTTTGTAGATATTTTCAATCAAAAAATGAAACTATATTATATAATTATATAATAATAACGTATAACTTCTGGAAACAGTTCATTGAAATGTTTGTATTTAAAAATTTGTATGGCCGGTAACTGATAGTGGAGCTTATAAGCTGACAAGTCAGTATCGAACCACTGGAGCATAACTGAATTATAAAGTACCATAGCGCTATTTGGTTCATCTAATAAAAACAATGGGTCGTATACTTAATTTGTATTGTGGAAGAATATAACAAACAAAGAAAAAAATAAGTCCATACTGTATGCTGAAAATATTTTTAATTTTATTTGTTCAATCCTGCCTTTGAAACACGTTGTTTCTCCACTGGTTGCTAAGCCCGAAAGCGTCTATTTACCTCACTCGGAGTGAGGTAATGGATTTTCGCTCACTCATATGTCAAATTTGACAATTTAGTTTTCAATATTTTTAGATAAGAAGTGCAAGAGTAGTATTGAATGAAAGGTACATTAGAATAGAATTCGTATAATTTATTCAAAACATACAATTAACTAGTAAGAAATATTGAAATTAACAGTACAATTATTAAAAATATTATTAGATGCAATGGCTGTATGGGTATCTTTCACAAAATCAGTTTTATTTGTTTGTGCTTGAATGTTTTTAGTCGTGCCCTCTTCACCAGTAATTAATTTTCTTGCAATTTTAATTTTATTGCTCTCTGACTCTTCTACATAACCTTCTGCCACAGACGTCGATCGCCAACCTCCGTGCCGTTTAAGCGTTAAAATATCACCTGAAACGTGGGCTAGTAATGTTGCTGAGGTTCGTCGAAAGGAATGTTCTGTATATAAATGAGCATCATTCATCCCCAAATATTCTGCCACTAGTCTAGGTATCTTTGATATCGTGTTTATACCTACACTGTACATTTACCATAATAGTAACTCAGGAAAAATCTTCCCTCACCAAGCATTATTGAAGAACGTAACGCAGCATATTTTCTATATATTTCTAAACCATTAAAACCTCCTCCTTCAACATCGGTAATAACAAAAGAGCGAGGTTTATAATTTTTGGTTTTCAAAATATTAACCACCACTATAGATTGCTTATTTACTATATCCGTCATTTTGAGATTAACTAGCTCATCGCACCTACAAGCGCCCATAATTCCCATAACAACAACAATTTTCATCAGCAAGTACTTCTCATCGGGGGCTTCGTTTAAGAACTTCTGTACATCTTCATACTCAAACACTTTGGCCTTCTTAGGTTGATATCCTTTAGATTTACTTTTCAAAATCGAAAACAATGTCTTATACCTATAAATTATTACAAATTTAGATCAATTAAATCAAAAAATATGATACTATAAACTTACTTACTGATATCTATCTTCTCAAAAACAAATAAAGTAGATTTCAACATAGAATATGTGGACCACAAAGAAGACGGTGCATACTTCTCTAATAATCCGTTAAAATACGCTAGGAGTACTTGCTCCGTTATAAGAGTAACACTTTTTATATTCATCCACTCATGAAATTTTCTTAACTCATTTATATACCTTTCTTTAGATTTTGGCGGCAATAAATTGAATACAACAGCATTCGCTTCATTTACAACATCTCTTGGAACAGCTTCTTGTTCCATATTTTTGTTAAATATTGAAATTAATGACAAATTTACTCTAAATAAAGCAAAAATAAAATTTTGTTGACAACATAGCTAATTTTTATTTTATCGTAACCAGGTAACTATACCAACGGTAAAACCTGCTATCTATGCTATATTATTTGATCACAATTAATATTGACATGAATCAACATGAATGCAATATGAATGATATTATAACTGTCAGACAAATTGAAATTTTTAATCTTTGACACCTTTAGATAGGTAATTTAGCAGGATTGAACAAAACGCTATACAGCACTCGTGAAGAAACTACATTCGCTCACTTGTGCGTCTTGACACACTCGGCGACGCACGCGTGACCGAAACGAGTACTTTCTTCACTTGTACTGTAATATACTATTAATGCTACGTTTGAGCTAATTTTTACCTAGACAAAATTGAAACGAAATATTCGTTTTTATCTTCTATTAATTATCTTCAATAGTTATGGGTATACTAACATTGTAATAATACTTGAATATTATGAACCGGACAGAAGAAAAATTATGCTTCTGCTGATAAAAAAAAAACCGTATCCAGTTGTTAAGCTTGAATTTTAAATTAAAAAAAATTGAAGCATATTCTAAACGGCAAATATTTGCTAGTACTTATACCTATGTTTATAATATAATTTTGACTGCAAACCTTTGTTTGTGTTTACTTTGCTATTAGCATCTTTGTAGGTTTATCACTTTCACAATTTTCTTATTCAAATTCTAATAATATTGATCTGCAGTTTTCTTATTTTGTAGTCTCGTTTTTATTTTTTTGTGCTGCTCTTATTGCATTTAATATTTCCCCGATACATTCCTTAATACTTACGCCCGTTTCACATGCGACTAGCTTTTAGGACGATGATTAGTCCTGGCGGGCTCAGGCTATTGGTTTACATGATATATTTTCTGTATGGAGCATATGAAATAGGCTCTTTAAACCACTAGTCTCTGCCCATTAGTACTAATTATCGGCCGTCAGACTTATGTGGAACGGGTCTTAAATCTAATTTAAGGTTTATATTCGGTAATTCCGTGCATATTGATCTTATTCTTACGTATCTCAAAGAGTAACTATTCAAATATTTTAGCACATTCTATTATGTACTTACTGATATGCAAAAATCTACATTTTTTGCTTATCAGTATTAAGACAGTCAGTATATAGCATTGAGGAAAAATACTATGGAGACGCTGTAAAGCATCTTTGCTGTACTCTCAAAACGGGAGCATTGGGCGGGGCTAAGTGTGGGACCAATATGGCTGCCTCACCTAGTCCGGACTACTCAAAATTATAATCTGTCATCCCACACCTGTCAGGCCTACACTAACCTATGAAATGTTATTCCAGACAAATTCTTCTTATCAACGGCGTCTCTACTGTTGCAGCTACGTATAGCACAAGAAACCATAATGTCTTTTAATATTTAACTTATTATATAACTCTAATACACGATGCACTTAACAAACACTCCACTTTTTACCAACACTACCTGTTTGACGTAAGTGTAGTATCAGTACCCGGTTTGATCACGTGACGTCGTTTCCCTACCTATTCTTTCTCTATGGTATATAGACATAAGCAAAGAAAACTATCCAAACCCAATATATAAGTGAACCCCTATATTTCCAAATCAACGAGAAAAAAGTTTTGCTCGCTATTAACAGGATCACCTACAGGGACAAAATCTTGGCAAACAATGTTGCGAATGTCGAGAAACCGGTGAGTATGTTGATAATCAAGCAGTGGACTCCTTTTGCCTTTTGTTGTCGATGAGATGATTGACTTCATCACTCTGAAGGTAATATTATTTCGTCTCAGAGTCGTACCAGTGCACCTAGCTTTCGCCACCGATATTGATTTTTGATTTAAAGGACGGGTCTTCCACTTCAGTCGGATGGATTTCTTGGTACACTTTGATGCGGTGGTCCTGGATGAGATTTCCTTAGCTTATTCCGTATAACACACTGATAATGGCCAAACTGTACTGAGCGCTTTCAGAGACTTTCTGCGCTGAGACTCTGTACATTGATATTGATAAACTTCTTTTGTTATATCAAATGAGTATTCTGTAACTCTCGTTTGGACGTCATCGCCAACCTAAGGTATTTCCTATGTTCCATATCATGTCCACACCTAAAAGCTTGTCGCATTCCAATATCAATATTCTTTGTCTTTGTCTTATAAACATCTAAATAGTATATCACATTCTCTATTGGTTTAATGTATTAAGATGAAGTAACAAGTGACTCATAGCGCTATTTTAATTTTATTTATTTGTTTGCAACATGCCACATATAGAATTATTGCTGTATTAAAATACAAATCTTACCGATTTTTTTCAAATAAAAATTGGCTAAATAAAGTATGTAATACTGAAAGCAGTTATTAAAGTCTTTTACAAAAAATATAATCTTAAAGGAATGGAAATCAGTAAATAAATTTATAAGATTTTAAATTCTCAATTTATTGCACAAACAAGAAAATAAGAACATGAATTGAAGACTAATATATATAACAAAAAATGTGTTGTGAATACCTACAATATTTTGGTTTGATTTCAAAGCGTGTAATTTTTTGTGAAACTCTTTTAATAAGAAACAGGGCAATTTTCATTATCGACTGATATGCTCTTCTAATGTTTATATTTTGTTCTACGATGTCCTGTAAATTTTAGAAAACGAGTTTGTATTGCAAATATGAATATTTAGTTATAACTTTTCATCTTCCTCTATGATAAAAACCTTTTTTTCTCACATCTATAAATTACTTGCACAAAAACAAAATACTGTATGGATATATTGAATTTATATTTCCTTACAAACGATCTAAATTTATATAATCGTATTAAAATTACTATAGTTTCAGCAACTTTATAGGTTATTAAATGACAGATTTCAAATACCTAAGATTTTTAGGGAAATATCAACTATTTTAGAGTACTAAGTGAAATGTGTGGTTTTGATATATTTTGATATTCCAGTTGCCAAGTCCCAGCGTTTCACAACACTATATCAGATTGTGAAAGAAATTATTAACGTATCAAAATGGAAATAATTTTTAATAAAAATTGCACCTGGAATAAGCTAAAATTTATTGCTATTACCAACAATAATAAAAGATGGTTAGTACGTCCATTAATGGAAACCTTGTTAAACACAGTAACAACGAAGGTTAATACACTTAATACCTGAAATGCGGTTCAGAAATCCTGATATGGTTAAATTAAATTATATACGCAATTACACACGATTAACAATTGAATACAGTTGGAAGAGGTCCAATAATGAACAAAAGCAATTATAGGTAAAGTATGTACGCGTGCTCTCGTTTAATTGTTATCATTTCGGAATTTGCAAATGCTTATTGCGAAAGTTGTACTAAAGCAATTCAAAATTGGAACAAAATAAATTGTTCCTATTGATAATTATCTAATTTCCGGATGTTTATAGTTTTGTGATTTAAATTAGAAATAATTTTATAGTAATTAATAAGAGATGGTGGATGCCATTATATAATACTGTTAATGCACTAATTTTATAAACTATAATAGTTGTAACATTAATACTGAAGTTGTTAATGTAATTCTACTTCTGTTATAATTTTAATTTTAAATTACGAACGTCGTGTCTTCAAATGTAACATGCAATAAGAGAAACTGATTTACGTAACAAACTCTAATGTTTATGGTAACTATGAATAATAACCTATATTTGCTGCTTGACTAGAAGAGATTAGAACAAAAAGAAATCGGCTAAATTAGATAATTTTAATCATAATTATTGTAGGCGTTAATTCATGAAGTAAGTAGTCTTTAACCATTGAAATGCAAAATTAATTCTTTTGTAGATGAGGTTAAAATGATTATAGTATCCTTGAAAGTACTTAGTAATTTCGCATACGATAATATTTCGTGGTCTATAATTTGGTTGTTAGGAATAAAGCACGCATACTGCTCTTTATGTTGGGAAAAAAATAGGATGCACAAAAAAGTACCAATTAAGCCTTATTACATCCATGTTTGACTACACCAAATTAAAATTAGACGTTATTTAAGTATGATTTAATATATATTTTAAAATTTATTGCTTTATAAATATCAATTTGCATACGGAGAGTGATAATTTTCAATTTATTTGCAATTGAAATTTAAACATATTTCAAGGTTATAATTCAATTACTTATGTTAATAACCTGCTGATGTATAGGTCTCCAGGCTAAAAGTGTGCGGTTAATCTATAAATAGATAAATTAATACAGATGTAGAGGTTTTCCAGGCATTAGCTTCATGTTAAAATATTCTCAGGTGTTTATTTTATTTTTCAATTTCAAATTTCGGTGAAACGTTTTTCTTATATTTTCTTGTAGCAGGAAGAAAGCTTGTGGAACTGCAACGATGACTACAATAATATAGGTTCTTATTGCGCTGTGAATTATAGTATTTCAGGCCGTCATTGTGGCACGTCTTTTTTGTGAATCAAGTTATCTTTTCTTTTAGCACATGCTCGCTCAATTGACTATTCATTTCATTCGTTGCTTCGTCAAAATATTCTATGTACATGTTTCAAGCATTTAACGTTTATAATTTTGAAAAATTTAAAACTGTAATCTGTATATTCAAACACAAAAAAGTTAATAAACCACAAATTCGTTTAAAAAACACTTAAAATTCAATGGTAACAGATTTACTCTCTTTTGTAGTACCCTCTATGTGATAGTAAATAATAGTATACAACAATTCAAGTTTAATAAAGCTCCTTATAATGAACATACTATATAGTTAGGAAATCGTTATACACTACCATTGATTCTAATATCTTTTTTTTGATTTTAAATTTTTTTTCCAAATTTAAGTGACTACATACAGCGGATATGATGGGCATATTTACATACAAATCAGACTTCCGGTTAAATTGGAAATGAACTGCCTTATTTCACATGAAACATGCTATATATTTTTAATGCTTTCTATAGAGGCGGCTTTTCACGGTCCGTCATATATTACAGGATGGGCTGAATTGTGTGGATGAGCAGAGCTAGCCTTAATAGATTCTTTAATGCTGCTTCCAAACATCCAATAAATTTGCACTATGTGATCCCTTTTCTTTTTAATCTATTTAATCGGTATATTACCGTCCTTCCATTATTTTGAATTCTACGTCACGTATCTTGTTGGTCATGTTGTCCATTTAAATTTTTATAATTACAGTGACTTACATATATACCTTTATACGTAAAACGTATATGTATATATGCATGTGTTTGAGATACACACATACATTAAGTGCCATTGCCGATAATCGAACGCACAGACACCGGTGTTTCGACCTATGAGGTCTCAGCAGTGTACGTGGAGATTCTCGACAATGGCTTCAAGACTTAAATCGCTGTATGTGTGTATCTCAAACACATGCATATACAAGGTGTTCACACTTAAACCCGCACCATTGGTAACTGCGTTATTATTGAAGCTACGAATTCGTCCAAATTAGCAAACTAGTAGGATTTTTCCTGGCGGTTACGACGATAAAAACAAAAAAACAATTGAACGTCGCGTTTTTCAGATATTTGACAAAATGTAATTTTTTAAATAGAACACCCTATATATTTTTATGCAGTTGAATAAAGAATTTAGTTCTGAACAAAAATTTTTCAATACATTATCTCAAGAAAATTGAAAATAAAAAGCTATCACGTGATTTCTTTAAAGGGGCATATTCCCGAGATAATCAGAAAAGTACCCATTTTAAAATGGGACAGTATAATTTAAAATTCCACTCAGAAAAAAAGGAAAAGAGAAAATGAAATTAGCCTACATTACAATAGTTGTTACAATTTTGATCAAATAGGCACCAATAAAAAAAAAATATTCAATAACAATCCGTCAAATTAATCCGTCAGTGTTTTAAAATTCGCATTGTTATTTTGCTGTTTTCTTCTTGTTTTCTTCTAATAAAAATGGTTTTCATACATGAGGAAAAATGTGATATTATGGAAGCTTACATATTTCAGAGAAAAAACACTATTAGAGCTCGCGAACATTATAGTGCAATGTTTCCCGAGCGCGCGATTCCTCAAAGAAGATATTTCTTGGAATTATACAGACAATTTCGGCGAAACGAAGAGGTTTTCGAAGAATAGAACGAAGAAGCAATTTGTGGTTAGTGAGGAAGTAGAGATAAATGTACTGGGATATTTTGAGCCGTATCCTAACAATTCAATTAGAGAATTGGCAAGAGAAATAGACCTTTCATTGGGAACAATTCATAAAATTTTGAAAAAATATAATTTTGAGCCATACAAATATCGGCCAGTACAAACTTTGCATCTTAATGATGATATAAGAAGAATGGAATTTTGTGAATGGTTCCTACATAAATGTGAAGAAGATCCAAATTTTCCTCGAAATGTTTTATGGTCGGATGAGAGTAACTTCTCTAATAAGGGAATGTTTAATCGAAAAAACTATCATTTTTGGAGTCGGGAAAATCCTTTTTTGACTCATCCCACTAATCCACAACATCGGTTCAGCCTTAATGTTTGGTGTGGTATGATTGGATCTAAAATTGTGGGTCCTTTGTTTTACCGCGGCTCATTAACGGGAGAGAGATATGAGGACTTTATGTCTCATGTATTGGAAGATTTCGTGGACAACGTGAACTTGATGGATAGGCCGCGGATATACTTCCAACAAGACGGTGCACCGGCTCATAATCACCATATCGTTAACGCATTACTGGAGAGACTGTTTGGACCCCGTTGGATTGGAACTCATGGACCAGTTCTGTGGCCCCCACGCTCACCAGATCTAACTCCGCTAGATTTTTTTTTATGGGGCCGAGTGAAAAATGAAGTTTACAAACATCGTTACCAAAATGTGGAAGAACTTCAAAATAACATTACGGCCATTATTCGGAATATTGATGGAAGGACCCTTCTCAAAGCCACGCGCTGCACTCAGAAAAGAGCCCGCAAGTGTCTGGACCAAGAAGGTGGTACCTTCGAACAACTATTTTAGTTATGTATGTTGATTGATAGTGTTTATTATTCTTTTATTTGTTATTCTTAAGTTTCGAGGACGAAATCAAAATAAATTTCGTTAAAAACACTACGTTTCGTTTGAATTCATTTAGGAATATTATGAACAAACATTCTAGGACCTATACAAAAATTTTTTTCATCCGTTCAACAAGAGAACAGTATACAATAATCGGTACATATTATTTAATTACAAATTTCGTTAGGCATCCCTAAAAACAAATCCTAAATCCCTAAAAATGCACGGTATCTCATTTGAAAACTTACGTTTTAGTGATAAAGTAAGCAAATTTTAAGGATGTTTATGATATTATTTTATTTAATATCTGAAGATGACTTCAATTGGATAAACATGTGAAACATGCTACGTCTTTCATAAATTTTTTTAAACAAAATGCAATGTTTAAGAAATCACGTGATAACTTTTTTATTTTCAATTTTTTTAAGATAATGTATTTAAACATTTTTATTCAGAACTAAATTTTTTATTCAACCGCATAAAAATATATAGGGTGTTCTATTTAAAAAAATACATTTTGTCAAATAGCTGAAAAACGCGACGTTCAATTGTTTTTTTGTTTTCATCGTCGTAACCGCCAGGAGAAATCCTACTAGTTTGCTAATTTGGACGAATTCGTAGCTCCAATAATAACGGAGTTCCCAATGGTGCGGGTTTAAGTGTGAACACCCTGTATACATATACGTTTTACGTATAAAGGTATATATGTAAGTCACAGTAATTATTTACTGTTTGATGTTAGTTTTAACATCCATGTGTTCACACTTTTCATTTTCGTTAAATTTTTATGCTCTGCACTTATTGTGTTCCACAGAGCAGTTTTTTTTGTATAAACTTAAAAACCCAAAGATACCGTAATGTGTCCAACTCACACGTACTGGGAATGACAAAACTACAGCACTGATGAAAAAATAATAAGATTACACGCGTCATCACGGATTTTCAGTCTTCACATGCAAACAGCAGATCAGGGTTGGCAAACAGTAGATTGTAAGAAGAAGGAAACTTCATTAAGTATTTATTTGTAATTAAGCTTAATTATAAGAGAGCATTTTATACAAAAACAATCATTATACACTTTGGAGAATGTTGCATTTTATTACTACCGTCATGCATATATAAAACTTTGCGTATTCTTTTACTACCCATCAGCCAATGATAATAAGTTTATATTTTGAATATATGATCCCTATAATCTCTATTATAAACCCTACAAATTTTAGCTGATATCTATTGGTACTTTGCGAGATATCGACAGTTGAAGAAGTGTTTTCCTTCGTCTTTGGCATGTGTGTATAAAATGTGAAGAGGAATATTGCCGCAAACATGCGAGTCTGAACCACTGGCGGGCAGTTTGCACGGACCATGGAAAGCCGCATTTAGAAATCAAGTGAAGAAGATTTAGTACCTTTTTGTTGAATAGACACAATTATATTTAATAATTTCCTATAAATTAAGCTAGAGCTAAAAATAATGAAAAGAAAAATATTTTTTTTGATAACACTTTTAGACAGAGCATTTAGTTGTAACAGTAACAAGAATGAAAAAATACAGAATCAAAATAATCTGAAGCAAAAGTTCTCCGCAATAATAAGACCAGTATTCTCTCATTTTACAAATATTTAGATCACAATCTTTAGACGAGTGTTCTGGGAAATGGCATATATGAAGTTGAAGAATGGCAGGTCCCCAGTATAGGTACACAAAATCTAGCTTTTTCGAGAAGATGAGGACAATCAATGGACAAGTTTAGGGAGTGCGTATCTGAAGTCTCTCCCCCCCCCTGATATCTTTTAAACAAAGTGGAATAAAACGTTGAAACCAAAATAAAAGAAAACCATGTATAAAAATACTAACTTTGTGACCATGTCTTATATTAAAATTTTAACAGATGGCGCTGTAGGCTATATGAACCTATCAAAATTAGAAATGCCAAAGATGGTCGAGTGACCCTCATTTGAAAGGTGTTTGGAAGATTTATTCAACATTTTTGTTTTTTTTAACTTTTCTTCACTTTTTTTTTTAAAAAGAGACGCCGAATTTCACGGGTAGCGAATAAAAAAAAGCTGCTAAAATCAAATGAACACATCAGTGTGATTTTAAATTAAACATTCAAAATGATCACTCTTAACTTCTTGGTAATAAAATATAATATAAATATAATAACCGTTTGCTTTGCAAACGGTTATTCTAATAATAATGTTGTTATTATCCAACCCGTGAGATTGTGCGCCTTTTTTTAAGGAAATTAAAATAAAAACATAAATTGAATAGATCTCTTTCAAACACCTTTTAAATGACATTCAACTCTCTTCACCATTTAAAATTTTTAAATTGATATAATCTATGGCACTGTCTGTCAAAATTTTAAAATGAGACATGGTTATAAAGTTAGTATTTTTATAGTGGTTTTGTTATATTTTTGTTTCAAAGATAGCGGGGGGGGGGGGGCAGACACGCACTGTATATGAAGCAAAGCAGCAGGAATCTTTCTAAATTGGAGCAAAGGCAAATTAAAAAGCGCTAATAGCAAATTGTGATCAATATTCTATACCAAAACTTAAAAACTTAGCAAAAACACACTGAACCATTTCCATTTGACACCTATAGCTTTAATAATAAGAATATCAAGTCAAAATATTGTACTCAAACTGTGATCTCCCGAAAGAAAAATAAACAGCTTTTAATGAATTGAAATTCTGCAGTTTTGAATATTAAAATCCAGCGAGTATCAGCGACGGATATCATACTAAGATGATTACCACATGTCAACTCCCAGATCATCTATAGCCTGACACCGATTTCGGTTCATACAATCCAAGGTGTATATAAGACTAGTTTTTCAAGTGATAGAGAAGATTTTAATATTAGGTTATTGGTGATGCATCAAACCAGGAAAGTTTTCAAATTGCATAGACGAGTGGTGAAATCGTTAGGATTGTATATACCCTTGATTGTATAAACCCAATAAAAGAGGTCGTCAGCAAATAAGAGTTATTTGAAAATTTTAAGTTTAAGAGAGCGCAAATTGTACTCCTGAGATGTCAAAGGAAGCAATTTATCCACAAACAACATACAGTGGTTTAAGCATTAGGATTTTAAAGAAAAGAATTGGGGAATTGCAAAATCCGAAAACTTATTATTTTAAAAATATATATTGTTGAGTAATCCTTCGCGTAGATACACCGTTTACAAACATTCGCAAAATTTGATAATATTTAAATTGAGTGGAAGTTTGTTATATTGCATGCAGAACCTCTTTTTGTAACCATCGTGATAATGGCAATCTTACAACAATGAGGAAAATGGCAGACTCCAAAGACAAATTTAGCAATATCATTAAAGGACTAGAAGAACTTATTGACAGACTATGACTAAAAAAAGCTGACAACACCTCGAAATTTTTGCAGTAAATACTGAATTTCCAGAACTTGTCAATTGGAAATATTGGCGAAAGTCTTCGACAATTGTTTCTGGACTTCCATGTATTTCGTTTTATTATATATTTATTTTGCCATCGTTTGTCACAAACAAAAGACAAACTGATCCTAGAGGCACATGAAATGCTATTCTCAACAGAATGTATATAACACATGACATGGCGGTTGTTTTTATGACGGTCAAGTATTTAGCTAATTGGAAGGCATGCACAGCCAGTTTAACTGCAAGTACTAACCATACACACAGGTGGCATTCATACAGCCCGGATAGTAGAGTGCCTATATAATGAGAGTGGTGATACGAAATGGGAAATCAATGTAAAATAATTCGCACATTATGTGGGTACCCTCTGGGTATCTGTCATATAATATAATAACGTATAGTTCAGTATTACCTGATATGGATTGATTAATAACCTATAATTTCGTATATAAATAAACGATATTTTTAAACTAACATTACAAACGCAAGTGTTAATCAACGACAAAATTAATAACACATGTATTGTATATTAGATTTATTGGAAGAATACCAATAAAATTCTAGCATGATGATTTTATGCAAATGGGATATTTAAGTAAGTACCTACATTTGTTTATTTATAATAGTGCGATATACAAAACTTAAATGGAATTCTAATAATTATAACAGATGAGGAACATGAAATAAGTGCAATGCTAGGATGTTCTAAGCATGCATAGGGATTGTTAATGTGAGTGCATTGGAGAACATTTAGCACTGCTGTTACTGGAAAAGTCAACAACAATAACTGGCAGACATGAGTACTCTTGACGCATAACAATAGAACCATTCGGCAAAGTGAAATATACATACATACTCAAAATATACACAAATATCTCAAATTATTATATTAAAGAGTTTGTGCTTCGAACACTAGATAAAATATCATATACATATGTAACTTAAAACATAGAACATTAAATTTCTGGCCTATACATTAATATGGTAAAAAACTACGTTTAAACTGTATATGATGCATGTTTGGAAATAATGTATGCGAAATATTAGAAATAATGCATTGCAAAAGGCAGTATTCAACATAGATTTTGTAGTTTCAATATTGATTCTTTTATATTAGCAAGAATATAAATATATATTCAATAATAAAATTTCCTTTATTCTTGGATACAAATAATCTTATTTATAGTATTTACAGAGTAAAAAATTCTTGCTGTATAATATTTTGTTTATTACCCCAAAAGGGGTAATATTTTAAATTTTATTTATATTACAATAAAGTAAATATATACTTTACAGCTGGCGATTTTATTATAAAACAAATATGTACAAATATATAATCATATTATTATTAATTACAGCATAGGTCTTACAAATTCTTATCATTTTCATTAATAACAACCATCTACTTGACTGATACTAGTAACTGCCAGAAACATTAACATCATGCTGCTTGAAAATCTATGTCTCCTTGAAATACCTATAACTCCTATAAGGAAGTTACGTCTTGAGTTTTTATTAATAATTTTACATTTAACGTTCTTAATTGTTCTGCTTATGGCTATTGTAATTATATTACAAAAAAAAAAGGAACGATAGGTCATCTGGATAGGTATAAAGTATAAGGACATGTTGTATTTTTTACTATTATTATGCGTATATTCAATTGCATTAATAATCCATAAAAAAAATAATGCGGAGAGCATTTTCTTGAAATCATACACATTTTTAATGTAATCTAATATATTATTTAAGTTACGACAATTTCCGACTTTAGTTATTTACTTTGGTTAAACAAATGGAATACCTAGATAATTTTAACTAACCAATTGTTTAACGGAAAACTACAAGTATGTATATTTGATTAAAATAAACAGTACTACTTTAAGAAAACACCTACAAAGCAATATTTTTCTTGTCCCGAAGAGACAGCAATATTTTTGATTTTATGCAAGTAATTTCTCTGCATGTATCTACATAGATCGCCTGTGTATTATTATTATCTAAGTGCATGTAAAGCAGTCAAAACACTATTCCACAGTTATACATCTTATGTTGTTCATATAGCATTTAAAAATTCCACTTTATAAACCACAAATAGTTAATTGTGCAATTTATCCAAAAATACGCTCACTGTATCTCCCATAACTATAAGTGCCACAAATTTGCGTGTTCAATGGATATGTATTTAAAAGACCGGACATAAGCGGCCATTACGTGAGTCATAGATAACTTATACATAGGACATGGGTAACTAAATACTAAATATTGTAACCCTATCAGACTCATCTCTTGACATTTTCAGGTACTAAATTAAACGGCCGCAAATTTTGAAATTAAGCAGAGTACATTCTTATCCAAAATTAATGGTTTTATTTTATAGTTTGTGAACAAAATCTTTATATAAATTTACTTAATATATTTAAGAAAAAGTTACTTATAAAATATTAGAGTTTTGTCCATATACGTCTTATACAAATCTCTATTTGAGTTTGGAGACTTTTTTTGGCAATTATGCATATGCGTATTCTGAAAAATAATTGAACGATATTCAATAAACAAACAATGTGTTTTAAAGGTAATCGAAAAGTTACATAAAGCTATATTACTTACAAAAATTTAATAGTCTTTATTCAAACATACAAAAATATAGATAAAATACACAAAGCACTTTTCTGTTACCATTATGTTCTTTGTAATTCTATTTTCTCCACTCCATTCTAGTTCTTTATTAGTTGGACTTCGTGTATTCTGCTTATGATTTCTTTGTCGCAATATCATTTCTAAAGTGTTTCATTCATGTACTCTCAACTGTTGCTAAGGACTATATGGAAGAATACATAAACTACAAAAAGCTTTGTCTGAAATTTTGGTAGCCGTATTTATACATTAAATTAAAAAAATTCTGCAATGTATACGACAAATGTGATATATCTCTATTGCTACAAATGTTTACCCATTTAACAAATAAATCTACAGGGATCAGGAAATGAGTGTCGGGGAGATAGATTTCTTGTCCATACAATTCCGAACAGAACATGAGCGATAGGCCATAATGATTTCACAAGAAATTGAATGGTAAAGCTGGAAATAATAAGGACGAGTATGAAGAACATTTTAGATAATGCTAGGATTATGGAACTACAAAAATTATGGAAAAATTTAACGTAGTTTTTAATATGAGATGACACTTTCTAAGAAAATAATTTGTGGCGAAGTTCTTGGCACAGTGGTTGGCATTATTGTATTCGAATAGACCACGTTAGGCATTGACTGTATCGCCACACCACCGCAAAATACTTTGCTGCAAATTATTTTATAAGAGCATTTTGTTGCATAAAATGTCATCTCAAAGTAAAAAAAAACCTGCAACACACTTTGGAAAAGAAAATAATCTCGCAGAACATTTTACAAAAAATACACATTATAGAACATATTAAAAAAGTATAATATGTAGTTATATAATATAGTACAAAAAAGTATATAGCTTAATTTACAATTATATGACACTTATCTGAAATTGACACTAATAAACTTCAACTATTTATAATAGAAACAAATTTATACAAACGAATGAAAGTAACACTCGTTCTTAAAAATAGTCAAACAAAATAAACCAAAACTTCAGTTAAAGACAAGAAAGTATTAAAATATGAATAAGTGAACACTTATGCGAAACCGGCTTAAAATTCAACTGCATCCAAAATTAAAACAATAAAGGCGGTAAAGTATATGTAGCTAATATAGTAATCTACATGAAAGTAAAGTCCCTAGATATATAAAGTACCGCAATTACCTCCATTTTGGCGCCATAGAAGCGGCAAATTTAAAAATCTGTCAGTTCTTTTAACTACAAAAATACAATAGTTGTCAAACAATATGTCAAAAATGTATTCAAATTGTCAAATAGCTTATTGATTTCTTGACGAAATACGAAAGTTGTCTAATTAAACTTTAGAAAAATATAATTTTGATTGTGTCGTTAGCTAAAGAGGACCAATCGAAAAGCAGCAAGCTAGTGTATATGTGTGTGCATGATTTTCATTATTTATTACTCAACAGAAAATCAAAGTATAGAATAAATGTACAATAGAAAAGACAAAAAATGTATATTAAAAAGGTAATACATATAAATAACAAAATATAGAACTAAAAATAAGAGTAGATACATATAAATATTATATATTAATAAGTTTAAGTATTTGTTATTCATTATTAAAGTAAAGATTTACAACACGGTTTCTTGTCATCCTTCATTCATTCAACAAATTATGATCTGCCATAATATATCACCAGCACATCTTCATGGACTATTTCTTTATAAAATCCACAGAGTTTTCATGTATGCTCTTGTCTACGCTTGACCAAGCAAGTTTTGTATGTCTACTGGTAATTATTTTGAACCATTTAAAAACACAGTCTTACAAAAGCAAGCAGTGGTTGCATGAGCCTGATGAACTTTCCCTTTCGCAATGAAATATTCAATGACAGCACCTGTATCATGGTGCAGAAGAGCATGTGCTGTACTGACATCCATTTTTGCAAAGTGGGTAGGATCAAACATGTGTCCTTTTAGTCTTGGAGCGACTTTTAAATTCATTTCTGAATCTAAATCAAATAATTATCGTTGGTCGTATGGCTCCAATGTCAATACATACACTGCCAAGATTATATTTTTTTGAATTATTAGATCAATTTCAAAAATTTTGTGCGTAATCAGTGATGTAGCCAGATTTTTAAAAACATAAACAGGGTCTGGCATAATATACAACCTTTCTTGTTTGTTCAAGGGATGTGGACAAATATTAACTATTTTAGAATGTCTATTGGCTGAAATGTTAAGTAGTCTCCAGAAACTTCTATTTACGTGTAGAATTTGTTTCTAAATGTTCTTGATCCTGATTGGTAACAACTGGAGAAGTTGTCGCATTAGCAGTCGGGTCTGCAACATTTGCAATTAGATATGATTAACAATTGGAACAGGACAAAAGGCATCTTACCTAATAGTTTTCGTTTGATTCCTTGATTTCGTGGAAAGTCAGCTATTGCAATAGTTGGAATTGCACTTTTTTTAAACTACTTCCGATTATCCAACCTGTTTAATTCGAATTGGTCAAGTTCGAAGTGTGCCTGAAAATTGCAAAAAAAAAACATCTTCACATTAGGTAACATTCTGCAAGTGAACAAGAATATGAAAGAATTGAGCAAATATAGGATACTTACCTCACATAACAAAGCTCGTTCAGGCAAGTCAACTCGATTGATAAATGCAATCCATGCTTTACGCTGATCATCATTATTTGATGTTGGTATTCGGAAAAACCGAAATCCGTTCTCGCCATGGTTTCGACATCCACTCAAACAACAACTGGGCATGGTTCCAACTGGTTCCAACGCACGTAATAACGTTACTCCATCCTTACTCTTTATGTCATTATGTCAACAGCGATCAGCTGTTTGCTCCGCGTGTCCAGACACTACCAACTCAATCACTAAAGTCCCTAAAAGTCGCCAAATCACCGCCATTTTGGCGCCATTATAATGGGACAAACCAATTGCGGTACTTTATTATCTAGGGACTTTACATGAAAGTACTAATCAGAGTCATCTGGTGAGATTTTCAGGTATCAAAAACCATAGCTACAGACATCTGATTTAAGTTACGCCCTCTGATGTGAGTTCATTTAGCGCCAACCAATCAGTACGAATTACATCCATGTCACCACTCTGATTATAAAGGCACTCTACCGGATAGCAATTAAAATGTGACATGCAAACGCACATGTCAGTGTGTGCTGTCAAAATTATTTTTTTTAGACATTAACGCATCTGCTTGAGATTTAGTATATAATCAGAGGATCAAATTTAATTTCTTGTTTGTGATTGCTACTGCATATTTTCAAGATGTGTTCACGGGTAAATTTGCCGTGCATAGTCCATACAGGTAAATTCCACTTTATCTAGAAATATTAAGTTATATATTGAAAGGTAGAGATTTCAATTATTTACTATATGTTTCTGCTTTTCACAATATTAAGAAAGAGTATTGCCAAGATCTATTAAAAACGTCAAGACAGTATCAAACTATATCATGTAATTACTATTACAAATAAATAGAAACATGTTTAAACATGGTAAAGGTTATAAAGAGACTATTGTGAATAGTAGACAACTAAATCAATATTCTATTTTATCAACTAGGTACTTGAAGAATTACTATTACTTTTGATCATTTCAGTGCTTTTTAATCATATAGTTTTCAGAGTTACCAGGTGCAAAT
Source organism: Amphimallon solstitiale (assembly GCA_963170755.1). NCBI lineage: Eukaryota > Metazoa > Arthropoda > Insecta > Coleoptera > Scarabaeidae > Amphimallon > Amphimallon solstitiale. Next base: position 132,789,403 of record OY720676.1, read on the forward strand.
ATTATTTGTAATACTCGTACAGAAATTTAACAAGATAGCTTGTTTTAAATACATACAATCAATATGGGATCAACTCATTAACTGATAAGAAAAATAGTTGTTCTTTGGATTTGTGTTTTTATAGCTTTCAATGTGGTGACAAATCTGTTCCTATGTATTTTACAGATTTGGAACCGGCAGTAAATAATATTACTGATAGTCTTATAAAAAGATGCAACAATTCATGAAAATATTTTTACTTAATGTCTAAATATTTTTACATTCCTAATAAATCTGTGTAAAATGCATAATTTGCCATATATGTGCAAAACACTGCTATTAGATAAGATAGAGAATACAATCCCGGGATCCCGGAATTAAACTATGTGGTTTCTAATTGGGCTCAAATAAATAAAAAAAAAAAACTTAAGTAATTTCTTAAAAATCATATATTAATATTGTTGCATAACACAATACACAATATGCTAAAATAAGGAACAAAAAAGACAATACAAATAATGAGGTGTGGCCACCACACGACTTTCTTATACGAATGAGCGTTTCAATTTATAGAATTTTAAGAAATTTTTTATACAAACATTATTCAAAATCCTATTCTAGGTACTTCTATTCTCTTAATAAATGTCTATAGAATGCATACTTTGCAAGATATTCGAGAAAAAGTGTTCCTCGCTAGGAGTAAAGGTGTTACTTTCGGTCTGAATTTTGAATTTTTTTTTTATACAAAAAGTATCGAAAATTATGTTTTCAATACTTTTTGCTCGAAATGTACCTGCCTAAAAGCATGACTTGCGAGATATTCGCACAAAACTGATTTTAGATAAGAGTAAAAGACCTTCATTCGGTATGAATTTCGAAAACATTTTTGAATATATACCCGTTTGACCGCTATTGTGGTCTCACACACACACACAGAGATAGAGAGAGAGCGAGAGAGAGAGAGAGGGGGGGGGGGAGAGAGAGAGAGGGGGGGAGAGAGAGAGAGCGAGAGAGGGGGCGAGAGAGAGAGCGAGAGAGAGAGCGAGAGAGAGAGAGAGCGAGAGAGAGAGCGAGAGAGAGAGCGAGAGAGAGAGCGAGAGAGAGAGCGAGAGAGAGCGAGAGAGAGAGCGAGAGAGAGAGAATGAGAGAGAGAGAATGAGAGAGAGGGGGAGAGAGAGAGGGAGAGAGAGAGAGAGAGAGAGCGCGAGAGAGAGTGAGCGAGAGGGAGAGAGATTTTGTAAAAACCACTTTTTCGGTATCATGGGGCTTCAAAACGTGGACATCTGCAAAAATCTCGAGGTCGAAAATTTTCATCATCACAATACTTCCATATACTATGTACGTATAAGAAAGTAAAACTATTTAGAATTACGAAAATACAATCGCAGAAATATCAAAGTATCCAATGTTTGACTTCCAAGCCTGCTTCGTTTATTGCCAACCTAAGCAGCAGCTGAAAACGTTAGCTCAGGTTCTACACTTATTGAAGGAATAGACAATAGATATTTATATACTAATTCTAAGTCATATCCACAAACTCCTCCATTTTCGAATAGGCTCATTTCGCGTCTAATACATTTAACCAACCCTGATTCATTTTGTACTTCAGGATCTGGGAATTCCATGCTCTTATCAATTTCCAGCTGTAGCTTTTCCTTTAGCGTCAGGGGTTGGCTCATTATCTGTTTGTGATCCTGACCTTTCTTCCTCTTCCGTGTCATCTCGACTTTTTAGTCTTTATTCGTTTCCTCACTAAAGCCTGTGTAGGAACTGGAAATAAGTCAAACCATTCCAAATCTGATCATCATCTTTTCGTGGATTTTGTAAATAATTCAACACACCAGTTAAATCATCACTTCGTCGTTGCTTTATACGTTCCACTAAGAATGTTTTCATTTTATAGGCGAGTGCCGAGTTTTTGCTAGACAATTGTTTTATAAGAAATTTCAAAGCGGCATCAGCTGTGCATAAATTATTTATCATATCGCCGACAAATTGCTTCTACTGTTATTTTAATTGGGGTCAGTACATCAACAATTTTATTTTATTTAGAGTCGCCGGTATCGTGGTCTCATACAGGTTTGCAAAAACTACGTTTTCATTATCAGGAAGATCTATAAAAAACTCGGAGTCAAAATTTTTTATTATCACAATGTTTTCGTGTAGTACGTCCAAGAAAGATTACTTATTTATATTACATACAAGCAAGTTAAAGTATAGGATTTGCACTACATGATGACGTAGTGTCGAGGGAAACAAGATCAGCGAAGGTAAGCTTTTCATAGAAAGTTATTTCAAGATAATAGGCATATGTTTCTCGGTCGACTGCGATGTTAATAAAATCTATTGGGTTTTCTGGTAAAAGATATAAAGCAGCATTTGTCGATGTTTAATTTATTTGAAGAGCACTGAATTGATCAAAATTTATTGTATTCGAAAGAAAGCATTCTGTGCATCATCAAGTTCATGTTTTTTTTAAAAAAAATTGTCGTTTTAGTTCGAAATATGACAATTAATAGAGTTTATTAAATCATTGACAAATATGTGAAATAATAATTAGTCCAATACTGTACCCCATGGGACACTCCGGAAATAGAGATATATATCTTTCATTTGAGCTATTATAGTAACCGACGTTCTTTCTGTATGGTAGAGATTCAGAAATGTTATCTGTGAGTTGTTGCAACAATATAATTTCATTTCCCTTAAGAGAGAAACTTGTCCATTGTTCAGATAGATCTTGAGGCAAAGTGGCAAGATTTGAAGTGACACCTTGTTAGTCATAAAACCATGATGATTCGGCGAGAAAAATGGTCGAATGAATCAATTTATATTTGAACAAAATTGAAAAAATCAGAAAACTTATTTAGAATGAGAGATTTTAATAGAAATAGTACTCTAACTGTGCCAGTTGTATACAATTCGTGAAAAAAGAGTTTCCAGTTAATTCCTGTTCCTTCAGAGCGCTTAGTCGATACTATTGCTGCTGTTGGGGAATGCATGCAGACAAAACTTGAGAACCTCTCTACTGATACTTATTTGAGCAACTTTACATAAGCCGTACTGGCCTAAGGAAAACTCTGGATAAAGACCTTTTATTATTATTCGCTTACTAGGTCTAGCTAACTCAGGAAGTGAAGTAAACTTACATCTACTTTGTTAATTCTTCTCTGTTTGGGCTTTAGACCAACTTGAAGTTGACTATGATTTTGCAAAAAAAAAACAATTTTTACAGATGAGGCTCATTTGCATTTGGCTGTTATGCAAATACTAAAAAAACCGTATTTGAAGAAAAACTCAAAGTGTGACCACTTTCTTACTCATATCATTGAGGTCCTTATATAACTGGAGAAATAACGTAATAATCCTCATCTCAATCAAATTACTTACATACCGCCTTCTTGGATGTCAGGCTTGAAGTGGGGGCCAGTCAAGAAAATACCTTTTGCAGCCGACTTCGTGTAATTTGTCTTTCCTCCACGAGCTATTCATTCAATCTGTAGATATGTTGCGATCTGTGTGGCTGATACACATACATATAGAACTAGTTTTTCGTTATCAGTGGACATCAAAAAAATGTTTACGTCACAATATTTCTATCAGAAAGTAAAAGTAAAAAAAAAATATAGAATTCAAAATGTAATCAACTTGTATTTTTCATCATGTAAATATAATTTATATGTTTTGTTTCCTTTTATTGATATTTTGTTCTGAAAAACAGCTGATGATACTCGAAAAATGTCGACAATAAATATAACTAAACCAATTTCAGCATTATTAATATTTCTTTGTTTTGTTTAAATTTGGATCGATATGAAATTTGTCTAAAATGTTTCTAGCACGAACTTTTTAGTCTTATACAGCAAGCTTTACCTGGCATGTACAAGTAGCGGAAGGTATTGTTGCGTTTACGGGCTCGCAATAAAACAACTCGTGCAAATCTTTTAAAACTGTTTGTATATTTTCACTCTTAAAACTAATCACAATATAAAATATAAAAATAAGTGTAACTCACTTAAAACTACTACAAATAAACACTCGTATTTATTTCTATCACTTCTATTTATATAACACTGCACCAATATACATATTTATTTTGTATTGTCCGAATACTACTAAATGAATGAATGCATTCCTTATATTTATGTTTACTGCGCGACTACCATTGAAGGAATTTCTTATCCCGGGCACCGGCGGCTTTATATATCGGCATATAAGATTCTAGCAATATACGAGAAACCTCCCGCTTCATTCTAGATAGCCCTGGAGTCTACGAGAGAAAACCCAGACTCTCCGTCGCCGATGTAGTACGTATATGTGGAAGATTTACGACCTGTCTACCGGTACGTTTTTGTCGCCGCCGTCGCGCCGATGTTTATTTTGTTTCGTTACAATATGATGTAAGCACGATTTAAACTGTCGAAATCAAGATGCATGAATTTTGGGATAATTTAGTTTACTTATGTTTACTTAACCGCAAATAATTATAATCAAGCCCTGAAAACCGCAATTCATATCTTGCGGAATTGCCGAGTGCAAAATTTCAAAAGTAGTGTAAACGCTGGTTTTTTCAAAAAAGCAAAATATATAAGGAATGGGTTCACCTAGATCAAATGTTTAGTTAATTTAAATACCGAATTTCAGTAATTAAATAATATACAGAAGATGGGTTTTGAAAACTAGCTTAGGTGCAGCACTTACCAAACAAAACAATCTGTATAGATAGAAATATTTTTAAAATGTGAAGAATATTGTTCTAAACACGGGTAAATAACTTTAAGTTGAAGCTCGGTTCCTATATTAATTTGTTATTTTTATTTAAAATTGTTTCATTATTTATCTTTTAAAGTATTTTATATTTTTTTTTACTTAACAAAGGATTTGATAGATTTGCTTTTTTGTTATTCAAATTCAAAAATATTTTGAATGCAATATAATCACTATAGCCAAGAAATCAATATACTTTATACACAATGAGACTTCTATTTATGTATATTTTCTGGAAGCAAACTAGGCAATAGATACTTTTCAAACAGGTTCATTATTATACATGTGTTACGGAATGACAAGACATTATGTTTGTTTATACACAAGTATGTTGATTTAACGTGCGCACGTTCAAGATTTAGCATTAATCATATTGCTTTCACTTTCTATCATTCACAACAACCAGCTGATGATTCTCCTCTTTTTTCAGATCAAGATGGCGAAGTCCGTTTTACTTTTATTTACCGCATGGCTGCTGAATGTGTACGCTTATGATGTAAGTAGAAAAAACTTTCTTTAAAACCAGTGTTTTTGTTCAAGACATGTCCACACAGTAACGCGCATGCATCAAAACAGCAAAGCGAGCTAGTAAAATGCGCATACCTTGTAATTGATGACGTTAATTACAAATACCGTTTCAGTGCTTCAAGTCATCGAGTGGAAATACACATTAATTTTAGTTTATGTAAACAGGAATTTAGATCAGTATTACATATATGTACATGCATGAAGTGATTATTCAGTTGCAATGTAATGCGATGGAACAGTGTAGTATATTAGTTCATTATTAATCCGATCCAGTATTTTTCATTCTATCCGTTCCATGCTTGTGGTGCAGATACTAAGTGTTTTATTATAGATACATGCAATTTTACGTTAGACTCAACTTTTCCAATTATATGTCACTGATGGAAAGCTTCCGGCATTACTTGAAAAATTATGTTTTGCTCTGATGTTGGGCTACTAAGCTTGTCAAAACTACTAGAAAACTCAATATACCGGGGTCGACATATTTTAATTTCTGATACGAAAGTAGAAAGAGGAAAAGAGCGCTACGAAATAAACTAAAGATAAACATAAGCGAGGCTGCTACACTCGAAAAACGTTTGCTATGAAATGTAAGGCGTGGGGGTCCCCCGCCACTGCCTTGCTCTCCCACCACTGTTAGCAAGCAGGCATCGCTGCATATCATAAGGTCATCTTCTGCATATGATAGAAGTGCAAACCGAAATTAAACTTTGATGACTATGGTATAATTTGTGTCCTAAAGTAAGTATTCCATGGCTTTGTTACTTCACTTTCACATCGCTAGAAGGAAATATCGTTTTCCTTTTTATAAGCGCATATGAATCTATTGTTGTGCGATTTTTTTGTGTGATCAAATTAACATGTATACAATAAAATCAAAATTAAATGATGAGGAATTGAGACATATCTATTTGTACATTTAAAGTTGCATACATATTTTAAAGTGTAATCAATCAATTATATATATCTTACAGACTTTTAGGTTATTGATTTATATTTTTTCGACTAACTGTCCCTACCACTTCCACCCGTCGCTCTCTCTTATCGGTCAGCAACTTCTCCCTACCTATCTTTTACTAGTACTTGGAGCTGTTTTATCCTTGGACGACCTCATTTTAGTTTGCCACAATCTCCTTCATCTATCAATATCATAACCATCCGAGTGATACGTTGCAACTATCTAGCTGTTTGTGATCAAATTATTTGTGTAACTTTTGGCCTTATATATTTTTTTTACACTAATTTCATTGTTCATCCCCATTCTACTCCTCCTTGACTCCCCCAAGAACTTTTGTAAGTAGTTTCTTTCTTAGATTTCCATAATAATAAAAATATTTATCTTTCTACTATACAAAACTAGAATATACAGGGTGGTTGGTTTTTCATTGTCCAGCCTATATCAGCTTTATTATCAAAAATTCAAAAAAATGTTAGAGGAAAATGTTTTTTATCTCGAAATGGTCTATCATATTGCATCATTAGTAATCTTTCATAGCCTACTGATTTTTAGCAGCGATAATCAACTTTAATTTCTTAAATGGAACACCCTGTATATTTTCTATAAAAATGAATCCTCATTAAATTCTGTTTATTATGATACGTCACAAGTTGGTATATGTGTAGCAATTGTCTACGGGAACGAAATAATAAGAAAAAGTATGGAAAACTAAAATTTGCTATTTCTATTATAAATAAAAAAAAAATTAAATACTAAATAGTAAGTAATGTGTCTTATAATAATTGTTGAAATTGTCCACCATTACATTCTAAACATTTGTCGGCTCGCGTAATTATGTTCCTCCTGGCGTTTTGCTGCATTGCAGGTGTAATTAGCAAGCAAGCTGTGGTAATTTTATTCTTCAGTTCCTGAAGATTTTGAGAAGGAGTATTATAAACTTGCTTTTTCAAAAAACCCCATACAAAAAAATCAAGAATTGATAAATCAGGCGATCTGGCAGGCCACAAAATTGGTCCTCGGTTGCCGATCCAGTTTTGACCAAATTCATTTTGTAGATAATTTGTTTCTGCAGCTCCATTATGAGGTGGGGCGCCGTCATGTTGGGACCATAAGTTTCGTCTTCAAGCTAATGGGAGATTGTCTATGTAGTCTTGAAATTCATTTAGTAAAAATAATAAATATCAGTTCTGAGTCAATGTTCCATCGTAAAAATATGGCCCCAAAATTTCATTGCCGACTATCCCTACACATACATTAATTGAAAATCGCACTTGCGCACGAGGTTCAACAATTACGCGAGGGTTTACATCGTCCCAGTAACGTGTATTCTTTTTATTAAAAATTCCATTTCTGTGAAAATTAGATTCGTCTGTCCAAATGATATTTAAATAATGTCTTCCCACATTCACGAGCCATTCACAAAATATTATTCTGTTGTTGGGATCATTAGCATGTAATGTTTGGACTAAATTTAATTTAAAAGGCTTTAGTTTGTGCAATTTTAAAAGATTCATAATTTCTTGTCTTGGAATATTCAAATCAAACGCTGCTTGTCTTGTAGAAGTTCTTGGATGTGCTCTAAAGTAAGCTAAAATAACAACTTCATTACCGTGGTTGTTTCCTCGTCCATTTTGAATATTATTTATACGCCTTGAAAAGGTGCCAGTTAACCGCAGAGAATTTTCTAAATTTTGAAAAGTATGTACGTGAGGTTGTCTTCTGTCAGGATATAAATTTTGATACAAGATAGCAGTCTGACGTTTATTGTTGTTTGATCTGTGAAAACAGCACAGCATATCAACTTTTTCACTGTTTGTGAAGCCCATGTTCATTTTTCTTATACAAAGCACTAACGTTTTCTTAGTTAAATAAGAACCGCAATACCTTTGTCACTATTAAACACTTCTGACTTATGTGAAATATTTACAGGTATAAACAACAGAATATCACACTCGACTACTATAATTTCAAAATAACAAAACACTTATACTTTGTTATATCACTATATTAATCCAAATGTGTGACCGCGGTTTCGACCAACATGGCCATTAACGAACACTGTACTACAAATGAACCACAAAATGTATGCCAAAAATTTGGTGTTAGGCGGTAATTATAAAGTAGGGGGGATACAAGTAAAATGAAATAACCTAAGTACAACAGGTAAACAGAGGTGTTATATCAAATCAGTCTGATCGTTAAGCAATATAATATCTGAATTGCGGGAGGATTTGAATATTTCTAGGGCCTCTAGGAGGTTTAATTTCTTACCCTTCTCGGCGAAATGTAAGATTTTTATGAAACGAACTATAATTTCGTTTTTCCCATTATTAGGCATAATTTAAAGGCAGCTCCCTACTTGTTATACATCGTTATACAGAGAAATGTATTTAGAATCATATCCCGCAAAAATATACAGGGTGTTCCATTTAAGAAATTAAAGTTGATTATTGCTGATAAAAATCAGTAGGCTATGAAAGATTACTAATAATGCAATATGATAGACCATTTCGAGATATAAAACATTTTCCTCTAACTTTTTTTTGAATTTTTGATAATAAAGCTGATATAGGCTGGACAATGAAAAACCAACCAGCCTGTATACCAAAAGCAGAGTCATAAGAAAATACATTCAGTGAGTGTACAAGGACAACCAAAAGACTCTTTTCAGAACACAGCAATGCAAGTTCTGATTTTCTGTAGAGTCTACACAAATAATAACAATAAAACGGAAAATGAAGAAAGTCTAAAACTGAACTCATTCCCCACCCAGATCTCATAACTTAAACTACAGAAGCAATATAATGTCTATTGTGAAAATATATAAGCATAGGCATTGAGGGTGGTTTTACGGATGAATGACATTTCAAAGGTTGGCAAAACTTTCGCTACTGTGATTATGTTTCTGTTTTCGTTGTTGTATAAATATAGAGAAAAGAGGACTCCCAACTGTTAATTAAACATTATCTTTTACGATGAGGAGCAACTAAAAAACCAAGGAAAATTTACATAAATATTGTCGCATTTTATTTTAATAAAAGGAAAAAACTATAACTAGCCAATGTTATTGTGATTTATTGACATATTTTGATGTTGAACTTAAATAAAAGCGATCGCATTTCTTGTAGGAAAGTGTTGCTCTATCACTATAATGCGTTTTTTCATTCGTCCGTTGTTACTTCAACAAAATTGCGTTACGAATTGCTGCCTCATTCAACAAGAAATGTAATTAAACTAATCTGTCATCATGATGTAGAAGCTATACTTATTAAAATAGTAAATTAATAACAAAAACTACAATAAGAAAAGCAAGTCATTTAAGTAGATTGATTAGAGGATCTTTGATTTATCGACAACCACATCAAACTTTATTACAAGGCCGACAATGCCGACCTGTGTGTTTAACAAACGAGAGACAAAACATAAAAAGATGCAAACGCGAAATGTGTAATTAAAAGTGAAAATAAGCATATAACAGCCGTTATTATCCATGTAGTCTCATCAGAAGACCCTGATTTATTATGGACGATATCCAGTTTCACAATACAAACAATATCGGAGCAAATTGTGTAATTAAAAGCGAAAATGTAAACATTTAGGTGTTGAGCAGCTGCGTACTATTCCTGTACATCATGTATGCTTTGATACTATCCACTTATAAAGTCAATTGTAGCGATATTACAGCACCCGCAGGTAAACTATAAAAGCACAATATGATAAATCGTCTTAAAATTTCAAAGTCTTGTTAGCAAAAGTTTTAATAATTGAGAAATGATCCTTTATGGCAGAATACTAGTTTATTATATTAATTTACATACGTGTTTCTTTTATATAAAATCGGGTTATACAGAATGTCAAAAGATCACTCTTTTTTTATTTAATTTACATGACATTAGCAATTCTAATCGAATTACTTAAGAAATCACAACCATAAAAAGCAGGTGCGATTTCCGAAAATGAATTTGCCTTTTTTTTTAATTTGCTTAAACTTTTTATTGTCGTTTCTTTCGCCAAAACATCTGCTTGAGAGTGTTTGATTACCAGTGCTAATTACATAATACCACTCTTTCTCAAAAAAAAAAAATCAGCTGTTACTTATAATATTACATAAGATTTTTAATCTGAATTGATATATCAATCCTCTTCTTGATACATACTCGTATGTGTTACGATGACACTGGCAGGAAACACTTAATTCGTTAATGTCGTTATTTGTGTTTTGGAAATCGTTTGGTTAATATTTTTAGGGTTTTAATAATTTAATTTAAAACACAAGAAGAAATAAGAAAAGCTATAATTAAATTACATTATACAGGGTCCGCCATCCGTCTGGGATTGTCATATTACGGCTTTAATATTGCAAAATTCGAAAAGTTATGTAATGTAGGTGGTAGCCGACTAGTAGGAGCACAAAATAAAATTATTGGTAATTATACAAAGTGTTCAGGAAAGGAGTGTGATGTCAAAGTTGTATTTTTTTAAATGGAACACCCGGTATATTATGTGATTTTTGAATTGCGCAATTAAAAATATTGGGATTTCATATGGGATTGTATTGACATAAAGCTTACGTTTTGGGAGTTATGGACGCATCAATTGGAAAAAATGCCATAATCTAGCAGAATGTGGATTGGTTAGTATAGTGTTTAGAAATATCGTGCTTATCATGAAGTTTTCCACGTTAGTATACTTTTATTCCGAGGTATTAATTTTAAGCTACATCAATCTGTTATACAGGGTGTTCATCATACGCGAATACTAATTTTTCTCAATTTTTTCAAATGGAACACCCTGTATATTATTACCAATTGTTAATAAGGGCACTTTTAGCTTTCATTTGATATAAGGGTATATAAGGGTATATAGGGTGAGTCGTTAGTAGCCGCCTTTTCGATTGCTCTTTTGTATTTTAAGTAAAAGAAAAATCAATAAGTTGAAGATCCATGGTTGCTTATGGCGCATATTGTAAAAATACTTTAAGCTCTGACACACTTCCGGTTTCACCGGAAATGCACAGAAATTAAAAATGACCCATCCTATATATTTTTGGATTTTCTTGTACTGATTTAAATTGTCTGTTCAACTGTTTTTTCTGTTTCAAAATTGAGCCAATAGTTTTTGAGTTATTATTTTTTTTTGAAAAAACACGTGTTCAGAAAAAAATCATTTTTACATTGTTTTTAAAAGTAAAAACATTAACTTTGGTGGTGCTTGTAGCCAAGAAAATTCTGCATCATTTGGTAAAATTGCACTCGACAATACATCAAAAGACTTTGTTTTCCTGCTTTTTGTTTCAGAATCACCCAAAACGTCAATCATATCTATTAACTCTTCATAAGAATAATTCATTTGGATGATAACTAATAGCGATGCTTTTATAAGTTTGACATAAATGTATACCGTTATCTCAAAAATTACAAAAGTTAGGTATAGGACATTGTTAACAAAAATGAAAGAGAATAAAAAAAGGAACAAAATGCCTCAATAAAACACTGAGTGTTCCATTTAAAAAAAAATAAGTTTTTGGTATGTGAAAATTTCAGGAAGTAGGCTTTGAGAATACAAAGTTTTTTGAGGTATTGTCGAGTGCAACAAATGATGCAGAATTTTCTTGGCTACAAGTACCACCAATGTTAATGTTTTTACTTTTAAAAACAATGTGTAAATGATTTTTTTTGAACACGTGTTTTGGTCAAATATTTTCAAAAAAAATTAATAACTCAAAAACTATTGGCTCAATTTTAAAAAGAAAAAACAGTTGAACAGACAATTTAAAGCAGTACAAGAAAATCCAAAAATATATAGGGTGAGTCATTAAAAAAAATTAAGGTCCGTGCATTTACGGTGAAACCGGAAGTGCGTCAGAGCTTAAAGTATTTTTACAATATGCGCCATAAGCAACCATGGATCTTTCACTAATTTTTATTTAGAACACAAAAGAGCAATCGAAGAAGCGGCAACTAATGACTGACCCTGTATACTTATTATAGAGTAATTTGATTTTATCTTTTCTTTCATTTCTATTTTATCTTTCCGATGTGTTCAAGGTTTGTTACGAAAGCATATTATTATAGTGTCCTCAAAATGCTGAAGTATTGGCTGTTACTTTTCAAATTGTGAATATTATTCTTTAATGTTGAAGTGGATCATTGTTTCACCAATATATTATAAACAATTAACAGATTATGACAGTACTTTTACTCTCATTTAATGATATATCGTTGACTAGAAACTACTAAGCCTTTTCGATCCCTTTCTATTACATTATAAGAATAATCTGTGTTGTGTGTATGTCTTTATTTTGTCCGGTATTACCTTCCCTATTATTCTATTTTCAGAATCTTTTTTCCATCTGGCTACTCTTAAAGCATTTCATTCCTCTTCGAGTTAGTTCTGCCATCTACTTCTTAGTCGCGGTCTCCCTTTACTCGGCTCTCATTCCGTTGCACTCTCCTATATCGGCCCCAGACATTTTGCCCAGGCCGATTTAATTTAATTATCAATATCTGTTTCTTTTTTTTTTTCTGTTTCTCGATTAGGTCTACATGTCCTTTCATTTTCTTCTGTCTTAATTACACTCTTCTTTCCATTATTTTTCTTCTCAATATTCATAATTAACGCTGCTCCTTTCATTTTAACGTCAGAATTTCCGCAATATGCTGTAACAAGTCTTAGTATAGTTTTAGACATTTTTATTTTAGTCCTGAAACTAAATGGTTTTCTTTGTAGTATGTTTTTGTTAGCGTAATAAGCTCTATTATTGTCTTGTATTTTTGCGTTTTTCTCCCTAGTTTGTTATAGTAACACCAAGGTATTTAAATTTGTCCACCTCTTTAAACTCGTAGATTCAGATTCTTACCTTTTCAGATGCTTTATTACTGCCAATTATCGAATTTTTGTGTTTCCTTCATTTGTTTTCGTGCTTATTTTCTTTTTTTCCTTCTCAGTATTCTTGAAGGTATCTTTCTTTGTTTTGTAACTATTACACTATTGCATATGTAGCAAGTGGGCTTCCTGTTGTTTTCAGTGTGCCTCTCATATCTATTTCTTTGGTACGTGCTGCAGCGCCATAATAAAGAGTATATTCACAATGAATCATTATTTGCTGATATAAAATTCCCTTGTTTTCACATGTTTCACATGCACCATTGCTTTTGTGTTCTGTAAGGTCATTTGTGTTAATCTTCTTAGTTTAATTGAAAAGGGAAAGTTTTTTTGTAATCTATGAATAACATTTTAATGTTCGTGCGTTTTTTCTATTTGTTTCATTACAAATATTGCATATACTGTTGACTTGTCTTGTCCAGAGTCGCATTAGTAATTTATCACTATGTTTTTCTTGGTGTATGTGCTTAATCTTTCTTAAATGATCGATGTCGTGATTTATAAGCATTGTTTATCAGTGTGTTTCTTTTATGGTTTTGGTATAATAACTGTTTCCCATTGATTAAGTATTGTCAGGAAACGTGTCTAAGGTTTTTGAATATATGCTGTTCAAACGAATATACATCCACGTATCGAATTATTTAATCATTAACGTGGATTCAATAAAGGAAAATCTACTTCCACCAATTTGTGCTCATTTGTACATTATATGGTTAGATGTGCGCGATCAAGTGGACTCGATAGATATTGCACTTCTCCAAAGCTTTTGGCCAGGTTCAGCATCCATTAATACTTAGTAAATTGAACCACTTTGGTACTGCGAGCTTGTTAAGTACATTATTAAATTAATTTAATTTAACTGATAGACTTAACTATCAGGTCCCTTGATTTTCTACACAAGTTAATGAATGATAATGTAATGGATTCTGTCTTATTGGAATTATTTTGTTCCTGTGTGCCACAAGCTGGGACTAGGAGCCGGCCTATATCTTATGTAGGCCGGCTTCTAGTCCCTATGCTACACCAATCTTTTTTTTCGCCGGGTTTTTAATGTGTAAAATTGCTAACGATTTGTGCTCAGATATTGACTGCTTTCATATATCGCGTATAGGGCTGAATTTTTTTTGAGGCGTAAGCTGAAGTGAACCCTTTTATTATTGATTTGATTGAACTTTATACAGTGGCGACGAGAATTATAATTTTTGTCAATGATTTATATCAAATCAATCCTCATTGATTATATAATATGTAAATATATGTACATGCATATGGAACAAGATGTGTGTCGTCTTTTTGAAATGCCTGACGGTTCACAAACTTATATTTTAACAAATAGTATGCATAGAAAGTGAAAATAAAGCTCATCATTTATTACAATACCGTATAAATAATGATTGCTTTCTCTATTTAAATCTTAAATAGAAACAACAAGATTTAAACATTTTGCTGATTGTCTTGTCACGAACTTTTTTAGAATTAATGTGTTGCTCGTTGTGGAGTTTTTAAGAAGAATCAATTACCGTCGACAATTTCGAAATATACGAAGTAGTGGAACGTCTATAAAATATTACTTTCTGAACACTTCAAAGAGGAATGTAAATCGAGTATTATCAGGCATCCAGTGTATTTATTAATAAGATCTACCAATGTAATGGAACATGGAAAAACCTGATACTCTGTGGAGATTGCAATGCGGCAATCAAGAAGTATTGAAGGTGTGTTCCAGAATATTAGAGCTTTGAATTAACCCATCCATACCAATTCCTAGACATTTACACTCCTTGTCACAAACAAATAAATTATAAGTGGTTATCTGAAAACAATAAGCTCTCCATTATAGGGTTGGTTTGAAAATGCTTCTTACTCTGTTGAAAATCAGTGAAATACATTTAACTAGAAACAATACAATAGGCTCAATAAAAAGTGTGCTACGGTAACTAAAGTAACGGGGATAGCACAAAATATTAATTAATAGAATAATCTTTAAACATTTGCTTCTCTCATCTAATATTATGTTAGGATAGAAAGCGACACTTTTATTAACTTATTTGCCCCTAACAATTAACCAGTATATCAATGCTGATCGAAAAGTTATTGACATCATTTTAATTTTACTTGCATATAAAAGAGAAAAACAAGACAATAATATTGGCAGATCATTTATATACAGGATAAACAGTAACGGCCCCAAACTAAAACTCTGCGGGCCGCCAATTGCTAGTCAGGCGCCCCTCCCTCTTGGCCACCGTGGGATGCGTGTTCAAGTCTTTTAAATCGTATTAAATCGTATCCAGTAACAGATGTTTAATTGCCAGCCGACTTATTTACTAAATATAAAATCATTATTCAAATATTCGAACACAGAGTAAAACTAATTTTAAAATGCTTATAGTTTCTTCTTCTTGTTTATATAAAAATTATAATATTTTTGTAAAAATACTAATAATGACTATTACACTACGAATTTAGCCTATTTTTTTTTTATTTGGCGTCTGCGGGATCAAAGCCCATCCGCCACAGCGGTAATACATACGTTATTTAATTTAGCCTATTATACCAATTTAAATCAAAGAGATATCCTTTCTTACTATATCTAATAGATAAGTCAACAATTATTGATTATTTAAGTGCTTATTCTGATCTAAATATGTATTAAATCTATACTTCTTTTTTGTCTACCTGTTTTGTTCAGGTTTATGCATATTTATGAGTTATTTATCATATTTGATAAAAATTAATATTATATTATATCATAAGTAAGAACTATAACAATGTTTCACGTAAGATTTAGTAATTTTTAGTTAATTCAGAATATAGTACTAGTAATAGTAGAGTAATAGTATATATTTGTCCTAAGATTCATACAGAATATTGACAATTGTCAGGTGCAAGTATTACATAAAATATACATATATACATACAAACATAACACAAGCATAAAACATAAAAATGTTTGTATAATTTGTAATTTTTTCAATTCGTTTAGCAGGGCACCATGTTCAATTATACTCATAGATATACTCATACTAAGATTACATAATATTCTCTCCCTCGTTGAAGAAGTCATCACTGAAGAATTTATCAACGGAGTTCATCGCTCTCGCACATAGATATTTTTTCAGCACAGACTTACATATATTGAGTGCTTGCTAACATTTTCAAGTTATGCGGGAGTTGATTATAAATCTTGATGCATTGAAATAGGGCAATTTTTTTTACTTTAGAAAATTCTGTTGTTGGTGGTAGAAGATGTGTGATTGCTATAGTACCCCTAGTACTATAGCAATGTGACAGTTCATATTTTTGAAATACGTCTCTATAATGTTTTTTAACAAGCAGAGTGCATTCCAATATGTATATCGTAAGTATCTCGTAGTTTCTAAATATATTTTTACATGTGTCTATTGGTCTTAGTTTGAATATTGTCCTTATGCAGGATTTTTGGGCAACCAGAATCCGTTGCACATTCACCGCATAACCCCAGAACACTATACTCCATTCAGTCTAAGAATGGAGTAGATAGCACTACAATATGAGCACAGTTTACACACGATGAATTTTGTATTTTGAAACCAAATAAATCATATGTTTACTGTCAGATGGATAGCAGGGATATACATTGTATATGATATCATTATATTTTGACTTTTACTTGTTTATTGACATTTATTTAAGTAAGGCTTATATTGCTTTTAAAATGATAGCCATACTAACAAACATGAAAAGGCAAACAGCTAATCAGTATAGGATAAGTTTTCCAAAACAGAATATCGCTCTCACATAAAATATTAAAATATAGGGAAAACATTGAATAACACGTTGTGTCTACATGTAAATAGAACGCTTACATTCGACAACATTCAAGAATGTAGGTATCATTATCAATATGTGAGTAAAAGGTGTAAAAGGCAATATTTCATGTTAAAATCCAATAAATTTTAGATACTATTTCCATTAGCAGATATTTCAATTATTATCTTATTTACAATATCAAATTTTATTGTTGTAGATTGTCGCAGCTATAATGAAATTGTATACAAACACAACAAATAATGAACTGCAATGTGAAGATCATGTATTAAAAATACCGCAGAAGAAGTATTTATATTAAAATGAATGGAAATTCATTAAATCCACAAAAGTAAATGTATCTGAAAAATTGTATTTTTAATATGACACACCATAAAGCAATAAGGAGGGTATTATTTCACATCTTTTTTTTAAAAAATCTCTTATAAACATGAACAAGTACTTTTATTTCACAAAACATGAAACACTGAATACGTAAACAAAAATCTTGAATAGAATAAAAAGTATATTTCTAATTATTATTAACAAGTATTTACTACGGTATGCGGCAAAATAAACAGTACTGAAATTATGAAACGTTTATTATTTATGTATTTACTTTTCATTATATAGCGTTGCAAACATTATTCACGACGACGTTCCCGATGAAACTGATGACCAAGATGCCCTCCGTTCAGAGTCAAGCAGTATTCGTAGCGTTCGCGAAGGTTCACAAACATGTCAAATAACTATGTAAAATACGGAAATCGACAAACTCTTTGAACAAAACTGTCAGTACGAAAAGAAAGTTAACGAAAGTGATAAAATACCTTAACAAATGAATATTTCACTTGCGAGTTCTAAGAAGAACTATCTTTTAAGAATATTAACAACAAATAACTATGTAAAATATGGAAATCGACAAACTCTTCGAACAAAACTGTCAGTAAACAAATTTTTGACAGAACGAGCTAAATGCGATTATTTTGCCGGTGTAAATGCACACTCGATTTCAACCAATCACAAACGTTTATTTTAAGCCCTATCTTTCCCAATACTCCATTCTTAGACTGAATGGAGTATAGACCATACTGGAGTCTGGAATGGACGTTAGCAAAATACAAGTCAACCGCAGCATCCCTGCCAACATTCCGTGCGACAACCTTCAACGCATAACAACATCTATTGAGTTTTGTAAATAGAAGGTCTATATGAGGTCCCCAATATAGTGATTATCAACCTGTAAGCCCGAAAACATACTCCTCTCAGCCCAGGCAAGCACTTCACCATTATGTTTAATACTAACTCTCGGAGTAATTGTGTTATTAAGTATCATAAAGTTAGATTTATTTAAATTAAGTTTTAGATCGTGCTGTACGAACCATGTATCCAGTTTGTCCAAGTTCATTTCAATTGATTTTACTACGCAATCGCTATCTTTTGCTCTTACCACGAACGATGAGTCATCTGCGAACAGAACCAGCAGATCCTCCACCACTTTAGACATGTCATTCACGTATAACACAAACAAGAGCGGTCCCAGGACCGATCCTTGGGGTCTCCCTAATTTTACATTTTTCCAATCTGATCTCATAGTTTTTCCGTTGGTATCACAAGAGATAATGCACTGTTTTCTATCACTTAATAAAGTCTAAGGCTACACCGCGCACACCCATCTTGTCGAGCTTTGCTAGCAACACCCCGTGATGTACACTGTCAAATGCCTTAGTTAAATCCATCATAATGGTTGCTTTAGTTTTTCTGTTATTCAAACCATTTATTACTTCTTCAAGTAATTGAAAGACCACACTCATAGTTGTTCGACCTTTTATGAATTGATTTTGTTTTTATTGAAAATGTCATTCTTATTTATGAAGTGAACCAATCTATTACACATTATTTTCTCAATAACTTTCGATATATTGGATATCAGAGCAATCGGTCGATAGTTTTGGAACACTGATTTATCGTCCTTTTTATGTATGGGTCTTATATTTACGCGTTTTAGGCAATCCGGGAACTTACCGGTTGTTAAAGATGTACTTATAATATATGTCAGAGGTATCACAATACTAGTGCAGTATTCCTTCAGGAGGGAAACAGGTATTCCATCATCTCCCACTGCTCCCGTAGTCTTGATACCCTGAACCACATGCCACACTTCCACTTCGTCAGGTAAATATAAACAGCATGTTTCTGACACATGTCTAACGTGTTCTGTAGGTAATGTGTCACCAGTTTTTATGTTATGACAAGCGTTTATGAAATACTCGTTCATGTCATTCAATACCTCCATGTCATTTCTGTTGCGGTCACTTAAGTCTTTTAAATTAAACCCTTCCTTTTTCTCCTGACCTTGTACTTAACTATGTCCCACATGGCTTTGAATTTATTACTAGAGCTCTGTATTTGATTTTTGTAGCTCCTCTGTTTTGATTTTTCAATTTCTTTCTGCATTCTTTCGCAATATAATTTATAATCGCCCTTCTTAATCCTATGGTTTATAAGACCCTCATATAACCTGCGTTTGATGGCCGACATGATTTTTATTTCTGATGTCATCCAACGCTTATCTGGTTTACTCGTAATTGTAATCAATCTTTTCGGAGCATATTTGCCCATGACTTCCATTAACATATCAATAAACTGTTGACAACACGAATTTATTTCATTTGAGCTAATAACCGGAGACCAATCGATTACATTTAATTCCTCATTTATTAAAGATAGTTGTCTTGGTGTTAATGACCTTCTTTCAACTTTACTTGGTTTCGTATTTATAGTTTTATTTATCTGAAAGGATACTTTTTGCGCTGTGTAATCAGAGAGTGCTGAAACAATCACTTCACTATCATGTTCGTCCATATTTATAAATATAAACTACTCAAAAATGAATAGGGAATTAGATCTTTTTTTAACAGATCTAATTAATTCGATTAAATTTAACGTATTTTCTCAAACTATAGATAAATTAGAAGGCCCACAGTCGTTTGTGGACATTTTTTTTTGGTATATGTCTTTTCTGTGTGATAAAATATTGAATCTTGTATTTTAACCTTAAATTAATTTAGAGTACAAAATTATAAAAATCGCATTTTTTGACAAATATTATTCATTTTAAACGTCATTTCACATATTCACGATGCCAAGACGTCATTTAAATAAAGAAACTTTTGATTTAATTGCGTTATTGCATCAGCGAGGGCAATCTGGAGCAGAAATTTGCCGCAATTTTTAATGTGTCTCCAAGTGTTGTTAGTAGGGCTCTAACAAGATTCCAACAGGCAGGATCTGCAAGGAGAAGACCCGGTAGTGGATCTGAGAGGAAAACAAATTAGAGACAAGACCGCTACATACGAATTCAGACAAGGATGAATCCGGTTAGAAGTGCTGTATGGTTGCAAACACAGTTACGTGTCGCCACTGGAGTTAGAGTTTCGGATCAAACCATCAGAAACCGTCTGAGGGAAATGGATCTTCATAACTGCAGGCCTGTGAGACGCCCAAAATTAACTAATGCCAACAGAATGGCTAGAAGAGCTTGGGTTAACCAACGACTGGCAGAAAATTTTCAATGGGAGCATGGTTTATACACTGATGAATCCAGATTCTGCTTATAGTGATAATCGTAGAGTAAGGGTCTGGAGAACTCGAGGAGACCGTTATAGACGCGAGTTTACAAAAGCTGTGGTGCCTTTTGGCGGCGGTGGTATCATGGTGTGAGAGGGCATTAGTTTGAATGGACGTACGAACCTCCATCTCTTTGAAAACAATGTCAATGGACACATATACAGAGATGACATTATTCAGCAATATATGGTCGACTTTCGCGAGGCTGTGGATGAAAACATGGTTTTTATTGATGATAATGCACGACCTCATCATGCACAAATTGTAATGCAAGCAATGAATGACCTCCATACGTTGGTACGTCTCCCGACTTGAAACCAATTGAGCACATTTGGGACAGACTTCATGAACAGCTCAACGAACATAATCCACCCCCAGTTAACGTGCAACACTTGCGGGAAATTTTACCGCTGTGTTGGAGAAGAGTGTCACAAGAACACATTAATAATTGCATTATGAGTATGCCCCGAAGATGTACAGCTGTGAGAGATGTCCGTGGCCATTATACACAATATTAGAATTAATTGTTACAGAAAAATGTTTATTTTAGCTATTGATAAAAAAGTTGCTTATTTCATAATTGATCATTTCTTAGTAATCTAACGATTTTTATGAATAAATATACTTGAAAATTTTAAATTGTTGTGTACAATTATGTATCTAATATAATACACTACAAATATTTACACATATTTTCTAAAAAATACAAACAAGTAAAAATTCCTTATTCATTTTTGAGTAGTTTATTATCTATTGTGCTTTCCGACGTGTCTGTGGTCCTTGTTCGCTGTATCTTGTTAGTAAATCTAAAAACTTCCTTGCGTTTGTATCATTTTGCCTAAATCTATATTGAAGTCGTCCGCCAATAGTATCGTGCGTGACAGAGGTATTTCATGCAAAATCGAATCCAATATCATCAGAAATTCATTTATATCGCCTGTAGGAGTTCGATATATACAGGGTGAGTCATCACCTCGGGTAAGGCCGATTATGCCTTTATGACTAAAGATATTTCGAAGCGGTTTTTTTTTCTTGTGATAGCTGCTCATTAGGAGCACATTTTAAAAATATTTTGTATTATACAGAGTGTTCCATAACTTGGTGGCAAACCATAGTTATAGTTTTTTTAAATGGAACACCCTATATATTATGCAATTTTGTATTCCCCGTATAATTTTTAGTCAAAAAGTAATAAGATAGTATAGGCCTAAAATCCAAAGTTTTGACTTATTCCCATTTTTCTGAAAAATTCAATGTTTGTATAAAATTATATTTCTCGAAAACGACGTATTAGATGGACACATTTTTTGCAGTATTGTTTACAATAAGAGGTCCTAATGTAATCATGTTTTATTTTTTACAGTTACTAACTGCATGTGCAGAAAACTGGATTAAAATTACATGACTCGTTTTTGTATAAAAGTCAATTTTTTTTTAATGGTGCAGTTTTCTGCACATGCTGTTAGTAACTGTAAAAAAATAAAACATGCTCCTATTAGGATCTCTTATTGTAAATAATACTGCAAAAGATTTTGTCCATCTAATACGTCGTTTTCGAGAAATATAATTTTATATAAACATTGAATTTTTCAGAAAAATGGGAATAAGTCAAAAACTTTAGATTTTAGGCCTATACTATCTTATTACTTTTTGACTAAAAATTATACGGGGAATACAAAAACGCAATAATATATGGGGTGTTCCATTTAAAAAATTATAACTATGGTCACCCGCCAAGTTATGGAACACTCTGTATAATACAAAATATTTTTAATATCACAAGAAAAAAACCGCTTGAAAATATCTGTAAAATATAAATATATTCATAAAGGCATAATCTGCCTTACCCGCGGAGATGACTCACCCTGTATATTAGCAAGAATTATATTTGCTTTTTTTAACTTTATAGCACTACATTCAAGAACCAATTCTTTACTTTTTTGCTTCAGGGACTGGAGTTCAACATACTCCACATTTTTACGAAGCAATATACAGGATCCCCCATGAAGATGTAATGTTCTATAGAAACAGGACGCCGTTACATAACCATCTATGTTAAAACGTTCCCCAGGTATTAGCCAGTGCTCAGACAGACAGACTGCTTCGACCTCGTCATTTAAACTATCAATAAATATTTCTAAGTGATCCACTTTATTTTTTATACTTTGTATGTTTTGACGGAGTATAATAAATTTGTTTCTTTTATAATTACCTATATTCAGTTGGTTATTTTCTCCTATGTCCTCAACACAGCCCGTTGCCTTCTATATGCGAAAAGTCATCAGTGGATTAAAAATTTATGTTATAAAAATAGTAAGAGGAAACTTTATAATGTATATGCCTGGCTTATCATTAACTTGGACTACCTTATTCCCTTTTTATTTCTCAAAAATCTTCAAAACCTGAATGTAGCATTCTTTGTCATCAAAATGTCCATGTTTTTCATTTTCCTAAAATTTTTAGACCTGATTAAATATGATCTAGGAAAAGTATATTTATTGGATCAAGAATAATATCCTAGTACTTATAAGGTTCTTTACACGCGCATACAAACAAAATAATAATATTATAATATGCAAGGTACAAGTAGCAGTGGAATTTTAATCAAAACGCGAAGAATGGACGCTCGTTGTGGATTCATTCTGCACCCAAGGATTTATTTAGTAGATATTTATTTTTTCAGATCATCAAAAGAGCTTGTCAAATCAATAATTTTAGAAGATTATTTTAAAAAAATAGATTATTTCGATCTTCGTATGTTAATAACAATAACTATTGAGTTATCTTTGTAGGGACAGCAAAATGCGCGTTGTGCGAATGGGAATTTAGCGATTTTAAAGTTTATATTGCTTATAATTGTCATTTTGTCCTATTTTGTTACATTTATTTGTACAGTATGCGACCAAATTGCAGTGTCCCAACATCTGCAGCGGAAACATTCCTCGACGCCGACAGTCTTGGCATGAGAATATATGAAAATGCAAAATTATTCTCATGACTACACTATTGGCGTTGTTCTGTGTTACTGCTGCAAACTTTGGATAATGCTCTTTATTTGTGACTGTAGAAGAGTATATAACAAATTAAAGAAACAATTATGTGCAACGGAAATTTTAAAATAATATCTTTTTTCTACTCCCATACTTTAATAAAATTGTATTATTAGATATGCCGAATCTGTACTATAATGATTGAAACAGTAATTTTTATTTTCTCAACATACGTTGGTCAGTTAGACGAAATACTTATTATTATATATATATATATATATATTATTAGAATTATTTATTATATATATATATATATATATATATATATATATGTATTAACCGACCTTATCAAGCCTAAAACAGTATATTACACCTATGATACCAGGCCCGACACTTACTTACGAAGCCCGATTTCGGGCTTGGTAAAAACACCGTGTATATCGACAGTATTTGATGTTACTAATGCTAACATACTTAAATTTAAATTTTCGAGGGGGCTTCATAAAGTGGTCTTATATCGCATTTTATACGCCTTTAGTTCAGCGAAATTCCGCATAGCCGGCGCTGCGGTGGTTTGTATATACACTATAGATGATCTACGCATGTTAGCAGACCCGCTGATATTAAACGCATTATCCGAAGCCCTTCAGTTTGACAACACTGTGTAGGCAGAACGAATATGTTGATATTTATTGTTCACTGAAACTTTTAAACCAAATCTTAAATAAGAAATAAACGGAAATTAAGAGCTCATTAATTAAGTCAGTATTACTCTCTTAACGTAGGTACTAATTGATATGTGAAATATAATAATTTGTTTTTCTGGAACCTATTACTATGATTTGTTTTATAAATTATATATTGATTGTTGAAATATAATAATATGACTTTGAATGATAATAGGGTAGACACTACGAGTACTTACATCTTACACCAAAATGTTGATTCTTGTTTTTACAGAACTATCACGTTATTTATTGTGTTTACTAAACAATATTTTGGCTATTTAGATCATAAACTACAAAAAATACCCTATTTAAATATTTACTTGAGAAGTAGGCGAATAGTTATTAGTTCTTTATGAAATATGAATTTACAATTTGACTAAGCTGGAAAAATTGTATTTTTTGATTCAGTTCCATAATTTAAATAAAGAAATGATTTCTACGTATTTCATGTCTTAATTTTGTTGCTGTAATATGTTTTTGGGACATTTAAATCAAGCAGGACATAATCATCAATTTTATTGTGGGTTACAAATGTATTCCGCACTGTACGATATTATTATTATATACTAACACAAGGAAAATAATTATGGGAAGTAATAATAGAACAAAATGCAGGAAATATTGAATAAGGTGAAAACACAAATTTCACAACAACTGGATGTTGCTTAATAATAATAAAAGCTCAAACATACAAGAAAATTGATTTTATCTATTTTTTTTGTAGACACGCTTCAAAGCCTGCTTTGATGATGCAGCTTCGTCATCTTCATTTTAGTGTTCCGATTCAGAGCTACAATAAAGATCTCTGTGTAGCTCAATTTCATTTAGACTTGTTCCCTTAAACTCGTTTCCTTTACCTTTATCCATTAATAACAGTAATTTTGCAAGTTTGGCTGTCTGATAAATGTCTTGTGGTAATCTTAAAAAAATCTGTAAAACTCCGTATGGGTTCTTTTTGTGTGACCTATAAAGCTTGCGACTTGGTCCATTTCGCAATCTTCCATACTTATTAGCTGTAAAGTTGTTGCTATGTATTTTCGTAACCTTGTAGATAATAAAAGAATTGGCTTTATAGCCCCACAATTTAAGGCTAATTTTCTAATAACATTTGTTCCGCTCATCCACCTACGAGTATCTTCTGACCCCGGATTGTGGTAACCACATTGCTGCTTTCCCTTACTTTCAACAAGCATCTTATACATTCTTCTTTCTTACTTATTATTTTTTCATCTGTACTGAGGGATTTTAAGAACGCCTCCTAATTACAATTTATATTACCACTACTTGTATAAGTCTCTATTTTTAAATACTGAACGTCACCTATTCGTTTTCGGTTAAACATGACTGTTAAGGTCAAGACGCATTCAGTTTAAATTTTATAGTTCATTTTAATCTGCATATCTGATGGTAAATTATTTAGTGTGTTTTATGCGTTATCCGCACAGTTATATAAGTGGAATATTTTGTATATCGTTTGTTAGAGGTAATTATACTGGCGTTTGCCATTGTTTTTCTTTAAGACTCTTTTAAGCTAAACTACCCAACTCATTGCACCAGTGACCCTGAATCAATTTCTTCAGTTCTTTTATTTCCTTCTTTCGTTCTTCTCTATCTGTTCAAGTAAGTAAATTTCGTTTTAAATGCAACGTCGTACACTATCTTTAAGGATGTTCCTATGTGCAAAGAAAGCGAAGGAGCATTACAGCAATTTGTCCCAGGGTCAAATCCACTTATTTTTTTTAGCTGCTATTAGGAGATATGTAAACATTTCTGGTTTTAAGACGTCAAATAAGCCTACAATATCCTTATTTATAGATTTTAAAGCTCTTAGTAGTCTGGCAAGTTCTCTTATTTTGTTTGAAACTACAATAACCATTTGTTGTCTTTTATGAGTATTTAATAAAAATTCTCCATATAAGCAAATTAAAGATCATTTTCTGCGGTAAAACTTATGTCATTTGCACAAATTATTTCAAACTCCTCTGATTTTATACGCGAAGTCTTTAGAAAATCGTAATTTCTTGAGGTAATAGAAGCCATAAATGTTTGTGAGTTTGTTAAGCATTTGTTGCTTACTTTCTCAATATCCGCGGTTTGCTTTTACATGTTTCAACATGCTTAAATAATAGTTCTCGAGAGTAATGACCCAGACAATATTTCTTACTGGATTTAAAACACCTTTCTCCACCCTTAAATGAAAGTGTCCTTTTTTAAAGAAGAAGCTAAATCCAAACGTTTTTTGCTTCTTGGCTTATAACTCTGAAGCAATAGCGCAGTACGTAAAATATTTCATGCGATAAACATCAAAATTAATATTCAACAAGGTTTAAAATAATGTATTCCTATGATTTCTGTTTACAAAAAACAGTATTTGTGGTGAAATAACATAACAGCTAAAATGTATACTGGCTGATTCATTTTAGGTCCTCACCATGAGATCTCGCTTATTATTAGATATAGAGTATAGGTTTAAATTAGGCAAAGTTGTTAAATTTTGTGTTTGTTATGAATTCATAAAGAAAATGGACCTGTGGCAAATGACGGTCGTTTAAAAAAAAAAGTGATACCCCCATTTTGTTCTCTTACTTGTAACACTTAAATTTGGACTTGTAGAGAAAAAGCAAAGACACATTCTTATGGCCACTTTTAAACCTCTATGCATTGGAGGACTCGAAATTTTTATATGACGTTTCGTTTCTTTCTAGCCATCATCAACTATCTAATTATTTATAGGCGCCATACTGGATTTAGACACCTTCAGAAAGAGTTTTTGTTTTCTAGTTTCAACCATGTACTACATGTTGACAAAAGTTTTTGATATTATGCTTTAATTGAAAGAGTAAATTTTAAGATTAAATTAGGTAGCCATGAAATTTCAATCCGTCAAATATATCATTTATCGTTCATTAGTAATACAAAAGTGTCATACACCAACGAAGAGAGTTAAGTGTTCTTTATTCTTCAAACCAAAATTCAACAGTAGCGAGTACAAGATATTTACAATTGTTTCCAGAACGACAACAGTCTCATTGTACCATTTTTGTAGATTTTGATGGAGATTTGGTCGCGTAATGATCATGTCAACAGGAATTTGAATGAAAATTGACACAAATGGTAAATTTAAGGCGTGTTTTTGCAAAGTTCATGTTAATGTTGAATTCTTTGGATAAATATACTCTATATCCAATAATAAGCGAGATCCTCATGATGAGGACTGAAAATGAATCAGCCTGTATAACCGCTGTAAATCATAATTATCAAGAGAAAGATTCTGTATAGTTTATCAAAAACTTAATAAAATGTAGCATAAATTTATAGACCTATCTTGCTTCTTGTTTCTTGTTAAACTAACTATAAACTTGGTGCGATCCATTTTAGTGCCATATACACATTGACACTGATTCTGTATACGTTACGTATTTTCTACGTTACTCAGGTAGTAATCTGACTATAAAAACGGCAACATTGCTGGGCTTCGTATTATGCTTGGAGTATATAAATTATATACACCCGGGCTCGTTAGAGCATTCAGAATATAGAGGGCTTTCTACAACCAGTTAAAATAGTTTTTTCAGTGCATGTTAGCAAACCTTACCCCTCTCAGTATGCCTCTGGTGTCTTCATTATTTTAAAGCGATATATTTAATCTTCATTCCGTAAAAGTAAGCAGAAAGGCCGGGCTTCTGAGAGTCTGCGGTATGTAGCGGGCCTGGTATCAATAGTTGGGTACGTATATATATATATATATATAGACATTAGGGCTCATGAACATGTTGAACAGACATGGTATTATATTTTGGTATTTTTAATTTTGGGTTTATTAATTATACCTATTTAATCGAAAAAGTATGTTAAGAATTCAGAGGTAAGATTACCCTTGTTCATACATCTACATCACATTTTAAGTTTTACTTTGTATTCATGTTATGTATACATTTCTAATTATATATCCAGGTTGGAAACTTTTGTCATAAGACCTTTAACAATTCATGTCTGCTTACTCAAAGGTATAATTACTCTTAAAATAATAGGGATTTTATAAAAGGTGATTGTTGTTTTTCCTGTTTTATGAATTCCGGAAGTCATTAAAGAGATCCCGCTTGAGTATATAGGAGTCACCTTACTTTTATTTTACGTCAGTATAGTAACCCACCTTGCGGATAAGTTGTTAAAGTTGTTATTTAATAAATTACACACCTGCTTAAAACTGAAGACTATGTACAGTGAAAGATAATGAAGACAGATCGAAATATAATATCACGTTTATTTGATATCATTATTATTTCTTTTACTACGATTTCTTTAATTACCATAATACATACATTCCTGTAAAATTATATAAATGTAAATTTGGAGCACTATAATTATCAAATCTATTTAAAGATAAACTAATTTTATTCGTATATAACAGTAGTTCATGTATAATTATAGGTTGTCTTTCAAAGCAAATTATATATTTGGTTTTGTATGATGTATTACTGTTTTATAAATTATATTGCACCCATTCTATAATATTGTACGTAAATAGTTCCAAATAGGACAAATTTGATTCATTATGTATTTTTGGTTTCTAACATTTTTATACATACTCTATACTTGCATAACCGACACTAAGTTATTAAATTTATATATAAGACTCTAAAATTTTACCGAAAATGTTTGTATGTCTGCTGTATTTTAAAAATGTGAGTTAATAAATTATTTCCACCAGTATACCTGTTTTTATTAGATACAAACAAATAAGATTTAGTTCAGTATATTATTTCAAACAAGTATTTGTAGGATAGTATTGTTGGGGATGCAATTTAAAAACAAAATTAAATACAAATTCTGTAGATATCCTATGAATAATTAACCTTTAATATTATTACATTAATTCCAGCTATTATTGTATTATAAATATAATATATTTTTTGTAAAAACTATAGTAGTCTATGACACCATTGAAATGATATTCATTTATATATTTTTTATATGTTAAATATGTTTTGTTTGGGTTTTATTTATATATTTAAAATTTGCAAGAGTCCGATCCAAACCTGATGATACCTGCATAGAATACGATTTTTGGTATTAGAGAGCAAGCAGTATAAAATGAGAGAGATATGTATAGGGAGCGGTCTACACAGTCAGGCGTGAAAACATTAGTCTACTATTGAATCATTTGTCGTTTAGTCCTTGCTTCGTGTTGTGCTCCTATACATTTACATCATTTATATACATTTTCAAATTTATTATTAATGTACATTGTGACAATGATACTGATTCTGTATTTGACCATTCGTCAGATGAAATCGCTTAATAAAATTTTATAAAAGTCTAGTTTTTTATTTAATTTAATCTTTCTTTTTATTTTAAATTTATTTATCTAGTGTTGAGGTTTACTTTTTCATTTGCTTTTGCCATGTATATAATAAAAATAATAATAAAGCTTGTAGATTGCAGACTTTATTCCATGGTGTTTGTATTCAAAAGAAGCGGGAAATATACACGATCGCTTTGTGTGTCGATATTTTTAACACGGATACTACAGAGTTTAAACCACGCCTCGCGCATACCAAGTCTCATCAGGTTTGGTCCGAACTCTATCAGTTTTGTAAAATACGACTGCAATAAAAGTAAGCGGCTCACATAACAAAACAAAAAAACACCCATTCAAAGAACTATATCATAAGCCTACAAATACTGATGACCCCATAACTTTTCTTCAACGAATGACAATTTATAATTTTATAAACACTGTCATGGCTAACTATTGAAAAAAGAACTAATGCAAAGAGTATGTATTGTAGAAGATAAAAACACTAACTTGCCAATATTTTGAAAACTGCCAATTTTTATAATAGAGATATTTATACAAAGTGATTCTTATTTTTAATGCAGAATAAGATAAAATTATAAAAGTTGCCGCTTCCCATTTAAAATAATAATTCCATCTTTATATCGAAACAGTGCTATTGATTTTCTGCCCTCAAACGTCAAATTTAACATAAGAATTTCAATAAGTCAAAAAGGGTTACACTTAGATATATGACATTATACATGAAATATATTTAGAATTTCACGTAGAATCTAAAAACCTGACAATATACAGGCTATTCTTCAAAATTAGGAAGTTTGTGCCTACTTCCGGCATAGCCCGAAGTGCCGCCATCTTGAAAATATTTTAGGCAAATAGCCCCATCGACTTTAGTATAAAGTCAAAATTTCAGATCATTCATAGCTATAGTTTTTTCATAATCGATCGATTCAGTTCCCGGTGAACCAGCCTGTATACATTTTAAATATAAGCTCGCAGTCCCACAAAAACAATACGAGTTAATAGCACCTTTATTTACTGGAAGATATTAATGAGCGATGCGTCATATTAAATGGTTGTAAATGAGCCAATAAAATGGCTTCTAACCTTACAAAATTTTAAGCCCCTGCAGCTTTGCAGGATTTTCCTATACTTTATTCGATATAATTTGCCATCAGTAAATACACGACCAACCAGCTTATTATGTTTAATTCCGAACCATGCATATACAGAAAATCACCGTTGAAAATTTCGTTGTACTGTGAGGTACTGATTTTCCTCGGCCCAATACCGGTGATTGTTCTTATTAAACATACCATTTTTTGAAAAACTGGACTTCTCAGACTATCAAATTCTTTGGTAGCAGGAGAATATTCTTGAATTCTTTTAAATAAAAATTGCAGAATTTACTTCAGCCTCTATTGCATTCTCTTTATGTGGAATGTAATGTATTGTTTTTTAAAACTCGCTGCACGGAGGATTTGGATGCTTTTATTCTGCTAGCAATTTGTCTCATCGAGGTCCAATGGTTTTCCTCAACACTCAAGGCGAGTTCAGTTCTACATTTTCCACTCGAGTTTGATGTTCGCAGATTGTCTACCAATCTCCGAAATGTTGTCCGGTTTGGGTGATTCCTATTTGAATATCGTTGTTGATACAGCCTTTCTGCATGATAATTATTCTCACGGCACTCAAAATAAACGCGAAGTATATCAAAATGTCCTCTATATCCATTTTGTAAACCTTTTCACATTAACTATAATTTCAGTTTGACGGATTATACATTTATCAGTGATATTTTTTTGTTTTCTCGGAAAACTGAACGTCATTAATTTTTAGCACTAATGTGCTTTTCCCAAAATCTTGCGCTGACAATTGTATGCACATAGCATAGATCTTATTGTCGTATTAACAAGAGTTTCTGAAGGCAATTTGTTTTAATGGCCAACAACTTTTATTTCTTTTTTCGAAAATTGTGAGATATTTTGTTGCGTTCAGAAAAAAAACTTTATCAGAATCACTCAAAAAAACTAGGTATCTAATTTGAAAAAAAAAAATTGGCAGCAGGGTTTAAAATTCCGTAGGGCTAGAAACCACTTTACTTTATTCACCCATTTTATAGTCTATTTACAACTATTTTGTGTGGGACACCCGTATATGTATTTATGGTCAGAGTCGGCTGTCAAAATACAATTAATTAATTTGCAAGGGGTCAAGCAACAACGAGAAAGATTTGCGATATTGTACAATTATGCGGAAGTACTGGAAGGAGAATGGTCAAATAACGAACGTAAGTTTCGTCAGCAGTAAGCATTAAGTGTTGTATGTTACACGCGTGTTTAGAAAGTACCTCTGCATTCAGATTGCTAGTACTGTGGCAATTGGTGCGATTCGGTTAAATTGGTTTTTATTAGAATTTGTCATTTTGATATACGTTAATGCTGATAGCATTTCTTTGCATACTTAAATAACAGTGTGGAATGTCCTTTTGTATAAGTTACGTTAACTATTGCACATTAAATATACTTAAAATTTACTATTTATCGTTCGGGTATTGTTCTTTTTATGATAGACAAATGTTAACGTTAAGTACAATACGAAAGCACCAATATATGGTGGAAACGCGTTACATTCAATTGCACGTCATGCTAGATCCATGACGACTCGTCTTGTATATGTTGCCGGATCTATTTTTATTTCCGTCAGTGACATTTGATATAACCAAAGAAAAAGTTATTCACATTGGATTATTTTGGAAAACTTGAGAACATTTTTAAATTTGATTTAATTACATTTAAAATTTAAGCTTAGAAGAAGCATGTTCTCAATCTCATAGTTAAAGATGAGACCAGCAACGATATCATATTTTTGCGTACAACTTTCAAGTCTTTGTCAAAGTTTATTGATTGATCGGCATTCTTAAATTCCTCTGTGATAAATTTACAAATATTTAAACAATTCAAGTAGTCATAAAAATCATGAGTCCAATCCATTATTGGAATAAACATATTTTTTCGTAAACTGTACATATATATACAGGTGTCTCTAAAAGGTGCGGAAAAAACGCTACCACACATTTCTGAGGGCGATCTAACCCAACTTACCTCAGTCCAAAAGTGGATGCACCATTGCATTGAATTGCCACAAGAATAACACCCAAATTACAGAAGCATATGTGTCCATATACGGAATGAATTTTTTATATCCAGATTACTCATAAACGGCTGCTCCAATCAACTCCTACCAGGTATACCTTTTCTAGGTAAAAAACATTGGAGAATAAGAATTTTTATTTAAAAGTTAAATACAGTGTGTCTCAAAAAAGTTATTACGTTTTAAATGGATACAATATGCCGCAGGTGGCGCCCTCTATATTTTGCAATGAAAATGAGAGCAGATTTAAATTTTCTACCCCACGAAACCCCCCCTACCCAAATATTGTGACAATATACCAATTATTACAGAAATTATTGATAAAAAACTAAAACCAAATTGAACTTTTGACACTCTGTATCTCCGAAAGCATCCACTTTTGGACTGAGGTAAGTTGGGTTAGATCGTCATATTTTGCCCTCAGAAATGTGTGGTAGCGTTTTTTCCGCACCTTTTAGAGACACCCCAGTATATAAACAAGAATAATGTCATTTTTTGAAGATCAGTACTTGAATAATTTCTCTAGAAAATATCATAGAAGGGTTTAGAATTTTCTGTATTAATACAAGCGTAATATGGGTCGGAAATTTTCTCCAATAACCATTGACTGGTGAAAAATTTTATCGGGGAATTTGCCACTTCGCGATTTTTTCCGTCAGTGAGATCTGCTAGACACGAATTCAAAATAAGATAAGATATACTTTGCAAAATAGCGAATGGTATTCACAACCATAATGACTATATATTTTAGATTTTGAAAAATCCCCCTACAACAACTCCTATATACGCTTTGAGTTTAATAATAAAACACGTACTCTCATTGTACTACTAATTGTTAGTTGTTGCATATTTTAAATGTCAGTCGAGTATTTCCTGTTTACCACAGGTTATGAACATTGGTAGTGTGGTTAATACATATATCCATCACATATAACGCATTGCACATACCACAATGACTTCACAGGATTTTCATTTTTACGCAATAGGTTGGTAACACTCAACAGAGCTCTAGTCGGAATAAAATAATAAACTGTTTTACAAACTACACATTCCTTAAAAAAATATTGTAACAAAGATTTGCGAAGATAACTATCTACAACTTATTTTGGAAAATTTTCAAATCTAATATAATGTAACACAAGCTTAGTGTATAGAAATGTAAGAATCAACCATGTTATATTTTTCTGCCCTACGTTATTGCTTTCCTACCACTTCTTGTTCTTGTTCAGTGGCCTAACCGTGGCAATCTAACCTATGTGCTTTAACAAAACTTACACATATTTCCTTAAACAAAAACCCCATTTAGCACATCTCCTAAGCAACATTCGGCTATTTTACTGTTTTATATAATCCTTAGCTTTACGGTACATTTTTAGTTATTAATGTCTGTGGTGATTTCATTGGAAAGGAAAAAGAACTGTAGGTGGAGGGAGGCAGTGGTTGGAGATTTAGAGGAGGCGGGTACAATAGCTTGGTGAAAACGCGCATGGGAGTAATGAAGAAAGCGAGAAGTTGAAGCAGCAATGTAACTTAGGATACTAGTGAGCCTAGTGGGATGTCAAGAAAATATCAATTTTATTTAAAAAATATTTAGATAATATAGGTGATCTAGATACGATGAGATAAGAATAAGAATATTTATTTACATCACGTTGAATATACAAATCTAGTATACATATATGATGTGTCATTTAAGAAATTCGAATGAATAATAAGTTAATCTGACTTTTTTCAAACAAACAAGAAACATACAAGTAACTTAAAACCAGAAACCAGATAAACTGTTCTCTGCACTGAACGACAAGGCGTTTTACTCAAATTAAAAAATTCTTCCAGGCTGTAGAGAGGATAGTTGGTAAGGTACTCCCTGCACAATTTCCGAAAGCACCTGATCCTGGTCTCTGATCGTATATGCGGTGGCAGCGCATTATACACCTTTGCGCACATATAACTTACTCCCGTCTGACATACGGAAAGTCTATGATAATCGGCCCGAATTAGGTCGCCGGCCCTGGTCGGATACCTATATCCACCAGTAAGTTGTATATATAAAGTGAGAACAGCGTCATAATTTGCTATTTCACAAACAAGTGTCTGCAATGCGCCCTATACGCAGATCCCTCCATTAATCGCAGCACTTTCTTCTGCAGCTTCAGGACCTGATCGACGCGGCCGCTGGAACCCCAGAAAACCAGTCCATACGACATCACCGACTGGAAAAGTCCGTAGTACATCTCGCGCACTACTTCCCCCGACACAGTACCTCCGATTGCGAAGAACATGTACACGACCGAACTTAACTTGGCGCATACCCAATCTATGTGTGTTTCCCATGTAAGTTTTGGTTGAATGTACAATCCAAGATGTTTGACACAGTCTACCTGTTGGATGGATTTACCCCCAAGCCTTACAAGTAGGCTTGTATCGACTGATTTCGTGTTTGGGTAAAATTGGATCAACCTGGTTTTGCTAGTATTGAGGAGTATGCCGTTTGAAGTGCACCAATTTAGAATGCTGCATGCCGCTGTTGTGCCTCTTTTCACCAATTCCTGTTCATTTTCGTGAGCAACCGTGATGGTGGTATCGTCCGCATAGATATTAATGCTGTTTGCTGCAGGACATCTCTCTGGCAGATCGTTAATCATGATGCTGAAAAGGATCGGCCCCAGAATAGTGCCTTGGGGCACACCTCTCCCAATCAACTTCGTAGCAGACATCGCGGCACCAACCCTCACCCGCTGCGAACGACCCTGCAAATACGACTTTATCCACGCATTAGCTGGGCCTCTGATTCCTATTGCCTGCAGCTTCGCAAGTAGAAGAGCGTGGTCCACCGAGTCGAACGCCCGGCTCATATCGAAAAGCAAGGCTATTACGTACTGTTTCTTGTTCAGAGCTTCGAATATTGTATCCAAACTTTTGTGGATAGCTGTGCAGGTCGACCTATTCCTTCGATATCCGTGCTGAGAGTCATTGAGAATGTGATACTTCTTAAGGAAACCGTTTAAACGCGTCAGGAAGCAGTGCTCGAACACCTTTGACAGCTGATTCTGTACAGAGACAGGTCTGTAATTGGTAATAATATTTCTGTCACCTTTCCCTTTGTAGATTGGTACTACTTTCGATATTTTGAGAGCTGACGGATAAATCCCCGTCTGAAAGGAAACATTTATTGCTCTACAGCATAGGTTCCCAAAGTGGGCGATAACGCCCCCTTGTGGGCGCTGCAGGTCTAAAGGGGGGCGGTAAGAGACCCAGAAAAAAATGGGGGCGTTGTGTAAAGGCTTAGGGGGCGATTTGTAATTTCATCTAGAATCTAGGAGGACTCTTAGACACCGACTGAGCTCTCGACTCTCGACTAGGGATGGGCGATAAACATCGATGTTCATTGAACATCGATATTTTAGGATCGATGTTCGATGTTTTTGCATCGATGTTTGCAATTTAGATTTATCGATAAACTATCGATGTTAGAAGAAATATAGTGAACATCGAACTTTTAAGCTTGACAAAATGTATTTGCACTAATCACAAAATAAAACAGCGTCCTCTGTTGACAAATACAAAAATGTTTCCAAATTAACAGCTCACATACAGGCTACGAGGATGTAAAATTGTCTACGAATAAAAGAAGTATTTAAATTTCACAGTGCTATATCATATAAATTCGAATATTTCATTTTAGGCTCTTTTAAATATTACTCAGTATAAATATTTAAATAATATATAATTAAATACATAAATTTATAGTACTTTTAATGTGCAGAATAAAAGTTAAATTATGTATGCATGCAGAATAAGTGAAGGAGGTAAACGTATTTTCATAGAAAAAGAAGGGAGATAGACATTACCGATGTATACTTCTTCGGGAAATTCCCTAGTGCGTACAATCATACACGACGATACACGTATTAAATGCAAGATGACACATCAGAAATATAAAACCATATCCATATGTATCTCGGTATTTGCGAGCGTAGTCAAAAAAAAATGCAAGACTATAAAATCCCAAATAAAAATCGTTCTCTTAAAAAGCTTTGATACACGTAAATGTATATATTTTTTAAGTATCAGACGATTTAAGTCATGTGGTTGTTTCATGCGTAATTGCATAATATTGTTTTTTTATATAGTTTTTTTTGAGTAGTTTCTAAAGTTAACTACATATTATAAATGTATATATTTCTTTTATTATTTTTTTTGAATAGTGATATCTTTTATATCATTTTGTTAAGGACGTAAATTAATTAAGTTATAATAAAGTTTTTGTTAAACTGCCAAAAAATAAATCTATAAATATAATTATCGATGTTTAAAAACATCGACGTTTGGTAGTCGATATTTTGCAACCATCGATGTTGATCAACGATGTTAACATCGATGTTTGATATCGATGTGTACCCACCGATGTCCCATCCCTACTCTCGACTACAGCTTGTGAACATCAACTAATATTAATTAAGAGATTGCTCAAACCAACTCGGTTCGATATTTCTCTCCGAGTAGTTCATATATCTGTCCTGTTTTATTGAATAAATAAAATAAAAAACATATCAATCGGTCGCTCCGTTTCGAAACGAAAAGAGACACAAACAAACAAATAAAAAGGCAACTGTATCAATCGGCTGGTTCATAGAATACTTGTTCTTACTTGTTGAGTACGATTGAGCGTCGAATGAGATAAACGAGTTTATGCATGTTTGTCTTATTCCTGTCGGTGCGTGCTGCTTATGCAATCCTATATAAACAACGTAATATTTATTTTATTTTCATTTGCGGTTTCGCGCGTAATAGATAAGCAGTACTTAAGTTCAACACTTATACTTACGTATTTCTCAAAACAAAACAATGTCGGAAGTAAAAAAGAAGAGACGGCAATACTGTGCGGAATATATTAAATTCGGATTCATTGAAAATCCTACAAACCCATCGTCGCCTTTGTGCCTTCTATGCCTAAAAACATTTTCGAATGAAGCAATGAAGCCTTCAAGACTTCAAGATCATTTGAATAAAATGCATCCAGATAAGAAAGACAAGAATGTAGCATATTTTCAAGATCTAGAGAAGAAGCATAATACTCGGCCAAGTGTAGCAAAACTCTTTTCGGCGGCTGCTAAGCAAGATGACGACGGACTTCGAGCTTCGTACAACATCTCTTTGTTAATTGCTCAAAAAGGCAAACCACACAACATCGGAGAAGTGTTAATTTTGCCAGCAATAAAGGAAGTAATAACTACTGTGCTTCATAAACCGGCCGCAGATATTATCGGAAAAAATCCTTTGAGTAATAATTCTGTGCAAAGACGAATTGATGAAATGGCCGGAAACATAGAAGAATCATTGTGCAATCATCTGAGGACTAGTCAATTCTCAATTCAGCTCGATGAGTCCACTTTACCAACTAATGAAGCATTGTTGCTGTCTTACGTGAGGTTTATTAAAGATGAGAAAATATGTGAAGAACTATTGTTTGCTAGAAATTTAGAGACCGATACAAAAGGCGAAACCATATTCAATACATTGGAAAAGTTTTGTGATGAGAAAGAGATTCCCTTGAAAAATATTATATCAGTTGCTACGGATGGCGCTCCGGCTATGACAGGGTGCCATAAAGGCTTCATAGCGTACGTAAAAAATAAAATTCCAGATGTCCTTGCTGTACATTGCGTTATTCATAGACAACATTTGGTTGCTAGAAATTTAAGTGAACGACTATTTCAATCACTGCAATATGTCATCAAAGCAGTCAATAAAATCCGTAACTGCTCTTTGAATGATAGATTATTTCATCAGCTTTGTGTTACTAATGACGAAGATTTCAACCGTTTGTTGTTTCATACCGAAGTTCGTTGGCTATCAAGAGGCAATTGTCTGACTCGATTTTACAACCTGTTTGACTCTGTGATAGAGTTTTTGGAAACTAAAGATACAGAATTGCGCAACAAGCTCATTACATCAAAAAATGATATAGCTTACATGACAGACCTGTATACATTGTTCAACAACATGAATCTCCAACTGCAAGGCGATGAACTAAATTTAATTAAAACAAAAAATGTCGTTGCTGCTTTCGCAGCCAAACTGCTTCTACACAAAAAGAATATGGGCAGACGTGAGTTTCATAATTTTCCGAATTTATCAGTATCCTGCAGTAACGACGACTTGTTTGCCTACTGCCAACATTTGGAAAAGCTCCACATTGACTTCACCGAACGATACCAGGATATTTTGAACTTGGAAATACCAGACTGGGTGTTGGATCCGTTTTCAAATGTCAACACAGCAATATCACCACATCTGGAAGAAGAACTTATAGAATTGACAACGAACGAGGAAATAAAAATCAAGTTCAAAAATGGCTACCAAGAATTTTGGCTACAAAAACCGATCCCGCAATTGTACCCTGGATTGTGGTCAATCATTCAACGATTCTTGATAGCATTCCCATCGTCATATTTGTGTGAACGTGGATTTAGTGCTGTAGCAACGCTGCTTACTAAAAAGAGAAATCGTTTGCATGTTACCGAACGTGGTGACTTGCGGCTGTTCTTGAGTAAATTGGAACCTGATATCAACAAACTTATTAAACAGCATCAGATTCATCCTTCACATTAGTTTTTATATTAGAATCGATTATGTTTGTTTTATTTTGAATTTTGAATAAAAGATACTTTGTCTGAATACTATAAAGTTGCGTTTCAATAATCATTCTCATTGGCAGGTGTAGCCCGTAAAAGTTAACTTGAGACCTGAGCGCCGTTGTGTACTACCTACTACGCTCAGGTCTCAAGTTAACTCATTCATTCTAAACGAGACTTTTACTATAACCCATAGTAAAAGTCTCGTTTAGAATGAATGTTTAATCTCCGCTAATATAGCTCACAATAATTAATTTAATTTGAAGTTATAGTGGTTTTTGAGTAGGTGAAAAAATGGGGGCGCTAAAAAATAATTTATTCTCAAAGTGGGCAGTAGGCAAAATAAGTTTGGGAACCACTGCTCTACAGAGAGGGTACGCAATATACTCCTTTGCCGCTCTAATGATATTGCCTGGGAGTCCATCACAGCCGGACGACAACTTTGTGCAACACCTGCTCAATGCCCGCTCGACCTCCTCTATCGTGACCGGCGCAATGAAAATGGTATTCACAACATTTGCCCCTGGCGTAACTGCTTCACTTGGGTGCAAGCTGTCTTCAGACTGTGCCACGTAGTGGTCATTGAACATCTCCACCATTTCCTGTTCCTTAATCTTAATGCCGTCTATTGTCAAGTTTAAGCTGTCATGTGTTTCGTGGTTTCTTTGTTCATTGATTATCTTCCAGCAGGTCTTATTGATATTGTCTGCGTTTAATATTCTGTCGTTGTTGTATGAGCGCTTCGCTTTTATTATCATATTTCGATAGTATGTTTTGATAATGTTATATCTCTCTGTATAAAAATCGCTCTGTATGTGCTTTTTCACCTTTGCCATGTCTCGCAGCAGCGCAGATAAATCCTTCATTTCTCTGGTGATCCAGGGCTGTCTACGATCTTTCTTGTTTTGTACAGGTGTCAATGGGAAAGCAATCTCGAAGTTCGACACCAATGACCCCACAATTTCATCATATAAGTCATTTATATTTTGTGACTCTGTGTCCCAGTTCTCACTGCTCATTAACGATTTAAAATTCAAAATATTTTTGAAACTATATTTTCTGATATATTTCACATTTTGATCGTCCACTGTTTTTCTACTTTTTAGCGGTAGTGAAGCCAGTTGAAACGTATGGTCCGATAGATGGTTACTCACCACTGCTATTTCTGTATGTCTGATATTTGTAATAAAGAGATCTATGTACGTTTCGCTTGTTGCTGTTATTCTGGTGGGGACATTTATAATCTGAGAGCAATCACGTTGTATTAACAAATGCGTATCATCGACTGATACCTGCCACTCACCGTCCAGTCTATATTGAAATCACCGTATATGACGACGTTCGAGTCAGTCCGAAAACGCTCCTCCAAAAGCGAATCTAGATTTCTAGGCAATGATAAATGATTATTCGGCGGCGCATACACACAGTACAGTAATAAAGTTGTTCTACCCAGTGTAATGTTTAATCCTGCAGTTTCAAACTCTCTTTCGCGAGTTGTAGTACATGTAAGCTCTTTCGTTTGAAGTTCGTTTCTTGCGAAGATACATACACCGCCTCCTCTGGCTTCCTTTCTGCAAAAATAGCTGCATTGTTTGTAATTTACCAGTTTCAAAGATTTCATTTCCATGTCCTTCAGCCAATGTTCAGTGATACACGACACATCCACATCTTCCTCGTCAGCCAACAATTGAAGTTCATGCAACTTTCTTCCCAATCCCTGTACATTCAAGTGCATTATTCGTAGCTGTCTATCTTTCTGTAATTGCTATGTGTGTATTGTTTCAACTTTACTCGCCTGAATATTCCTTACTCTCATATAGTACGGACAATCTGTACTCCATGCTGGGTGATCACTTTCTATATTCACATTCCTCTTTGTTCGTGCCTCGTGGCAATTTACACATTTATGTGTCGTGTTCTTACAGTCTTCCACACTATGACTTTCGGCGCATACAGGGCAAGTTGTGCTGTTTCTGCATTCTTTTGCCTGATGTCCAAATCTCTGACAATTAAAACATCGTATAATTCGTAGGTCTTCCTGGACACGGCAACTCATCCATCCTATGTATACTCTCTCTTTTTTTAATAGGTTCTCTTGGATGTTTCTATTGCATTCCAGTACCATATTGAATTTATCCTTGCTGGGTTTCGTCTTATGTACTACTTTTAAATCTTCGGGTTTTATTGTGAGTTTATTTTGTTCGATAATTCTTTGTATTAAGTTGTCGTCATCCGATTCTGTATGAATATCAAAGATCTTAAGTCTTGGCCTGATTGACCTCGGTTTTTGGAGACTAAACTTGTCCTTCAGATTCGATTCAATGCTGTTGGACAAAGTATTCAGCGTTGCCGTATTATCACATTGTAAAATTATGCCACCTGTTTTTGTATTCTTTCCCATTCTAATTCCACCCTTGAAGTATAGTGGGTCGATCGACTTCTTGATTTCTTTGCGCACTTCTTCACTGCTTTTATCCTTCGACTTAGGTTGGACTATTATAATATTATCGTTCCCCGTTGCAGCCACATTACTATAGGATTTTTTCTTTTCAGATATATCAACCTTTTCGGCAATCATCGTAATTCCAGTTGCAATGCCATCTATCTTGTTATTCATATCGTTTATTTGAACGTTGCATAGGAGTTTGTTTAGTAATATATTTTGTGACTGTATCATGTCGTACATTCCCGCTATAACCTGCATAAGATCATTTGTTGTGATATTTTCTTTATTAAGAAAATCCTTCATATTAAACTCCTTCACTATTTCATTTCCAATATTGCAGCAATCCACATGATCCCCGATAATTACTTTGTCTAAATTGGCACATGCCGGATGATAGGAAGCTTTGCATACGATACATTCTATCGGTTGAACGACTCTTTTCCGACATCGCTTACATTTTTCATCCATACCGATGAGTGGGCGTAGCCCACCCCTAAGTTCTCAATCGTCTTAATCGACACAGATTGTTTAGTCAAAGAGAGATGCTGAAGCTGAATAGAAGTACATTTTAATATTAGGAAGTAGAAAAGAAATAAGCGTGGTATTTCAAAAACGGTTAAAGTTGTTTTAAGTTTTTGCACTGGTAAAATCTTTAGCAGGCGATATAAAGGAAATAGTTAAGATTTTCTCATAAGTGCAAAGTACTGAACAATACAATAAAAGTAAATAATTGACGCCCAGATAAATATTTGAAATTAAATAAGCAGTAGTAGAGTAGCAAAGAAAAAAGTGTCGCCAAAGTTGCAAAACGGTTATGTAAACCGACATTTTCTTATTAAAACAGAAAGTATAATAAATTAATTTCGCTACGAACCAAATCACATTATACAACAGAGGCGGTCGCGGTGCATAATTCTTTTCGTGGCCACGGAGGTGTTAAAACTTTCATTTCATTTTGCACTTTAACGGTGAAATTGAAAAGGAAGGTTAAAAGAAATCAATAGAAGTCAACGCGTACAGTAATACGAATTATGACAATTAAAGAGGGAACATTATTTCGGTAGCCATGTTTACATTGTTAAACTTTCAAAATACCTTTTCAATTATAAATCATTAACGCTAGTTTCTACTAGGGAAAATGTAGCACATTTGTGATGTCAACTTAAAGTATTTATTTTTTGCGACGAACCTGAACAAAGACAATTATTACTTCAATTTTTGACGGTCTCTTGAGGATTTTTTTTCCATTAGAAACGAATACAGTAGTAACATCTCTATTATATGTTGCGATTGTAATATGAACTTCGGGGCACAGAAGGTATACCTCATTATAATACACTTGTATATAAGTGACAATGATTTAGACCACCCGTTAATGTTACTGTTATGGCATGATAATTTTTAACTATACTTATAAATAAAATTAAAGATGCATTAGAAGTATGCCCAAATGTAAAAAAAAATTAGCATGCATGTAACATGTGCCAAGGCTTTGTGTCATTTTATCAGTATGTATGCTTAATATTAAAGTCTCTTTTACACCAATCGGGTGCAATGCTGCATCTGCTTTCGCGATCTTCGCATACCTCTCACGACGGTATTTTACTTTCTTCAAGCATCTTCCGTTCTTTATCTTTTCTGTATAAGTTTTTGTTGGTCAACCTTTTTCATCTGTTACATAGTATTCTCATTTCGTACATTTCCTTCGACAGCATCTCTTCTGGATATTTAAATTAACTTTATTGTAAATTTTTCTCTAGTCAATAATGTACAGCTCACAGACTAATACCTGGCCGATGAGATGCCCCTTCCACAAGGTGCGCAGTGAATCTTTATAATATTAGGATAAGCACGAGCAGTCTGGAAAAATTGTCAAGCGCTACACATATATGTATCTCTTTTCAGTATATTACAATTTCTTATCTGCATTTACTCTTTCGTCCGGCTAATGTATGCGATGCTGAACAAATGTTATCATTTCTTTTTTCCGAATACTTTCTCTGTCACGCACTGACCTATAAATCTGCGCGACATATAGGTCGAGGCTCCTCCCATAGTCCAAGACTCAGTTTGTGTATAGCTCGGTTAATATCTGATGGCACTCAGGATGCGCGAGGCGTGGCTTAAATATGTATCATGTACGTTAAAAACATCCGTATCGAAAGCAATACACTACGATAGACAAAGTGCAATTAATTTAAATACCG
This sequence comes from Amphimallon solstitiale, assembly GCA_963170755.1. Classification (NCBI taxonomy): domain Eukaryota; kingdom Metazoa; phylum Arthropoda; class Insecta; order Coleoptera; family Scarabaeidae; genus Amphimallon; species Amphimallon solstitiale. Next base: position 132,833,400 of record OY720676.1, read on the forward strand.
ACTAATGTTTTCAAGTCGGTCTTTAACTTTTCATATGTAGCGAAATCTATGTCTATCTCTCACGTTTCATGCTGCGTTCTCCTTTTTTGTCTTAAAATTGTCATACACGCAAGTGCCATCAGGTGTTAAACGAGCTATACTGTACCTATGAATGTCTCAGTTCTTTAATTTTCGTAACCATTCACTATTTGTGATTATAATTTATAATAATCCTAACTTTTCTATTTGTGCCAAGTTTTTCCAATTACTTTCATTCTCACTTCGTCTTCATTATTGCCAATTACTCGACTTTTAGTTTTGTTACAATTGATTTCTAAATAAAGAAAATAAACACTACTTTTCTTAATAGCATTTTGATTGTTTTGTATTGGGGGTGTAGTGTAAAATGTGATTGGTTTTGTTATATGTGTGATTTTCCCACTGTATTACTTATTAACACACAATTTTCAACATGCCTCTAAGAACGCAATTACTTAATTTGTTTATTTAGAAATTAATAGTAATAAAACAAAACAATGGTAATTGGAAAAAACTAAGAAAATAGTTATTTTGTAGCAAAATATACAAGTTGTACATTTAGTAAGATATGCTTCTCATGGAAAATTTAAAACATATTTTAAGGAGAAAAATGTTCACATCTTTAGGCTCTACTACCTAACTATATTTACAGTTGTAGAGAGTGTGTTGTTTACTCACAACCAATTTGAGAGCTGACGGTCTTCAGCAAAAAGCCAATAAATAGTTCAATAACAAAATACTTCATTATCAGGAAATTTTATGTTGCCCTAGATCTTTAATGATAATAATGAATGCATTAGAAATTCATCCAACATGCAGCAACAACAAATCTTTTTCTCTTGAAGCAATTGACATGCGGCACAGTTGCCTGTTTTAAATGGAAATGCTATATTATTATGCATTAGTCGAAAGCAAAATGTTTTCTATTAGGTTGAAAAAGAAGTTGAAATTAGTGATTTAGATGTTTTTTTTTATTTTCTTATATTGCTATTGCTGCTGACCATAAAAATTTTTTATATCACACAATGTAATATTACTACTTTCTTTGGTTCATTGTTATTCAGAATCTGTAAATTTCATTGCATCATAATTGTATACCAATTTCTGTATTCTATCACATTTAATAAAAATAGCATACTAGATTAGATTAAGTTTATTATTTTAATATAAATAAGGAATTATGCACTTGTTAAAAGAAATAATGTGTTGGAAATCAACAAATGAACAAAAACAGAAGCGAAATAAAAGTACAAAAAGTAAAAGAATGACAGAATACGAATATTGGAATACAATGAAAGAGAAAAAGATTAATGTCGCAATAAAAATATATTTGAAATCTAAACATTGGTGTATATTCCTAATTACAGCATATTTTATTAGTTAGTTCGTGCATCTGCTATGTTTAAAAAGTACGCATTTCAAAAATTAAGAAAATATCGTTATAGTGTTCTATTCAAATCAGATGATCATGCGTGTCTTTTTATTGGGTTTGGTTAAAAACAAGTAGACATACGCAAATATTATCTTACACAAAATTATATTAAAATAACCAAGAATTCAAGAAAGACTGTCTGTCGGAGATGGGTATTATAGCATCTTCTCGCCACCCTCACCCCCCTTCGTTTTTCTTTTATTTGGCCCTTGCGTGATTGGAAAGCGTCTTCCAGCCTATTCCCTCCACCTTACCCACATTTCATTTGTCGTTTAGTGTTGCTAACGTGCTACTGCCAAGTTTCGCTTTCTTTATGTGATTTTATTTCTCTACTGACGAGTGATTTTTATAGTTAGAATTGGCCTTTTCGCACTTGCACTTTATACTTATTGGATACACACACATATCCGGGTTTTTCTTAAAAGTGCATTCCACATATGCGGCTACATCAAAAAGGAATGTAGAAGAACGTTTTAATGAATCAAATTTTTGTTTTATCACCTAAATACGATTTTCTTATTTTGTAATATAGGTCATGATATGCTTTTATCATAGCAATAACCTTTCCTTCAGAAAGAGGTGGGATTGTATTTTTTTCATGCAAATGTATAATTTTCTTAGCAAACATTGGTGCTACATCGGAAAATCCAACTTTATAGTTATTAATTTGTAATGACATACATCATCTTACTTGGGAGTAGCATTTCATAACCTCGTCGTAGGTTATGAAATGAAACCTTCTTTGGACATAAATCTAATGGATTGGCGAATATTGGACACTATAAAAATCCTTCGTGATAAAATGTTGTTGTCGTTCTAACTATGTATAACAATCGTCAGTCGGGAAATAAACAAAATCACACAAAGAAAGCGGGACTTGCCACAAGCACGTTAGCAACACTAAATGACAAATGGAATGTAGGTGGGGTGGAGGGAATATGTTGGAATACGCGTGTCCACATGTCATTCACTTTCCAACCACGGAAGAGTCAAATAAAAAAAGCGAAGGGTGATGAGAGTGGCGAGAAAATGCTACTCCTCTCCCAGAGACGCCTTATTGCATTCTTTCAAAATACGGCTTTTACACTACTTTTTAAGGCAATGCGCGAACGGTTAATATTGAATAATCAAGGGTTTTATTTTTTTTCCACGTACTATTAGCTTTACCCTACACAACCTAAGCTAGAGCCTTTACAACGGTTGAGGGTTTCAAAAAATTGGAACAGAAAACTTCATTTTCTTATTTTTTCAAAAATTTTAAGTGAATGCGCGATCGGAAGATATTGTTTTTTAAAAAAAAATTTTTTGACTGTTTTTCTTATCTTTATCTTTTAACATCTTTTTTCCCAGCCGTTTCCAAAAAAAATTTTTTTTTGGCCCACCCTAACTAACAGGTTCAAGTATCAACTAATATTGTGTATTCATTTCTACTCAGAGCGTGACCTTTTTGATTTAAAATTATAAATGAAACTGATTGAATTTGATTGCACAAATTAATTTATTATTTGAAATATCAGGTACAATTAGATCGATATCGATGAAATCCTGTTCAGATCTGTATCTTGTTTAAACTAATTGTAAGTGTATTATTAGCTATGTTTTTTTTATTGATTTTGATTCCATTCGTTACGTTTTACGTTTGCATAGTTTTATTAAGTTTAAAGGTTAGCTACATACGTATATTACAGTGGAATTACCGAACCACGATTTGGGTAATGACATTTCAACAACTTCCGTAATTGAAACAAAAAACTATGCAATTAAAAAACACATATTTTACGAAATAACAGAAATATGCAGATGTTGTAAGATGAAAGGCAAAAGTGCAATTTTTTTTATTTGTTCTATTTATTTTTGAAATTTGAATATTACGCCAGAAATCATTGTTATTTTAATCGTCTTAGTTTCATAAACGCGTGCACTTCAAGTAATACGAAATATGCTCGTATACATCCGATTATATATTGTGGTAATTCAGTCTACATACATATGTATGTGTGTACGAACATATTGCAGTGATGACTGGTATCTTCATTTCATTGTAATAGAAATATTATCTTGTGTAACATATAATATATGTATATAGAAATGTAATGAATATTTATTGCTGTCTATTACATTTATTTATTAGATGATTAATTGAGTTGCTAAGTGCTTAAACCTGTAGTTTATTTTACTTTGTGTGTTCTTAGGTTTGAATTGCCCTGCCGTTGCTTTAACATAAAGAAAAAGGAATTTCTGTATGCGAAAGTGCGTATGCAAGCAAGGTTTGTTTACCGTGCATTGATATTTTTAAATAACTCAAATTAATTATTAAAAACGCGTAATGCAAAGTGTAACAGAACGTACATAAAATCAACCATTTCTATACTCCTAATGGTACCTTCTTATTTGCATCCAAGTGGGTATTTCGACAATAACATGTATTTAGTTTTCTTCGTTGGTATTTTTAGACTCTAGGCCTCAATTATACTTTAGAAGCGATATGCTAACTCTTTATGTTTTCGTCAGAATTGTTGCACCATCGACATAGTTCAAGCTCAGTTTCGTCAACGATCTTATTGCGAGGGTTAGCAGTATGACTGCAATGAATATTAAGTGTGTGTATTCAATAAATGGTGGTACACAGTGCTTGTGCCAGAGTTTTAACTGATGTAATTACAATACAAACGCCGCCTTTTTAATGTTTACAAACAACGATTAGGTGGCGCTTGAGATATATCATTCAAGGTTGATAAAATAAAAGATAGTTTGTATAGTTAAGGTAATATGAAACATATAATGCCACCATAAGACACGCCTTTTTTACGGCAAATGCCTGGACGAGGTAACCTTTACACAAGGTGTCACTCTTGGTGTCCGTCAATGATAAATTGCTTGAAAGTCGACTAAAATCGGTTGTTAGTCCAAAAACATCGACGGTGTGCGAAACAAGAGCTGCATGTAACTAAGATAGAGGAATATCGAAGACTGCTGTACATTCTATTTGGAACATACAGTTAGCTGTTAAAAGGGTCTAAAATGGAGGGAATAATTAAAAGAATCAACCGAGGAACTCTAAAATCTGTATAGAACATTATACTCGTATCAACCAGAACTTAAGCAAAATTTACTCTTTGGATGTTCCAGTTTGAACCAAATCCTACAAGTTGTTTTTGTGTCACGAAACATTTCCAAGAAAATGATCACTCGTTTCTTCGGTTATATTAGACATATCCCAACATTTAATGTATAACAATATGTTTACGAGAAGTCATCAACGAAATCATGAAAAAACAAGCGAAAATAAAAAATGCGTGTTCAGTGATTATCTTCACCTCAAAAAGTTGCTGAAGCCTTCAAAAACCATGTGTTTGAAATACGAACTTCAGTGTGAAAAAAATATTTCGAGAATTGATTTGAACGCTTGTGAAAGTATATAAATCTTAAAAATGCATATTTTGAATAATTTGAAATGACATGAAACTATTTTAGTTGTTGTAGAAACCTAAAAGGTGGTAGATATACCTATTATATTGTGAATATCTCTACTAATATAAATAAGCAAAGTACACTACAAAAAACACATTTATCACACAAATACACAGAAAGCTAGATACGCATTTCGGCAATTATGTTGTCATCATCAGTAACACTGAGTAATAAAAACCGCTTTATCTGTACGCCCTATACAGAACAACACTTATATCAATGTTAGAGAGAAGGCTTATTTATACATAGACTTAAATTATTATTAAAATCATTAATGCTACCTGAACATTGTACTATAAATTTCGCCAAACTTAATACTAAAATCCTGCCCTATAATTCAAATATTCCAAGAACTAACAGTACCTGAAAGCGGTATCATTGTTTACACGACTAACTTATATAAATAAGATTGGGATATTGGCCCCTTATTTGAATTAATTTAATCTAGTTCTTTTTTGTATATACATTTACTCTCATAATAATCTGGTTCTCTATAATTATACCCTTGCTTTGTAACGTTGAGACTAGTGATAGGAGAACTCGAGAGAAAAATAACCGGGTACCCGATTATTCAAATAACCGGTGTAATTCGGTTTTTGAATCCGAGCGACGAGTGACGGGCGATTGGTGAACCGACACGATAACCGAGTTGCTGCAAATCGGAAATAAGAACTGGCCAGTTATTAGTCGTACTTCATCACCCGTCACCTGGTAGTCGTCGCCTGCTTTGAAAAATCGCCTACCGGGTAATTCTTCACCTGGTAAGTAGTCGTCGCCTGCATTGAAATATCGCCCACCAAGTACCGGGTTGTTATATTTCGCTAGCGTTGTCGCACTACTACTTGGACACTGATTATATATTTACTGGGAGGGAATTGGAGTAGTATATGATGAGAGTATTAGCAAGTATTAAGTTGCTTTGTTAAATAGAGAGCTCCAGGAAAATGTGCATCTTTAATTTAAAAATATATGCAGTATTAATAAACAACATGTATTTACATAAATACTAACAATAGCGTTAGTTCATATAATTAATATATAATAAAAAACTAAATAAATGCACAAAAATAGATAAAAACATATAAAGAATGTAAAAATTATCAGTATGTTTAGGAAACAGTCATATACATATATTTTTTATGGATAATGAAGTAGAAGTGCGACAACCTGAGTAAGGAAGAACCCGGGTTGTCGGTGTTGCATGTAAGGTGACCGATAAATGAAATATGACTAATGAATTAGTTCGTAACTTAAATATACGATTTACGGCAACCAGCTAGCTTATCGTGTTCTTAAAAACCTGTCTACGAAATAAGCTTGAAAGTATTAGTGTTTTGTTAAATGAAGAACTATATGAAAATGTATAATATTTATAATTTTGAAAGTACACTTTGCTTTTATACGCCGTTTTTTAAATAATAATTAGTAGTTTTTTATGGAATACCAGAATATTATACAAAGAAAAGTCGTAGTACTTTCTGCGGGTTGTATCATTTGCATTGTATACATTATACATGTTGGCCAGTTTAATAAATATTATTATTATTGAATACAGGGCAATGATGCGAGTGAAAACTACTCGAGTGATAATTCGATTATCAAGATCACTCGAGTAGTGGTAACCGGTTATTGAAATAATTCGATTTTGCCCATCACTAGTTGAGACCGCTTGGTGGCAGATCATGGTCTGTGTCCAAAACATGTCGAGCCACACTAGACTTTTTTGTCCTATTAAACCGGAAATGAGCGATGTGTTCTTTATTGCGAGTTGCAACTGAACATCTAGTCTGCTCAATATATCTTTTCTCACATTGGTTACAATTAATTTCGTAAATTCCAGATTTTCGTTCTACCTAAATTTTATCTCTAGGACTACCCAAAAGACTTTTTAGCGTATTACATGATTTGAACACCACCTGCAAACCAACATTTTTAAAAATGTACAACAACAGATTTCTTAACTTCAGAAACTTGAGGTAGCAAAATTGTGGAATTTAGAATTGTATTCTTATGTTGCATCTTTCTTAAGATACTACGTTTGATCGGAAACCATTGTATTCTGCAATACTTCTTATAAGCCGTATTTCTGTTTCATATCTACCTCTTGTAAGTGGGAAATTTAAAAAACGATGGATAAAAAATTGAATGATGAAAGTTTCGTTGAAAACATTGATTTGTATCTGCCGTAATGAATCTATTATTACTTGAGAAAACCCTTAATAGAAATAAATTAATTCATCAGAGACTATGCTCGTCGCGGCGTCTCCAATCAATCAATATTTTCCCCAGAAACACTCAATCAATTAGTGAGTATGCTCGTCGCGGCGTCACCAATTAATGAGATACACAAAACCAGGGTGTAAGATAATTGTGTGAATCAGAGTATGCACTCACCGTTAATAATTATTATTAATCGCTTATGATTAATAACACTGGCCAACAAGGTTTTTACCCTAAGTTAGTAACTAATGAAATTGAACAGCATATATAAAGTAAAAATGATTCGAAAAGCGGCAGTATTGGCTTAGCTCTGGTTACAGAGAAAATGCAGGACTCGTTCCCTCAAGATTGTTCAAGTTTGCAGTGTTATGCTTTAATCTGGTTGGTTGATAGGACTTAGGGAGAGGATAAGCAGATACATACTATATAAGAGATACATCTTTGACTGAAATACCACTAGCGCTAGCACAGCATAAAGCCGTGAATGAGAATTTTTAATAACGAAATTAAAAATTGAGATAATTTAGTTCCATCTTTAAAGACACAGTCATGCCTCGTTCGTGTAGAAGTAATCCAAATAACTTTTGTTACGTATGTGGTAAATTTACCCCACTAGGCCAGAGTGAAAAGTTAAGTCTGAACATTTGCCGGGCCTATGAACTTTACTTCGATATGACCGTCAAAAATCAGGACAAACAGTGGGTTCCACATGTAATATGTACTACATGCAGCAGATATTTGCGAGATTGGTTATGTGGACAACGACATTCTTTACCGTTCGCCATTCCTATGCGATGGAAAGAACAAAAGAATCATCTTGAAGATTGCTATTTTTGCCTTAACAAAACTGCAGGACTTACCACCCGTAAGAAAAGAAAATATAATTATGTGGAAACTGAGTCAGCTCAGAAACCTCGACCCCATGATGAACAGCATCCTGTTCCACGACCGCCAATTCACAAAGAAAGCGAGGAGAGTACAATAGCTACCGATAGCGACACTAGCTTTCAAGGTAATGAAAAATCAAGTGACCCTGATTTTATTCCATCTACATCAAACGAACCACATTTAATTACTCAGTTTGAATTAAATGACTTGGTGCGGGATTTGAATTTATCAAAATCACAAGCAGAACTTCTTGGGTCGCGACTACAGCAATGGAATCTCTTAGCAAAGGACACAAGAATAAGTATTTTTCGCAGCAGACATGAAAATATTGTTGATTTTTATAGTATGGCCGGTAATCTGGTCTACTGCAATAATATTTATAAACTTTCTGAAGCTTTTGGAATACATCATGATCCCAGTTCTTGGAGATTATTCATAGACTCATCAAAGACCAGCCTAAAAGCAGTTTTGTTGCATAATGGAAACCATTATCCTGCTATTCCGATAGGTTATGCTGTTTCTATGAAAGAAGCTTACGAAAATCTGAAAATTTTATTAGAAAAGATAAAGTACAAAGACTATTCCTGGAATATTTGTGCAGATTTTAAAGTAATTGCAATTATTTTGGGCATGCAATCTGGTTACACCAAATACTGTTGCTTCTTATTTTTGTTGGACCTCAGATACGAGAAATAGTAAATGATGAAATCTTTGAAACCAAATTAACAGCGAAGGAAAAAACAGCTTGGCGCTCCATGGTACAAGTTTTCACGAATTTCTTGGGAAACAAAAAAGCTGACAACTATAAAACTTTAGTAATGGATATGATACAAGCATTTCACGCTGCTGGCTGTAATATGTCCCTTAAAGTGCACATTCTACATTCTCACTTGGATTTTTTTCCGGAAAATATGGGCGACGTTAGCGAAGAACACGGTGAACGCTTCCACCAAGACATCATGGGAATGGAAAAACGGTATCAGGGGAAATGGAATCCTATTATGTTAGCAGTTGATGTTGGACGTTAAGAAGAGATGCTGTAGATGTTGTTTATAAGAGACAGAGCAATATTACTTTACATTTATAATTATAATAATTTGAAATATAGATTAAATTATGATCTAATCTAATAAACCTTTTCATTGTAATACAATAAAAAATCGAGCTAACTTTACGTTCTATCTTTTATTAAAATAAATGTTTATATGTTTTCTATTGAAATTCGTATAAATTATTTGATGGCAAAATCAAAAGTTGAAATTTGTTGGCCAGTGTAATATTTCTAGATGTTGACTTCGAAGTAGAACCGTGGATGTTATTATATCTGTGACCCACCCTGTATATCTAGCTCAGAGCTTGAAATTTGTCGCGGGGTAATTACCACAAAGTTAATTAACGATGATAATTACTGAAGATCAAATAACTTCCACTAATCCGCAACCGTACTGGATGCAGAGAACAAAACTACTTATGCCGGCCGCTCACGCTGCACCCAGTGATCTCGGGGTCGTTTTAAACTTAATACAATAAGGGGATTTCTCTTATTACTAATTGACTAATTAGGTGTGTATGTGTGCTGTTAAAAAAAGAAGGTAACAAAACTTACGTACCTTTACGGTCCTAGAGCCCTATGCTCTGTCACTCGTCCCTCGCCCGTCGGATAGATGATATGGATAATTTGAAATTACTAATTGAACTCTCTAGGTGGTTGATGAATAATTGCTTCACTGATTTTATTGTAAAGTAAGCTATTATCTTAGGGCGCCACTCGCTTCGTTTTATAAGATGTTAATTAAGTATCACATTAATTAGTAATTCCCAATTAAAGGGGCTGTCAATGAAAAGAAGCGAGAAGATTTCACTGAGCTTATTATTATTACCACAATGAACGGTGAGGAATCAAATTGACAACACAGATATAATGAAAAATTAACAAGGTTTATTACAACAATAAAAGAAAACTGGGTAACATACAATATGCAAAATTCCAAAATAACACATACGTCAAATGCAATAAAGGTAATATATAACAGTAAATAAATAATTTGTAATTTTCCTAATTTTGAATTTCTCTACATTAGAATAAAGTAAGAATATCCTACACAATAGTTGAAAGTTACGCAAACATTTAACAAGTAGAATAGTACATACAAAAGGGGCTGGTTCAGTTAAACTAATTAACTCATTGATAAATAATATTACATTGCTAAATTTATAATTCAATACGCCAGCCTTTTCTAGCACACAAATATATGTCTAATTTTATTACAGTAACCTAATTTACAATTACTAAGTGATGAATATTATATGACAAATATTATGACTGATACTATTACATAACACATACTCTGAATATTCGGTAATCAATGACTAATTACTTTAAAAAGAAAAATAAATAAACTTCTAAATCTGATCCTACTTTCTCCGTCGGATTACAATGAGTAACATGTTCAAATAATAAAATGACAAATAACCAAACAGTTCTTGGTCGTGTTTCAGTAGAAAAACAAAGCGTAAATACCTTTGAGACAACTGATTTGTAGCTTCAATAGCGGCCGGGCCAGGGCTGTCAGCGGTCCTTGTCGAAGAGGTCTTGGTTTTCTATGGAGTACTTCTCCCGTCGGGTAAAGATCAAAATGTGAATTATATCCCCAAAATGGGTAGCGCGGATTGGTACTGCTTGTCCCAAAGATCAGCAGATTTCCCCAACCGACGTTACACAGCAAGAGCACTTAGATCGTCTTGTGACGAATTCACTAATGGAATTTTAATTATGTGCTCTAGCTAAACACAATTTTTGCTTCCCGCGGAATACTTTAGACTTAATTTAAACATTCGAACCGCGAAGACTAACCCTCGGCCACTGGGTAAGTTTGACTCTCTTAGGGTACTTTTAGATGGATAATAATTATCATTTGGTAGCGCTTGCCCTTCTTAAAGACTCATCCCCGGCACGGAAGATGATACGTCATTTCGTTCTGGAATATTCGGTAACGCGTGCATGGAAGGCGTCTCAAAGTCGGGCCCATTTCAATTCTCACGCCATTCCCCATACAAAGGGCTATTGATAAAATACTCGGATTTGCGACGCCAAATTTTAGTCTTCAAGGTAAATATTCTTTTTACCTTTGATAAAATGCTTTTAGAAGAATTTTTAATACGGAGTTGCAAATACATTATAAAGAGCCATTTATTCAAAAAGGAAAATAAGCTTGGCTGTGGACATTGCAATACATTTATTTTTAAGATTAAAATATAATTTTTTCGTAGCCGAAATAATAACTGCATACAGCGTCAGCCAAAAGAAAAATATTACGATTAATTTGAAATTCGCGTGTACTCTACTAAATGTTAATTTAAGCAAATAGATATTATTTATTATTTTGAAATTAAATTAATTATTACTTGTGAAGTGCCAAAAGCACGCAACAAATCACTAAAAAAGATGTTAACTAATGCCCGTTGCGCCACCCATTTTATAATAATAAAGGCGGGGTCACTGTTGTTAAAGTATTGCACAATTAAAATGGGAAATTGCACTAACTAATACTAGGCCTACCTCAAAGGAAACAAATCAATAAAAACAACAACAATTTATTAAATAAAAACAAGAGAAATTTGAAGTATAAAATTTAGTTACATTACCATAATAATATTAATTGAAGTATTAATTACACAAACGAAATAGTGAAGCCAAAATATAAATGATTGTTGAATAAACGAATATAACTTTAACTGTAGTTGTTAAAAATTACTCAATTTACACTAAATTTAAATTCATTACAAAAACAAAGAAAACTAAATTTTAGAGAGACGGTACATACAGAAAAGCAAAATAATAAGAACAGGTTCGATAAATAAACAATATAATAAAATTAATTGGTCAAATTCGGTAAACTAATTGATCAAATATGGTGCGCCATTTACCTTAACATTTTCATAAACTCAATATTACAAATATCAAAACTTTGCCAATATTTAATACATTCCAAAATAATTTCACCATATATACAACAAAAAAAAAGAAGATAATAGTGACTATTACAACACACAAATTTAAAAGAACATATACAAATTTAGACAAACACCAAGACTTAATGAACATATACAAATTTAGACAAATACAAAGGTTCTTGATGATAGTGCCTTGCGCTCAATAATATTTAATTTTATTAAACAAATATCTGACTTTTAAAATTTCTGACAGCTTGGTAGTTGTACAGTTCTCTGGCCACACGAAGTACAAGAAATAATATCTCAAATACCTGGAATTTAGTGTTCCAGTACGCCAACGAAGATTGTCCCCGACGCCTATTTCTACCGCGCAACCGTTCGATGTTCTTGACGGCCCTGACTTGATATTGTCGGTGAGATATCCTCTAAATCCGGACCAACGCCGTAAATTGAAGGACGATAGATACTCCAACAATTTATTATTTGGAAATCAAGATTTAAATCACCCTGACCGGTGTATCCATACTGTGGACATTAACACCTCGTTTCCATGGACATCTTCACCAAAGGGCTAGCGGACTCTAGCCGACGCCGGGACCGCAGTTAAGATTTGTTCAACTACCACTCACTGTTTAATTGTACTGTACTAACTGGGATGTAACAAATGAATTTAATAATGAATGTAATACTGATGTTGTAATAGTGCGGTTATAGTGAATCATTTTAGACGAGCTTCGCCCTTTTAAAGACTCGGAGGTGGGAGAAGAACATTCTGGAGAATTTAGACGCCGCAAGGACGCTATTGGATCACGCCACCAGAAAATGCGAAATACCTTGGCAATTTCAAGCAACAAGAAACTATGAAACTATTTAGATAACTTTAGACGGACAAAAAATGCATACGTCGCAAATCTTAAATTTGAACAAAGAGTCCTTCATAATCCAAACATTTTTATTCGAATATTTGAAAACGGAATATATATGCGACGCAGATTTAAATGTTGAAAATTTCAAAACGTAATTTATTTAGGATTGGAAATATAATTTGAATTAATACAGATTTAAAAATATTTAACATGTAATATACAGGGATAAATGAATTGAATGATAGCCGCTGCTTTTTCAACGTAACACTATTTACATTGTTTTTCTTTCTATAAATTCTATTTTTATATTGCAGGCTTCTTTAATTACTAATGTATCTAGAAATGCTAATTGTCCAATGTTTTCCTTTTCAAAAATGAAATTAATCGTGGGGAATTGTGAGTTTAATTTATTAAGACATACTTCCATATCATACATTTTAGTGTAAAAATCGCGAAAATATATTCAACTTACCTAATCCATAGTTTAGGGAAATATTTGGAGTTATTTTTTAAATTTGTTTTGAAATTACTCATAAATAAATTGGCAATAAGGGGAGACAAGCAATTTCCCATTGCAGTACCATGTCGTTGTTCATAGAATTTACCTTCCATTTTAAAAACAATTAAAAGACATACAAAGGGTTGTTAACTGCATGTATTCATTTAGAATATATAGCCTTGTCGAAATTATTATTCCTAACTCTCTTTCTGTAGGTATTCATTATAGTATATGGAATATGGAGTTACTATATCTTTACAATTTGGATGCAATATATAACTCATATCAGTCAATTTAGGTTCAGTACTACAATTATGAGTAGTGTTCCAAAAAATAACTATTCATAGAACGTATAGTACATGTACTACGCGCATGTATTGTATTATACGGGTCTAAATTTAGAACGAAATCTTACCATAGTTGTTTATAAATATTATGTAACAATAGTCAATCATGTTACCTTATCAACAGGTTATATCTAAAACATGCATAAACACTTCTTGTATATTTTTTCGCTCCAAGTACGTCAACCCAAGTCCTGGCAGTCGTATTATATCCTGATGACAACCTGAATTTATTACATTAAGTAGTTATTAATAGCGAATTGTATATGCTTAATTGAAGAATTATATTGGGGCACAAAGAGAACAAGAGAATTTCCATATAATGCACCGTTAATCCGTTGACGTCACACAATTTTTTGTTTATCAATCACGGTAGAAAGGTTTAACGCACATATCCGTGTTTGTAGACCGTTTTATTGTTAGGTATGTTTGTACGCTTGGGCTATTCATAATGACGGTTCCGGTATAGATAATTGTGTGTAAAATTAACTCTTTTTTTAAGACACTGCAAAAAATTTGCAATTACTCAAATAAAAGATATTTCACCGATCATATATTATACTTGACCATTTTAACTTTGTCTTCATAATAATGTGTTTTTTTAACAAATTACTTCTATTAGTGACCACTATACATATGCATATCGCATGTCACTAACAGTAATGAATTTATTTACATGTTTTAATTATAAATATTTTGTATAAACTTGAACATTTATTTTTTTTATAATTTAGTACATTTCTATACACTATATGTATAATTAATATTACAGTGCTACCGGTTGCATATAAAGTTACTGAAGCAATATAATTTAATCCAATTTAAAGGACTGGGCTTGTTGAGAAACCTTTATTTTAGTAATTATAACTTTGGTAAAAATACATTTTCATTTTCCTTCGAAAAATTTTTTGTACATATTTTCTTGAGAGAAACGAATGAATGGGAAATTTGATAGGTTCTACAAAGGTAACCTTAATGTATATTTTTTGTATCCACAGCCATCTTTATTCATATAAGCGTAGGTATTCCACCGCTTCTAAAATAATTTATTTATTTAATTAATAACACAAACCTGTCAAATCATCACTATATTGTAGTGATGTGGTGCCCTCAAGAGAAAGTAAGAACTATAACATTCCACTGCCTACCGGTTGAGTAAAGCGTGTCACAGGGTTCTGGGACCTATACTTTTCAATCCGTATATAAACGATATAGTTCAATTTTTATCAGATGTCTCTTTCTTGCTCCTGACAATGAGTCTGAAACACTAGTAGCTAATATTATGAATGTTCTTTATCAGTGCTTTACTATCAATAAATTATCATTAAGTCTCGAGTTGACAGTCTTCCATACAAGACAGAGAAGTGTCAGTTTTGGTACTCTGAAAATTAAGAACATTGTAATTCAATTCATGGGAATTTACTATGAAGTATTACACTGTGATACACTAACAATT
Source organism: Amphimallon solstitiale (assembly GCA_963170755.1). Lineage (NCBI taxonomy): Eukaryota > Metazoa > Arthropoda > Insecta > Coleoptera > Scarabaeidae > Amphimallon > Amphimallon solstitiale. Next base: position 132,848,548 of record OY720676.1, read on the forward strand.
GCTATCTCAAGAAAATCTTATCTATTCCGGCATCAGCGATCTATTATAAGCCATCATATATTAATATACGTGTACCACGCCGCGTTTAGTTTAAAGAAATTTCTTATGGAGCCATCTATTCTATTCGCTTAATGAATTCTGATTACTTTAATTTCTACACATACATCTTTCCAGCAAAGAACATTTTCCGCCATTATGTGGCAAACTATTATATTATACCGGGTGTCCACACGAAAACTTTATATTGAATTATTTCTGGTGTTTTTGAAGACAAAAACTTGAAATTTTGGGTGGTTGTTCAGGATATAGGGGGACAATGAATAGTGTATTTCATACCGCCCCATCGGCTCACCCGCCGCCGCCGGCCACCCCCACTCCAATATTTTAAATGACACCCTGTATTTTTTTTTTGGTGGTTTTGAAAGAACACAATTTTCTTGATATTCCTATGTGAAAAAACTAGTAACACACATTATGACATTTATGAGATATTTAAATTTAAAAGTTTCAGATATCAGAAATTATTAACTCCGAAAAATCATAAGTTAGTCATGGAAATACTTAAAACAAGATTTATTCACAACATTTTAGTTAAATTAAATGCTCAAATTGTCCACCGTTTACATTTAAACATAAATAAAGTCTATTTTCAAAAGCATTTCTAACATTTTCGAACACTTGTGGCGTTAAATTTCGACATTCCTCTGTTATTCTATTACGTAAATCAGCTATTGATTGTGGCGGTGTCTTATAAACAACAGACTTCAAATGTCCCCACAAAAAGAAATCTAGGGAAGTTAAAACGGGGGAGCGAGCTGGCCATTCAATAGAGCCCCTACGTCCAATCCAATGTCCTGGGAAAATATTATCCAAATAATTCCTAACGTCTAAACAGTAATGTGGCCCAGCTCCATCTTGTTGAAAATATAATTGCTCCTCCTCTATTTCATTCAAGTTTTCTTCTACACACTGTATGATAAGAGGATGTATTAGCTCTTCCAAAAATTGTAAGTACTTAGGTCCATTTAAATTTTCCTGGAAGAATATCGGGCCAATTACTTGGTTATTAAGAATTCCAGCCCATACATTAATTTTTTGGGGATATTGTGTGTTGCCTTCTCGGAAAAAATGGGGTTTTACGTCGCTCCAATATCGACAGTTGTGTCTATTCACAAGACCATTTAAGTAAAAGCAACTTTCATCACTAAAGCAAATACTTCGCAATACATTTCCATTTTGCCGAATCATATCTGTCATTATTTCACAAAATTTGACTCTTCTGTCGAAATCACCGTCACCCAACTCTTGGTGAAGTTGAATTTTATAAGGGTGCATTTTGTTTAATTTTAATATCTTATGGCAGGTTGATTTTGGCACTCCCGAAACTTCGGATAATTTTCTCAACGTAAGCTCTGGGTCTAAATTAATATGCCCAAGAACTGCTAGTTGCATAGCTTCATTTAGTACACCACAATTATTCGTATTCCGTTTTTTATTATTTACAGATCCAGTTTGCAAAAATTTTTCTATTAGCGTTCTGACATAAGCAACAGATACGTTTCTGTTTGGATGGTTTTCATTGAATAACGTCGCCGCTTGGGAATAATTTTTGTTTGCAATCCCATACAAAATCACTATTTCAGTTCTCTCTTCAAGAGTATAAACCATTTCAGCGAAAAAGCCGAAACTTTAAGAACAATTTTACAAGTATTAATATTAATGAAACACAAAAGTCACAATTTTGACAATTCTAATTTAAAGCAAACTATTTCCATGACTAACTTATGATTTTTCGGAGTTAATAATTTCTGATATCTGAAACTTTTAAATTTAAATATCTCATAAATGTCATAATGTGTGTTACTAGTTTTTTCACATAGGAATATCAAGAAAATTGTGTTCTTTCAAAACCACCAAAAAAAAATACAGGGTGTCATTTAAAATATTGGAGTGGGGGTGGCCGGCGGCGGCGGGTGACCCGATGGGGCGGTATGAAATACACTATTCATTGTCCCCCTATATCCTGAACAACCACCCAAAATTTCAAGTTTTTGTCTTCAAAAACACCAGAAATAATTCAATATAAAGTTTTCGTGTGGACACCCGGTATATTAGCATTAAGTTCCTGTCTGTGTTTTTTTTCTCTTTATGTATGCTTTATAATATTATACGCCTTTTATTTATTTTTCTTGTGCCTATTACGTACACTTGTATGTTATAATGAAGGTGAATTACCTTAGTATAATACCAGTCATATGTATTTAAGATTCTATTTTATATTATTTCATAATGTCAATGTTTATTTCTTAGAGCAATTATGATGATAAATGTTACTATAACAAAGATGATTCGACAAAAGCGATAACTTCGTTCAATAAACTTGTACTATTAATTTAATCGAAGTCTTTGATGGAACATCATTACTTCTCACTGAAAGATGTTCTTTGTTAAGGAATAAAAACTTGTATTATTAATTTACTCGTAGTCATTGATGGAAGAACAACAAAAAAAATGAGGTGTGGCCGCCACACGACTTTCTTATACGTATGAAAGTGCTACTTCCGGTCCGAATTTTGAAATTTCATTTATACAAAAAATATTGCAAATCCAATTCTAAATACTTTTGTACTCTTAGTAAATATATGTAGAATGCATAATTTACGACATATTTGCAAAAAATCGTTATTCGGTAAGAGTAAAAGTGATACTTCCGGTCCGAATTTTGAAATTTTTTTTATACAAAAGATATTGGAAATTAAGTTCTAAATACTTTTATATTCATAGCGTACCTGTCTAAAAAGCATGACTTGCAAAATATTGGCAAAAAACTGATTTTCGATAAGAGTAAAAGACCTACTTCCGGTAGTAATTTCGAAAAACTTTTTAAATAAAATGTTTCTCAATTTTAATTTTAAGAACATATTAATTCTTTATAAATTTGTTTAAACTTAGTAGCTGACGAAATATTTGCAAAATTCGATTTTTTCACTGAAGTAAAGTACTACTTCCGGTCTACCGATTTTACTGAAAAACTAATCAGATCTCAAGAGGCAGATTATACACGTAAATACAAAATTTGCAATTGATATCTACAGCGGTTTGACCGCTATCGTGGTCACACACACACACACAGACACACACACAGCCAGACACACAGACATTTTTTAAAAACCACTTTTTTGGTATCAGGGGACTTCAAAACGTGGACATCTGCAAAAATCTCGAGGTCGAAAATGTTCGTCATCACAATACTTCCTTATACTACGTATAAGAAAGTAATTAGAAAAATCATTACTTCTCGTTGAAAAATTGCCTTTGTTAATAACAAATTTTTGTAGGTGATGTATCTGTCAGTATTGGGGCACAAATAATTATGTTGCTATTTACAAAATTGTTACTGACTCCATCATTTTGAAATAAGTGCAGCACGGATAAACAAGAAAATTCTTCAATTTTCGAAGAGGCCAAAATATATTCTCAAAATCTATATAAACATATTAATCTTTCACAAGCTATGTACGGTCATGTGTAGTGAAAAGTAACAAGTTGATTAGTTACAGTGTACGTCGGGCTGTAAGAGAAAATCGTATTCTTCAATGCTCTGCGAATTCGTTTCATATAAAATAATTAGGACTGTTATTTCCGTATGTAAATATTTACATAACATGCAATAAATGGAGATGTTTATTTAACTCTATTAGCTGGTATTTCGTCTGTCTCAATGCATGCTATACATGTCTGAAATGGAATATGTTTTTAAAAATAGGGTATTTAATTTTTCGTTTTCTTGTGAGAAAAAACTTGCTTCGTCATTGAAAATTTCTGATATATTACAAATTAATTAAAACTAATATGTTATCAAGGAGGATTTTCAAAAGAAATTTTTAAATTCGAAAAAATTTTATTTAACGATAAGACCAAACTTTAAAATTATAATTTTTACCAGTCAACATAGTCTGTATATTTCAATATTTATTTATTATAAACATAAACTCTACAAAACTATACTTAAAACAAAGATTAATATGAAATGAAGAGAAAAATAATCTTTATTATTATTATTATTACTTCCTACCCAGAAAAAAATACAACAGTGTGTTACAACTTGATATTAGTTGTTTTTCTCTCTCAATATTTCGCCTATATAGACGTTGACGCAAAGCACTTTCCTTGGAAATCTCGCTTTGTCTACTTTTAAATTATTTATCTTACTCTTATAGGCATAGAAGTCTAATTATTTTTAAAATTATCTCATGCTAAAATCTATGAGAAGTGTGCGGTTGAAGTCAGAGAAAGAGCAACATAACACAAAACATAGTATATTTATTTAATAATTTTAAATAATAAAATTAATCTTTGGCCTTTGAAGAAGTGACTAGCTACAAATAAAGTTTTGAATTGAATTTGTAATGTTTTTTATGCCATTGGTATAATTTCTAGCTTAGACAGTTACTTCTTTTAGATGAACTTCGCCGTTTTCGAAAACAGAGCAGCTTTCAAGAAATCATAAAAAGTATATCCGTGTCGGGCTACTTACATAATGCAGTCCAAACAATTTTGTTACACGTCTTTTTTCCTAAGCGTCAAATTAGGAAACTTGAATGTATTCAAATGACTCTCATTCACGATTAATGCAAAAAGAGGTATAGAAGACTCTTGAGGAAGATGGAATAGAGAGACGGACGGCATGCCACCCCGCATTTTTATGAAGTCCGTAACAATCTAGCGAAAATAACCCAAAACATTTTCATTACTCGTTTACTTTTTACTGCTCATGAGTATACTTTGTACATGCTCTCTGTTTAAATGCAGAATACGAATGGAATTAATAGGGAAACCACCTTTTTACCTCACTTCTTTTTCATGTGCAAGCAAGCTTTTTCCGTTTCGATTATGTTCACGTTTGCTAAAGAGACTTTTATATTCTTAAAAGTAAATGATACATATTGTACAACATTCTCGGAAATATATTTAATAATATTTATAGTTTTCTAAGCTCCTGATAGCAACAATATCATAAGGTTAATTCTGCATTAGAAATAAGCTAGTCTATATATAACAGAAACAAATATGCAAAGCATATATTAATTATATTACTTAATATAAAAAGCTTCAAAAAATTGAAACGCCTACCAATTTACTGTTCGAATAGAAAATTCTAGTACACTTTGAATTTCATTCAGATTGTGAGTAAATTTTGAACTTGACCGCCTCAAATGTATTCTCCTTATAGAAGAATTTAAGAAAAAGATTGATCTAAATCGATTTATGTATTATGAAGGTATTCTTGAAAATATAAATATACAGGCTGAGTCATCTAAGCGGGTAAGGCCGATTATGCTTTTATGAGTAAAGATATTTCGAAGTGGTTTTTTTTCTTGTGATAGCTGTTCATTAGGAGCACATTTTAAAAATATTTTGTATTATACAGAGTGTTCTATAACTTGGTGGCTAACCATAGTTATAGTTTTTTAAATGGAACACCCTATATATTATTGCATTTTTGTATTCCCCCTATAATTTTTAGTCAAAAAGTAATAAGATAGTATAGGCCTAAAATCTAAAGTTTTTGACTTATTCCCATTTTTCTGAAAAATTCAATGTTTGTATAAAATTATATTTCTCGAAAACGGCGTATTAAATGGACAAAATTTTTTGCAGTATTGTTTACAATAGGAGGTCCTAATAGAAGCATGTTTTATTTTTTTTACAGTTACTAACTGCATGTGCAGAAAACTGGATTAAAATTACATGACACGTTTTTGTGTAAAAGTCATTTTTTTTAAATGGAACACCTTGTATATCAGTTACTTTTTGAATTGTTTATTAAATTTCATGTCAGAAACATGTAAGACGTTAATACTTTAAATGTGACTATTACTGAGCGACTGTCATTTTTTGATATGCTTTTGTTAGTTTTTGCAAAGAAGTCAATTTTTTCAAATGGAACACCCTGTATATTATTTAATTTTTGAATTTCCCATTAAATTTCACATCAAAAACATGTAAGACGTTAATACTTTAAAACTGACTTACTGAGCTATTGTCTCTTTTTGATATAATTTTGTCAGTACTATACTATATTAATTAAAACCACAAAACTGACAAAATTATATCAAAAAGAGAGAACAGCTCAGTAATAGTCAGTTTTAAAGTATTAACGTCTTACATGTTTCTGACATGAAATTAAATAATAAATTCAAAAATGAAATAATATACAGGGTGTTCTATTTGACAAAATTGACTTTTTTGCAAAAACTAGCAAAAGCATATCAAAAAACGACAGTAGCTCAGTAATAGTCACTTTTAAAGTATTAACGTCTTACATGTTTCTGATACATATCAAATTTAATAAACAATTCAAAAATGATTTGATATATAGGGTGTTCCATTTAAAAAAATTGATTTTATACAAAAACGTGTCATGTAATTTTAATCCAGTTTCCTGCACATGCAGTTAGTAACTGTAAAAAAATAAAACCTGCTTCTCTTAGGACCTGTTATTGTAAACAATACTGCAAAAAATTGTGTCCATCTAATACGTCGTCTTCGAGAAATATAATTTTATACAAACATTGAATTTTTCAGAAAAATGGGAATAAGTCAAAAACTTTAGATTTTAGGCCTATACTATCTTATTACTTTTTGACTAAAAATTATACGGGGAATACAAAAATGCAATAATATATAGGTGTTCCATTTAAAAATTATGGAACACCCTGTATAATACAAAATATTTTTAAAATGTGCTCCTAATGAACAGCTATCACAAGGAAAAAACCGCTTCGAAATATCTTTGCTTATAAAGGCATAATCGACCTTACCCGCTTAGATGACTCACCCTGTATATAAATAATTTAAATAATTCATCTTAAAATTGTGTTTTGAAAAAGGAATATTATATTGTCGTATCTTACAGATTCTATTAAATTATTAACGTAATCTCATTGCAATAATCATTATTTCATTAAAATTGTTTATATTAATAATTTATTCAGATCCTCTAAAATAATTGTTTTTTTAAACATGTATAAATATGTAAATACAAATTATATGTTCACGCTTTTACTTATTACACATTTATTATACAGAAGAATATCCAATTGTCTGATTTCGAAATATCATATGGAATTGAATGACACATTTCCTTTCAATTTAAATACCATTAACTGACAATATTATATCCATAATTCAATATGTAGAGCTACGCTTGCAATTAAAGTGAAAATATTTATTCATTTTGCTGAAAGAAAAGACGCAGACAAACAAAATACTTATGCTTGGGAATTACCTTCTTTCAATTGTCAAATAAAAAGTTAATAACATCGTGTACAGTATAAAAAGATTGTTGGATGAATACGGTATTAATTATGATTTATGTATGTACAAATTACTGGGTAACTAATTGAACAGGTTTTTAACATTGCGATATATTCATTATCCATACGTAGTAGGAAATATACCTGAAATATAGGTTTTTGTTGCTATATTATTACTTATTATTAATTGACTAGTTAATATATTATCTTCCGTACACTACTGAGTATTTTTTTCAAAAAAAGTGATTGAAGTATTTTATGACTGTCATGACTTTCATTTACATAAATACTGAAAATTTAATGAAGATATATAGAATGTCAGAATTACAACGGCATTGTTGTATTAGTGATTCAAATTATACCAAGCAACTGTAAAACCTGTCAACATCAACATGTCAATTTGTTATTTTAAGACAACATAAGAACGAAGTTATCGCAAAACTTCTTCTATAATGATGCCTCGGATGTTCTACCGGTCGAAGACTGTGGTTGATACTGAGCGGCCCGAAGTCTGAGACCGGTAAAACTCTTAAGATTCGAGACGAGAAAAGGATAAGGACGTATTTTCATTACTATAATCAAAATAAATTATGTTAAATGACAGTGAGTAAATTACCAGTAAATTACTCACCAATCTGGTACATTCAGTTTCCCTTAGTATTTCATATAAATCAATGAATCACAATAAGATTTTCATGGAAAGCATCAATTATACTTTGCAATACAGAAATCACTAATAAAATACGACATGCTTTCCAAATAAAAAGCTGGATGAAAATTGTACTGGAAATATTTTGGCACCAAAAAAACAAATATCAGTAAAATTCATGCTGTAATACAAAAAACATTCCGATTTTGTGTGATTATATACACAGTAAAACATTTTTCAGCTCATTGATTTGGGACTCAATTCTGAGAATTGCAC